>ML675637.1:10822321-10857392 GCA_007922155.1 Mesoclemmys tuberculata
GACCGTCCCCTCTGCGCGCCCCCGCGTCAGTCTCCTCAGCCTCGACATGTCCCCGTCCAGACCAGCAACTGTGCCCTCGGGGCGTCCCCATGCCAGTCCCCTCAGCCTCAGTGCATCGCTGTCCAAGCCAGCGACCGGCCCCCAGCTGTCCCAGTCCGAACAAGTAACTGTTCCCTGTGTGTGCTCCAGCACGTCCCATCACCAGCCCCTCTGCCCTAGTGTGTGCCCGTCCAAACAAGTCCCAACCAGTAACCCCCCTTTTTGTCCCCATACGTGCGAGCCTGCTGCCTGCATCCATCCCCTCTGGTGGGGATGGTCCCAGCGTGTCTGGTCCAGATGTTGTCCTCTCACTCCCAAGAGTATATTATTGCTGCCTTTGTTAGGCTGGCTGAAGACCGTTTGTTGTATTTTATATTTATTGCTCCTGTTTAAATAGACCACAAGGTCTAGGGGTGTGAGCGGTTTCAGGAGTTGGGGATCAAAAATATGTACAGGCCTGAGGCCAGCTGCTTGTGAGACAGCGACCTGTTTGCTCCTCTGTGAGCTCAGCTGTAAGGCCTGGTCAAAAGCAGAAATCTCACTGAAAACTCCTGATTCTCTTCGGTCTTTGGATTATAGCACGCCTGGAGGTTGACGCAGGTGGAGGCTGCCTGTGGACCAGACAGTGATGGTCGGCTATGACCCTGAATCTGAGGTAAAGTCCATCTCAACTGTGGAGGTAGCTGCGGCAGGATCTGCATCTGGATTAGTCACTCGAGCTCTGATTAGCCCTTTGGATGTCATCAAGATCCGCTTTCAGGTACCTTTCCCAAGCCTGTATGACACAGCTGGAAAAGGAGCATGCAAGAGAACCAAAAGAAGCAACACTTTTTCAGTATTTAAATAAATCATTGCTAGTGTCACAAAGACACCTAGAAGCTGTTACATCTGCTGATTAAACCTCTGTGTGTGAGTTAAATACAGATTATACAAGATAGACAGACCTATTTCTCTTTGGTGACCATTTCTGCCTTCTGTTAATACATTAATGTATTTTTACTGCTCTGTCTTATTTTCTTGTACACAGCTCTTCTTGTTCTTCCTTCTTTTTTTCTTCCTATCTACTGGTCTTAATTTAGTTTTAATAACATTTTTGCTGAATGTCATAGCTCTTTAGCATTGCACATACATCTTATTCTTAGGACCAGCAGCAGTGGTATCTCCATCAGTTGTAGCTGCCATGAGGACACACACTGAATGGGGGCTGAGTTAATGTAGGCCACTGAGTGTTTTAAAGATCAGGTTCAGGCCCTTGAAGCAGATGAGTGTAAAGTATTTTCTTTGTTCTCCTTCAGCTTCAGATTGAGCAACTCTCCTCCAGAAACCCACTGGCTAAATATCATGGCATCTTGCAAACCACACAACGGATCCTCCAGGAGGAAGGGCTGACAGCATTCTGGAAGGGGCATGTGCCTGCTCAGCTCCTCTCAGTCAGCTATGGAGCTGTCCAGGTAAGGTTTCAGGAAACCAGCCAGGGCTAGCGCTGTTCTGAAGTTTTTAGTTTCTGTCATGGCTTTGTCAGCAGCCTCATCCTGTCGTAGCTACCCATCGCTTACCCAGTTGTCTGGAGGGCTAGTACATTTGTAGGGTACTTTGTATGCCAAAGTGAAGACTGTGGCAGTGTGAATGAGTGGTGGTAGAGGAGTGGACCAAGAGGATAGAGACATGGTTTCTATTCTCAGCTGAGAAACTTACTGAGGCCTTGGTGTGTGCCACTCATTTTTTCGGTTCACTTACCCCATCAGTTTATTGGGGATGACAGTGTTGATAATATAATTCACAGGTTGTTGTGAAGCTTAATTCATTAGTGTTTGCAAAACCTTTTGAGACCATCTATTGAAAGGTGCTATATAAGAGCAAAATATATACGATTTAATAAATAATTTGTGGAGAGGAGAAAGAGTTAAAATGGGATTTTCCTAGGAGGCCTTTTTGTTTTAAATCCTAGCCTCTATTCTCCTAAAAGGTGAACTGGAGATTTTGAATGCCAGAAGTGTTCCCCAATTTGATGGCTGCATCCTTGGAGCATATGCTCCAGGAGATTGCAAATGATAAATTTATTTATCTATTTTTGTTGGAATGTGGTAGAAGCAGGAGGGTTGTGGGTGTCGGTGATAAGACTTTTCTCTCTGATATATGTTTCTGTTTCTCTGTAAGTTTGTGACCTTTGAGTGCCTGACGGAATTGGTGCACAATGCCACATCATACAACGCCCGCAACTTCATTGTGCACTTTATGTGTGGCGGCCTGGCTGCTTGCACTGCCACCATGACAGTCCAGCCCCTTGACACACTACGCACCCGCTTTGCTGCTCAGGGGGAGCCTAAGGTATGAGTTATGGGAGACCTTTAGCTTTATCATATTGTTGGTGTTTCATTCAGATTAGCATTGAGAAGACTGAAAACTGCTCAACTTCCAGCAGGTGATCTGGGAAGGCTGGACCCCTTAATGGGTAATATTGTCGTTACTGCCAAGTTATCCTTCAGACCACTGACACACATGCTTTGTCCTGAGAGAGGAGGAGGAACTGTTCCTTTCGGCATGGCTGATTTGGCTCTTGTTTTGGTACTCAGCTGCACAAAGGATTTATTCCTTAGGCCTTCCTGAGGGGACATGTCTCAAACACAGAATCATAGAAGTGTAGGGCTGGAAATGACCTTGAGAGGTCATTTAGTCCAGCCCCCTGAACTGAGGTAGGACCAAGTATACCTAAACCATTCAGCTGTTTGCCTAACCTCCAGTAATGGGGATTTCACAACCTCCCTAATTAAGCACTGAAATAGCTTCTTATCTATATACTGTAGTTAGAAAGTTTTCCCTGATATCTAATTTATATCTGCTTTGCTGCATATTAAGCTCATTACTTCTTATCCTACCTTCAGTGGACATGGAGAACAATCAATAACCATCCCTTTTATAAAAGCCCTTAATATATTTGAAGACTTACCCAGGTTCTCCCTTAGTCTTCTTTTCTTGAGACTAAACATCCTCAATTTTTTAAAAATGTTTCCTCATAGGTCAGGTTTAAAAAAATTATATAATTTTTATAGAGCTTCTCTGGACTCTCTCCAGTTTGTCTACATCTTTCTTAAAGTGTGATGCTCAGAATTGGACCCGATATCCAGCTGACAGCTCACCAGTGCCAAGTAGAGCGAGATAATTGCTTCCCATGTCTTACATATAACACTCCCGTTAATACATCCCAAAATCATATTATCCTTTTTCACAACAGTGTCACGTTGGCTCATAAACATGTAAAGTGTATAAAGAGTCCTGTGTAGGTTCTTACAAATGAAATTTTAAAGCAGTCCTCTAGGAACCCAGTTTTATATCCCTATTTATACAAGGATCAGTCTCCACCAACCCGATTCTGTCTCCCCTCTGTTCTTACTGGAGACACTTTAATTTTTGAATCTGAGTTTCTCACTTTATTTCTGCTTAGCTTGCAATGGAAGCACAATCCATTCCCATGTATTCAGTGTCAGGGCTTCACTGCAGGAGTAAGCGGAGAAATTAGGCTGTGAGGAAGAAACCCCCCTTCTGATACAAATACAAGTGCTGCTCAGCTAAAGCCATTAGGAAACTTACCAAAATTTTGAGAAGTAGCTAGATTTCTTAGTACAACCAATCTTTGAGTACTAGTGTTTTCCAGTCACCAGTCTAAGGAGATGGGACAAGAGATGTTCTAAGCTGTTGAGTAAAAAGCTGTGACTGGCATATTTGACATCACTCTTATAAATTAAGAAGCTTTGAAGTACACTCTATCTGTGAATTTAGCTGTGTTTTGCACAGTTAGCCAGAGTTTCCCTATGCCCCATGTTCCATAACAGCTGTCCTGATCTGCCAACCTGCCCTCACTGTCACTTTCTGAAGCTGTTTACACCAGAGTATTCTCAGTCTTGGGGACCCATCTCTGGGGCTTGCTTCTGCCCACCAGAGCCAGAGTTTGGGCAACTTCAGGATACAAGGTCCAGCCATGCCTTTCAGTGGCATATCACTATCAAACAGAACTGAGTTGGTTCAATTAGTCTCATGTGGAAGAGACCCATATTTACTCTGTTAATTTGTTTTAATTATTATCAGGGTACCAAAGACTCAGCAGTGAGTGTCCATGTGATGATACATGAAGTGGTTTTGTTAATCTGTGCTAAAAATCAACCTGTTATATGTTGGAAGGTGGGAATCCCCATGATCTGTATCAGGAGTGTCACTGATTTCTGGATAGCTGATTTTAAGTACATCTCACAGGAGAACTTGAATATTCCTTGTTGTTTAGGTTTACCGAAACCTTCGCCATGCCGTGGTGACCATGTACCAGACAGAAGGGCCTCTGACTTTCTACAGGGGATTGACCCCCACTATCATTGCTGTATTTCCATATGCTGGTCTTCAGTTCTCCTTTTACAATCTCCTGCAACAATTATATGAATGGGTGATGCCATCCGAAGGAATGAATACAGGTGGGTGCTTGGGACAGTGAAATAACTCAGTCATGGAGGAAGAGGAAGGATGGTCCAGTGGTTAGGGCACTAGTCTAGAACTCGGACTCGAGTTCAATTTCCTGTCTTGTCAGAGACTTCCTGTGTGACCTTGGGCAAGCCACTTAATCTCCCTGTGCCTCATTTCCCCATCTGTAAAATGGGGATAATTCTTCCATACTTCATGGGGGTTTTGTGAAGAGAAATGCATTAAAGACTGTGATGCGCTCAGATATTGTGGTAATGAGGCCCATAGAGGTACCATAGATAGGAAGATTAACTCTCTTAGTCCAGTATATTCTTTCTTGTATTGGATCACGTTGCTTGTGCAGTGGAAAGACCTTGCTGATACAGCCTTTATCTCTTTCAGTTTCAGTAATACTGTGAGGCTAGGACTCAGTGAGTACAGATTCTTAGAACTGTGTGTTCTAAAGTTTCTCCCCCTCTTTGACTTGCACCAGAAGATTCAATTGGTGCAAGTTTAAAGGCCCCAAGTTGGCAGCCCTGGAGATGGAACCTCCATCAACCAGAGCACATACAGCATGGGTAGCATCACTGCTAGTTACTGGTCCTTCAATGTGTTCTCAAGTAGAGAGACATCTCCATTTAGTTTCAAGTAGAGAGACATTTCAGTTCCTTCAACAGTTCATTCAGTCTTAGACAGCAGACTGTGATGGTAGTTTTATGCTTTGGACACCTACCTATAAGACCTGAACTACCAAACTCCTTTCCTATTGGCCTCTGTACAACCACCAGATGATACCATCTTATGATCTCTACCACGCTGTTCTAATTTGAACCCTCAACTGGAGGCATAAGGCTCCTTAGCCTATTAACAATCTCCAGTACTTTTTTTTTCCTAGTCATGTGCAAACTTGTCTGGTTATTGATGATAAACTCCTCTGTTGTTATTTCTTTTGTGTATTGTCACTTGACAGAGCAGCAGAATAAAACAATAAATAAATCCGCCTTTAAATTAAGACTGAATATCTTTCTAAAAGATATGCTCTTGCTCAAAGAAGTTGTGGATTTGATACAAAAATTCCTGGGTAAGGTTTCATGGCCTGTTTTATGCAGAAGGTGAGACTAGATGATCATAATGGTCTTTCCTGGCCTCACAGTCTATGAATAAAATGGTTCTGATTTACTTCCCATGATGCTTTTGTAAATCAGAACTCCATTCTAATCCTCCATTTCCTCCCTACACTCCTCTGCTTTTCAGGTAATGTTAAAAACCTTGTGTGTGGCAGCTGTTCTGGAGTTATCAGCAAAACCCTTACTTACCCTTTCGACCTGTTCAAAAAGCGGTTGCAGGTGGGAGGCTTTGAGCAGGCCCGGGCATCCTTTGGGCAGGTGAGAGATGTTTATATCAACTGGTTTTCATATGTTTGGATGTAGTCCAAGAAATATATGTATCCAGAAAACTCAGCTATAACATCTGACTGCTTATGAACAGGATTCTGTTTCTTTCCTCTCTGGGCCCACCAAAGCATGGAGATGTTGGCTGAATTGTTCATAATATCCTATATATGAGAGAAGCCTCTTAATAGGCAGTCATTTGGGGTGGACCAGTCATCCCAGAAAAGTAGTTACCCTGACTAGATTATTTTTCCTTCCAGAAACAAAAAATTCTGAAAAAACCTGAAATTAAGTAAAATACTGTAATGAGTAAAAAGAGCCATGATTTTTTTAAAATCACCTGTCTTCCTAATTTTGTCATTTCTGTGTTAAACTGGTGTTGAAGTTCTAATTCTGTTTTATCACCCAATTAAACTCGTTGGCTGAATGCAGAATTTTGGTTAGTACTATTCTAAATAATCAGCAGTTACTGCTGTTCACTAGTGGAGTACATTGGCTTTCAGAAAGATGACTCAACTGAGCGGTGTATACTGTGTCTGTATGTATAGATGTAGGCTGAGAATCTCAAAAGGGCCTAAGGGACTGACTGGTCACAGCCATGTAATAAATTGCATTTTTCTAGTACTATTGACTGCGGGTCAGATTTTTTTTATAGGTATTTAGGTTCTTAATTCATATTGATTTCAATGGGAATTAGGTGCCTAAATATCTTTAAAAATCTGGTCCTGACTCACTTGCACTCTGTTCTTGGAGAGGGGTAGACTGAAAGTTTTGAGGGGTTTGGATTTATTTTATTTTCCTATCGCTAGTGGATATTTGTTTGTCAAGATGAGATGAGCAGTTCTTGCAACTGTATTGTGTATTTTAGTTTATGGAATAGGCACTCAGAGTTCATGGTTTCTGCATAAAGAGACTTTTATAAATCTAAATAAATTAAATATTTCTAGCATTCCTTAGCACCTTGAAATAGACACATTTTTAAAAATTTATCAGAGAAATATATACTTTCTGCCCCAAATATGAAAATTTTCCTTCCAGTTTATATTGGCCTGAAATGTAAATTGGGTAGTACCCAGTCTTTGAAACAATGAGTTATATCATCTGAGAGAATATAAAGACCAGGGAGGGAGAGCAGTTATTTAAGTTAAGCACCAATGTTGACACAAGAACAAATGGATATAAACTGGCCATCAACAAGTTTAAACTTGAAATTAGATAAAGGTTTCTAACCATCAGAGGAGTGAAATTCTGGAACAGCCTTTCTAGGGGAGCAGTGGGGGTCAAAAAATCTAACTGGCTTGAAGACTGAGCTTGATAAGTTTATGGTGGGGATGGTATGATGAGACTGCCTACGATGGCATGTAGCAGATCTCTGACTGCAGGCAGCAAATATCCCCAATGGCTGGTGATGGGACACTAGATGGGGAAGAGTCTGAATTACTATAGAGAATTCTTTCTCAGGTGTCTGGCTGTTTGGGTCTTGCTGAAATGCTCAGGGTACAACTGACCGCCATATTTGGGGTTGGGAAGAAATTGTCCCCCTGGATAATATTGACAGAAACCCTGGGAGTTTTTTGCTTTCCTCTGCAGCATGGGGCACGGGTCACTTGCAGGTTTAAACTAGAGCAAGTGATGGATTCTTTCTAACTTAGTCTTTAAATAATGATTTGAGGACTTCATTAACTCAGAGGTTATATGTCTATTACAGGAGCGGGTGGGTGAGGTTCGATGGCCTGAAATGTGCAGGAAATCAGACTGAATTATCATGATGGTCCCTTCTGGCCAAAAAGTCTGAGTCTATATGGAAAATAATACCAGCACATTCTGAAACATTTGCTCTGCAAACTCTGTAGTGTGAACAGTGCATGAGGTGTGGTATAGAGGATTTCCTGGCATTCAGTTGGCGTGTAAGCTATTGCTGATAATAATAAATGTAGTTTGTGGCTGTCATGCCTGCATCTACAAATCAGCACATGCTCAGATTGACTCTCTGACACTGCCAATTAGTCATAGTGAATATCCCTAGAATTTCCACTGTATTTATCTAGAATATATTTCTGATACAGCCTTTGGCTTTCTTTCAAGTCCTCAGAGATATGATTGCTCTCTATAAATACATCAGAGGGATAAATACCAGGGAGGGAGAGGAATTGTTTAAGTTCAGCTCCAACGTGGACACAAGAACTAATAGATATAAACTGGCCATCAGGAAGTTTAGACTTGAAATTAGATGCAGGTTTCTAACCGTCAGTGGAGTGAAGTTCTGGAATAGCCTTCCACGAGGAGCATTGGAGGCAAAAAACCTAGCTGGCTTCAAAACTGGGCTTGATACATTTATGGAGGAAATGGTATGATAGGACAGCCTAGTTTGGCAATTGACTGATCTTTGACTACTGGTGGTAGATAGGCCAATGGCCTGTGATGGGATGGGTTCTGAGTTATTGCAGAGAATTCTTTCTTGGGTGTCTGGCTGGTGAATCTTGCCAACATGCTCAGGGTTTAACTGATCACCATATTTGTGGTTGGGAAGGAATTTTTCCCCAGGGCAGATTGGCAAAGGCTCGGGGGGGCTGGGGAGGTTCACCTTCCTCTGTTGCATGGACATGGCTCACTTGCTGATGGATTCTCTGTACCTTAAAGTCTTTAAACCATAATTTGAGTACTTTAATAACTTAGTCATAGGTCAGGTGTCTTTTACAGGAGTAGATGGGTGAGGTTCTGTGGCCTGTGTTGTGCAGGAGATCAGACTAGATGATCATATTGGTCCCTTCTGACCTTTAAGTCTGAGTCCCTTTCCTTGATGTGTGGTACATGTTACTGGGGTTTCTGAGAGAATCGGAGCTTGTGCTGTTGCTCACTTTACTCTCTCAACTCTTCTCCCCCAGGTGCGGACGTACAAGGGTTTAATGGACTGTGCTGGGCAGATTGTGCGAGAGGAGGGGCCTGTTGGATTGTTTAAGGGTCTCTCCCCCAGCTTGCTGAAGGCTGCTTTCTCTACTGGCTTCACCTTCTTCTGGTACGAGTTCTTCTGCAACCTGCTGTATGCCCTGAAGGACACTGGCAGCACTAAGGGGCAGGAGGGCTAAAGGGGCATGACTCATCAGCTGCAGTTACTCTGTAGAGGAGTAAGACTAATGGCCTCATTGTCACATAGAGTGGGGGTGGGGAATGGCTCCTACCTGCAAGTGCTCTGAAAACACATCTCTACTAGCTTTGGAGGAAAGATATTTTTGGAACAAACTAAAGGAGCAGGTGGCTGCAGCTTCTGTTGAGGACACTGAGCATCTTCCATCATGTATCCTAAAGTATCACCAGTCACTTTAGGAGCAGGAGTTTTATAAAAATCTAATGCTACTACCCATCTGGTAATGTGCTCTGAAGAGGCATCTGACAAAATGAGTGAAATCCTGCATGTGCAGGAATCCATCTGGCTTAGCTAGTGCCACTCGATCAGTGTCAAATGTTGCCACATCTGCAAAGCTTCAGCCCTCTGCTTAGAGCCGGTCCATTTGCTGCATAGTCTTATCTCCCTGCTACACAGGTAACCCCTTCCTTATTCTGCATAGACAGCTGTCTTCCCCTCTTTGCCACCCAGTTCTTCTGCCCATTGACATTTACCAGCTCCATATCCTCAGCCACCTTAAATGTAACATCAGCTAGCAATGTTTATGCCAACCCCAATTTGCTTCCTCAATACAAATGGCAAGCTTAATTGTGTTTTACAAGTGTCCCTTACTCTGCTTTCATGTTCTGCTGTGGGTCTTTTAGGGTTCTTCCTTGCCAGCGTAATGCTCTTACAAATAGATCCGCAGATCTAATGCTGTTTGCTCTCAGGAAGATCTCTCAGTGCACAGAATCCATTCTTGCTTTGCACTGACATGCTAGGGCTTCTCTTTGCTATGAGATTGTCATGATTAAACAGATGCTATACAGATTTTTTTTAAGACCCAAAGTTTAACTGATCTTAAAATAATGAAGACTAGTCCTGCGGATACTAGTGATTATTGTTTTTTTATTTATGACTTTCTCTGGATCTGTTTTGACAATATTTTTGTAGATCCCACAAAAACATTTTGACCCTCTTTGCAAACCTGAGAGTTACTGTGCAATGGTGTTGGCAAGCAAAAGTATTTTTGCCAAATCTGTCATTATGGAAACTTATTTATTTGATGCTGAAGAAGCAGGCATGTCAATTTCAGCTCCATTCAAAAACCATCGAGTAAAATCAGTGTCTTGCAAATAGAGACAAATTTATTAGGAAAGAAGTGCGCTTCTGAAGCTCCAAAGGGTTTTGCAAACAGAGTTTAAAAATGTAACCTGTATCTTATGTAATAGCAAAATGACTTTGTCACTCTTTACTTCATCCTACTGTCCTCTCAAGCTAAGCAGGGTGGGGCAGGCCATTATTTGTATGGCAGACTTCCAAGGAAAACCCACAGTCCTGCTAATGTTTATGTTAATAATTCAGTATATGACACCAAGGGCAGAACGCTTGTGTAGAGCCCAATACCTGTGTGGAATTAGAGAGCACTGTGTTATTTTCAGATGAGAACTACAACAGAGGCCTTAATTACTCATTCCCCTGTGTCAGTTGACATTTTTTGTAGGACTAGGGGTGTTAATCCCAGTGGACTGGCCAAATTCTAGAGTGAGCAATTCCATTCTGCTGACCTCAATTCCCCTGGTAGGTTTGCTAGTATATTTGTTTTAGTCATTTGTCCTAAACTGTTGTGTGGGGATGTATTTAAACAGCAGCTGTGTTCCAAACTAGAGCTGGCTCTACTTCACTGGTGGGCAAAACGATCAACTGTGATCTCCTGCCACCCAGAAGTGCCGTGGAGTTTTATATTTTTGTAAAGTGCTTTGTGATTCTCTAATGCAAAGTATTAGAGAAATGCAGAACAGTTAAATCCCACTGCAGGGGTGACTCTGGTGACTGGAACCAGGCAGACCAGCTGCGCCCTAGGGTGATATGCCCTGGATCTGATACAGAAGGCATGTGAAAGGTCAACACGTCAGTATCCAGTGGGAGGTGTTGGTCATGTGCTAATGAAATTGGCAGCTTCATTTAAAGGGGATACCCCTTAGCTTGGACTAAAAAGGTGGGTAAAATTTTCAAAAGTCCGTAAATCCTACTGACTTTTTCCCAAGTAATATTTTGCCCCTCTCTGGCACCTTTCATCTGTACCTTTTGAAACACATCATAAACACTAATAGACTTACCCTCACAGTATCCCTGTGATGTAGGGAAGTTTTATCCTCAGATAAAACAGAGTGGGGAAACTGAAGTACTGTGAGTTCGGGATTGTAACTGATCTTTGGCTGTGAGTAGGGGGAGAAAACAGACCATAGCAGCTCAATTCCCAACCATGCCCTGGCCAAAAAGTCTTTGTGCAGAATATGGGAATACGCACACTCCATCTATCTCCGCCATAAATTATATGGCTCTTCAGATTCTTTTTCATTATCTGCCACTGAGCTGTTATAAAACCCCTCTGTAGTAATGCAAGTGCATGATAGAAGGAAGTTGATCCTATTACAGAGCAAAGAGTAAAGGGCTCATTTCTCTCTCTGGTCATCATAGAGCCAAGGAATTGCTGAGCACCTGATACAGTGGGAAGATTAATTCTTTGAATCTGTTGCTGGGGGTTGAGACAGATGTGAGAACTGTCAGACTGGGAGCTCTAGAGAAATGACATGCCAGCTCTATGGATGGCATTGAAGCAGATATTCCACTCTGGAAGTGTTTCCAAACCCTCTGTAATGTGGGTTAAATTATCTTTGCTTGAACAGTTTGTAGTTGTTTGTGTGTAGTTGGTTTGTTTGTTATTGATTTTTCTGAAGCAGTCTGGTGAGCCTCCATGTATGCTAGAAGGGAATGAATGGGCAGAGAGCCTCAGCACAGATCCTGCTTTGTGACCCCCGTAATACATGTGATGGGTCTTTAAATGATCATTTAGCTGGTAGGGGAGGGAATTAGTGGCCTCCATAATAGAGTGAAAAGACAAACCATGACAGTCACTTCACCTTCCACCCCTTCCTGTTCTCAACATCTGTGTCTTTAAAGTATTTCTAATGTGCCCATCACTAGTCTCTAAACACAAGTCACATCTTAAGGAGGGGAAGTGGCTAAAAATGTGAGCATTGATTCCAATTAGATAAAGGAGAGAGATACTGGTTTAATACAAAGAATTAGGAGGATGAATCTTATTTTGCTACTATTGGGTTTTGCAGGATCAGTATCGTTGGGGTTATATTTCCTAAAATCAGAGAAATTAAGAGGTGGCAAAGATCCATTAGGTCACCTTGTTCCTCCCACCTGCAAGTGCAGGGTGGTTGTTTTACACTGTATATCTGACTTGTGTCCTGTTTCCAATGACTCAATCAATAGGATTTGTACCACTTCCCCTGTGAGACTGTGCCACAGTCTAACTGGTGGCGATTGTTGGGATTTATTTCTAATGTAATCCTATCAATGAGGATTTGCTTTGCCTGAAATTCACCCCACAAGCTGCTCAGCAATTGCATTTGTTTTTATCCTAGTGCCTTTTATCATCTGGGTAAAGCAAAGCACTTTATTAAGCAAATCATTACATACTAATAGTACAGTAGATGTTACGGAATTCACAACAGTTCCCACCTAGCCTTGGCCAATAGAACCTATATGAACAAATACTGCAATGAACACTTTCCAATTGCACTTATATAATTTCCAATAGCATTGATTACCTAAACTCATGTACAAGAACACTTATCTCTCAGGATGTTTGCACAGAGCTGTGTTGGGGGTGCTTCACTGAGGAAAAACAAAGGTTCTAGGATTGGTTACTGAAGTGGGTTATTTTCCCTTTTGGTCTTAAGCCTCCATTGTTATGCAGAGCCTTAATCGTCTCCACCATTTCTAGCCATAATCTGAATGGACCTTTTGTGACTGCCATAGACTTAAGGCTTCTGACCAGCTGTGTTTTTTCATAATATGTTTAATGGGTGCCTGTCTTTAAAGAGATGAAAGAAAACATTAAATATTTTTATTACATGCCTGTGTGGTTTCTCCTTTCATCTCTTTCTAAACTCTCAAATCATATACATGGGGTGATGCAATTGGATTACAATGGGCAAACACCCTCTACCAAGGGTCTGATCTGTCTCCTGTTGACTGCAATGAGATCAAGGCTCATAAATTAAATTGCAGGTGCAACCATATTTTTTATTAGAATTCCAAAGTTCATGGGCTAGGTCACTAGAGGGCTGCATTGCCCTAGAAGTGAAGTAAGAGATGGCTTCAGTTCTAAGACATCCGTAACTGTGCAAGTAATTACTGAGAGGATTTGCACGAGCTTGGTCATCCCACTGTACATGAGAATTAAAACAGCAGATGTTTGGCCTACTTCACCGATCAGTGGTAGACAAGTTCATATTAAGTTTATATGTGTCCATAATACTGTCACACATTATCAAAAGTTGCTCATTCTTCATTCCCTGAAGCTGCTTTCTAGCTTCCTTAGTTTGACTGTTCTACTTTGTCTAAATACGCTAATGCTTAATGCACTACTAAAGAGTAACGTTAGAGCAGAAGGTGTGTTCTACAGCACCTGCTGTTTTGAGACCTTGTTAAAGTGAGCTGGCATAGTCCTTCTTTCCCAGCTTATTTTTTGTAGAACTCATATATTTTCCCCCCTTCTTAAATTCTTCAAACATTTTTTCCTCCCTTGCAAGTAAAACTATAGTGTCAGCACCTGAGCGGTTCTGCTCCAGCATATTCATCAGCTTGTTTATCTTAGAGTGGGAAAGAAAAATAGAAGAATAAATAGGTTTCAAGCTTCTAAAGTGCACCTATAAACTGGTAAGGAAAATACAAAAGCAAGAATAAGAGGTTCGGCTCTTTGTTTAATAGCAATGGCAGACTTGAGCTAACAAAGAATATGAGGCCACAGACTATTATTGTACAAAAGGAATACCGGAAAGGAGGAAAAGTGTAAATATCAGCTTCAAGCACGTGAAGTAATCTTAAAGTTACCAGATGTGGTTTGTGTCTGTTTGGAGGCACCTGTGACCTGTTGGCTATAGGCATGTCCAGTTCCTAATGAGCAGTTTTCCATGTTTCATTAATCACCATTACCACTAATGAAAATCATCTCGTCATGCCACCGGTGCCAACAGAGGCCAAAGGCCGAATGAGCTTAGGAGTGAGAACGACTCCCATACCTAGAAAGTGGATCCCTGCAGGGCAGGAGTGGGGCACGTTTGCAAGGGGTGTGGGGGGAATCTGCATTGCAGCTTGTCTTGCTGTACCTGTCCTGCGTCTAAAGAGAGGGCTGCAGCCTTTCGCTATGGCTAAGTTCCCACAGAAAAGTCAAACCCCTAATATTAAAATACTGCTTTGGAGGAAAGCTCTTAGGACTGGGAGCCGACGGTCTGAGCAAGAGGGAAACCGGCCCCATCTCACTCCCCGAGGGGTAGGGTGAAGAAAGAGAGCGCAGGAGCTCGGGGAGTGTACAGAGAGAGATGGCCAGGGGAATGCAGGATTTTGCGTGAGGTCTCGTTTTCCCAGCAGGTGGCGCGGCTGTTTCAGCACTCTCACATCCCTCCTCCCCCTTGGCTCGGGCTGCTAGGAAATGACCTAAGAGGAAACCCGCAGGTTTGCAATGGAAAGAATCCGTCTGGCAACCAAAGAAGCCGAGAAGTAAGAGCAGCAGCTGGGAGTTTCCGCTTGATCGTGCCAGCAGGGGTGACGGGTCTCGCAGGGTGTTTTCCCGGTGGAGGGGCGAATGCATGAAGGATGCCCATCTTGCATTTGCATTCCATGCTCGAGCTGCTGCCTTTCCTCCTCCTGCTGTTGCTGTTCTTGGCTCTGGGTTTTTTCCTGATCTACCTCCAAAAGCCCGAGCCCGAAAGCAAGAAGAATTAGGGGTGGAGGAAGTTCTTCTCTCTACAAAGGCACCAAAGATGCGAACGCTCGAGTCCTGAAAATACCTCGTCGGGTAAGTGAAGAGAAAAAGCGGAGCAGGTTGGTGGCGTTTGCAAATCCGTCCATCGCTGGGCTGCTCTGGTTAGTTTCCAAACAAACTTGTGGCTTCTTTGGGTGGAGCAGCGGTTATTTTCCAAGCCGGGACATTTCTCTGCTGACTTTCTCAACTGCTCTCCTTTTAAAGCAAACCGAACACCTAATTATTTGGTCCTGCTCTAGGCTTTTTCTGTAAATTATTTATTATTTTTCCTAATCCAGGGAGAGATTTTGTAATTTAAGGGGGGCCATAATTTGAGGCAGTTTTTCTGGAGTTTTTGAGGCCTAAAATCACTTTTCACTTAACTGCCTAACCCAGACAGATTCCCCCAAACAGGTGATAGGACAGGCACTTTCATAATTGTTTTATGCTCAGGGTTTACATTGATGTTTCCCCCCCCCTGCTGACAAACAATGGGAAATACAGTCAATGAGTACATTGGTGGCTGCTTAGGTACCATGGTGATGGAGTACCCTATTAAAAAGTAAATGGATAGAGACAAACCCCCAGAATTGTGTTATAAAGTATATCAACCAAACCACAGCAGTTCCTGGGTATTTAGCTCCTCCTTTCAGGGCAGCCTTCAAACCCACACCACCACAGACTGGTCTAGGGAATGAGAAAATCTTGACTTCCTGTTCTAAATTGGGTTCTACTTCCTGTTCTAAAATGGCTCCCATCATCAAAGTGCCTCACAACTTTATATTTATCCTCAACACCCCTGTAAGGTAGGGCAATGCTATTATCCCCATTGTACAGATGGGGAACTGAGGAACAGAGGGACTGTGATTTGCCTGAGGTCATGCAGGGAGCATGGAGCAGAGCTGGGAGTTGAACTCTGGTCTCCCAAGTTCCAAGCTAGCATCCAAACCACTGGGACTATCCTTCTTCTTTTTTGTAGTGGTTTTAGTTGGAATCAGAGATTTGAATATTCAGAGAGCTTTCCCCCTGCCTCTCCCCTGTTACGCTGCCATGGAAAAGCCTTGGGTAATTGCCACCTCATTTTTCCTGCCCATATGTTAGGAGATGGCCCCCAAGATGTGGGGAAGGTTTTAATAAGCAGTCACTTGAGTGAGGGGATCTTCAATCCTGTTGCTCGCTCTTACTGTTTGTGTGGTGCCTTTGCTAAGTTCCAGTGTGGGGGAGGCTGAAGAATTGTAGGGGGTAGGCTGGTATGAGACTGACAGGACATAGCTGGAAGCAGTAGAGGTGGGGCTCCCACAGCAATGTTATATAATATGCCAAGGAGCAAGCAGCAAATTGAATTGCTTGGGACAGTTTCAAATGTATCAAGTCCTGTGCATTATCCTGCTTCTCCACAGCAGCTATGTAATGACTCCTCTGTGGTGGGTGAAGGATCTTCAGGGAAAGGTGCAACATGTTACTGGTAGGATCACTTGTTGTCTTTGTCGCTTGAGTTATTTTTTTCCTGGGCTTGTGAGGATCTCTGATCCTGGCAAGAGATGCTGAGCATTTGGGTGTTGAAGGTAGGCAGGGGCAATTCCTGGAGCTTATCCCCTCCGCCACCTTATGGCAGCATTAAAACCTATGTGGGTGCATTGTGCAGAGTGATGTGCTTCTAGCCAGGACTGTATCCCACATGCTGGGGCTGCTAAGTGGCTTCACTCTGCACTCAGCTGGCAACTCATCCCCCTTTGGAGGGGTGAGACCCTCCTATTCTCCAGAAACCCTGGGCAGGTCCAGATTAACCTGAGTGCTTGAAATTAGTAAAACAGCTGAGCTTTCTCCAGCCAACCTACTGAATTGCTAAGTACTCTCCCCTCGCATCCTCTGAAATGCTCTCATCCCCTTCTTTCTGGAGAATGAGCAGCAGCCATGCTCCAGCCCATATGCCAAGAGAGGCAAAGGGACATCTGTGGTGGAAGACAGAGAGAGAGAGGACTAAGAGAGGAGAAACGTGACTCAGGGGATGTCTATGCTGATGGCAGCAAAAGTCGCCGTCGCCAGATCAATTTTTCTGGGTCGATTGAGCGGTCAGTGGAGACCCATTCAATCGATCAGGAGATCGACTGAGTAAAACCACCCCCTCAAGTAGGTAGCGCTGTGTTGACAGGAACGCGGTTCCCGTCGGTGTGGTGCAGTGCAGTGAGGACGGCGCGCAGAAGGGAAGCACAGCAGTCGTCAGGAGTTACACAAGCTACTCTGTGTAGTTTGCGTAACTCCCGTCGACTGCCGCCAAATCTCCACGTGAGTGTAGACCAGGACTAAGTCTTTAGAGACTTTAATAAAAGACGGGAAGTCTCAAGCTAGGGTCTGAAATGCCTGAGAGGACGGGGGTGTGTTTGGAGCTTCCACTGGTTGGCAACCACTCTTCATATCCAGAGTGTATGTGTCTGCCCAGGCCCCGTGTTCAGTTCCTGCCCATCTGCACTGGCCAAGGAACTGGAGTCATGCTGGCTGCTGCCTCGTGCTGAGGCTAACAAGCAGGAGGGGTGTTGGGTCCAGGTGGCAGATACTTGAATGCATTCATAGATTTTTTTTTTTAAATGCCAGAGTGGACCATTATGATCGTCCAGTCTGATTTTTGTAGGCTGGAGACGGTGCCAGAGATGCCATATATTGTGGCTAAGCTAGATAATTTTTTTAAAGAAAAAAATCAATCCTGATTTAAAGACTTGGACGTTGCACGCTCTTCTCTCCTTCGTTCTCTGATCTTCATTGCACTGAGAGTTCCCAGTGGGGACTTGTCACTGATGCTGCAGTGTCTCTTGCAGCAGAGAAGTGATGGGACTCAGGTGTAGTGAATACAACAGGGATTCGTTGTTTATTATGCTGGGCACTTATGGCTGGTCTTTACTAGCCCTTCTCTCCCCACACATCCCGCCATTGTTAACCACCATGCAGCACCACCTGCGCTAGCCGCAATAGGGTCCTTAGACACGGTGCTGGCATTTTTACTATCAGACCATCCACATTTGCACTGAGCAGGGTTAGTTGGTGCAGTGGTAAAAAGGCTGGCAGCCATGCCCTCTCTACGCTAGGGCAACCATTGAGGGAGCTGTACCTGTGTTAGCAATGGTGTGATACTTCAGGGGCAAAAGGCTACGGGAGAACCAGATCCTGTAACCTCCTAGGTCTCTAGCTTGCAGCTTCAGAGGTGGAGCTTGTGCCTGCGCAGTGTGTCGAAATGCCAGTCCAGATTCAGCAATGAGGGAGGGGACTACTGTTTACCCTGCCAAACATTAATGAAGCTCTGCCTGCAGCCGTGGAATGATGTCACATCCTAATTAGGAGAGAGAAGTTTAATTGAGAATACACACGGATCTCTGTTTAAGTACGTGGTATAAGGCCAAGAGAGAGTTTATCTGGCAGAGAGACCTTGTGGACGTGGAGGAAGATATTGTAACCTGTGTGTGTTTCCCTAACTTCAAATAGGAGCATGTTTGTTAATTAAATGTTGCTGTAAAACCATGAGGGACCTCCCAACTCCTCATAAATGCATCAAGGAAAGTAACCTATATCTAAACTCAAGTCTCTAGGCAGACAACATATTCGCTAAAGGAGAGTGTTCTGCTATCCGGACTCTAGTCAGGCACACAGCTGAGAGAGAAAGGAGGTCTCTACCAGGTTTGAAAATAGGAAACTTGCAGTGGCTGGGTCTGATTCTGTGCTGTGGTTAAGGTCCAGCTGAGGGGGCTTTACACCACCTTTGCGCCATCCAGATTCGGGACTGCTCCAGGAACCAAAATGGCCCCTGTGTAAATTAGAGCATCGAGCTCTAACTTACAGGAGCCTGTCCCAGGCTCCTTTTGCCTATCCCCTCTTACTTCTGTTGCACCCTCCCTTATAAGAGGTTCCTGCCCAGAGTGCGAGCAAGGGCCCGGCTGGGTGTTTGGCTTGACCTACATAAGCAATACGTGCAACCCTCTAGTTTTATAGCTCAGACTGCTCCAAGCTAGGTAACATGCTGTGTGGCACGTTGGAAAAGATTGTGTCTCGAACATCTTACAGGAGATAGAGGAGGTGAGAGTGGGTGGCAGTGGCAGGTGTGGAGAAGGGTGTGGTATTTCCCCAAGAGCAGTGCCATAGGAAGTCTTGTGGGTATTCTATGGTCACAGCAACTTAGATATGTGCCTTGTCCCGCTAGAGTACAGTGGCTTTCATCTCGCTAATTCTGGATAGCTGCTTTCTGGGCTGTTTGCACAATGACTGTGAGTAATAGGTGTGGAATTCTGATGAGCTGGCAAAACCCACTGAGTGCTCCACTTGAACATTTGTTTGTGAGACAGGCCACTGCATCCCTGCAACAAACGTTTGGTGCCGTACAGACCAGGGGCTGGTCTCACGTTAGGTAAGGCTGGATGTGTATGCGAAATGATGATTCCCACAAAATAACTAAGCAGAGGAAATCCCAGGAGTTTCTAGGATCATTTCGAACCGGGGAGAATAATGCGAGATCCAGTGGAGACTAGAAACTTAATAATGTTGGCTGTAGAATTTGCTCTCTATCTCTGTTTGCCACTCTGAGCCACTCTGGTGCAGCTACTCTTGAAGTCACCATGTGAAGCAGCTCTGTTATTAACTGACAGTGTAGGGGAGAAGCAGACTGGATGATCATTTGTATATTTTTAATTTTCCCTGTGTCTTTGAGCAAAATCAGCTGGATTGTGGGTTCAAAGCTACATGGGAGGTAATAAATCAGAAGCCCCATGCCATGCTCTTGTCTGTATTTCCCTGTGACAGGCTCAGGCTGTTACTCCCTTTAAAAGGTGTTTTTGTTGCCCTTGGGTGGGCTGTTTGTTTTTGCAGATCAACAGTTTAAAAAAGCTTTTATATCAGAAAATATATGGGCTACCAAAGAGACCCCGCTGACCCGAGACCCCATGTTAAATTGTGGCAGAGGGCAGGGATTATAAAGAAATAATAGTGATGATTTCCCCAGAGTTGGAGGTTGGAGTTTGGAAAAATCTTACAACCCCAAAATAACTCCGTGTTCTTTACGCCAGTGAATTGGTTAAACTGTACAATGCTCCAGTGTTTCCCCAAACGGCAAAACAAACACCTACACTTATCCTTGTCCATCCCATTTCCTAACTAAGAAGTGTTTGATCTTTTCCCTAAGGTGTGCCACCAACAGCCACCTCCCTAACTCACACTGTTGGAGCAGGCCAGACATGGGAGATACGGGCAAAGAAGAGTATAAGATACAGTCGTTCGACACCGAGACACAGCAGTTACTGAAAACAGCTCTCAAAGGTCAGCAGACGTCTGTCTTTCCAGCATCCATGCTATGGCTTCCATGCTCAGGTTGGCTGGCAGATCGTGCCTGGACAATCGGATGCCATTTTGTCTTGTGAACACTGATGTCTCAGAATAGGAGGGCTATGTCAGAAATGCCATTAGTGTGCTGCTTGGCCCTCGAGGCCTTTTCCCCTTGATGGATGAACTAGTGCTAGAACACAGAATTGCTACTCCCTCCCTCCTGCCACCTCCTCCATGAGATTTAAGGCAGCAGTTATCTGAGTTCAATTTCAGGTTTGGGACGGGAGTGTTCTCTAGTGGTTATAACCTTTCTGCTCCTGTGCCCTCAGACTGCCTCTCTTCCCATCCACACCCCTTCCTCCATCCATCTTCCCCTAACCCCATATTCTGCTCTCCCAACTTGCTACTATCCCCCATTCCCCTACGCATGCCCAGTCCCCCCATCTGCCATCTGTCTCCCCCTTGCTTCTAGTCACCTCTAGTTACTTCCCACCCCCTCAACTCCTAATCAGCATCCCCCAATCCCAGATTTTTTATCCCCACCCCTCCTCTTGCGCCATTCCCTTTGTTCCTATTTAACCCCCCTACTCTGGCTTCTGCCCCCTCCCCCTCTGTGTCTATATATTCTCCCATCCTCCTTCCCTGTCCTATGTCCACCTCTCACCCTCTGGGAACTGCTCCCCTTCTGTTTCTCCCCACCCCTTGCTCCTGCAATCTGTCTTCTCCCTACCCCATTCCTCACTGCTTGGCATTACAGTTAGGGTGCTTCCGTCGTCTCCTGCGGGGGGGGCATCGAAAGCACAAGGGAGAATGTCTCCCCTACTCAAAGTTCCTGTGCCTAGTGTCTCAGTGGCCTCTGACGACCAGGAGAAGCAAGTGCAAGGACACTGAACAGTCCCTGCAGACTTAAGCTGAAGCATGCTCAGTGCAGCCAGAGTCATCAGAGGATGTCTCTGCCAAGTTTCTAATGAACATAGACTCCTAAAACTGTATGGCTGGAAGGGACCTCGAGAGGTCATCTAGTCCTGTCTCCTGCACTCAGGAAGGATCAAATAAACCTAGACCATCCCCAACAGGTGTTTGTCCAACCTGTTCTTAAAATTTTGCTCCAATTTTGGGGTTTCCATAAGCACCCTTCAAAGCCTATTTCAGTACTTAAATCCTTATAGTTAGAAAGTTATTCCTAATATCTAAGTGAAGTCTCTTTGCTGCCGATTAAGCCCCTTACTTCTTGTCCTGTCTTCACTGGATGTGGAGAACAATTGATCACCCTTCTGTTTGTAACAGCTCTTTACATATTTGAAGACTGTTAGCAGGTCCTCCATTAATCTTCTTTGCTCAAGCTCAGTTTTTTTAAACTTTCCTCAGAGGTTAGGTTTTCTAAACCTGCTACCATTTTTGTGGCTCTCCTCTAGATTCTCCAATTTGTCCACATCTTTTTAAAAATGTGCCCAGAACTGGACACAGCACTCCAGCTGAGGTTGCACTAGTGCCAAGTAGAGCGGGACAACTGCTTCCTGTGTCTTACATGTGATACATGTGTTAATACAACCAGAATACTAGCCTTTTTTGCAGCTGCATCACATTGTTGACTCGCATTCAACCTGTTGCCCTATAACACCCAGATCCTTTCCTGCAGTATTATTGCCCAGCAAGTCATTCCCCATTTTATAGTTGTTCATTCGATTTTTTTTCCTTCCTAAGTATAGAATTTCACCCTTGTCTTTACTGAATTTTATCTTGTTGATTTCAGACCAAGTCTCTAATTTTTCCCCCTTCTGGAAGTTTGGTCTCTTGGGAAGAGTCCGGGTAGGAGGGGTTGGGGATGGAGGCCTAATAGGAAAAAGCCAGCCCTACTTCATCTGTATTCAAAGCATAATGAAAATTTGCCCATTCAGCTCCAATTTAAACTAGCCTCTGACTCTCTTTTACTCTTTCCCCTCCCCTTTGTGATGACGGTCTCTCTGCCAAGAAAGGCTAAGCTCCCTCTGAAGATGCCATCCCTGATGCAGCCTGTAGGGGTGCTACAAGGGCTGAGTGTGAACCTGAGTTCTTGCAGTGTGATAGCACATTGCGCCATTACAACACACCCCCTCGTGCACCTTGGTTACTTTCCTGGCGTTCTGAAGCACGAGCCGGGAGAATGTGAAGTGGGGAATCTGTGCAATGCTGATAGTATTGCCTCTTCCCCTGCAGAGCCCAGCAGCGTGGACCTGGACAAAGTGGCCAATATCATTGCAGACCAGTCCCTCAAAGACTGTATGTTCAGTAAGGAGGCTGGGCGCATCTGCTACACCATCATCCAGGTGAGAGGATGTCAGCATGCTGACAGTAAATCCTGACTGATTCACACAGCCTGCCCTCCCGGATCACAGCTCGTGCTTGTGGGCATCCCAGCCTCTCCGCTGGGCCTGCCTCAGCCCTACAGCATTTACAAAGCCCTTTACTAGCACTAGGGAGCATCATACCCTTTTCAAAGAAAGAGGAAATTTAGGCACACGGAAGGAAAGACTTGCAAACAGTCATGGGACTACAACACAGCACCTCCTTTCTCCCAGTCCTGCGCTCTGACCACCTGACCAGCTCCTCTCTCTTTCTGTAAATGTTTTAACAGAAGCCACCAATATTTACACCACTTGCCCCATCTGCCAGAGATGTGCAGAAATCCAGACCTGCTCCCATGTGTGTGAGAGCAGCCTCTCAGGCTGAACTGCAAGAGAGTCCCTAGTCTTGGGGTAGTGGCCTTCATGGCAGATGAACTTACCCAGCACATTGAAATGGTTTCTTCCCAAAAGATCAGGAGTGAGGCTGGCCTGTGGAATTCTGCATGCTGGGAGGAGATTCTCTAGCTTCAGAGAAGCAATAAGCTAGAGGAAGAGATAAGCAGGCCATGACAGCGGCCTCAACTCTGTGTGCGGTTAGATTCCCAGCTATCATTTTTTTCTATGTGCAATAATGGGAGTCTGATAATGAGTGACATGTAAAGACCCTAGTAATGTGGGTACCCACATCCTCCCCTTCCCCCTTGAGTTTCATCTTTTTCCTCATCTTCTGGGGTCATAGGCAGAGAGTAAGCAGGTGGGCCAGAGCATTTTCCGGCGGAGTCTGCTCAACCGACTGCAGCAGGAGTATAAGGACCGGGAAGAGTTGCGAGCCCGCTCACCCCAGGCATGGATCTGTTACGTCACCTTCATCTGTAACATCTTCGACTACCTCAGGGTAAGATGCCTAAGCAGAGGATATCCTTATTGGGTGCCTCCTGCCTAAAGATGGGTCTGACCCAAACTCCTCCAGAGTTAGGGTCAGGAGTTTGGAACCTGGAGCGAACTCTGAATTTTGTGGCTAAACTCAAAAATCTTGTTCTGAATACACCCGTTGTGTGGGCTGGAGCTCTGCATTCAAACATTACAGTTCAGGCCCCCCCACTAATGGTTATGTTTCCTGCTGCATATTGGAGACCATTGCTTGCTATTCCCCTTACCAATAAGTTAGGGAATGAGGGAAGAATTGTTGATATGTAGAGCTGAGCAAATAATCCTTAGCAAACAAACCTTGAACAAATGTAGCATCCCTCACAGTTCCTGGAACAGGTGCACACGCCTTTTTGCTTGGCACAACTTTTTGGAATTCTTTGCTCTGACTGATTTCTGATGTACTAAAGTCAAGTCCCATTGCTTAGTTGCGATTGGTTGGGTAAGTTGCATAGTATTATGTCCTGTTCCCTGACTGGACGAGTGCTAAAGCCCTCCCAGCGCACACAGTGAAATTGGCTTTTGTGAGCTTTATGCTCCTAGAACTCATGGGCTCAGATGCTGAAGGTGAAAGGCTGTGAACATAGTTGAAGGGGGGGAAAGCCTGGTTGTAGCTAATTGATTTTAAAATGTAACCAAATATTCCTGGAAAATGTATGTTTTTGCATCACTTCCCCATCTCTGTTAGTATCTTTGCCCCATGTAAAGATCCTGGTTCCTCTGCCGAGGGGAGTCATGAGTGTGTGTCTTCACTGTCTCTCAAGCAAATCCCTGCCAACAACGAGCTCTGAGTCAGTGACACGACCAGTTTCCAAGAGAGCAGGTCCCCTCCCGTTGGAGAGCAGGGAGGGAACAATTATTTAAAAATAAAACTCTGCCTTCTTTACCCATGAGCTGATACGTGCATCCTGCCCATTCACAGGTGAACAATATGCCCATGATGGCGCTCGTGAGCCCAGTTTATGAATGTCTCTTCCGACTGGCACAACCCGATAGCCTGAGGAAGGAGGAGGAGGTGAGTGCTGGTGAGATGCTCGCCTGCAAGCAGTTTGTTGTACAACCAAGTGACTCAAAAATACTGTCCGGCAAGGGCTGCTGAGAAAGGTTGGAACTGATGTCGGGAGCAAAGGGGAGGCAGAGAGCGGAACAGAACTTGTTTTTCCCTAGTCCCTATTGTAAGGGGTGGGGACAGGGAATGAGAGAGGCTTGTAAAGCGGGACACTCCCTGCAGCCCCAGAATGGAGGAGCCGTAGTTAAAGTTACAGCCACAGTTCCATTCTCCATCCACCCCAAACATTTTAGTTCAAGCTCCAGATTTGATTGTGGCTGTGAGACTGATGTAGTTGTGCATGTGATCAGAGCATGTGAATGCCAAAGGCACTGAACAGCGGCGTTGTTATAAAGTTCAGAGGCCACTGGACATGTATTTTGCATTAGCTTTGCTATTCTGCATGGCATCCTAGCGCTGGTGCTGCTGTTCCTTGTTAATTGATGTGAGAGCAACCAGCGTATGGTCAAAAGAATCCAGCTCACCCTGGCAACAGAGCATGGTTCAGACAGGTCTGTCTAGTCTGTTCAGATGCTTATACTGCACCCATTTATGGAGTTCTGTGGAAATGCTGATCCAGCTTTTCCCACCTGCTGGGAGCCTCAACGATGAGTCAATGCAGTTCTAGTGGTGTGCAATTGCTGCCAGCATGTTTCTTCAGCAATTTCACATGTGAAGCTGTCAGGGTTGCCAACCGTCCATAAATTTACGGACAGTCAGTAAAAAAAAATGTACAATTTTAAGTCAGTAAATCAGTAAATAAATGAAAGTGTCCGTAAAATTGGGGAGAAATAAAACATACTGTATTTTGACATTGATTGTCATCATTCAGAATCACTTGTATCAAAAAACTGCTGATCATGACTTGTATCAATTTCCTGTTTTCTATTATTGCACACACCCAAAGGTGATTGATCGATTGCGTAATTCCAAATTCCTATGTACAGAATATCACAAGTGAGTATGCACTTTCGTGACATTCTGGTATTGTTTATGGTATTTTTAGTGATGTCAGTAAAGTTTGTCAGTTTAAAAAAAAATCAATTTCAGCTCTTTGTCACTAAAAACTAAAATGCAAGGTTGGCAACCCTGCGGGGAGCCCCTTCCTCCTCAGCTCTCTTATCCAGGTTCCTAGTCACTACCAGAGACTGATAGCACCAGACAGTTTAAGGAAAGTAGAATCTTTACCTACGAGAAATATAAGCGAATGGGGTGGGGAGAACCAGCCTGGATTAATTTAGAAGGGATAGGGCAGGATCTCTGTTTAGAAACAGGATAGGCCCCCCCCCCACTCCATCTTAAGGTGGCTTTTTCCTTTTCCTCTTTTAAGGTGGACTGCCTGGTGCTGCAGTTGCACCGCATTGGTGAGCAGCTAGAGAAGATGAACGCCCAGCCAATGGATGAGCTCTTCTCCCTCCTCCGAGATGGTTTTCTCTTGCAGGAGGGGCTCAGCTCTCTCTCTCAGCTCCTATTGCTGGAGATCATAGAGTTCCGGGCTGCCGACTGGAAGATGACAGATGCAGCTCAAAAATACTATTACAGTGAAGTCACAGATTAACCCTTTCACAGCCAGAGCTAACTCACCCAGAAGCTCAAATAGTTTCACCCTGGCACTTTCACCAGCAAACAAAAAAGCTTCAGATACATGTGGGTTTTGTAAATAGGATTTATACTATTTACTCCTAATAGACCCTTTGTATTGTGTTTTTGCTGGATTCCAATGGGGGACAGTTGGATTTGGGGGCAAAGGCAGTTTTAACCTACAGAGCTTCCACTGTTTTTTCCATGACTCCATGTAAATTAATGCCCCTCAAACTGTGGATGAACTGTACCCACAGCTTCCAGTTCAAAGCAGCATTTTACAGTAGCAGTCAGGAAACACAGCTAATGGTTTATACTGAGATCAGCTCTTCTGTGCCAACTCCATCAGCTACCAACAGAGCTGAGTGGAAAGAAAAGCTTTCCCAGCTTTTTTGGAAAACTGCCCTTTTTGCTGAGTTACTGCCACATGGACCCCCCTGTCCATAACACACAAACCAAGCTGTAACCAGTCCTCCACAATGAGTCTCATTCTGCTCCCTGTGACATCAGTAGGAACATGACTGAGTCCTTTACATGAGCCATCAATTATTTATCCCAACCCTGCCCTCTGGCAGGCTGGGTGCTATGGACAGCAGATGTAACACCTGCTCCTGGAGGAAGGAGAAGCCTTCCAAGTATATGACATATATGCAAGTATATGTCATAGCAGCAATTTCCTGGAGCACACACAGCTAGAAACTGTTTTTATAAGTTTTATGCAGTAATCATTCTGGAATTTCCCTAAAAAAAAAGAACTTTAGTATTGTACATTGCTGATGACAAAAGGCAGGCAAAGGGAAATAAGTGATCTATTGAAGCTTTTTCTAATAAAGGTTTTCCACTAACGAACACCATATTTTCTCTCTCCCCAGAACTCTTGCTTTGTAACATTTCTAGGGAGTTGGGCAACTATCAAGGTTGCTACAACCAGGGCATGAAGATCTTGTCTATGTGCTTGGCATGTGTTAGTTTTCCTCTGGTGCAGGGGGGCCAAGTTGCTTATGAGTATAGGGCAGCTGAAGAGAGCATGGAAGTAGATTTTTAAATCAAAACAGAGGCCAAGGTTTGTGGTATTGAATCTTCCCTATCCTCCTCCTCAAATAAATCATCAGTTTCCCTTGCAGTAAGCGAAAGTGCTCTGTGCTTTCTAGCAAAGCACAACAGGTACAGAAATGCTAACAGGACAAGAGAATGATTTCAACTGTCTAGCAGCAGGAAGAAGGAAAGCAGCTCGCAGAGAATAACCCTTCCTGGGGTGGACTCACTGAAAGGCTGAGAAATATCACTGCTCTACTAGAGTGATGAGCACCAGTACATAATATGTGGATAGAATCCAACAGAGGATAATGGGGTTCCATTTTTATTTTTTCAACATCAAGATCACATTTGCTCAGTCAAACAATGATTCTGCTAACAGACAATACTGCCACATTCTAAAATTCAAACTGGGCTCTTTTCTGCCTCTGCTATTGATACCCATAAGAGCCTTCACCGTGCAGAATACATTCCAGTTCGCTCTCCGTTGGCTTGGATGCTAACAAGAGTAAAAACGTATTTATCATGTGAGCAGACTGACGACATCCACCACCACCCTGTCAGCAGTTAGACGAAGCAAAGAGGCTATTATACAGTGTTGCTCAGAAAAACATTTAAGGAAATGAAGCTTTGATGGGTGCATTTCTCATCTTGATGTTTCTCTGCTTAAGGATCCAGTCTAGAAGCAGCTAACAGGAGCTGGCAGACAACCTCCCCTCTACAGCTTCTCTGCAGAAAGAGTGGGGCTTCTTCACAGGCCTGGGCCCCACAAGCATATGGGTGAGGAAATGTTCTTGCTGTCTTAAAACAAGGTCTCTTGCTCTCTTGGAGTCCCCTACCACCAGCGATAATGGGCATAGGCCCGGTTAGCCTCAGCCATCTTGTGCATGTCATGCTTTTTCTTGATTACAGGGCCCTCATTGTTGAATGCCTGCAGTAGTTCCTGGGATAGTTTTTCATGCATGAATGTCCGATGATGCTTATGTTCCCTGCACTCAGTAATTAACCATTTCATGGCTAGGAAGCATTTCCGAGTGTCCTTCAGAGGGGTTGGGACCTAGGGGACATTCAAGCAGCAGCACAGTTAAGAAGCCTTACCCCACAATAGGACCACATGCTGAAATACCATTTTCCAATTGTTTACCACTCCCAGGTGATTCAAAAAAGTGACTGGTGTTGCTTGTGTGGGAAGAGATTAACTGTAGTCAGGTATATGTGACTTCAGCACTGGTGAAACCTATCATGCCGACATGGCAGCAGCAAACTGTCTGCCTCTGTGAATCCACAGATCAGGTCCAGTAGTGCAAGATTCCCCATGGTGGCAGCAAACAGCATTTGCCTCAAGCCTGACCAAGAGCGGTAGTCCCTTCTAGGGGCTAGATGGGACTTCCATTTGGTTCTTGGCCTCATAGCAGAGACTGTTTTTTGCGATATGGACTCATTTCCCACAGGTCTCTGATCAACCAGCAGAGAGCAGTAATTTGTTGGCTGATTGGGAAGTTAGTGAAGCCCTGCATATTTCATTAACAATCCCATGAACCATCCAGGTGCAAATACCTCATTAGAAGAACTGAAGAGGTAGCCTCTACCCAGGCTTTACATAAAACAAGGTGTCTGTATGAATCTTTTCTATATGCATCCCCTGAGATGCATTCAGCAGGGGATGAACTGCTCAGCTACTTCAACAGGTGTTTCTGCACAGAGGCAGCATGGTCTAGCAGCTAAGACATACTGGGACTCCAGAGACCTGGGGGTTTTCTTGGCTGTGCTACTGGTCTGTGGTGTAACCTTGGACAAGTCACTTCACACCTCACTGTACCTCAGTTTCCCCTTCCCCACTTTATCTATTCAGACTGCAAGCAATTTGGGGCAGGAACTCTCTAATGATGGGTAAGTAGAGCACTCAGCACACTGGGGCTCTGATCTTGACTGGGATCTCTAGATACTGTTATAATACAGATAATAAAATGGTTCTACTTTCAAGTGAGATACAAGTGGGTGGGGGGGTAGAGGGAGGACACTGGTAGTTTTGCCTCTGTCCAATTCTTTCTAGTCTGGGCTGGCCTTCAAGTGCCCTCTCCTGTTTACCTGGTAGGTTTTGCCTCCTTTCTTGACGTTGCAGAGCCCAATGATGGGCTGGCAGTTTTCCAGTGCCTGATGGAAGATGATGTAAGGGTTGCACTCAATGCTCTTCTTCTCCTCCTCAGAGGCTTGATAGTATTTCTCAATCTGCTTCCTCTTAATGGCTTCTAGGGTCTAAATACAAACACAAGGAAACATGTTCATGCTCCTCTGTGTGAAGTTGCCTTTCCTACAGGATTTACTCTACTCCAGAGTGAAGTTAGAATCAGGACAATTATAGATGCACCCTTCATCATCTGAGAAATCTAGGCCATGGAGGATTCCATCCTGTTGCACCTTCAGTAGGCTGGGGGGCAGAAGGGGGGAGGAGGAGGGAGGGGAGCTCTCTTGAGCAACTACAGCTTTTACTAAATCCTCTCTCACCTTCTTACCCCAGATTTTCATACTCAGATGCAGTCCCCTGCTGGAGTCCAGTACTCATTGGTTTTCTCTCATATAGCCTACTCGTGACAGTGTAGTGTAGCAGCAATCACCAACAAAGGCGGGGGTAGCAGAGAGGAGATAAAGCAATACAGCCTCCACCCCCATCTTACAAGCTCCTGTCAGATTTTCCTGAGATGCACTTTCATCTCCTCAGGGTATCAGTTACACCAGTTTACATATCGTGCTATTATGTGGCATCCACCAATTTTCTGGTCAACTTATGCCCAGCCAACATATACTGACCGTGCAACACACACTGCCCTTTACAGCACCACCAGCTGAAACACAGGGCAAGCACTCTAAATCAGGAGTTCTGAGGCCCATTAATTTGGGCAGTTCTGTACTGAAATGTGATTAGAAGGCTTCTAGACTTTAGCTCCACATCAACTAATACCCAAAGGGAGGCAACTTGGTTCAGTGAACAGTTGGGGATACCCTGAGAGGTAGGAGACCTGGTTCTGACTCCTCGCTTTGCCTCAGTGGTGTTGCCTGATTTTGGGAAAGTCACTTGACTTTTCTGTGTCACAGCTACCACCTGTAAACCATGGATGATACCTCCCCCCTTCTTTGTGAAGAGATCCTCAGATAAAGAGTGCTAAGTATTAGTATAGACAGGAAAGACTGCCTATTATTAAGGTTGCCCAACAGTTCTCAAAAAACCCTGTTTTCACTTGCTTATAACTTTGCCAAATTTCAACTGTTTGGGCTGAAATTTTCCATGTTGGGTGTCTGCCCCAGCATGAATTTTTGGAGTGAAATGTTATCTGGAACAGTTCAGTTGTTTCTGAGAACGAGGCTATGGGAAAAAACATTTTGTCTGCATTAAAAAACTCTTGCAACCTCTCTTTAACCTCTAGTGCCCTCTTACTTTAGAACAGGGACCTCAGATGGGTGGCCTTTTTTGCCAGGGATGTGCTTTTTGCCATCCCTGTGAAAATTCACCCAAGTGTGGACAATTTATAAACCACTGAAAAAAACTGCAGTTTGCACATGCTCAGTAGACACTTGCTGACCTTAGCAGCTAAATTTCATCTGCACAAGGCACGCTCTTAGCCCAGGACTGAAGAAGACTTTCCCTGCAATTGCAGCTGTGCACTACTGCAGTCTATGCCAGGGCTGGACACCAGAACTGAAAGCAGGAAGCCTGTCTCTCCTGTACTCTCAATGACCCTCCTTTTTGGCCCAGGCAGCATGGAGAAGAAAGCTGCCCAATTTGACTGTAGAGGGGACAAGTGCTGCACAGGCAACTTTACTTGTGGCACTCCGTAACTTCTGAGTGCTTCCCTTTGCAAGCTTAATAAGGTTAATTTAATGCAGTTTTTTCATGTGGTATCTTTAAAACACAAGAGTCCAGTCCTCACCTGTGTCATGATAGATCTGGCCAGCACTTTGTTTCCTTCCTTCATCATCATGTTGATGAATTTACTGCAAGCACAAAACCAAACATGATCCAACTGGAACTTTGGTTCCCTCACCACAAGTCCCTAATTGTGTTGTTCCTATGATTAAACCCTATCCCTGCTAGATTTTGGGTGGCTGTGTTCATCTTTAATCATTATTATTCAAAGGAGCTTCCTCATGAGAAGAGATTAACTCAAACCCAGAGATTACACAAAGTAACAGAAAGGCAACGTGCAGCCTAGCAGATACAGGCTGATATGGGTGGGTCACTGCAGTGGTTTTTCTTCTCAGTAGCAGTGGGCTCAGAAGCAGAGCACTCAATTACCTCCATCCGTTACACTGTTTCATAATAAGAGCTATTTATTCAAATTTAAACAACAAATTCCTATCCAGGGAGAGAGAGAGAGAGGTCACTAATAAATCTCTGCCTCCAACTCATCAGCTACCCTCATTCGGGAGAGGAGAAGAGAGAATTCTGTGGACAAGATCCTGTTAGGTGCTGACCTCCAGCCATCAACCAGGCTTGTGACAACTCAGCACTTCTGAGCAATAAACCCAATCTTGCGCCCACTGAGGTCAATGGCAAAGCTCCCAGTGACTTCAGGGGGAGCAGGATCAACTGCCCAGAATCCTTGGGACACAGCTGGTATTCTAACAGAGGAGACTGTGCTTTCTGACCTGACTGTAGGGTCACTGAACACAGAGCTGGTGACATTAGAAGGGGCAGCTTTTATGGGTTGCAGGGACTTGAGCTCCTGTTGTTTTTTCTCCTCCTCAGACAGCTCCTCCAGGGGTTTGTGGTACACCTCCTTGTTCACTTCTGGGTTCAGGTAAATGGGTCCATACCGGCTCCATCTCACTTGAGTCAGCCTGCAAAGAGTAAATGGATGAAGATGCAAATTGGCATCACTTTATTAATACAGCATTCCTCAGTCTGGCTCACGGAGTCCATTTCCAATGTTATGGAACAAGTCTCAGAAGCCACAGGGAAGAAGACTGACACTGGGGATACTCAGACTTCCACCTTTATTAGCACGATCTGTATTCCAATAAGACTCGGGCCCCAAGCAGGATCAGGGCCCATTGTGCTGGGTGCTGTGCAAACACACTGTAATTGAGTCCACTCCTGAAAGAGATTGCAATGTAAACCGGGTCTAAAGATCACGCCCCCCCCCCACGGCAAATACTGAACTTCTGGTCACCCATAAACTGCTGAATGTTAAAGTAAACACAACAAGAATATAATGCTTCGACAGGGAGAGATGCATACTGCTTTCTCCCAACCGCTCACCTGAGCGACTCCCAGCCAGCAATGGTACCTTCTCCCCCATTAGGATGTACAGAAGGCTCTTCAGTGGCTGCCAACCCCTTTCTGTGCAGGCACCAGAGATGCTAATCCCCCACAAATCTAAAATCTGATACTGTGAAGTTCCAAGTGCCATCACCTCTCACTGGCAAATCTTGGTTAGAGTAATAAGTGATTTTAATACTCTTGACAGATGGGGAGGAGGAGAGCATTACTTATAAACAACTCATCACTAAAAGCAAACATATACATGTACTTTGTTAAGGGATCCTAAATAGGGTGATGATTCCCTTTAGTTACTGTTAACAGGGAACGTTGGTTTTTTGGGTTTTTTTTTTGAGGGACACAGGTATCTCTGGATCCTGCCACCAAAGCCTCTCCAAATAATGTAACATGACTAATGTATCCATGACGCAATCCACAGAATACTAAATGCAAAAGGGTTCAATTCTAGGAGCAATCTAAAATTTTGGTTTCAATCCTGGTCCCTTTCAACATCAATGGAAATGGGATCAGACTCATTATTTAAAGTAGAATACATTTGTGAATGTTGTTATAGTAATTAAAAGTACATACAAGAATGGCAGTAGCAAAAAGCACAACTGAAGTTCAAAGGAAGCCATTTAACAGAGGCAGCAGCCCTGAATAAACATCAGGAGTCTCCAGTTCGGTAATATTGCTTTGATCACAACTGTGCTGCAGTTGTCTGCCAGTTTGTTATTCACAGAACTCCGCAAGAGGGCACAGTGCTTTACAGACAAATACAGATACAAGGCACCTACCCTCAGGACAAAAGATACCAATTACCCTTAGAAATCAAAGGTCTCAATCCTGCAACTGGATCAGCATGGGTGCAAATTTCCACCTGTGTCAAACCAGTTGCAGGATGGGGGACTAAAGTCAGGCCAAAAGCACAGTGAAAGGACAGACCACAGGTATGGCAAGGGGAATGCTATCCACAAGAGGGGGTGGGAAATAAACTTGTTTTTGGGATCACCATTTTTCATGTGTGAAAAAATTTCCAGGACTTCCTGGTTGTCATTGTGCTGCCCTGACTGCTCAGAACTTCATAGCCACGATAGGGCTAGAGCGCAAATCCTCCTGCTCCAAAAACACAGGCCCCTGCCACATAAACTAATGGTGAATCTTTTTTTAAAAGCTGTTAGCAGTATAGGGACAATGATACAGCTGAGCAGTTCTTATGCCTGCCACCCTCTTTCACGGGTGGAACAGCAATGGAAAGGCTTCGCAAGGAGAAGCGAGTTCCAAGAAGGGATCTGAATGAGGAGAGGGGCGATTGTTCCAGGCAGGAGAGGCAGCACAGCAGAAGGGCACAAAGACAGCTGCAATCTGAGAGCAGCGCGATCCTGGAGAATATCACTCCACCGGCACACGGGGCAAAGCCAGGGCAGGGTCAATGAGCGAGGTTTCAAGCGCGTTCGGGAAACTCTCAGCAAAACCCGCCCGGGGTGGCTCTCCCGAGGCTTTAAGACGAATCCCCGAGGAGACGTGGCACCTCAAGAGATCCAAATTTGGGCGGCACAGACCGTGGGGCAGCGCCCCTGGAGCGACGCTCGCCGGCCAGCCTCAGCCGGGGGGGGGGCTGCCCTGCACCGCCCACGGCTTCGAAGGCAGGAAGCGCCTCAGCCCTGGGGAGCATCACTGAGACTACCCCCCAGGACCCCTGCCGGGCGCGAGGCCGGCCTGACACGCGAGGGCCGAGGCGGGCCGAGCGCCACCCCCAGCCTGAGAGCAGGGCCCAGCTGGGAGGCGGGAGCTCCCCTCCAGCGCTGCGTGACCCTGCCCGAGCGCCCCCCGCCCAGCCTGCGACGCGGGCCTACTCGTCACCTGGGGAGCCCGGGAACGGCCCAGGCCAGCCGCCGCCTCAGCGCCGCCAGCCGCCCCGCCACGGGCGCAGCCATCTTGGCATCCGGGTTCCGCAGGCGGGAGGACCCCGGGGCTGCCCTGGCCGTCGCCCGCCTGGCTGCGTCTGTCTCGTGCCCGCCGGGCGGCCGTTGGCGCAGGTGGCCTGCGCGCGCCGCCTCGCTTCGCCGTTGTGGCGGGAACCGCGGGAGGTTTTTCTCTCCCCTCCCCCCCCCCGCGCCCGGCGTGTCGCTCCGGCGTGACGCCTGGTTCTCCTCCCGTGGCAGCGTCACTCCTGTGTAATCCCAGGGACCGGGGTGGAGTGACTCCGGATTGACACCGCCCTGGGCCCGGCCTGCGCGGGGGAGACAGGCCCTGGGGCAGGGCGGCGGGGTCCGCTTTAAAACGCAGGGACGCGAGCCGGGACCCTAGGTCTGGTTTTCAGGCGGGGCTGAGGGGCCTGTCGAGTGTGACCCCGGGGCCGGGGATCCCCGCCCGCAGGGTCTCACGCGCACCGCGGCTAATCCGGCGTCACGCCCGTTTCACCGGACTCCCTCCGCAGCCAGTCCCCAACCGCCCCTCCGCCCGCGCGCGCTTCCTGGCGGCTTCGCCTCAGCTGTTAGCGCCAGTTAAGGACTTTGGGTCAGACACCCCCCGGCCCCCACCGCTGCGGGGAGCGCGGGACCCCCTCTGGGAACAGAGCCCCGCCCCCGCAGCAGAGGGCCCGCCCCTCCCCCCGCCGGGCCGGCTCTCGCGCGGCTGGGGGGAGGGGGTGGAGTCTCGGCCGGCGGCAACATGGCGGAGGCGGAAGGGGAGAGTCTGGAGTCCTGGCTGAGTGAGTGACCCCTCCCCCCACCCCCGCCACGCCCCGCCTGCGGCCCCCCGCCCCGGTCCCCTCAGCACCCTCGGAGCCCCCC
>ML675637.1:10857402-10944873 GCA_007922155.1 Mesoclemmys tuberculata
GTTATTAGTGCCCATCTCGCAGTTCCTGGCGGGCTGTGAACAGCCCCGGGCTCTCGCTAATACCTTTTGCCCCACCGAGCCCCCACCTAGAATCGTGCATTGCTTTTACATGGAAAATCTCTGCCCAGTCCTGATGGTTTGACCTGTCTTGCCCCTGTCGTCTCTTCCCCCGTTGGCAGCCCCGCCATCTCACTTACTTGCCCCACTCAGTTTCTGCTTGTTCTTTCTCTCTGCCTGGCTTTCTTCCCCATTTCTCTGTCTGCTTCCCAGTCACTCAGGCCCTGTCCCTTTCCTGTCATGCCTCTGCTCAGCTGAGTGTTCCAGCTCTGTTGCTGAAGGGGATTGCATGCTTAAAGGGTAATACCAAGGGGGAAGTTACTTTGTAGACTGGCTCTCTGCCATGGCCCGGCGGGAGGAGGGGTTGTTAGGTATTCACACTGTGGGAGAATGGTTCTCCTCTCAAAAATATCACCACCAATAACGTGTGCAACTGTGTGTTCATCTTGACTGTATGAGTGAGGCAGAAACCCAGAGCTGTAATTGCAGTGGGCACAAAAGCAAGTCTGGCCTGTTAATAATGGTGATTCATTGGTGAACCAGAGACATTCTTTACTCATTCCTCAGCTCCTCCAAACTATCAATCCCTTGGCTAGAAAAGGTCAGTATTTCCCTCTTCTCTACATTTTCCTGTGGTTTGGATTCTCATTTGCAAAATATATTGTATGGTACTAGAGGGGTAGCCATGTTAGTCTGTTTTTTAGCATGGTTTCTGCTCAAATAAATTTGTTAGTTTTTAAGGTGCCACAGGATTCTCACTGTTTTGTACGGTACTAGGTGGTTGCACGCTGTAGCTTTTGTAGGCCAAGCTCCTTGCACTCTTCCATTCCCTTCCACAGGTTTCCTGTGTGCTGTCTTCCCATCTCTCTCTATTTCAGAAACTCCCTGCAACCCACTCTTGCTAGGGGCTCTCTGTGTGCCCGCATTCCTCCATTCTTCCCATGCCAGAGAGCCCCATGCTCCCTCTTTCCTTTCCACGTGAGGGATTCTGCATGTTCACTTATACTTCTGCATACCATTATTATTTCTGTCTGGGAGGTAAGTCAAGTCATTCAGGGGGTCAACATGTTAAACTTTATTGGGAGGATAGGCAGAGATGAGATAGGGGAGATAATTGCTGTCATCAACTGATTCTTGGATGTATAAACAATTACAGAGGTGGTTGAAGGAGCTGGGTCTATTGACAAGATGCAAGGGGCTCCATGTGCCTCCCATTTCCTCCTCCTAGTTTTCCAGTTTTTGCCTGAAACAATAGGATTCTGTCCATTGATGCCTAGAACATTTGCTGAAAATTTGGAATAGATCAGATCACAGTTATTGCATTAGGTGAATGGCAGGGAAATACCACCAAGTTGAATACAAGATTTCACTGCCATTACGGAGAAACAGAAATGCCATCAAGTTGAACATAGTGTCTTGCTTCGCTTGGCCAGTTACAGTGTGCTCTTGTCTTACTCCACACCTATAGGAATTTCACCATTATATTAGTTATACATTATATGTGCTGTAGTAGCCATATTGATCCCAAGATATTAGAGAGACGAGATGTGTAAGATTATATCTTTTATTGGACCAACTTCTGTTGGTGAAAGAGACAAGCTTTTGAGCTACACAGCTCTTCTTCAGGTCTATATGATTCTGGAAGTTTTAGATAGAAAAAGTCATCTCCTTGCCAGTGTTAAATATTTCCCAATTGTATGTTGTTCTGTCCAATCCAACTCTCTTTTTCTTCTGTTTGTACAGTGCCTAGCACAATGGGGTCCTGGTCCGTGACTGGTGCTCTTAGGTGCTACTGCAATACAAATAAATAATAATAATAATAATAGTAATAATTAGTTTTTAAATGTTTCAAGGGATGGGGCTTCCACTATTTCCCTTAGGGAGACTACTCCACAAGCTTTTAGATCTTACTGCCTAGATTTTCCCTTTCTTGATATCATCCCCCTACTTTATTTATTTATGTTACAATGGGGCCTAAAGGTCCCATCTGGGAGCCAGTACTGTATATATGTAGAACAGAACACAGTCCCTATCCTAAAAAGTTTACAATCTAAAAGCTATCAATCCTAGTTATACCTCCATATATTAGCTTAAATAATCCTCACTGTGCTGTTTACACTGTTCAGATAGGTGTAGAATGTTATCATCTATCTCTGTAGTTATGTCAGTTGTTTTTAGCTCTTAGTCTTTCCTTGTAAATCATTTCTTCCTGCCTGCTTATCAGTTTGTCAATATCTGTCTGGCAATGCATTAATTGTAGCCAATGACACACACTCAAAACCACCCAGGCTTTCTCTCTTTTCTCCCCAGGGAGAACAGATTCACTGAATACAGCTCATGTTTGAAAATATATCTAATATGAATGACATTTTAGGTTGAGCAGCAGGAAAAGCTTCCCAACAATTTTGAATTTTAAGACACTGAAAGTTGAGGGACTGGATGTCCTATGCTTCAGTCACTTACAACCAGATAGGACAGATCACTAACTTCTAAGAGCCTGATTGGAGGGGTGGAGGATGACACATTTTTCATGGGACATAAGTGGGCTTGAAAGGCTTAGATTTTTATTGGTGAGTGTTGATTTCACCTCATGCACAAACTGACAATATTTCTATTGATGATAATTTAAATTTACAGAGGAGCAAAGTAAGAAAAACACTGCTTGAAAGCTTAATAGTGTTTGATTTAAGGATATTTACTTTGTATATTTTGACATGATGTTGAAAATGTGCATATTTAACAGTGATAAAGCTTTAACTTTTTGAATCGCAGTGTCTACTGTCTTTAAATAATAAGTTTATACTTGATCACTGGTACAGTGACTCATGCTGCGGTGATTATAGAATTCTATTGTAGAGGAGAGCAGATAATTTGTATTTCATTGGCCATTGAAGAAATGAATGTGGGCTAGTGCAGAAAGTCCAAGTGTCTTTGCCAAATGTCACACACTTCCTCAGGAAAGTTGAGTTTTGGGAGGAAAAGGTCACAATTGAGACATACAGGACAGAGGTTGGAATACCGTTCTGTTGGATGTGGGGAATGTGTGTCCTTCTATCACTCTTCATGACTTCATGGTAATTGGGTGGTTATGGGAGTGGGAAACTTAGTCAGGAAGCTGACATGCTTCAGCTGTTTTTCTGATAAATTTCCATCAAAAAGAGGAAAATCGTGTTTGATGCTAAACTAGAAGGTTTGCACCCACTGAATTCTCACTGAAGGAAGGGACAGAATCCATACAGTGGTACAGACCAACCTCCCACATCAAGGAGAGGACAGAACATGCCTTGTGTTACCAGTTACCTGTCCTCACATGGCAGCAGGAGATGTTTCAATGTATGCTGACCCAGTGTCTTATTCCTCTCTTTCCTCCCACTTCTGGCTGCTGGGCTGACAGGGAGGTAACCCTGCTGTTCCTCTCCCTGCATCCGGGTTCCACATCGAGCTGTAGCTGAAATGGGAAGGGGAAGTTAATAAATGAATCTCAGTTGCTCCCATGCAGCAGGATCCTTTTGCTTAACACACCCTTCTGAAACCTTCTCTGCCTGGTGCCCGCATACAAAGTAGCTTATTTATATTGTAGTTACCTCCATGATGGGCTAGATGCTATCCAAACATATAGTAAATATATAGTGAACTGTCTCAAGAGCTCCTACTCTGAGAAAAGGGAGGAGGGAGAGGGATAAAACCTACTAAATATGTGTGTGTGTGTAAACGGTATCAACTATTTCCATCTTATCAGTTGGCATTTTGCTTATTCTACCTGGGATACAGACAGAGTGAGAATACCAGAAATAGCTGCTTGGAGTTGAGGATCCCAACTCAAGCCCTCAGTCTGGAAATGGGCATCTAGAATGGTGGCTTGTAAGTTTTCCTTCTTTCAACAGAGAAGTAAAACAGTGAAAATATGAATAATTCATTAGTCAGTTAATGTTCTCTGTTCCCCAGGATTCCAAAGCTGTTATATAAATGAAATAGGCACCCTTGGTTTACATCTAATAGTACAGCTGAGTGTTGCATCATTAGTGTTTCAGGATTTAGAAGAGCAAAGGAATGCTGAGTGGCTCTGACACTCAGATCAGGTATGAGACAACATTATTATACCATCAGATGTGACCCAAATGTTTCACTGTCTAAAAGCCAAAGGACTGGATAGTGATGGGATTGTTGTAAAGTGTTATAGAGCCCTTTCCTCGGTGCTGGTTCAGATCTACTGAGGGCTGTTCAGGTCCTAGTAGACCAAGTGTTCACATGAAACCTGCCTCCATGAGTGCTGACTTGTTGGCAGTATTAACAGAGAGACCAACACTCAGGAGTAAAACTCTCCTCCTAGAGGTAATCCTTCCAGATCAGGGTTGAGGCACATTAATGAGGCAATGTAGGGAAGCTTGTTCTGCTGTTGCCTGCACTTCACCTGCTCTGTAGCCAGAGGATTTCAGTCTCCAGGCCCATATAGAATTTCCGATAAAGCGTGTTAATTTCTATAACTAAGATATCATACAGATACCATATTGATATTAGTAAGGGGTGATTTCCTTTTGTGGAATGTAATCTCCCCCTCATGACATCTCTCTTCTTATTAGAATTGACTATCATGTGAGTTGGGGTATAAAACAAGTCTTGTGAGATGATTCCAAGCCCAAACTGAGAACATTCAACCCTCTGAGATTCCAAGAGATGTTGGGAGAAGTAATTTGAGTTAAAAAGCAGAGGCAGCTTTAAAATCAGTGAATACAGTGGAGATGTCATTTATGGTTCATTGTCCAGATCTCCTTCCTGGTGTCAGAATGTGCAGCCAACCAAATGTCCATTGGTTGAAAGGAATTAGTTGTTTTATAATAATAGAACATCCCCCTGTATATTTCTTAAGTCTGCATTGTGCAAAGAGCAGCACAAGATGGTGGCATTAGCAATGGGAGGGTGCTTTGGAACACAGAGCCATACAGAATGTCTATTTGCTTGCATGAAGGTAACTTAAGCTGTTTTGTAAGCCCAGTTTTTCATGCTGCTGTCATGGTGTTTAGAAATCAGGGGCATGGTAATCAGGTTTTAGTGGTAAGTGATTTTAACAAATACTTGGCACTGCAGCAACTACATTTTTAACGAAACTTTCTTGAGTTTAAAACACAGCTTGGTAGCTTCATTTAAAGACTAAGGGAAGCAGCTTTTCAGGGTGTGCCCTTTTGCTCGCCCATGGTCCTGTTGAAGCTACTGGGGTTCTGCGTGGGCACAGGGATCCACCTACATGGAGCATCTCACAAGGCTGGAGCCTGTGAGCGTTTTGCAGGGGGAAAGCAAAGCCAAGCAAACACTGTAGAAATACCACAGTAAGAGGATTTGGATGCACTTTAAAACAGGCGTTTCAGTGCAGCCATTTGACAACTGTTGTATTTATCAAAAACAACGAGAGTCCTATAGTACTTTAAAGACTAAAAATTTAATTTCTGCAGGCATAAGCTTTCATGGGCTGCAACCCCCTTCATCAGATGCAGCCCATGAAAGCTTATGCCTGCAGAAATTAAATTTGTTAATCTTTAAAGTGCTACAGGACTCCCGTTGTGTTTGCTGTATGCAGATTAACACGGCTACCCCTCTGGAACTGTTGTATTTATGCCAGTGCAAAAGTGGAAGGATGTGTTTTAATGCTGACATTTAATGTAGTGTGCACTGAAACTTATTATTTTACATTTGCATTTAAGGCTGCAGTACATGCATATTTACATACTTGCATTGTGGTTTGATTTGCTGCATGTCAGCTGGATTTGTAGTATATTTCTTTTCCTTGGTATTGATTCCTGCTGTTGATAACCTAGTCATTGGGGGAGGAGGAGAGGCCAGATTGGTAACATGAAACTGCAGCATGTTGTTGCTGCCCCTGCAACAAACACAAATTTCTTTACTACATCATGTCTCAGTCAGCTCTGCTGTAAAATTAGGTTGAAGCGGGAGCCTCAGCCGTTACCACTGAAAATCCAATGCTGTATCTGAGTTGACTTATCTGGAGCGGATAAATTCTTAATACAAATAGACTTGATAGCTTCAGTATTTTGCAGTCTGCTTTTTTCTGACCTAGGGAGTGTCCCAAAGTAAGGTCTTTGCGAACTGGATTGTGAATCTCATTTTCGGTAAGAAATGCAAAAGCATCTAACAAATTCGGTGGTATTCCAAGAACAAGGCACTAACGGTAAAGGATCTACGTACTTTGTTAAACCCCAGATCCTGCAATATATACACATGCAAAACTTCCAGGGACTGCAAAGGGAGTTTTGCATACAACAGGATTGGCCCTAAATAGTTCAATATTAAAGATAGAGGAAGGAGAGATGCAAATTGTAAGCCTGCCTCGCTGGGCTGTGTGAGATTGTTCTCTTATGTACAATAACTAGAAAATACCGTAAGTACATGAGCTTCATTGCCTGGTTCTGCAGTGAGCTGTGTTAAGTGTTTGCTAATTTTGAAGTGGCTTGACTTGACTTCGACACTCCTTCCCAAATGAGCACCCACAGATATGTTGGAATAGAAATTGTGAACTCATTTCTCAATTTTGATGGGCAGCGATTGACGCTTCTCCATCAGAAAGGCCAATTATTCTGCTTCTTGTTATATTTTGGTAATACGTATTCTCTTTTCTTACTAAAGATAAAGCCACCAACCCATCTAACAGGCAAGAAGACTGGGAGTACATCATTGGGTTCTGTGACCAGATCAACAAAGAACTCGAAGGGTGTGTGTTCCAAGTCAGTCAGACCTAGTATTGTAGTTCAACATTCTCAATTGAAACAAAATTTCATGTCCAATAATTAATGTTTCATGTCGTATGCTGATATTACAAGGAAAACATGAACATAAAGGAAGCAGGGTAATGTAGAAGGATATACCAAAGCTCTGCCTCTTTTCTTTGAAAAGCAACGTGATCCGAGTGCAGGATTGGGCACCAGGAAAACATGAGATCTAAACCTGCTTCTCTGGCCTTGGGGATCTTTCCTAGCCTCTCTGCCTCTATTTCTCAGTCTGTAAAATGGAGATAAATGGAGTTACATTTATGTAAGACTTTGCATCCTTAAAAAACTTTATAAACAATAATTAATGAATCCTCATGAGTTATGGCACTCTTGCAAAGTAGGAAAATAATATTCTACTGCAGATAAAGCAAAATGAGGCAGAGAGGGAGTTCAAGGCTATATCATGAATTATTCAGTGAAGCAGGATTAGAACTCAGGCTACAAGCCTACGAGCTCTGTGCACAGTACACTAGACTTTGTTCCTCTTTTACGTGTGCAAAGACCCCAGTTTACACAGATGCTGTGAGGATTATTTTGTTAAAGTGCTTTGAAAATGTCAAGCTATAGAAGGGCTAAGTGGCATTTCTTTTAATTTTGTGATATCCTGTTTGTCTAAACAGAAGATTATGTGAAAGTCTAAAAGGTTTCTGTGTCTGTTTAATTTATAATGTGGTGCCTTGGTTTGTTTCAGTCCACAGATAGCTGTGAGACTACTGGCTCATAAGATCCAGTCACCCCAAGAATGGGAGGCAGTCCAGGCCTTGACAGTAGGTAGTCCTTACCTCCTCTCTCAAAGCCCAGAGCCCAGCTGGTGTCTTCAGTGTGGAATTTAAGGGGACGGTGATCCATAGTGTTCAACGGGGTTATCTAGTACCATCATTCCCATGCTCACCGATACTGTCACAATCAACTCCTTAATTCTCCTCTGCAACGGGATGGAGACTGAGAAAAAAGGATATTTGCTTCATGTAACTTAAGCATGCTGTTAGTTTACTAACTGTACTAGAGCCAGGAAATCTGAGTTTCACTCTAGGTCCTGCTACCTTCAGGGAGTTTTTTCTTCACCATGTCACCCCTCCCCAGGAGATGGCTCCCCAGCATGCTCTGTTGAGATTGGGGAGGCTGCCTGCTTTGATAATGTTTCACAGTCAAAGAAGTGGGGTTCTTGTGTCCTTGAGCAGAAGTTCCTTTCTCTCAATGAAATGTGACTCTTACCTGCCACCTCTTCTAGTAGTGGCCTCCCTTAGAGGAAAGCAGCTGTTATTTCCCTAGATTTGTGGTGTGTTGATTTCACCACCTGTTTCTGTTGCTTGAACACAGGTGCTGGAAGCTTGTATGAAGAACTGTGGGAGAAGATTTCATAATGAAGTAGGGAAGTTTCGGTTTTTAAATGAGTTAATAAAAGTTGTGTCTCCAAAGGTCAGTCTTTGAACTATTTTCTATACCCTTGTGTGACTTTCTGGCCTTTCTAAAACCACAATTATCTCCCAAAAAATGCAGCACAGTGTCTGGCTCACTGAGTGAATTAATCTGTAGCTTTTGTTTGCTGGGTGTTTTGCGCTCTGATTACTAGTTCTTTCAGCAAGCAGCCATTGTTTTCCCATTGCTGGTGCAATACTTAGCATTGCTCATTTCCTTAATGTGGTGCAAGGACTTTTGGACCTTGTGTTACTCGTGTTTAAATGTGAGCTTTAGCAGGGAGAAAGTGTGATTCAGTGGTTAGAGCAAGGGACTAGGAGTTGGGACTCTAGGTTCAGTTCCTGGCTCTTCTACTGACTTCCTGTGTTATCTTGGGCAAATCGCTTCATCTCTCTGTGCCTCAGAGTGGCAGGCAGATAATACTTTATAGAGGTGTCATGGGGCTTGATTAATGTTTGTAAAGCATTTGGAGATTCTTTGGTGAAAGGTGATGGCAAAGTATCACCATCACCATCATTTTCTTATGACAAAAACAGTTGGACACTAACAAGAGGTCTGATCCTTCTTCCATTGATGTCACTGGCAAAGCTCCTACTGACTTCTTTGGGAACAGGATTGGGCCCAGAGCAACCCATTTAGCTTTGGTGTAACTCCAAACTGAATTTGGCTCATTTTATCTCCATCTATCTGAGACAACATAATGTTTTTTCATGAAAAACAATATAAATGTTACTTTAAAGAGGTAAGGAAAGTTTTTGTCTTGGTGAACTGCATCTTGTATCAGTGTCATGATGAGTGCTCTTGGCCATCTGTGTTACGAAACTGTATCCCAGATCAGCACAGACAGGATGTTCAGACTCCCCATCTAATATGAAAACAGACTGTAATGAGCACCCAATGAATTCCCATATTAAATGGTATTTTACAAAGGAAAGAGAGAAATTTACTTTTTTTCCTTCCTTTTTTCCCCTCTCAGTATCTGGGAGACAGAGTCTCAGAGAAGGTGAAAACCAAAGTGGTTGAGTTGCTGTACAGCTGGACAGTGGCACTGCCAGAGGAATCCAAAATCAAAGATGCCTACTACATGCTGAAGAGACAAGGTGGGAAGCAGCATTCCTGCACCCCACATTTTAAGCAGGAATGTCACAAAGCAAGGGCACTCAAGGAGGCAGCCTCTGATTATCTGGGGGCAGGCCTGGCTCAGCCGGATGGCAGGCAATTCTCCAAACGCTTTGTCTAAACGAGAATGTGACACCGGTTTAACTTAAATTGGTTTTTAAGATGATTTATTTAGTGCAAACCCTGGTACAGACACTTTTATTTTCGTATGAGTGGCTTATCTTGGTTTAGCATAAACTGGTTCCTAGTCAATTTAAGCTAAACAAACCTGGTTTAAATCAAAATAAGAATATCTGCACAGCCTCTTGCCCAGTATAACTAAATTGCTTTAAAATTGCAACTTTAAGTAATGCAACTTTTTCATGTAGGCAAGGCCTAAAGTGCTCAGATGAGACACTCATGGCTTCAGCACAAAGAATCTCCCTTCAGAAGCCTCTTCGCATATAGTGTACAGATAGGGATTTTATGGTAGGGTCTGGCCATGAAATGTGACCTTTTCTTCACGTAGTAGCTAGGAGTTTTTGAATTACCAAATCCTGCATTATTGTTCTCCGCTTTTCTGTTCTGCCTATCTTATGCTAAGAGTATACATTATTTTAGGTTTGCACAAAGCAGCATTACATGAGACCTTACACTGGGGCTCCCAGGCCAATGTGAAAGGTGAAAGAGACATAGTGGAGAGCTATTGATTATACTGGTCGGGTACAGAAACTGTAAGGATGTGGCAAACTAACTCCTGGAATGTTAGTCTTTCCCTAAGGAGAACATCCCTCGTTTCACCAGATAATGTGTACAGGGATTTTGATGCTGTATTAATCCCCATTGAAACATCCTCCAATCCCAGTGTTTGAAGAGTTGGGCTGCATGTTCTCTCTGAAACTAGCATGTAAACAGCAGTGCTGCAAATTCTCTGTGCTTCCTGTATGCAGATTGTCCTGAGTGACTGCCTATACAAACCTACTTTGTTTTCTCTTTCTTCTCCCAGGTATTGTTATGTGTGACCCTGTAATTCCAGTGGATAGAACCCTGATCCCCTCTCCACCACCTCGCCCCAAAAACCCTGTGTTTGATGATGAGGAGAAATCCAAGGTAAAGTGAAGGCTGGAATCTCAATATCCACCAACAAAACAAAACAATTTAAAGTAAGACTGAGGAAGTGCTCTGACTCAGCTCTAATCTGCGGGTAGGTGGGCCCGATTTCACATGGGCTATGGGTTTGATTCTTACCACTAATGCCCTGAACTTGGGGACTCCTAGTTAAAATCCAGAGTGAGACACTATCTCAGTGTTATCACTATCTAGCCATGTGTAATTAAGTCGCTCTCCAACTGCTGTGAAGGAGGAGAGGGAAAGTTTTTCACCTTTCCGCAGTGAGAGGAACTCTTGTCTAGTATCAAAAAGTCTCCAAGATTCCATTGTGCTTATATGGTACATGAATGAAAATCTGGTAATTTAACAGAAAACAAAATAGCAAATCCATTAATTACTCCAATAGAAGTTACTGTAGCTAACAAAGCAAAGCAAGCTGCTTTGACCTAAATCTACTTTCTCTGAACTGCCCACTTCACTCTCTCCAGTGCAGCAGTCAGTGGATACATGATTGTTCTGCCTCCCTTTATTAAGAGGTTACTCTTTCCTAAAAAGTTATCTTCTCTTCTCACAGCTTTTAGCCAAACTGTTAAAAAGCAAAAACCCAGATGACTTACAAGAGGCGAACAAACTGATTAAATCCATGGTAAAAGAGGTAAGAAAAAACAATAGAATTATTTATTTAAGAAACCCCTGTAAGGATGATCATTATCGTACATTGTCATTTATAAACACTTTAACACTAGCTAGTGCATCGCTTTAGTAACTTGTGAATGCCTGTATTGCTGGGTTTGTTCTTTCACTCTCCATTTGTACTGCACTAATTCAACTAGTTAAACCAGCCTACTACTCTGTGCTTCAAATTTTGGGGACTGAATGGCAGAGAACTGTCTCCAGGATCGTCAGTCTCACACTTATCCCAAGCTGTCTACATGCACACATATATCCACCCTACATATTTATGAAGTTGTGATGTGTCCATCCACTCCAATATCTGGGAGTCATGGAGTTCACGTGACCCAGTGGTGTTCTAGCAAGGAGAATACAAGTCACTGGAATTTCTTTTCTATATAAATTAACCCTGCCTCCATGCATCTTTAGGCATCATATTGAAAAGGCCTCCCATATCTTTGGTGGAAAGCATGGATGCCTAATTAGAATGGATTAGAAATTTTCCGATGGAATGTTTTTGCATTGGAAAATGCCAGTTTGTTGAAAGTGAAACATTTTGTGGAAACGTGTTTATTTCAACAAAATTTTGTTTAGGGGGAGAATGGAACAGAGTATTCCAATATTCCAGTTTGAACTCTTCAGAACAGAACGTTTTGATTTTCCATTTTGAAATTACTTTTTGTTTAATTTTTTAAAAAAATGTTTATTGTGTAATGTAAAATTTTAAAAAGTCAAAATTGGAAGAAAACATTTCAGTTTTATTGAAACTAAACATTTCAGTTGACACAAAACAATTTTGTTTTTAACATTTCTTTCTGAGGAAGTTTTGAATTTTTTTAATTTTTGTTCTGTCTCAGAATGGACAGGTGTTTTTTGAAATTGTGGAATTTCCAGCAAAATAGAAAATCTAGTTTTCACCCAGCTCTATTTCAGATATGCATCAGCATTTTATCTGATGCAATTCTCAGTTGAACTCCTGCTGTTGAGATCTTGTGGGAAGATTCACTCTCCTCTTTTTGTTTTAAACCCTGAAGGATGAGGCTCGGATCCAGAAGGTGACAAAACGCATGCACACTCTAGAAGAAGTGAATAACAATGTGAAACTGCTGAATGAGATGTTGGTTCACTACAGCAAAGAGGACTCGTCAGAGGCTGATAAGGAGCTCATGAAGGTGGGTACAAGCTCATCCCTCTTCATAGGAATCCTTCAGCATTTTCTTCTTCCAGACTTTATAAAGCTTTATCTTTGCACAAAGTTGCAAATATGCAGAACAAAGTGATCAGTAATATGAAGAGTGATGATCAAAACTGAGAGCAATCTATGGGAACAATCAGCTGAAGATGCTAATACTGTGCACTTAACACCTTTCATCTGAAGGACTCAAAGTTCCTTGTAAAGAAGCAGGCACCATCTCTATGTACAGATGGTGAAAGTGATCACAACAGGAGTGCATGACTTGCTGCAATCACACAGTGTGTCATTGGCAGAATCAGGAAGCCACGTTTTCTGATTCCCAGTCCCACTGGCCATGCTGCTTGTGGTAGAAAAGCACCATGTTCAACTAAACTTAAAATCTCTGACTCAAACAACAAAGGTTTCCTTCCCTTCAGGGGAAGAGCTTTTAGACACTTTATTTAATGGAAAGAACACCAAGAAAATAATAACCAAAAGGGACAATAAAGATTGGTTTAATTTCTTTAATAGACATATCTTTAATTGGCATGGGGTTTTCCATGACCGGACATGCACATTTCACTCTATAATGTGAAAAATAAAAATGAGACATCCATGAGCACCTGAAGTGGTAATTAAAAAAACAACTTCCTTGACCCCATCTCCACCAGAGAGGAGGTAGTGACCTGTGTGCTCATGGACCACTCCCTGGACTGAAGACAGGAATTTGGGTTACAGCACAGGACAAGGACTAAGGTGATCTGGATTCAATTCCCAACTCTGACTTTCAGTAAGTCAGGTGGTTTCCTTCTGCCCAGCTCCCCATCTGTAAAATGGGGATGGTGATACTTCTGTTTCCCCAGTTAGATCAGAGGCTCTTCTGGGCAGGGAGTGTACGGCACCTACCACAACAGGACCTCATCCTCATTTGGGGTCTTTAGCAGCTACTGTAGCAGAGATGATGATAAAAATAGTCCAGCTTATGGAATGCAAAGAGAATTAACCATAAATGCCTATAGGATGGAGGACTGATGGAATCAGCAGTGTGCTGTGACATTTTTAGTTAGGCAGGCAACAACTCACTTGCATGCCTTAGGCGGTCCAGAATGGTGTCGTCCATGTGGTATGGCAAGATCTACAAAATGGCATCTCCCATGGGGCCAGACGTAATAGTCCCACAGACTGCCAGTTGGACAACGCACAGGCAGTCGGGCATGCAGTGCGTTCTTCGCACACACAGACAGCGTGTTGCGGGCTGGTGTTCATCTGTATTATTCTGAAAATGTAGATTGGACTTGGACTCCTTATGCTGATAAAATGGTGACTAGCCCCCATAGGGCTGGGGAAAAGGGCACTGGCACCCAGTTGGACCAGCACTCGCATCAAGGGAAGACTCTGGGTATCCCTTCATACCAGGACTTCCATGCAAATGAATCATTTTGTGCTGACTATAAGAACAGTGTTTGCTGCTGTTGATGGCTCTTAGCTGGTAAGACCCTTTCTCCCGATCTCTTCCTAGGAACTCTATGAAAGGTGTGAAACCAGGAGACGGACATTATTCAAACTGGCCAGTGAGACAGAGGATAATGACAGCAGTTTGGGTAAAACAACAATCTTCCCTTTTTGGCAGGAAGGGTATGTGGCTTAAGGAGGAGATTGCAGCCAGGTTGGTGTGGCTGGTAACTATGCAGGGGTACTACAAAGAGGGCTATTCATGTTACATTCCTTATCTCTGTGGCACCATGGATGTGCACAGCTCCTAACAGGTGGATAAAAACCCAGCGTCCTTAAAAAACGAGAGTCCTGTAGCACTTTAAAGACTAACAAATTTAATTTCTGCAGGCATAAGCTTTCATGGGCTGTAACTCACTTAGTCAGATGCAGGGAATGGAAATCAGATGGGGGTGTGTATATATATATATAGCCAAGGGGAAGGAACAACAATGGTGAGGGGTAGGTAATAGCAAAGTCCATATCTACATTAGAGCAGGGACCTGGCGGTAAGGAGTCTGTGGGTGAAATGATGTCAATGACTACAAGGTAGGAGGATACTGCTCTGAGAGGAGGGGAGTTGTCCCTTTGGGAGGCTAATCACATATTATTTATTACAGCAGTGCCTCAGGGCCAGCTGAAAGTGGGGCTGGGGCCCGGTTGTGTGAGGCACTGCACAGACAGTCCCTGCCCCAAAGAGTTTGCAGTCTAAACAGTGGATGGTTGATTATGGTGATTAAATAGTTGATTATTGAGCATACAAAGCAGTAGACAGAGCAAGGTGACTGAAATCTCTACAGGAGTTGTTGCCTCTCTCTCACATCTAGGGGATATTCTCCAGGCCAGTGACAATTTATCCCGGATAATAAACTCCTATAAAAAAATAATCGAGGGACAAGTCATCAATGGTGAAGTGGATATCCCTACATTGTCTGCAACGGAAGGTGAGTAGCCCTCTTCAACAGCCATCTGTTCTGTTTTGTTTTGAATCCTGTCATTTTGAATTTTCTCTTGTGAGGATGTCCAATTAATTGCAGTAAAGGACAGTATTATCAGCTGCTTGGGGTAAAATCTGCCCCAGCAGGCATGACAAATCAGGTCCCAAAGAGCAGCTATTGATGGATACACAGATGAGTTTCTAATTTGGCTACTGGCGACAAATGCTTTAACTTGGGAGGCTCCGCTGTTTCCACGGCTGGCTTTTTAATAATGAAACCTTATGTGACGTTTTGACTAAGCACACCTGCATCTAAAATGAGCTTTCCTATCTAGATTACTAACAGCTGATGTGGAATGCAACATTTTAATTAGGTTATTCAACAGTCCTGGCCACCTGAAGAGTTAAACACCAACAGGGGAGAAGTTAACATACATTTATTGCCCCAGCCTCATCTTGTTCTTTCTATGCTTAAATGTAAGGTGGGGAGCATTATCTAAGGGATCAGAGCACAGGATGGGGAGTCATGAGAGGTGGGTTCTATTTCTGGCTCTGTCAGCAACTCAGGGTGTGAATTTAGGAAGTCCCTTGTGCAGCCACTGTCTGCCTCAGTTTCCCCATCTGGAAAATGGGACTAACAATACCCACCCCTCTGGGGTGCCCTGAGGCATAATTATTGTTTGGACAGCTCTTTAAGATTCTTGGATGAAAGGCATTAGGGAAATTCATAAAATGGCTCATTCTACAGAGTGATGTCCCTTGTAGGGAAGAGCCAGGATATGGTTGTGACGAACATGAAGGGGACTCTGGACATAGACAGTCCATGTGGTTCTCTTTGGCTCTCTAGTTCCTTGATTGATTACAACCCAGGTCTCCTAAGTTCTAGCCAGAGCTAAGCAGGCATAGAAAGGATTGCTACCTACGCTACACAGAGTACATGGAGTGGAGAGAGCAATGGCTGATTTGGGCTCTTCTTTCTAAACAGAAGTTTCCTAACTCTACAGTGTCCAGCCCAATAGCAGTTAAACAGCAAATACTCCAGTGGAAAGCATCTAGGTTTCCTCTCTCCTGAAGAGTCAGAAGTTCTGATTAAAAGGGAAGTCCCCTTACCCAATGCATCCCTCTGATAATGTCACCCTGGATATTGTGTTCACATTGTTCAGAGCCTTTGCTCCAGCTGACTGCCATCCCTGTTTATAACTTTTCTTGCCATCCCTGCAGGAAACGATCCCACGTTCAGCACACTCATTGACCTCGCTGGCATGGACGTTTCCAGCACCCCACCACCGCCGATGCCACCTACGACACTAACACCAGCACCAACACCAGCACCGGCACAAGCCTCATCAGAAATCCCCATCCTCCCCCCTCCTCCCCAAAAGTTTGGTCACTCACGGAGCCGGTCCTCCAGCCAAGCAGAAGCTCCTCTGACTCAGCAGAGCAGCACAGCCAATTCCCTTTCCTTGCTGGATGAGGAGCTGTTGTGCTTAGGTAAGAGGCTAGGGTGATTCTGGGGAAAGGGTGTTCTCATGGAGCTTGCTGTTAGAGCTGGGCAGCAGAGGACAGTGAATCAGAACCAGCTTTAGATTGCCAGCACCGTGGTCCATTATTCTGGTTTGTTTTGGATGTCATCATCCAAGGGACATTTAAAGAGCTCCTTCTACTGAGTGACGCTGCTAATAGGAATTTGGCAGTAAGCTAAAATAAAACCTTTTGGAGACTCCTCATGAAATCAGGGGTAGGCCACAAATGCAATGAGTTTGCTGTAATCCCAGTTTAGTCCCTACGAATGCTTGGCCACATCAGAAAGCCACCACCACTACACCTGGCTACACGTTTCAGGGCTGGTATAGCAGTGGGTGCTGTGGTTAGGAGAAAAGTGCATTAGCAAATCAGCATGTGGCAGCCTGTACAGTACGTGCCTGTGGGACTCTTACAGTGAATAGCAGGGGATGCTGCAGGTCAGAAAGAGGTACATTGGAAGTGCTGCATAGACAAGCTGGCCAGCATGTGCAGGCCCTGCTGCATGAGACCTGTCAGTCTGTTGCTGATCATTGACATGGAACGAGCATGTCTCTTTCATCAAGCTCTCAATCAGTTACAAACTGTAACTAAGTCATTTTACACAGTAGTCAAACACCCGATAGGACATAGGAAGGGATTATGAAAACGAGCAGTCTAGCTCTCCTTCTTATTGCCACTTTACTTTAATATTTCCAAATCTAGTTTCCAAATCTTTGTTAGAAATAACAAACAGTTGTCCCTGGGGCGGATTGGGGAGACGGAACCCTTTATTGCCTGCTCGACGCCGTGAATGAGCAACAAGGGGGTTACTTTACAATTCTTTTATCCATAACAGTATGTAAATGTATGCATTTCCAGCAACTCCCCACTGACCTTTATTTGGTTACACTGACACTTATAAAATGAATATTAACAACTATATAATTAATACAATTATATCCACCCCTGTTTGTTGTTTACAGGATTACCATACAGAGGGCAGGCACATCACCTTAAAACCTATAAATTTTACACTAACATTTTTTGAAGTAAAGGTATGCCGGAGGAGAAGGAAGATAAGGCTTTCTTCCCACCAAAAGGCCTTGCACAGAAATGGCAACAGTTATTTTATTAGCCTTATTCCCAGCACAGATTACTCATAGACTCATAGGTCAGAAGGGACCAATATGATCATCTAGTCTGACCTCCTGCACAAGGCAGGCCACAAAACCCTACCCATACACATTTATAACAACCCCGAACCCATGACTGAGTTATTGAAATCCTCAAAAGTGAGATTTGAAGACCTCAAGCTGCAGGGAATCCATCAGCAAGCGACCCATGCCCCACGCTGCAGAGGAAGGCGAAAAACCTCCGGGGCCTCTGCCAATCCGCCCCGGAGGAAAATTCCTTCCCGACCCCAGATTGCCAGGAAGGGAGGAAAAGAAGAGAGATAACAGACTAACTAGAATTCACACCAGTTAACAGAAACATGGTTTGACCGTGCCTTGACCCCATTCCCTGTAACTTAGACCTGACCACTTGTCCAGCTTTTAACTCTTTACTCTCCTACACTTTCCTTCTACGTTCAGGCCTGAATGACCCAGCCCCCAGTGCAGGGAAAGAGTCGACTGAAAATAACCAGTGGAATGTATTCCAGGTACGAAGGGAGGTATTTACTGACCGAGAGCCTGTTGTTGTGGGAGGTCTCTGAGTGCCCTTTCTGTTGCAGTGGTGGTGCTTTTGCCATGTCCTGGGGGCGTGCTTACACGCAGGCCACAGACGATAACTGTTCCAGACGTGAAGGCCTGTGTCTTGCCTCTGTGTGTGCCCTTGTGTAACTGGGATATCTGAATCTGTACAGAGAAGAGATCTCTGCTTACACTTTTCTTCTTTGTGTGTGCTGCTTTTTGGTGTGTATCGCAACAAAGCTTGATACAAAAGCTATCCTCTCATGGGAGAGATGTCAGTAAGTATAGATTGAATAGAATCATGAGGCATGCTCCCTGTTTGCAAGATGATAGCTGTATTCTGGACTGAATACACTCAGAGGCCAAATGCAGAGTCCATTATCCCAGGAGACCGGTACTGCTGAATGAACAGGTAGCACCTTCAGTTGTTGCTACACTGAAATGTACTTCCATCTTCTCACTTCTCTGCTCTGATTTGGCTATTGTAAGTTTCTCTGCTCTGACGGGATACTGCCTTTAGGAATCCCCATCCAAATGCCCATAATAAACATGGCCATCTCAACTTCTGAGCCCTCCCCACAGAACTGCTGTCCACTAGTAGTATCCAGTCTAGCACAGCACCATATGTTGTCAAGTAAAACTACAAATTAGACATAGTCTGACAGATGCAACAGACCCATCTGCTTGCCGTTAGCGTCTTCCCCATCACATCCTAATGGGTGAGGCCTATTTCAGCAAGTTACAGTGGTATCCATAAGGTATGACAGGAATTAACAGCATGCACCTGTCCTCTCTGTTGCAGAATGACCAGGTGGACCTGGACTTCTTTAGTCCAAAGCCGGTGACTATTGCCTGCAACTCTGCGGTGAACCCTCTTCTTCATCATCCCACATTACAGTCTGTGTGCGGAACGTCAGCGCCTCTGACTTCCACATTCACAGCCTCTCAGACAGTTTCCAATATCCCTGCACCTAATACTGCCCCGTTCCTGTTCTCTGCTGGACCAACTGCCCCTCTGGGCCTGCCACAGGCTATGCCAGCTGCCTCCAGGTACCTCAGTTCAGCCGTGGGAAGCAATGCTTTGCATAAGCTGGATGCACTGGAACATCTTCTTGAAGAGGCCAAAGGGTAATAGTCCTGGATTTTGCTTTCTCTCACCTGTTTGAAAGTATCCCTTGCTACAGCTGTCAGGTTTGCAGTAAGGATGCACTGTTTCTCTCTCTAGTTTGATGGAAGTTTTCAGTTGGATAATGATGATCTTACAATTATTTAGCATCTCTTCTCTTGAATCTGAGTACTTTGCAAACTGACATACAAACTATACCCGATGGTCAGTGACCCACCATTGAAATGCAGCCAGCTCAGTGGTGAAGCACAGCAGCTGCTCTGCACTGCACAACTGCACTACACAATGGTTCAGGTAGGCAGATTAAGTTGCCCAGAACACTGGGGCTAACAGGACCTACTCTTGTGGAAAGTGCCCTGGGATCCTTAAATGACCATAAGTGACCAGGACCCTGATTTTCATTTCATCCTCCATCAGTCTCAGGTCCCAGTGCAATGCTGGGGCACCAGTTCATTGTGACTGGAGAGGAGTGACTCCTCCTCAATCACCACCATTCCCTGAAACGTGATTTTTCCATGTGGTCCTGAGCCAGCCCAACGTTGCTTAACACAGGGTTTTACAGTGTCACGGCACCCAGGTGTGATTGCAGGCTGTTGCTTTCGCTCTAGTGATTTGCCCTTGTCTCAGGTCGTGCGGGAGATGGAGTGAAAGCCTGCTGCATGCTCAGTGCCGTCCCTGCCTCTTCTGCTAGCAGGGAGAGTCCTTAATTTGCCACTTTTATTTTTGTCTCCTTCCTAGGACTTCAGCCCAAGTGAAGTCAGCACCATTGGTTTTCCACCCTGGGGTTACCCTGCCAGCCACTGTCACCTCTGCCCCTTTAATAGCCACTGCAGGATTGCCAGTTGCTGCCCCAGTGGCCCCTGCCATTCCTTTTCCAAGCAGCTGCACAGCAGGTTCAGGAAGCCCTCTCTTCCAGCCAGCTTCATTCCAACAGCAAGGCAGCCCTCTGAAAGGGCCTGATGTGTCGTTGGCCAATGTCCATGTTCCCCTGGAGTCCATTAAACCCAGTAAGTAGCTCAGAGCTTGGACTATCCCTATTCCAATCCATTACTCTCAGACGTTGTCAACCAGCAATACAGGGCCAAATCCTGTCTGTTACATCCAGACAACCCTGAAGCATGGTCTGTGGGGTTGCAGGGTATAGAACTGAGAACAGAATCCAGCCCTTAGCACTGATCACATTTAGGGATGCTATGCAACTAGTTCTGGTTGTAGCTTTCTGGTTCCCAAGGATGGGGCTGTTGGCATTTAAGCGTGGAGTGGACTCTCTTTCATTGGGATCTGCCCTGCCCACAGCACAGTGCATGCAAAAGGTTGTAGGGTCTCAGGCCAGGGTTCTGTGGCCACCTTCTCCCACCCACTAAGAGAATTAAGAGGCTGTTGAGTCCCTTAATTTGAAACTATTGTTTTCTCCATGGAATCCCCTTTGCCTTCCTGTGTTCTCCTTACACTGCCGCATGTGTACAACAGAGCTGACTGTTGCCCGAGACTACTGCCACGTACAGCACTGGCTAAGCCACACAGCCTCTACGGGCACTACAAACCATGGTTAGTTTTGAGCCAGGGCCGCCTCCTGAGTAGCAGGGCTGTGATTTTGGCGCACACACAGCTGTGCGTCTCTGCCTGTGCTACTGCCATTAGCACCTCCACTGGGTTTTACAGCCTAACCTTCCTAAGCAGGACAGCGACATGCAAGGGGTCTATTGCTGCTGAGGAGGTGATCAGCCTTTGGCTAAAGTAGGTTGTTGTGTCAGCTCTGTTGCATACAAAGCACAAAATGTTTTGCTCTTGAAGTATGCTTTTAAAACAATGGAAAGCTTGTTGATTCTCTGAGGAAGCTCCTGCCATGGAGAGAAATGCCAGGTCATGAGATTCCGGTGTCAAATTGCATAACGCTTCTACAGTTACAGTCTTGTGAGAGACAAACTTTTGTTTCTCTCCCCAGGCCGTGCTCTTCCCGTGACAGCCTATGATAAGAATGGGTTCAGGATCCTCTTACACTTTGCCAAGGAGTGCCCACCAGGGAGGTCAGATGTGCTAGTTGTGGTGGTGTCAATGTTAAACACAGCACCTCTTCCTATTAAGAACATTGTACTGCAGGCTGCAGTACCAAAGGTAGGGACCCACAGACCTGACGGTATGGGGATCCTTCTGGGAAACAATGCAGACCCAGGAGGAGATGGGTTGTAGCTCTGGGACTCAGACATGACATGACAGTGCTATCTTTTCTTGGGCCTCTCGACTCTCTGCTTCCAAGTGTCACTAGTGTGAGCAAAGAGTCCTAGAAGAGAAGAGAGATGGTCTCTTTATATCCTAAGTAAAATAAAGCAACAGAGACTGCTGGTAGAGCGCATGTTCCCCCTGCTGGGTAAGGTCAACTCAGCTTTATTTTTGTGTGCGCACTAGGCTGGCATTAACTCAGTGGCAGGGCTGTTCACACACACTAAACTTCATCCTTGAGTCTGAAGAGGTTTGAGCTTTAAAAGCCAACTGACACCACATGGAAAATGTTCCATTCTGGCTCCACCTTTACTATAACCATAGATACGTCAGGGAGCCAGTTGAAACTTGGCTAACAATTGTGGTGTAGATGAGACCTACTCATGTCCCTGTAATTGGGTGAAAAGCTTAGCTTCCTGATAGTGAGATCAGTGAATGGAATAAATGCCCAAATGGTGGCTTTAAATCCCATTGAAAGGGACATTTAAAATTAAACCGAACAATCGACCAGAAAATATACACTAGGGAATAATCCTGTCCAGGGCAGGAAATGAACTAGATGATCTAACAAGACATTTCCTCTGGTCTTCTCTGATCACACTGGGGCAATGATCCCACGTTCTGAAGTCCCTCCTCCACGAAAGTCCGAAAGGGTCATTCAACAGAATATGAAGAATGGGGGTTTCTAAAATGCAAACACATGAATCACATGAGGGGTCCAGTTTACAGAAGAGATTTGAAAGATCTAGAGCCCCACAGGCAATAGCTCTTAAGTCATGTTTTTAAAAAGGGGAAGGGATGAAATGAGATGGTTTCAAGGGCTGTTATTATTTTGCACTGTGCCCTGGGAGAAGTTTCAGTGAGCTTTTGATCTGTTCCCCTCTCTAGTTTTGGATGACTGATTATAGCTTTGAAAATCAGCTCAGAGCTTGGTTATGTTCTGTTTGCATTGGCTAGGGGATGTACATTAAAATCTTTTCAATGAGACGCTTGTGTTAGAAAGGTGTTGGCGTGGTTTTCCCGGCCAGTGCATTATTTCCGTGTTGGTTTATTTTGGTGTGTGTCTGTTACTGTATGCTCAGTATAGACTGGGCTTATCTGTGTCTGCTGCTCCTCCCGGATGGACACTTGCCCGTTTACACAGCTTGGGCATGCAGCATTACTCTTCCTGGTCTGTGCGTAAATCCTTCGTTATCGCAGTGCCGGTCACAGTCCCTGACGGTTCCTTTTGTTTCATGTTTGCAGTCCATGAAAGTGAAGTTGCAGCCACCCTCGGGTACAGAACTTTCTCCATTCAACCCCATCCAGGCACCAGCTGCCATCACCCAAGTCATGCTGCTGGCAAACCCTATGAAGGTGAGAAGGGCTCAAAACTTCTGGGAAAGTGACTTACCTTATTGTTGTTCTACAAATTTGATGACGATCAAATTCCACATGGGCTTAGACTGAACATTTGTACAAGCATGACTGTTTGTTCCCAAAGACTAATTAGCCTGGAGTGCTGTCCTGAGGCAGAGTGAAGTTAATCATTGCAGAGGAGTATGTTGGCATGTTAGCAGTATCTCACTTCAGGGACAGGGAGTAAGGGGAGGGAGAGATGGACTGTGCTTTTGCCTCCACAGCAATCCCTTTAGATCAGTCGTGTACAATTCTCCATAGTGTTAACACTTCAGTGGAGAGGAACAGTTAGGGCTCCATCAGGGACGCTTCCCACACTGTTTATGGGATGGGCAAGAGATAACATGCACGTGACTAAACATGGTGATAGTATTAAAGGGTGATATGAATTGTAAGAAGTGATCTGGTATACTAGAAATACTATTGCTTTATTGAGTCTGTAGCCATTATTAAACAAATTATTACTGTAGTTACATAGAAGGCAATAGGGTTCTAAGAAATAGCCAGCATGGGTTTGTCAAGAACAATCATGCCAAACCGACCTAATTTCCTCCTTTGACAGGGTCACTGGACTACTGGATGGGGGAAGCATTAGACATGATATATCTTGATTTTAGTAAGGCTTTGGACACAGTTTCACATGACATTCTCATGAGAAAACTAGGGTAATGTGGTCTAACTTAAATTACTGTAAAGTGGGTGCACAACTGATTGAAAGACTATACTCAAAGAGTAGTTATCAACGGTTTGCTGTCAAACTGGGAGGGCTAATGGGATACAACAGGGGTCAGTCCTGGGTCTGGTACTACTCAATATTTTCATTAATGACTTGGATAATGGAGTGGAGAATATGCTTATAAAATTTGCAGATGACACCAAACTGGGGGTAGGGGGTTGGTTGCCAGCAGTTTGGAGGACAGGATTAGAATTCAGAATGACCTTGACAAATTAAAGAATTGGTCTAAAATGAACAAGATGAAATTTAATAAAGAGAAGTGCAAAGTACTACACTGAGGAAGCAAGAAGTAATGGGCTTAATCTGCAGTAAGAAATTTAGGTCAGATATTAGAGAGAACTTTCTAAAAGGGTAATTAAGTCTTGGAATAGGCCTCTAAGGGAGGTTGTGAAATCCTCATCAGTGGAAGCTTTTAAGAAGAGGTTGGAAAAACATCTGTCAGGGATGGCCTAGGTTTATTTGGTCCTGCCTCACTGCAGGGAGCTGGATTCGATGACCTCTTGAGCTCCCTTTCAGCCCTACATTGCTAGGATTCTAGGTTCAGAGCCTGAATTCAAGTCGTCTTTTAATTATTCAGATAACCTAGGCGTTTGCTACTGTTTTTGAAGATTATGGTAAAAGTGGCATTTCCAGCCTCAGCTAAAAAGTATTAAGATCCCATGGCACAAAGATCATGGGTTGGATTTCTTTATAGAAACTCTTTCACTTTGTGGAACATGTAGAAAAGCTGTGTAGCCAGGGGAAAGCAGATTTCAGTTCCCCCTAGTCATTCTAAGGAATATGAATGTCAGGTTTTATCTTTCCTCTACATTCTGCAGTATTGCTTAGCTTTGAGACTTCATACTTTTCTAGCAGTACTAAAGCATGTGTTTAGCAGGATCCCTGGGAAGCAGCTGAATTACAAATGCTGGTCAGTGTATACAATTAATCTGTATTGCAATGTAAGTGCTTTTTTTTCCTGCTGTTTCACTCTAAGAGATGGGCCTCTCATGTTTTCAAACTAAAGAATCAATAAATGAGCCTTAGTAAGTATCCAGAAATGCTCCATTAACATACGCTGGCCCCTTCCCACATGTGGTGTGTCTAGACAGCTGTTGGGGGCCCTAAAATGTTATTACAGCAGAGTGTGTCATACGGGAGCACTGCCACGGTTCTCCTGCTTACTCCTGGTTCCACGGCCTTCTTGCTCCACAGGAGGCTGCTATTTTAACATCTTTTTTTTAATTCTTCCTTGCAGGAAAAGGTGAGGCTGAGATACAGACTGACTTTCACTTTGGGACACCAGCCCAGCACAGAGGTTGGGGAAGTGGATCAGTTTCCCCCAGCAGAGCAATGGGGGAATCTATGACCCAGCGAGACTGCCAGACTCTCCATGACAGGACCAGGCAGGGATCCCAAAGGGTCTGCAATGAATGTGACGTGGAAGGGGCACACATGCTATCCACTGGTGATGTTTAGCTTCGTTTACATGTCCTGACCACTCCGCTTGTAGCTTTAGTCTGGAATGTTTTACCTCGGGATGAAGTGGTCCGCGGGCATTTATTGCCAGGAATAAACTGAGTGGCAGCCAGTGAGATACTTTGCTTGCTGCTTTATCTTGGCCTCTGGATGAATCTGGGTCAATCTTCCACTTTAAACTTGAAATTACAGTGTTCTGGAAAGGAGACCTCTAGCCAGAAGGGGATTGGTCGGCTCACTCCTTTGCTGTTGTCCAGAGCTGCCTCCAGGCTGGGAGGGTAATGATGCCAATCTGAGTTTCCTCAGTGCAGAGCCCTAACGTCTGTACCTGGCCTAAGGCTTTTACCTTCTCGCTGCCAGAGCTGAACCTTCGAGGCATGTGCAGTAACCACTGGCTCCAAGATGGGAGGGTTTTTTACAGTAAAATGACACTTCACAGCCCTCTCCATTTTTCTCTCCAACAGTCAGCCTAAGCCAGTGCTGCCAGTTCAGACGGTCAATGCACATTGTCTGACACTCGCTTTAGTTGCCACCTTTTATTTTATACTTCCAGCTGCCTCTGCACTGTATCTCTTCCAGGCAGTTGGTGCTAATGTTTGTACTCACATGGCTGTACTGATTTTTCTACCTTCATCACATTCCCTAGTATGGGGGAGAGGAAATGTGTGTAATGAGGAGGTAAAACCAACAGGGTCAAAAGGCTCCAGTTGTCCTTGATCAAGCTGGATCGCACAGGTTACATTGATAAAGGACGGCAACTACAATGCAACAGTCTCAGTGCAACCACTAATCAGGTGCAGAGACTGAGAGCAGGGGTTTGGAGAGGGGCCTCTAATTCCCCTCATGCAGGCAGTATTATTAGAGCTGAATATTGTGTTCTCTTGAAAAGCCTAGGAATACAAGCTGTAAATCGTAGAGCTATAGGACATATAAGTGAGCAGATTGACGAAGGGAAGGCAGGAGCCACAGGGCTGTGATGGTGCACATCCTGGGTTTATTACCCTGTTTTATTTGTTCCCAGTATTAAGTGGCTAAGTGCAATTGTCTCCAGAAGGGGAAACCCCTGTTCTGCTGGAAACCCTCTGTATTTTAAATCATGGGGCTCAGACAAGGATCCTTCTCTCTCCCCTAATTAGGCGACTTAGTTCAAAACACAAAGTCTGATTCCAGCAGTCTCTCCCACCAATCTTAATTTCAAATTTAAACAATCCTTCAGAGACCTTTTAGCAAAATTGTTTTAATGAAGCATTTTTTCCTGTTTTAAATCTGTAACCTTACACTCCCATGAAGACAGCATATGGGCTAGCTGTATGGAAACTAACTACACTAGACTAAGTATTTCTAGCAGTGCATCTACAAACAGTTCTTAAATGGTGAAGGGAGGGGTCAGGCTGACTGTCCACAGATTCAGTACATGAAGATACGACAGGAATAAAGCTAAAATGAGGAAGTGCTGCTGGCTTTAGTGGAGGTTATAAAACCCATTCCTGTAAGTAGAGCTCAATTCTTTCTGGTCATTTTAAGCTTTCCACTGTGGCTCTATCTGTTTTTCTTCAGAGTAGTGAGAAATAAGACCCACGAGAAGTGAAAGACAGAGCAACTCAGACCCATTGCCCTGACACAAAGGGGGCACTAGACATTGTAGGGTAGTGTAGCTGTAAAAATCCAAACTCAGCTTGCTAAGTGCAAATGCTGGTTTGGTGCTCAGGACCAAGGCATGTGGCCTTTTCAGTTGTCTTTGAGTGGAAGATGCTCTTGGCTCCTGAAAGAAAGCAGCAGCTGTGTTCTTAAAGTGGTGGAAAGAGGCAGAAAGCAAGGAAAGTTCTTTCTGCTTCTAACATGGGCCTCACTGGCATTGTAGACAATACATCTAGGGGCTTTGCTTAGGTCATTTAAGTCTGCCCAGGTGCTGTAGCGTATTGTTAGGAAGCAGGTTTCACTGCTTTAGATGCCTACAAGTGACTCTCACTGTGACTTTGAGGAAATCAGAAGAGCACAGGTGCTTTCTGCAGCATGGCTTCATCCTCACAGTTAATGGCAGTGCAATGCCTATGCTGTACAGTCAAAGGGAAAGATACCATAGTCTCACTGTGTGGCAATGTATTGTACAAGCTTTGGAAATTAAACTATTTATGAATGTTACTTGTTCATAGGTTGAGGTTGCAGCTACATACTGAGCAGTTGTACTGTAAATATGTATCCAATACATTTGTTTTGCTGCATGTTAAATAAATTTTTCCCTACTTTGCTCTGTGTGTGACCTTTCATGACAAATTGGGGAGTAGGTTGCTGTTTGTGGAAGCCCCAAGAGTCAATCCACTAATCAAGAGGTGGTGGTGTCTGCTATCGCAACTACAATACAGCAGTTGGGTTTGAAAGACAGAAATTCAGTTCTAGCTATAGGAGAAAACACAATTGAAATGGGAACAGAAGCAAATGTTACATTTGTTTAGTGACCCGGACTAACCATATAGGTAACATTACATTGACCAAGCATCCCACTGCAAACTGACTTGTAGCAACCAAACCCTTCATAGGAATCCAAGGACATAGAATGAATGTTGGGGGCTGTTTATTGCTAAAGGAATGTGGAGTGGGAGGAAACTTCCTACATGCTCATGGTCTCATTTGCAACAACATTTAGAGAAGACAAGCAACACTGGCACAAGAACAGTGAGCTAGAAATATGCAAAACATCATTTATTTAGAAAAGCAGCTAGTTTTATATACAGTATGCCACAGAGTTACTTCAGTAGCCCATTCTCATGATCCTTCCAATGTGCCCTCTTTGACAATGGCTCGGGCAAGGTTTCGTGCAAGAGCGAGTCTCAGCATTTCCACCTTGGTGGTCTCAACATCATCACCCTAGAAACAAGAATAATTTTAGGGAGACTTGCTTCCCCTTTCCCATACTATCCCCATAGCATCATTATCCAATTGATCTCTTACCTGGAGTTTCTGGTTATCTGTCTTTCCAGCTGTCAGGTCTTCTAAGCAGCGCATCAATTCATATGTCTGCTCTGCTGAAAATATTACCTATGGGAAAGAGACTGTTTGCTTAAAACATTAACCACTTACCTAGGGGATCCAGAATGAACAGCTCTGCAGGGATAGGTCAACAAGAGGAGAATGCTTCTGCACGCTCATGACTCCATTTGGACCACTTAACACCTGGGGACTTGCACTTGTGAGGCTGTAATTTTCTGGCTGGATCTTAAGCCAGAAGGATGCACCCTGGAAAATCCCACATTCAAGCATCAAAAGCAACTGGGCAAGCCTGTGGTGAGCCTAAATCCTCAACAGTACATTGACCTGCTATTTTGAAAAGAGAAGGCTGAATTTTAGTGCTGACTTACACCGCTATCCCCCACCACCTGCAGTCCTATTGTAAACAGAAGGATTGCACAGGGTATACCTGAGAGGTTGTTTTAAGTGCCTCTACAGCCTCCAGGCTACCACTGGACATGACTTTCACATGGCCACACATTTCTCGAACAGCATGGAGAATCGCTAGTGTACTTTGTCCGAGCCAGGAGGGATGGGTAGGTTGTTCTGAGGTACCTTGTCAGATTTGTAATGCTGTACACAGACACACACAAAAAAGGGGGGTGGTACCCTGGGGTCAACAGTAGGTTGTGTTGTTGCATCAGAACCACACATTCACCTCTTTCTGCTCTAGGAGGGGAAGAGCATCAATCAGCAGGGTCATCCAGAAGGAACATGGAGCAATATGAGCAGTCATCAGCATCAGGAGCAGCTTGGCAGCTTCGGAGAACCGCGTCTCACCGTACAGCCGATGGAATTCTCGGTACTTCCCTGCATGTGAGGTAGGAGGGGGAGAAAACATGTCAGCTACTGTCAGAAGATTCCCATGCCTTGCTTACAAAAAACTAAGTCACAGGATTGGCCTCCATGAAGTCTGTGGTAAAATTTATATGGGAGAGGGATTGGGCCCCTTGGCAGGCCTGGGCTAGAGGGAGAAGTTGGAGTCTTGTGCTTCCTGTCATCAATACAGCTTAATAAATATGGAGTGAGGGGAGAAGGAAACCTGCCCTTTTTTGATATTTACCACTTGAACCTGCTTCTGGGACTTCACCCCAATTCTGTTCAGGGCAATTCAGTGAGTGTGGGAGCAGCATCTTTCAGAACAGCCCAAAGAATAGTTTAAATCACACATTTTGCAGGTCACCATTTCATTTGAAGGTGGCCTGAAAGGGAAGAAGAGGGTCTCTGCCCTGTGTACTAGCTTTAGAAAGTAACAAGGTGTGAAAGGCTTTCTGTAAAACTTTTATTTTTCTGATTGCTTATATTGGAAATGTAACCGTTTGTTAACCTGGAACTCTCTGAATCCCCAGGAACTGGTTAGGATGAGATGTGACACCTAGGAAGTGAAATGGTTAATTGAGGAGGGAAGGGATTTCATCCAAAGACCTAGGTTACCCCAGACAAAGGTTTGGAGCCACTAGGGGAAAGAAGTTGCACATATGCAAAGGAAGGAGAGGGAGCCATTCTGGTGTTTTTTGGCAGAGGGCCAGCCCCACAGTTCCTATGTGGGGTCAAGTCCTCTTCACTGTGAGCTTGGCATTGCCCTGCTGAACAATGCACTTTGGATATCACATGGGCAAGATAACAAATGTAAGGGGATTGCCTTTGTGTGGATGCAGGAAAATCCCTGTGTATGTTTTTCCAGGTTCTGGTAACTAATTCCTCTCAGACAGCCCACTAGATAGGGCAACAAATGGGAAAACTTAAAGCTTAGTTAGTTAGATTTTAGTTTAAATTTATAAATCCCACAGCCCTAGAAAGGGCATCATTTGTTCAGGCCCAGTATAAACTTGTAACACGGGCCCCCTCCCCCACACATACCATGAGCCATGAAAAAAGTTTGAATTCTGAAATTACTGATACATATGTAATCATTTCTGAAAAACGCCCTCCCTCCCCACTTTGCTATTTTTGTTTAACATAACACCCAGCCTGAGAGTCCTACTAGTTTGCTGACAAGTTGGAACTTTTTGGTCATTATAAAGAGATTATATCCTGTCAATATCTTGATTTTTTTATTCTAATGAACCAATGTGACTGCAAACACTTTATAATTAGGCCCATTAACTTTAAAGTTTTATTTTTATGGCCTTTTTCATTGCAAAATCATGAATGAGCCCCCCATAGTCTATTTCTCTTGCAAATTCACACTCAATAGACAAGATAGCTAGGTAGCTTAACCGTTCTTGCCCCATTGTAGAACGCTTGCAGTTTCTGATGAGGGCTAGCTTGCTGAAACTTCTTTCAGCTTCTGTCAGTCACTGTGCAAAAAAATCTGTAGGGCTATGCACACTTCACTGAAAATTAGTTGCAGTTGATTTTTGCAAATCATTTTTTCCTCATGGTAATGGGGGTTGCAGCCTGGGCCAGGACCCTCTGGGCCCCAGTAAAGTGTATCATTTCCTCCTCTCCCCCCCACACCCACACCCACACACACACAGAGGTGGGGGCCTGGCTCTAGACTGCCCTTCACAAACTGGTGTGGAACATCAGACCTTCTGTCAATGCAGTCTGAGGTGAAACACTCTGCCAGCAGCCAGAGGGCGACATCCCAAACCACCTATAGTAATTTGCGCTCCCCCTGGCATCTGTAATGGACTCGGAATGTAAAGGGAGAATGGAAAGAACCAGTAGCAGCTCCAGAGATATGGTTGCAGATCTCACCAAGAAACGTCAGCCGATCACTGAGCAGCATGGAGGAGCCCAAGTTATCGATAAGGTCCAGGTCTGAGAATCGGCCCCTCTCACAATAATCCTGCAGGAATCTAGGGGGAAATAGCACATTTGGAGGTCAGAGGAGACTCTGTCCATCAGGTTCAGCCTATGCTTCCCACTCTCTTTGCAGAAGCGTTATTACTCAGCTTCATTCTGTTTTAAATCATGCCCCAAAGAGCCAAAGCCATCCCATCAAGTAGGGTCCATTCAGATATTAGTGTGCATGTGTAATACACTCCTCTCCACCCCTTTATTTTGGTGGTGGTTCAGGATGTTTGCAGTCATCAGGCTTTATTTTTAAAAGCCCAGGTGGAAGAAGAGCAGCTCAGCAAGCAGGCCTGAGGCAAACTGCTGCATCAACAGCTCTGCGAGATCTTAAAGGCTTTGTTTTTCTACTGCACAGAAGAGTTGATAAGCACCAGGAGCCAATGAAGTCCTAAAAGTTTTTCCATTCAAGCTTTTTGTTATGCTGCTGCTTTTAGTGTCTGCCTCCTGTGTTGGTTCTCTTCCCCACTCCGTCCAAGTAGATAAGTCCCACCCATTCCTAAACCAAGACAAAAATCGCAACCCTTTCTCACATTACTCAATTTCTAATGTTCAAGAATAAGACCTTGCACTTCTATAGCAGTGTTTCCCAAATAAGTGGGTTGTGGGAAGGTTCTAGATGGGTCACAGGGTGCTAGGCAAACACACTTCTAGCCTCGTGTGGCGGGAAGCCTAGGGAGTGTAAGTTAGAGACCAAGCCCACCCTGCAATTACCCCACAGTGGCTGCTCCTGTCCCATGTGGTGGGGCCCAGTTCCAGGGCACTGTGACCTGGCATGGAGTACTGCAATGCCACTCAGGTGTGGCCCAGCCACCCGTGATTAGGATTGCGATGCCAGGGCAGAGGGTGCATATATGTGATGGTGGATCACAAAAAAGACAAAATCCAGTTGGTGGATGATTTGGCAAAAAGTTTGGGAACCACAGTTCTAGAGCATCTTCTACCCAAGGGTCTCAACGTTACAATCTAATCCCAACTGAGACACAGGAACTTGCCCCGTTTCCCCCAGGGCTGTAGAAAGTGAGGCACAGACACTTGATATGACTTGTCAAAGAGCACACAGGTAGTGTACAGCAAGTCAGAAATAGAAACCAGATCTTCTCTCTCATAGGCCTGTGCTCTAACTAACAGAGCATTCCTCCTTCTCCCTTAGAAGCTCCTCACTGCCCACTGGATTAAGTACTGAACAGTTTATTCAGTTCAAAACTAGGATCTCTGTGAAATAAGGTTAACTTCCCCTGCTACCTAAGATTAAGTTGAGCTGTAGGTCTGGCTTATCTCCCTATTCTTGTCCGCTCAGGATTGAGAAGGTGGGGAGGAGTGGTAAGGAAAAGGAAAATGGCTAGGGAAGAAGGATGTTGCAAGTATTGCACAATCCTTTGTCTCTAAAAGGGGTCAAGGATTTAATTTCCTAGCATAGATGCTGTACTAGCTTGTCCAAAGGGGAGGGAGGTTCTGTTGTGAGAGAGATTTTCAGTTAGCCTTCAGAAGAGCCTTCTCAGGACAGTCCTTCTCTACCCCCATTACTGCAATGTCTCTAAAGGGTCCCTGTTCAATTTAGAGAGTAAAAAAAGACTTACCTGTCTGATATGAGTGTAGCAAATGCAGCATCCTTGGCTCGGATGCTCCAGGACAGCGCTGAACCTAAGCGATTGTTCCGCACAGCTTTCATGGCCATGATTTTACAAATGCTACGAACTTTAGGATGAAGTGGGGAGAAGAGAGAAATGGAGAGTCAGTTTTTAATAGTTACACCCAGATCAATATAAAGGAATGAAATTTCATGAAGAATCAGTCACCTTGTTCATACATCTGTCTCTGCTCACAGATCCTCAGCACCTTGAGGGCTTTTTGCTCTGTGTTGAGAGGGATTCGTTCGATATGAAGCTCCAGGTAAACTTTGCCATACTCTGGACAATGATCAAAATAATCTACCCCCAGCTGCCACAGGCTACAGAAGACAGGAGAGAAAAGTCAAATGTTCTTTCTCAGGAGGAACTCTCAATTTAGCACTTTATTTTAGCCACAAGAGGGATCTGAGTCAGGATTAAGAACAGAAACACACTGTAGAAGACTCCCTGGTTAGGTCACTCATCTTTGAGACTTAAATTGGCTTTTATTTTTTAATATAGTACTGATGCCTATCATGGCTGCTCTGGAACACACTCACCCGCATCAGCTGCTCTGTGCACTTGAGGTTGCAGGGATAACATGTTTTACTTGTGACATTCATAATTAGAAAAGACAAAGCACTAAAAATACAGTATAGAGAGTTGATGGAATCTAAAAGATCTCTTCCCGCTTTAACTCGTGGTTCTAGCGGAAGTCATCCAAAAGGTTTGTCAAAGGGCGTGATCAATGTCCCTTCCCATAACAAGAGCCACTTAATTATCCTGCCTTTCACATCATTAACATGAAGGTTTCTCTTTTGTTGCCCAGTGGTAGCCTAGTATGTGAAAGCAGAGAAGGGGCTGCTACCTGTGATGGGAAAAAAGCTCTGAAGCATACTCCAACAGGAGGAATTCACGCATATTGGATCCAAAACTGAAAACAGAAAAGCAACATTTTAATCATAACATATGCTCAGACTACTTTGCCATTACCTGTTTTATGAAGTGTCTCACTGTCCAGTCTTCAACATTTTTTTTTTAATTTTAAGCAGTCTCTAAAATAGTCTATTTTTCTACAACCCATGCACATCAAAGTTTTTTCTGAAGGGGGATCCTTCAGCACACACTCATTAACAGCTACAAGGTTGTACCACAGTGGAAAGGCTCTGCTGAAGCCATCGTTAAAAAATACTTTTCATTTACACAGTACAATTCATCCCAGAGAATCTCAGGGTGGGTTACAAACTCCACTGAAAATCAGCCACCTCTTGGGAGAGGCAAAGCAGCTGTTTAATAGAATTCCACAGCTAATAATTTATAAGAGGCTTTAGTCAACTGAAACTACAAGAGGAATTTAGGTAGAATGCAATTACTCAAATTTAAATTTAGCAAATGCAAGAGGATTAATACTCCTACTTCGTTCAAAATGTGTCACAAGATCTCTAATAACCACAGTCAGTCAGTTACACGTCATCTAGAAAAGCTTCATGGCCATCCGCATAGCAGACCCTAACATCACTCTTAGGTGTTGGTTCAGTATCGGCTTAGGGATGTGACAGGGTGGCACTCTTTCCAGCACATCACTTCTTGCAGCACCTGGATTTTCCTTTTTATTCCACAGGGTTTCACTGCTATATACAGAACAGCCCCCCTTTCTGAATCTCTGATGTGGTTCTTCAAGAAAATACCACATTGTCTTTCTCTCACCAACCCTTTGTTCCTATCTGTGGCCTCTGGACACTGAGTAAACAATACAAAGGCACGTACTAGAGATTGTGAGACTGTAGGAGTTTGCAATGATCCAGCAGGTCAGTCAGGTGAGCCACAAACCACCAGCTGCTCAAGGCGATGCTGCATTTGCAAAAAGAAAGAAAAAAATAGCCTGTAACTGACAAGTGACTCGTTATGTTTTCTGAAGACATTTCTTGATGGTCATAGAAGCAATACATGCCCTAACCCAGCAGGCTTGCAGATGAGTGACATTTTAACATCACAGACCAAATGGAAAGGCCTTTTTAACTACTGTCTGCCTTACGTGTTTTTGCCAAAGTCTTTAAAAGGCTGATCAGAAAGGCACAATCCTTATTATGCGTACATATATCCACATGCAGACAGACTCCTCTCCCGAATACGTAAGAGATCCCAGCTTCCTGCTGGACCAAAGACACAGAAGCAGTGCTATATAACCAAAAAGTCAACGTTTTACTAAAACTCAACCTGCATTCTTTGATCACTTGATGGATCTCGAACTCAAAGGCTGCCATTAAGATGCTGTCTAGAGGCTCAGCGCAGCTCTCCTCTCCTAGGAACAGGTCCAGGCTAGACTGTGGAAGTCCCAAAAAGACAAGACACAGTCAATGCAAAGGGCCACAGGGACAGCACAGGAGAGGGGATTTTGGCTGCATCAGCATTATCTAAACCATTTTGGGAAACAAATTGGGGGAGAGGAGAGATGAGATAAAAAAAATGATTGATAGGGTCAAACAGGATTCCCTCCATTTTCCTAGATAAAGATTCAACACTATGATGTAAGGAAATTAACACAGGTATCTGCAGTTTGCCCTATTCAAGCAGAAACTGAACCAGTTCTGACACACTGAAAACTCTTGGTCAGCTGCAAATTTTTCACTCGTAGCACATGTTTGGAACTCCCCGTAGGTTGCTGATCCACTTTCAAACTCTGTAGGAAAACCACAGAGTTATCTGGACCCTATAAAGTTTCAGCCCTCCCAATGTGGTTTTGAATGCAGTAACTCCAGATTCACCTGTGCATAGAAGCGAAGTTCCACTGGCTTCACGGTTGGATGGGAGTAAATAAGTCGGGTCACCAGAAAGTGGTACCAAGTTACCAGGAGCTCCTTCTTCTCCAGTATGGCATCCTCGTCGCCCAACAGGATCTAAGAAAAAAAAAGTTTCTGTAAGCCCTTCACATCTTCATTACTCGTTTTCTTTTTTTTAATCCCTTAGCTCTGATTCTCTTGACATCACTCCCACTGCTAACAGGACATGCAGTCACCAACAACTTAATGAAAACCAAATAACTAAGTAAAAGTACAGTATCTCTTGGGCATGCCACTGACCAAAACATTGTATTGAGGGGACAGTCTGAGCTGATGGTAACAACCTTGCACTTATAGCAGATTTCAGCAAAGAACTTCCAAGTGTTTCGCAAACAGTTGATAAGGCCTCAAAACATGCCTGTGAGCTCAGTTCTATAACCATCATTACTGCCTGCCTTATAGATAGATGAACTGAGGGGAAGCAATTTGCCAAAAGTCTCACGGAGTCCAACACTTCAAACTTCCTGCCTTAACCAGCAGACCACGTAGCCTACCAACATTGCCTTGTGTCCCCAAAGTAGCACTCTGATCCCCAAAGTATGGCTACGGCTCCCTTCAAATCTGTGCCCATAACCACCTTCTTTCCCAGCCACAACACACCTTGCAGATGGACTCCATGTGGGGATTAGAAGCAAAGGTCCCATCCTGGAGGTACCGCTGACATTCTTCATGCCAGTGCTGCCATTTCAGTTCCATCTCAGTCAGTGTCTGGGTGTTGCCAAGCTGAACATGGAAGATACGTGCACATGATAAATTAATTATCTTCTCTACAATTGTCATGTAGTGATATTCTCAAACAAGCCTTTCATGATGCAAAACCAAACACTGACCCCCCCCGGCAAGGATTTTGATGTATACTGCTACCAAACAGCTTTTGAAGCTTCTTTGTCACCTTATCTGTTTAAATAACAAAGGGACAGAGTTTACAGGAACCCACAGGGGACTGCAATGCAGCCTCTGCCACCTTTTTGCCAAGAAAAGACCACAGCAGCGCAGAGATGGAGATGTGCAGATGAAGTTCTCTGGAAAGCCGTGTAAGAGCTGTCAATAGGAACATCCTGAAGAACAGGAAAATGTATCTCCCTTCACACTGTTGAGTCAGAACAGGAATCACCATCAAGGCCATGCTGCCTTTTAACATAATACACTCTGCTTCCCGCAGATGGGTCTTGTGGGTTGTTATAGAACATGAATGTTACAGCTAGAAGGCATCCAAATGGAGACATTTTAGTGATCAGTAGGCCAGGATGTTATGGTATAGTGGCCCACAGAAGAGCTGATACAGACTGGACAAAAAATGCCACCCTCACTACAGACTACTACACGCATGATTTCCCACTGGAACTGTATAATACAGCACATGCGTACACTAAGAATGGGCATCTTCTTCATCAGCTCATCCAGAATCTTGCACATGCCCACTGACGTAGGGTTGGCACTGGCTTCCTGAGAGAGTAAGTGCCGTGCATCATCCATCCGGCCCTGCAGCACGAAGATGTCCACCTGCAAAAACCACCACAGTCCGTGAGCACCAAGCAGAAGCAACATTGAGAAACCACCTTCATACAGAATCAGATGAGAGGTGAATTTTAACGGAGTTAACAGTTGTGGCTTAGGAAAGCTAGAGGAACTAAAAAGTGATTAAACTACAGATCCTGTTAACTCAAATGCTCACACAGCCCAAGCCCTCTGCCACAGCTGAATGGCCCCTTTAAGAGGGAGGAGAGACCATGACTCCTCAGCTGCTTCCCAATTGGTTTTAAGGGCACCTGGGTCATATAAATGGAGAGAGAGGAACAGTGGAGGAGTCACTCAGGAAAGGGGAGGAAAGACGAGATCCAGACAGAAACCGGAGTAGCAGAGAGTTGGTCTAGAGAGCCACTGGGAGGAACTAGAGGTGAAACATGTTGGTGAGGACTGGCTAAAGCTGGGGAACCCCTGCAGAGTTACATAACAGTTCATGCAAAGGCCCCTAGGAACTAGGGGAAGAACCAGCCCTTGTTAGGGGAAGCCAAACCCAAAATAAGAAGGTTGATGCTGGAGGGTGGATCCCAGGAGCAAGGGCAGGACTCATGGGCATGGAGGCCAGGGTGAGTGAAACACTATGGGAAGACCTGAGTGGAGGACGGTGGGAAACCAAGCCCAGAACAAGGGGTTGGTCCTGGAGGGACATTCCTTGATCGGGGGTAGGACTCACAGGCAGGGAGTTCTCTCAGAGACCTGACTTTGGGCTATCAATGAAGTGTCATGGGAGAGAAGTGACTCTGGGAACTCTCAGACGGATAGCCTGGAAAGTGAAGCGCTGGAACACAGGTGAAAAGACTGAGAGAAGACTAGAGATGGACTCTCACTCAAGAGGGTGAGCTGGAAATGATTTCCCAGGAAGGGGCATGAAAAACTGCTGTGAACCTGTTGTACTCTGGAATTTCAGGGAGAATGATTTTATAATGAGGATTCTCTAAACTATTGTATATTACAGGAATTAATTATGCCTAAAGGTGGGCTTTTGAATCAGACACTGAGAGAAACTGTTTCTTTTATGAACAGACCTGTCATGTCATAAGGGTGCCCCAGGTGTGGTGGCTATATGACATCTCCCTATACTGTGCTGGCCCTGACTTCTATTTTGATCTGAAATCCTCTCTATGGATGAGGGTAACAATCTTCATGCTAGCTTCATCCAGGAATCCTTCCATGAAGATATTAGCAGTTCTGGCAATTATTAGTTTCTGAGCTGTGATCTACTGTACAAAGCCACTTGTAAGGAAGGAGGGGCACAGCACACATGCAAACGTATAATCTCCTTTGAAGGAGAGAATGCAAATTTAGTTACTCACAGCATCCCAGAACTCTATATGTTTTGATGGATTTTCACTGCTCAGAATTTCATGGGCCATGCTGTCTACGTCACACACATGAAGACGAACCCAGTTGAGGAGGTGAAGCAGGAGATGACCAGCTGTAGGCAGAGAATACATCTCTCCATCAGATCCCTGTTGTATTAAGATTCTAATATTATTAGTTTCATGATACATTTCCCACAGGCAAAAGCAGAGGGCAAATCTACCTAGTCTTCCGGCTCATTCATAGGATTTGAATCTGCCAAGCTCAAGCCACACAAGGCCATGGAAGCACAGCTTCCAATTAACAAACTCAGAATTTTACCAACTGAAAGGGGATCTGCTCCTTTTTCTATTAACTTGCTCCATAGCACAGAGAGCCAAACCAGACCTAATTGAGGTTACTAGGTAACAATGTTGTTTCTTATCACAGGCATTTCAAAAAGAAAGATGAATAACTATCGTAAGTCTTATATTGCCCACATGATGCATGTAGTTTTGCTCTTCACTTTATTTTTGTCTCTGATCTGTTTTCTCTTTGCTGAAAATAAGGAAGAAAGCTAGCACCAGGTAACTCATTTGCTCTCAACAAACCACCATCAAATGGTCCTATTTAAGAACCCCTCATCTGGAGTATCTGATTGAATAGGCAGCATGTTTACATATTTTGACAGCCTAAAAAGTAACTTGGATTGAAAGCCTAGGCCAAATTCTCTGCTGGTGTAATTCAATTGATGTCAATGAACACACTCTGAAGTCAATGGAGTTGCACCAAAGAATTTGGCCCCTAATGTAGGTGATACTTAGATTTATATGTAGTTGATGCTTCTGAATTTAATAATATTTGGTACTTAGAGGTCATTTATGCTTGAAATTCAAACACTTGAGGGAAAAAATCTGTTGATAGCCACAGTTCTCTATCAATTTCATGTAATATGAGCCAACTCCAGCTCCACTGTAGTACATAGGAAGGAGAAAACTGGAACATAAGGGCAAGAGGTCTATTTACGGCACAGTGCAAGATATAAAAGACAATGTATAAGACCAGGAAGCATTAGGGGCAGGGTTTGTTGCCACTTTCTGGCAATAATAGTATGGTTTTTGGAGACATGCCAAGATGTGTTCTGATGGGCACTTTATACATTTCTAAACAAATACATATACAAACAGAAAGCATTTCTATTTTAACTTCAGTATACTCCAATTCTCACCTGGTACTACTTCAACAAAAAGGATCTCACACAAGTTCCAGATCAGCTCCATCGCAGTCAGAAAAGAGATCTGAGAAACAACAGGTATAGGTTTCACATGCAATAATCACTTGTGTTTCCTAACACAGCAACCAAAGAAAGACATTCGAACCACAACATGGTCAGTATCAGCTGTCAAAGAGTGACTTTCCTCCTTATCCACTCCTCTGTTAAGTTTACTTTTCTGCACAGAAGTGCTTTACTAACATTTCAGAGAAGATCAGTAGCAAATTGAGACAGTGTGGCATATATTTGATTTAGAAAGTTTCAAAGCTGCTTGTAAATTAAAATAGAAAAAACATCTTCCATCTGTGGTCACCACTAAAACAGTGCAGGAATTCTTTCTGGCATTAAAGCTCAGAAATCTTGAGACCACAACTGAAAGTTGTAATGTTTATTTTGGTTCTGTAAAGATAACGTAGATCTGAATTAATAATCCAAAGAAAAGTTATGACAGAAGGAAAATGCCAATACCGCAACGTTAGTGTTACTGACAACATAACGTCACAGCTGGTAATCTTTATTCTTCCTGGAAGATTGTTCCATTATTGCTTCAAATGCACTATTTCAGGGCTCATTACAAGACCCATCAGCTTTTTTGGGAGTGAGATATCAGACAGGCAGGATCTAAGAGGGGCTAGGGTATTAGATCATGGTTGGATTTTGTTAGAAGGTGAGAGTGTCTGAGGTCTACAAAATTGGGTGTGTATATAGATAATGTCAGAGCACCCAGAGCGCTCAGATAACTCCTACAACTTGTGTCCCTTGTAACAAGCAACATACTGCTGCCTATACTACCAATGCAAAGACCAATGAAACAGATTTGGAACGTATCACTGTCACAACACATTTGCCTGGTGAATTTGCTGGCAATGGGCTTTTTCAGTTGTGACTAGATTTGACAATACAATATTTGTAAATTACCTGAGTGCTATGCTGGCAATGCAGCTCAGGGTCCCGGGTAGAAACTGAGAGAAGAGAGAGAAAGAAGTCAAAACATCCCAAAAACATTTTTCCAGATTTCTGATGACGCTGCTCAGAAATGAGGCAGTTTCACGTTTGGATTCAGTGATATGTTTGGTCATTCTCCACTATCATCATCATCATCAGACTTTTAAAAGATGCTAGGTATTTGCTTAGCACGTTTTATTAATTTTGTATAAATTCTGATCTTTTATAAGTGTGATAGAATGCAAAGTATCATTCTGGGAGCTCTGTGAAAAGATGATAAATCCACATGATGTTATATCTGGAAGCAATTTTGCTTGCTGGTCTGTATTGCAACATTGATTGTTTGTGGTAACTGCCCTGCTAAATGTCATTATTACATATATGACATACGATGCCCAATGGTACAAGAAGAGGAGTAGGAGTAAGGAAAAGAGCAAAGTTATAGCTAGGAGCACCACATGCAAGAAGAAGCCCATTAACTGAATGGGAAAGGATGGGCACCAACTATCATCAGACTCTGCCTCAAAGTGATGACAAAACAGGGACGTTACACTTGTAATAATGATCCAATATGGTTAACTACTCTTCTGACTCTTTAAGAGTTAGAAGTGGCTTTTCGCAGCAGAGAAGATGAAAGGGAACCCCAAATTAATGGAGTGACAAATAAATACTCTAATCTGAAGCCTGGCATTCTAAGAGGGACAATAAGAATGACTGTTTGAGGCAGTTGGGAGTGGGAGATTATGAAGTAGTTCGAGAAATGAAAAGCAGCAGAAATAAAAGTAGGGTGAAAAAAGCAAAACATCAGGCTTGTGAAGCAGCTGAAAAGAACAAGGAAGGAATCAAAGATCAGATAAATAAATGAGAAAGAATAAGAATTAAAGTCAGTGCAAGAGTAAATTCTGAAAATTCAATTAAAAAGTAATGCAAAAGGTTTCTCCCTAGGTTTACAAACTGACATGGCAGCTAGGGGGTGGAACTGCAGTCAACAGTTACTGAAATCTGAAAACACTTTTACAGCAGTTATAACAAATTACAATTGCAAAAGTTTTGTTTATGGTATCAAATACTGTCAGTTTTTTCTTAAATGGAGAAGAACTTACTAGCCGCGTGCTGCATGTCCTCCATACAAGCTCTTATGACTGAACGGTAGTTTTTACTCACTCGAACCAATCTGCCAAGAATACAAAGACCTTATTTAGAGAGATTTATTTATTAATAGCCTGTGCCTACAGGCTAGTAGGGCCCCAATCCTGCAAGTCTCTCCGCAGAGGCAGACCTCTTCTGCACTGTGAAGAATCCAGTTGAAGTTACTGGGGTTCCTCATAGGCACAGAGGTCTGGCTGCACTGAATGATTTGCGGGACTGGGGCCTAATTTTGTAAAACTGATATTGGAAAAATTAGTTACACAATATTACTGAGGATCAGCAGCTGAGAGAATTTCAGCATCATCTCCCTCACTGGATATAGATTCATATGTTTGGTGCAGGAAGGGAAGCAATATAGTGATCCTTTCCTGGACAGCATTATTATTACTATATCACCTTGCCTGGCCTCCTAACAAGACAATCTATAAATGGCAAACACACCAGTCATAGTGGAGTTGCTCTCCTTCCCTCATGTCTACAGATGAGGCAGTATCCATCAGCAGTGAAGAAGACTGTGCACCAACATAGGGAACAATCAAAATAAGATATGTTCTTTGATAAATTCAATCAATGAACAACAGGTATGGTCTGCATGAACTGTACCTTCAGTAAGTTCAAGCTTACCAACCTAAAGAGATGCACAGACACCACACCATTTGGGAAACAGATCCAAGGGAACCCTTCCCAATCTGCCTTCACCCTCCACTATTAAGTGGCATAGAATAATCTATCTGAACTGTGGGTGGCAGAGAAGCTAAAGTGTTCTCTTTTTGTTTCAAAACTATCTAGCATTTCTGTTTACTCACTGTGCTTTCCTTGACTTCCCAGCCAGTTCTTCCTCACTCTTCTGGAGCCCAACAAAGATCCCATGGGATTCATTGAAAAGCTTGCGTAAGATCTGTGAGTACACATCTTGATCTTTGCGAACAATGAAAATGTTGGGGCAGCCTGGCCCTTTCTCTGCATGTCCTGAAATGAAGCCCGTAAAGCATAAAATAATCAAATGAATGCTACTGCTCTGCAGCATCTAGTGCAGACAATCCATCTCAGCCCTATGGGATAATAATATACTTCTGGATTTCAAATATTAAAGCCTAGAGTAATGGTTCTTAAAATAATAACCCAGAATTTATTTGGTAAGAAGTCTAAGTCAGCACAAAAATAGTGCAAGAGGCACAGGACTACTGGATAAAATATCAGACACTAGGAAACTCAATTTAAAAAAAAAATTAAAAAAAAAATCAGTCTTAGTAATTTGTGTGTAAAAATTAAAATACAAATCTCTTCAATATATTAACTCCTAAATCTGATCACCTATGTTTTATAAACACTAATGGAACTGAATTCTTCCTCAAGCTCTTAGCTGTTTAGTATTGCCAACTCTCACACCACTTGGTGGTGTTCTTGAAGCCTCAACTTCTGGAGTCAAATGACTGCCAAAGAAGTTTCTAGCTCTCATGCCATAGAATAGAACTTGAAAGAACTTGATCTGGGTGTATCCCAAACTCTTGGAAAGGCCAATAAAAAGAACCCCAAGTTTATTTTCCAATATCTCATTTTTAAGCCAACTCATTTGGACCGTAATTTACAATTTCTGAACACCTGAGGTTGGCAATACCACTGTTAGCTCTGCATTAGTAAAATCCACCAAGAATGAAAGACAAGTTATCCACCTTCTTTTGCGAACAAAGTTTCACACACCAGCATCTCTCCAGGTCCCCAGTCAAAACACATATGCCTCCTGTTGGAGTCCACCCCAGGAATCAGCTGTTAGGAAATGGGATAGAGGGACTGTCATGCTGCTGTTCTCTCAGAGACTGGAACAGGCAAACAGGATTCTTCCTCTTTCCCTTTTAGGGTACATCGCCCCTGCACCTGAGAGTGAGCCTCCCCGTTTGTGCCCACAGGGTTGTGCTGGTGGGTCTGCACTAGCATGCTAAAAATAGCCACAAAGCATTGCAGCTAGAGCCTGGGGACAGGACAGTTGTCTGGAGAGCGGCCGCTCCAACCTGAGCCGCAATGTTAAAACAACATCTACACAGCCATTTTTTTAGCAAGCCCCAGGAGCACCAGTCTGTTTGCTAGGGGCGGGGGGTCTTGCTCTCAGATGCAGCAGAGACGTGCCCTCAATTTTCCCATCTGCAAAACGGGGATAAGGGAGAGGGGCAGAGAGGCATGGGCACGAGGGCAAAAAGCTGGAGAGAGACACAACAGCGCCCTGCCCCCCACACCGCTCCCCTCACACCCCCAGGGCTCCCTCCCCCACTCAACCGCCCCCTCACACCCACTTCCCCTCCCTCACACCCACTTCCCCTTCCCCTTCCCCTTCCCCACTCAACCGCCCCCTCACACCCCCAGGGCCACTTTCCCTGCTCAACTGCCCTCTCATACCCCCCCCCGTCCCCTCACACCCCTCCCCCACTCAACCGCCCCCTCACACCCCCAGGGCCCCTTCCCCTGCTCACACCCCACCCGCCCGCCCACACCCCTCCCCCACACTCGCGCTGTCCTACAGTGAGCGGCGGCTCCACGTCCAGCTCCTCCATGGCGGCAGCGGCCGAGAACCAGCTCCCCCCCGCCGCACGAGATGGACTGCGCCGCGCGCCCGCGCTCCAGCAACTACGGGGGGGGGGGAGGGGAGCCCACAGCCCAGTCCCCGCGCCGGGGCGGGCCGGCGCTACGTAGGTCCCGCTTCGGGGCTGTCCTCAGCGACGCCTGCGGCACCCGCCGGCTCCGGGCCCACATCGCTGCCGCTGCTCTACTCCCTCCGCTCCCTGGGACGGGGTGGCGAAGAGCGCGGGTGGGAATAAATCCGCCTGGGGGTCGGGCTGCCTTTCATGTTCCATTTGGGGGCAGGCGCTTCCAGGGACAGTCCGGGGGCGCGACGGGCTCGGGAAGGACCCCGCGAGGCGCGGGAGGCGGCGGTGGTAGCGTTGTCAGGGGGCGCGGCCTGGCAGGGACGGGAGGCGGGGCGTGGCGGGGTCTCGCGGCGGAGCTGCTGGGCCCGGGTGTGGGGACGGACGGGCGGGAGGGAACCCCTCTGCCGGCCGCCCCGTGCCGCGGGGGCGGGGGCGGGGGCGCGATGCGAGGGGGTCCCTGCCTTGTCCCTACCCAGCCTCGCTGCTGGTGGCCCGTGCTGCGCACACTTGGGGATCAGAGGCTGTCAGGGGAGTCCGCCCGTCCGTCCGTCCCCCCCGCCGCCAGAGGACCGGGAGCTGGCCTATGCGCTCCCCTTTGTGATCGTTATTGTTTCCATTTTACTTCGGGGGGGGGGCTCAGACTTTGTACACCCCTGCCGTCTCTGGTGCGTTCAAATGATGGCCGAAAAAATGGGACGGCAGGTGGCTGGGTGCTTTGAAATATTACTAGCCTCCATTTACCGCACCAGGCTGACGGGGGATCATGAGGTTAGCGGGGAATTTTAGATTCTTCTCCTACCTTCCCTTGAGACTGAACTTCTCTAAGTGCCCTTGGGTACCCAAAAAGGGCCATGCCTTTCATACACTAACTGGCCAGGACCAGAGGGCGCTGGTCCTGGCCTCCATGCCTGCCTAAGCCAAGCCAGGGAGTTGTGAAGTCAGCTTGAAACTTCAGCTTGTTTATGGGGACTTGGAAGCTTTTCAAGCCACCTGGAAACTTGGCCAACAAAGAACCCTTTCTGGCACTCACCACTTCCTTAGCCAAGGAACCCGAAAGCCAAAAAGCATTGTCTCCTGGAAAATTGGAAGTTGGTTGAAAAACAAAGTGGTTTAGAAAGTATGAGATTTAAAAACTCATAAACCAATCTCAAGGATTTGGTAGGGGGGGGAATCTGATTAATGATGAAGGTATGGAGCAGCAATAGTGCATCTAATGTATTTTCTAGTCTATGCAGTTGAGCCATAAGATTGTACACAGCACATATTTGTAATGGGCATGTGACAGTAATATATATGGCCTTTTGTGAAATGAGAGGGTTTCACTTTTAAAGAATCCATGTGTGGAAATGAACAAATGTAAGTCTGTCTTGTAGTGACATCATGCAATAACTACAATTATGATTAAGGTATTTGTTTGTGGTCCCAGATTAGATTAAACTGATTTTTAATGACACTTTAGAATTTTTCTCTATGGTGTCAGTAGAGGGCAGAGTTAAGGTTGTTTGTGTGCTTTAACTGTGCATTTCCACACCTTAACAGAGCTGTTTGGAAAAATTCCGACAAAACATCTTTTCATCAGAATTTGCTGATTCATCAAAAACAAAATGTTCCACGGATACGATTCAATTTCACTGAAGTTCTGACAGAACTCATTAAAGATTCCCACAGAAAAAACAGACTGGCTTCCTGCCAGCTCACCCACCTGACTTCTCAGCAGCCCATCTGGTGAGGTTCCAAAAGAATCTGGACTTCTTGACCCCTCAGCAGTTTGCCTGGCTCACAGCTCATTGCAGCTGAAGCTCTCAAGCATCCACCAGGTGGATTTCTTGTAGCTCATTGCAGCTGAAGCTCTCAAGCATCCACCAGGTGGATTTCTTGAGTTTGTAACACTTGATTTTGGGACAATTATAGCATCCTTCTAATATATTTTACCCTTAAACTACTGATATGTTCTCTCAAGTTTAACTCTCAACATTTTGTTTCTATGAATGTCCTTGGTTTTTAAAAATTGTTTGTCATTCATGAGCATTAAACAAGAAATCTAAAGAGAATACCGCCATGTGATATTACTAATGATTTGTAGTATCAGGTGTGCATCACTTACTAACTTTCAAGAACAGATTCACCTGGTACACCAGAATAAGTACCACTGGGATCACAGTTCAGGCAAGCTCTTTCATGGGTAGAAGGTGGTATGAAGAAGGTGCAAAAATGTTTGTAGGAGAAACAAACAGAGGAGGTTGAGGCAGCATTGCCAGAGCAGAAGGGCAGATAATACAGAGTGGCAGAGATGTGAATAGTTTTGATGATGAGAACAGAAAGCTTGATCTTATGCAGTGGAATGGGGGAGGGGCCCCACAATCAGGAAGATGATCTTATCAGCTGTGTTCTCTATGGACAGAAATGAAGTGATGTGGACTTTGAGGAGGCTGGAAAGGAGGAATCAAGTTTGGAGATGAGGGCCTGAATAAGAGTCTTAGCTATGTGAACAGAAAGGATATTAGAAATGTTATGAAAGAAGAAGCAGCAAGATTTAGGTACAGCCTGGATGTGTGGGTCAAGGTATAGTGAAGGAGATAAAAATGCATCTCTCCCCCCACTCCAAAGTTACTGGCCTGAATAATGAGGGTGGTTGTGTTTTCATAGTGACAGAGAAAGGAAGGGACAGTGATTAAAATTATTTTAACCTGGATGGATTTAAGTTGACATAAAATACCCAGGAAGAGCTGTCAGAGAGACAAGACTGAGGTGTGAATTGGATTGAGGGAGTCTGCTCAGAAATGGAACAGTAAAATTTCAAGTCATCAGCATAATTAAAGCTGTATGGATAGAAGAGGTCACCCAATGAGTGTAAAGAGAAGGGACCGTGAAGGAGATCTGTGATGCCCAAATGGAGAGTGGAAAGAGGATAGGAGATCAGGGTGGTAAGAGGCCTACTGACGGAACAGCCAGAGAGGTGGGAAGAGAAACAAGAAGATTTGGAGGGCAAAGGTAGGGTACGCAGTCTTGAAAGCATCTGAGAAGTTAAGGAAACAGGATGGAGTTGGAGATCCTGAGATCTGGTTGTGAAGTCTCTGGTGTTCCAGATGTCCTTAGCTAAAATGCAGCCATATTATATTTTTAATAACATGAAGTATTAAAGTGTAATTCCACTCTGAGATGTGACCCTGTAAGAATACCATTGTACAGTCTCATGTTTATTGTCTCTATAACTTTCAGGTCAACTTTGATTCATTTACAAGTACATGTATAGTTTTTAATAACTACCAACACTGCAAATTCATCCTGGACTCTGAAAATCTAGATGTGCTGTGTCTGGTACATTCATCATCTATAATCATCTTCTGCCCTCAACTCCACCTGTAGAACTCCATTGTCCTCAAAATATGCCCTGAGTCACATCTGTGCAACTCTTGTTTTCAGGGGAGCTGCATAGGTGTAAGTAAAATCATAATTCAAATTAAAGACAGGTGTGGATGCACAGGAGGCCTGTGACTGGAACTTGACTAACAATTCTATGGATGGTGCATCACAGTGGATTGAGTTAAATAATTGATTTTAATAATTTAAATCAGCAAGCAGGAAATGTTGATTTAAACAATTGATTTTAATTGTATTTTGCATTTGTATTTTTAAATTATTTTCCTAAAGAAACGTTGATTCCCCTTAATTGGTAACCATTAAAATCTCGCTCCTGCTTCTGATGTACTTTTAAAATATTGCTTTTTGCTTTTGTCTTTTGCTAGTTGCTCTTCAAATTCTTTTTTGTCCTGCTTAATTATACTTTTACACTTGTCTTACCAGAGTTTATTCTCCTTTCTATTTTTCTCAGTAGTATTTGACTTCCAGTTTTTCAAGGATACATTTTTGCTTCTAACTGCCTCTTTTACTCTGTTTAGCCATATTGGCATTTTTTTGGTCCTCCAGGTTTAAAAAAAAATTATTTGGGGTATACGTTTAGCTTGAGACACTATTATGGTGTTTTTAAATTGTTTCCATGAGTCTTATAGGCATTTCATTCTTGTGACTGTTTCTTTTAATTTCTATTTAACTCACTTCCTCATTTTTAGGTAGTTCACCTTTTTTCAGTTAAATGCTACTGTGGTGGGTTTCTTTAGTATTTTCCCCTCTTCATGATGTTAAATTTAATTACGTTATGGTTGCTATTACTCAGCAGCTCAGCTATATTCACTTCTTGGACCAGATCCTGTGCTTCACTGAGGATTAAATCAAGAATTCTCTCTCCACTTGTGAGTTTTAGGACTAGGTGCTCCAAGAAGCAGTCATTAATGGTGCCTAGAAATTTTATCTCTACACCCCATCCTGAGGTGACATGTACCCAGTCAATATAGGGATAGTTGAAATTCCCCATTATTACTGGGGTTTCTGTTTTTGTAGCCTCTACAATCTTCCTGAGCATTTCACAATCACCATGATGGTCAGGTGGTTGATAGTATATTCCTGCTGTAATCTTATTATTCAAACGTGGAATTTCTGCCCATAGAGGTTCAGTGGTAGTTACTCTTTGTACAGTGCTAAAAAATCTGCTCGCTCCTTAGTGTTGGTGTCCTTTGAGAATTTGTAGACTCTTACTATACCTTCCCTTTTATCTCTAAATTGTCCCTCTGGCATCCTGAAACAACTCTGGTTGAATTGGATCATCTTGCAGTATCTTTGCAAATTGTACCCTTTGCAGAGGTTTTCATCTTGTGTTCCAGAATCTAAGTGTTTGTTGAATAATAAATTTAAAAAAGACAAGTCTGTTGTGCTTGTTTACTAAGATAATCTTCGAACTGTTGACTGAATAATTGACAGAAAGCATGGAACAACAGTTGAGATATGAACTTCATCTTGTCATCTCAATAGATTATAGACTCTGAAGCACAAGGATTATTTTATATGTTAATTATGTATTTGTATTATTGTGGACCCACCTACCATGGACCAGGACCCCATTGTGTTAGTTGCTGTACAAACATGGAACACAAAAAGAATTATATTAACTGTGTAACTTCTGATCAAAATATGTAAAAATGAACAATTATTGTAGGAAGATCTGCACAATCTACTGTGAGTGGAGTGTTTTTGTGCCTCAAGCAGACATGGCTTGAAGGCGCATCTCACTTCCGCTTCCTTCCCAATTCAACCTCTGACTCCCGCCAGTTAGCCAGTATCTTTCTGATATGAAGTGTTGCACAGAACTGACTGCTGTGTTCCATGTTAGGATACAGAGTGACTAGTACTTTGGTCATATTAAAATACAGTTTGGTCTTTCCTGTTTGTTGTATCTAAGCCATGTGATGGAGGCACCATGTTGGGTGGCTTGAACTTGAGAAGGGAGAGGATGTTGAGACCAGAAGGTTGCATGGTATATCCGTGCTTTGATACAGATTGGAAATGTTACAGTACATGGGAGGCCAGGCTATAATGCAGCTCTGCTGAACATAGATAGTGGTCAGTCAGTCCACAGACTAAGTGAACCCATAGGCCAAGCCTCTCTTGTAGGTCTGAAGCCCTGTGATGGCTTTAAACTTTGGACCCAGGTCACTGAAGATTCAGTTTTCAGACAACATCTGCCATCAGTGTGAGGATTCAGTTTCCAGCCAACTTTGTGCAAGGCTAACTTTGATGGGCTCTGAGAAGGGGTCTAATATTAGGGAAGAAAAATCCATGGCAAAAGTCAAGGAAAAAGGGGAGCAGAATCCATGGTAAGAGAATATTGGGAAAATCTGAAAGGAAAATTTGAGTTTTGCTAAATTCTCTTATTTGACATTGCACAACTTTTAATGTTTTAATCTGTGAAATTTTTTTCATTATGTAGCTGCCCCTAAAGTTTGTGGAGGATGCATTTTATGTATTATAAATGTACACAATTTTTTGGTTTTTGCTTCATAGGTAAGTGTGTTGAAAACAGCAGCTGCATACACTGGAGACAGCTGCATTAGCAATACCTAAGATGTTATGGCTCAAGAACACTTTTTATGGAACCTATCCAACAGCCTGAGACTATCAGCTGTAGCTCTCACAGTTGCTAACATCAATTCCATGGGTGCTCCCTATCACTTGGAAAAATTCTTGGATGTATTTCCATATGGCATTTGGGCCAACTGTCAGTGTGAACCCTTTGGATCCAGCAAAATATGCTGAGAGAGACATCATTGGTTCTCTGATACATGTAGCTGGATTTGAAACACCTGAATATCCCCAGACATTTTTTAAGCAAGCGGTAATGACTTGAAAGGGTCAAATAACCATGGTATTCACAATAGAGTGCTCTGAGTTAGTCCCAATATATCTTTTTATTAACAAGTGATTTTCCAAGTATCGTATCAAGGATCTGAAAAATAAACATTGTTTGAAATGATTTACTAATTGTTTCAAGTTAAGTCAGATTATGCCTTTTGGTGTTCCTGCAAAGGTCAGGCCCCATGACTTCAGCGGGAGCTATATAAATGTAATTCTGCTTTCAATCTCAGCAAGTTTGATTAATGCCTAGAATTTCTTGAGAGGAAAGCCAGCATAACATTTCTTCAGCTGGGAGACTTCGGTCCTTTGCAAATTACTTATATGACCACTAAAATCTAGCCCCTCATAAACACTTAATATAACATAGTGGACCCTTCAGTAGCCATGGGGAAGGGTGAAAGGCAGAGGATTTGAAGAGGACCCATCTAATGATACTATGTAGGGACTCTGCCACCTTAGCTAGTAGTACTGGGTGTGTATGGGGGAATAGCATAGGAGTAAATGGGAAAGATGATAGCATTACAGCACAAAGTGGAGTACAAGGCCTGGTCTCCAGTAGGATTTTACATCTATATAGCTACCTGTCTCAGACTTGTGAAAAATCCACACCTCTGAGAAATTTAGCTATACCAACCCACCCCTCTGATGTAGACAGTACTAATTTGTTGGAAGAATTCTTCTGTCGACCAAGCTAACAGCTCTCGAGGAGGTGGATTACCTACGTGCATGGAAGAACTCCGTCGGCCTAAGTAGTGTCTACACTGAAGTGCTACAGTGGCACACCTGTAGCATTTTAATTGTAGACAAGGCCTAAGAGAGAGTTGTATGGCAGAGGCATGGAGGGGTGGCTGTGGTTTGGGGCCGCAGTGATGTGGGGTGGCGATATCTAAGAGGCAGGGAGTGTGTGGTGGTGCAGCTATACGTACGGGGTGGCGTATAGGAAGGTCCCTATGAGGGTGTACGTACGTATACTCAGGGAGGCCCAGGTGGGGGGTGCAGTGGTCCAACTGTGGGTTTACAAGGGGCACGCAGAGGACTGTGTAGCAAAGGTGTGTGTGGGGGGGGTTATAGGTGCTGTGCGAAGGGGCCTGACTAAGGATGGCTAGAACACAGGGTGGGGCCTGAGGGCCGCAGGAGAGATGCGGATGGGGGCCCGGCGGGGATAGGCTGGAGGCAGGAGCTGCCTGTGGACCAAAAAGGGGGATGTTTTGCGGGGCGGGTGGTGGGCCTGGCAGTGACGTGTGCCAGGCCTGGGCCCCAGAAGTGACTGTAGGGGGCTGGCCAGGGGCCCCCTTGGCCCCGGGGGCGGATCTGGCCGTGGCCAGCGCTGCACAGCGACGCTGAGGAAGGCGGCTGGGGGCGAGCCGGCGTGTGCGCGCCGGGGCACTTGGGCAAATGGAGGCCGCGGGCCGGCGGCCATTTTGAGAGGACAATACACTCCGCACACGGGCGCGCCACCCACAGCCCGCTGCGCCCGGCGGGCCGGGGGCGCGCACGCAGGGCTGGGAGATGCCCCGTGCGCGCGCACGCTCCTCCGCCCGGCCGGGTTATGTAACGGGCCGGCGCGCTCCCGCCGGCCGGACCCAATGGGGCCGGGGCTGGGGGCGGCGCGGGCGCGCGCACGCACGGCGAGGCGCGGCCCCGCGGCAGTGCGTGCGCGCTCCCCCTAGCCTCCCCCTCTCTCTCTCCGCTTCGCTCCGTCTTTCTCCCCCCTTTTTGTGAAGCGCCCGGAGCGGCCCAGACCCCGCGCACTCGCCATGGCCGACGAAAAGCCCAAGGTGAGGGGCGAACCCGCGGGCGGGGGCGGGGAGAGCCCGGGCCCGGCCTCGGCCTGGCGGCGAAGCGGCCCTGGCTGCGCCGCGCCGGCTCTGCGCGCCATTTTCCTCCCCCCTCCCTCCGCGCCAGGCCCGGCGCCCGCCTGGGCCCGGCCGGGAGAGCTGGCTCCCGGCCCGGCGCGGCCTGCCCCGGGGGCCGGATCCCCCCGCCGCGTGGAGAAGGGGCGCAGCATCCCTGGGCGGCCGCGGGGCCGCTCCCCCCAGCCGGGCGCTGCCCAGGCCGACCGCCCGGGACCCCGCGAGAGGGAGGCCGAGCCACCCCCCGCGCCCCCTGCCCCGCCGGCGGACGGGAGCCGCCCGTCCCTGCCCGGTGTTTTCATTTTAAACGGCGTGTGAAGGCGCCAAAGGAGCCGCTCCCCTTTAAAGGACCCGGGCGGCGGCGGCCGGGCTCTCCCCGGGCGGCGGGAGCAGGCTGCTCCCGGGGGTCGCGCCCCTCCGCAGCCCCGCGGGCTGGAGGGTCTGTCACACGCGGGCCTGGCCCCCCGCTTGCCCGCGGCTGGAATCTCTCCGCCAGGGTCCGCGAGGCTGGCTCGGGGGGCTTGGCCCCGTAGTGCGGGCTGAGACGAAGCTGGAGCACGGCCCCCTCTGCTTGGCATCGTCTTCTCATTAAAGGCAAAGGCCTCCGAGCGCTGGCTGTAGCCGAAGGACAGACGCTGTGAAGTGACTAGCGTTGTATTATCGCATGGGGAGCTTTTTATCCCCTTCATGAAAGACCCCCCCTCGCCCTGAAATTATTTGGAAATAAGGCAGTGAGAGTAATTATCCATTGGAACAATTCACCAAGCGTCAGGTGGAGTCTCCATCACTGACCATTTTTAAATCCAGACCGGATGTTTTTCTAAAAGAGAAACACTAGGAATTATTTTGGGGCAATTATGGCCTGTGTTATACAGGAGGCCAAACTAGATGATCACAATGGACCCCCTGGCCTTTAGAATCTCTGAAAATGAAAACCCTGAAGTAGTTTTTGCATTATTTGTGTGTAATGCATGCATTTATTGAAGTGGAAGATTTAAACTGTTTATTTCTATTTGTTCAAAAAAGGATAAACTGCTAGTTTCAGGATTGAATCACTTTAAAAGACTCTCATGGAAGTCTAACAAGATGCAAGTTCTGAACTTGTTTCCTTTTATGAGCTGTGGCATTGAAGTTAAACTTAAACTTTTCTGTGATCTGTAAATTGCAGAAATAGATTCACTGGTTTAGTTGAAATAAAGTGAGTTAGTGATTTTATAGCATATTTGAGACTACAACCCTAAAGGTAAATGTAGCTTTCTTTAAAAGAATAAAATTTACTGTTGTATGAGAGCATGTGACGACAACATTCCTCTTTCTTTAGTTTTGAAGAATTTTTGCAGTAAAGCAGCTAGTATATGTCTGTCTTCCTTTCAAAGGTATCTTCCATCACCACTGTGTGTACCAATTAATTTCAGTACACCTTGATAGAATTTGTTAATTTCAATACCGTTGTGGGATTGTTGGTTTTTGTTGGTTGTTTTTTGCTTTTCCAAATTAGGAAGAGTTTCGCACTAGGGAAATTGAAAGACACTAACATTATTTCATAATTCAAAACGTGAAGTTTGTAGAGTACTGTAATATCTTAATTTGCTCTCCTGTAATAATGCTCTTCTTTACCTGTTGCCACATGGTAAAATGTGAACGTATTTCATACCTTTTTAAAATCATACATCTCCTCTCTTTCTTTCTTTTCCTCCTCAACAGGAAGGAGTGAAGACTGAAAACAATGACCACATTAATCTGAAGGTGGCAGGGCAAGATGGGTCTGTGGTGCAGTTTAAGATTAAGAGGCACACGCCACTTAGTAAACTAATGAAAGCCTATTGTGAACGACAGGTGAGGTGCTTGTATGAACACTAAAGGAAGGGACCATAGGCAGGGACATTTTCCTTAAGGTAGATGAGGACAGTAAATGTCTTATCACAGTATTGCATATTTAACAAAACCCATCACATTGCAGAATATGTACTGCGTCTAGGGTCTATTGCCAAATAGATGGGGAGAAAACTATTTTATCCATTTCTTGAAAACTATCTTCATAAAGTCTGCTTTACAGCCCTTCCCTGTTGGAAGGCAACTTTAGTATTGCTACCCCCCAAAAAATAGAGAGGGTGGAGTAAGAGGAATTGTGGCTAGGCAGCTGAACAGTAATAATAGGTACCTTTATAACAGTTATTCTTGATCTTATTCCAGACTTCTCATTTTTGGGCTTAGTTTTACTGTACTGAGATAGGAAGTACTAATGGCTGGTCATTGATTTCTTTGAAATGTAAAAATGGTGGTGGGCTGGGAAAGAAAATGTGTACTTCATGATCAGTTTCATTTTCTCTAATGGATTAATTAACGCATCTGAGTAAACAAGTCTTCCGATATGCAAAAACCTGTGCCTTGTAAACAGATATTGGAAGAAAGAAGTTTTCAAACTGATTGCAAAAGTAAAGAATGACAGAGAAGCCATTTTTTTTGATGAGTTGAATACCCAGAACTTGAAAGATCGTCGTCTTATTTTGGGAAACTTACTAACATCTATTTTTTTGTCATAGTTGTGGGAAAAGTTTTCAGTGTACACTTAGTCCAGAAGTTTCTCATGGATATATTTTTAAAAAGTGCCTTCTGTAAAAGGCATGTTTTCAGCATTATTAAGTTAATCTAAGGACCCAGGGACATACCGAGAGGGGCAGGGAGGGCCATGCCTCTGTGTGCAGGCCAGCCCCCCAGGGCCTTCTTGGAGGAGCTGCACCCCCGCTGTCGCAGGCAGTCGGGGGAAGAGATGGGACGCAAAAGGAAGTATTGGCCCCTGGGCGCCAGAGACCCATGGTATGCCACTGTAAGGACTTGTCTATACTCACAAGCTGTGCTGCTTTAATGATACTGGTATAGTTAAAACACCTTTATACCTCTATAACTATGCACACTGTGCATTGTACCAGTATAACTATTTTAGTAAAAGTCAGACTCCTACCCAAAATAGATACATTGGTCCAAAACACTGTTTAGGCCAGGCCTATGTCTAGCAATTCTGTCCTCATGCAGAGGTGGGGTATATTTCAAGGGATTTACACAATGAGATCAAATGAAAGCTGTAGTCTCATTTAAGTTATTCTGTTTTACTTGTATGTATTATTTCAATGTATAAAATATTCTCAAAGGTGCTTATAATGTACATTTCTCCATGTCTAGATTTGAGCTAATCTTGGGAGCCCCAGGAAACCTAGGTATTATGCAGGAGGAGTTCAGCAGACTTGCTTAATGGTGTGAATGGATTTAGTTTAAGGGACAACTGCACTTGACAGTCAGAATCAGATCATTCTGAATGGTGCATACTTTCACTTTGGAAATCTACTGCACTATGAGTACCCTGACCCATAATGTCAGTCCATGTTCCTTCCGTATCCCACTAGGTGTTTTGAGGAAAAAATAGTGAATGGTTGAGTTTGATCCTTTTTTTCCAGCTCTGCCAATGACTTATCCTCTTAGGTAAGTTACATGACCTCAGTTTTCTCCATTTTAAAATATGGATACCACCTTCTTCATGGGGTGTTGTGAGGTATATCAGTGTTATAAAGTGCAATGAGAATCCTGGATGAAAGGTGATATATTAATTGTGTTGGAAATATTATTGATATCCAAATTAGTAAGTATAAAATGAGTTCATATTTTTTTTAAAATAAGATTCATGCAAGAAACTCTGGTTTTTCCATTTAAAAAAAAAATCCATCAATCATAGAAATGTAGGGCTGAAATGAACCTCAAGAGGTCATCTAGTCCATCTCTCGCTCTGAGGTAAGGTGGGTTCTAGGATTTAGGCAACTTTTGCAATGAGCAGAAACCAGAATTTGAATAAACATCCAAAATCCTTTTAACATAGGAAATGAGTTAAGTGACTATTTTAAAAAATTCACACATCAAGGGCAAAGATTTTCAAACTTAAAAGCCTAAAGTTAAATATTTAATATTTAAAAATAAATAAAGCACTTAAATAGTTAAGCACCAAAATTTTTTGTGCAGATTTTTTTGTAGGTGCTCAGTGCCCATAGCTTCCACCTGAAGTCATTGAGGACTGTGAATGTTTAGCACCTGTTCAAAATCAGAATTTATGTGCCTACTTGTAGACACCCAAGCTTGAAAATTTTGGCTAAGAAACTTAGAAAGTTGAAGCAAAAAACTCATGCATATTGAGGAGAGAGAAAAGCTAGGCAATAACTTTAGAGTAGAAGTCATGGATTGTATATAATTGGTCTAAAATGAAACTCAGTAGTCTTCAGATATAGGTTCAGAAGATCAGGGTTATTGAGTATCATTATTTCTGGGAAGAATGTATTACTGGAAATTATTCCAGTACATTGAAGTGCAGAAAAATCCATATCTTTATGAGATCAGAGTTCACAAACACACATTTGAGGACAAAATTGTCAGGATCCACTATAAAATAACTGAACATTTTCAGAATGCAACAAAGATCCACAACATCAGAGAAAGGAATATATGTTCTTTTTCTCTTGGGTGGAGCCTCCAGTTTCCCAATCTTCTTAGTTCTTCTCCTCAAATACTCTACTGTAGTATCTAGTCATCGCTTCCTGAAGAGGCTGGCAACATCAGGTGCTTCATCCCAAGTACTGAGTAAGCTGCCTATGTACAGCACTCTGTCCTTCAACACTGGAGCTTGAACCAAATTCCTTTGTGCAGCAGTGGGTTGTGGAGTTTTGCTATTTGGTCAGCAGCACATTTATATCTTAAACTCAGACAATCTTATGGATGAACAATACCACAACCTGAAGACTTATTTTTCAGTCCTTCAAGATGCGATGTTGCCCTATAGAGGAGAGTACTTCATTGTGAACTGTAGTTGGAATGATTTTACTAAATCTGAATAGTCTTGCTAAAACATTTTTCCTGACAACACAACCCTATCATAACAAGTACTTAATAAAACAGATTTCTGTTTCCTGTCCTATATCTGTTCCATGGCTAACTGAGGACTTAACTGGTCAGGACTGTCAGTCCAACATCTTCCACAACATTAAACTCACTTGAAAAACAGACAGTCTTGCTGTATGTCCAGGACTGCGACAGGAAAACAAGACAGTATATATTAGATGGAGCAGTGTTTCCCAACTGGTGTGCCATGGCACCCCGGTGTGCTTTCGGGCTTGAGCAGGTGTGCCATGGAATATTCTGAATTGGCTCATGAATATTCATGAGTTAATTTGGAGACTATATGGTGGTGTGCCTCAAAGTAATTAAAGGTATTAAGGTGTGCCATGGCAGAGAAAAGTTTGGGAGTCACTGAGATGAAGGACAGAACTGGGAGGCAGAGATAACTGAGCTCTGCCATTGGCTATACACTTGGGCAACTCACTTGGGCTACATCTGCTCTGCAGAGCCTATATTGGCATAGCTATTTTAGGCTGGTGTAGGAACACCACTTCCCCCAAAGAACATTAGCTATGCCAACAGAAGAGGGCTTTTCAGTGGCTTCTGGCTTTCCAAACTGGATTTGGTATTTCTAGTACAGTATTTAACGTACAGTTAGTAGGGGCACTGATGTGTACTTTAGAAACTAAACACGTTGCAGTTTGTCATTCAAAGCAGGTTACTACAAATCCTGGTGATGTTCTGACTTGTAAATCCAAAATTGGTGCAAGAGGAGAGTAAAGGAATTATGGCATGAGTTGTGATTGATTGGCCTCTTCTTATCAAAGCATAGCTCCAGTTACAAATCAAAGTGAAGACTGAATAGTGTTTTAACATGTTACTTATTTCTCTTTGCACCAGGGTTTGTCAATGAGGCAAATCAGATTCCGGTTCGATGGGCAGCCAATCAATGAAACAGATACACCTGCACAGGTAAAAATTATATTGAAAGCTTGCTGCAGGAGTTGATAGTTGTGTATAACACTACTACTGAAGAGAAATATCCATATAACTATTGATGCTTAAGTACTAGAACTTGGCCATTGTTATAACGTCAGACTTTTACAGTAACTAGTTCAGAACTGTTGCAAAAAGAATAACACTACATTCTGCATCTAGAATATTAAACTTATACCACCACAGTGCCAGATAAGATGATGTACAGCTTCTGCTGATTCTAAGCCCTGTAAGGATATTACTTCATAACTTCAATGATTGTGGTGGGTTAATAGTCCTGGCAGGTATGTATTGGGGTTATGTTAGCATATTGACAGGCCTGCCATTTGATGCTTTTGTATTGTAGAATTGCACACCGTAATGTGTAAATTATTGTCCAGCATCTCTAGTTTGATGTTAGTATTTCAGTAATATAAAATTACCAAATGTTGGGGAAAGCTGAAGTCCGTAGCACTGCTGTATGCATAAGTTGGTTTAAAAACAAAATCAGACCAACAATGTAGGATGCTGGTTCACTGTGGAAGTAATTGGTGGTGATGCCCAAGGATGTCTTTCTGGAGTGTTTTGTGTAGTTGCATACAAGCAGTTGCCCCTGAATTGCACTCTGTTCAAAGTTCATGCTTTCAGCATGCCATCTCATAATTAATAAGGGACTTGACAATTTTGCCAGTGTGGTCATAAGGCTGTAGTCTCCAGACTTTTGCTTCAAAGAATATGCCACTCTAGTTGTTTAAATTTAAAACTTTTGATAGAAACTGAGATGCTGAGAATTAATATCATATGCAGTTTGTACTCATCCCCTGCATGCTACATTAAAGCTAAATCAGTCTACTGGAAAGAGCAAACACTGTTGACTTCTAATAGATGCAGAATCTGGCCTGCGTCTGGTGAAGAGCTACGCTACGGCATAATAAATCCACCTCTGTGAGAGGCGGCAGCTGTGTCGGCGGGAGAAGCTGTCCCTCTGATATAGCTCATCCACACTGATGCTTAGGTTGTTGTAACTTACTTTGCTCAGGGGTGTGGATTATTTACCCTTCAGAGGATGTAAGTCATACCGAAGAAAGCTCTAGTGTTGACCAAGCCTCAGAACTCATGTGGTAGAGAACAGAGCTATGTTATCTAAATAGTCTTGTACAACAAAGGCTTGCGTTCTTCAATCTTGGCATAAGGCATGTCCAAAGGGAACATAAGTATGTCTGCACTGCAAAAAAAAACCAAACAAAAAACAACAACCAGACAAACAAAAACAAAAAAACCCACAACCTTGCAGCAGAGAACAGCTTTACAGTGTTAAAAATAGCTGTATAGACATTCCTGCTAGGGCTGGAGCTAGCTACCTCCTTAGCTGCCTTTCAGAGCCTGGGCAGGAAGTTCTACACTGCTATTTTTAGCACTGTAGACCTGGGCTCTTAGACACGCTGCTATGGGCCTTGTTTTGCAATGGAAACATACCCATAAGGGCCCCAGAGATGCCAGTTGCAAGACTTGTGTGATAGAAAACTGCTCTGGTAAAATGGCCTGCAGTTCAGTACTTTGGTGCTTGTTTGTTACATTGATGATACAACATATCTAGAAATTGTTTCAATCATCAGATTTTTTGTACTTAATAACTGGTCCCTCTCCCTTCCCCTTTTTTTTTTTTTGGGTTACTTATTGGGTGTAGGGACTTTGGCCATAGTTTAATTTCTTTAATATTGTAGCTTAAGCCACTTAGATGCTGTGTGTTTGAACAGCCACAAAGTGGGATGGAGGTGTTGCCTAAGAGAAAAGAAGGGATGGAATGGTTTGATGGAGCAGGCAAGAGGGTTAAAACATGTCTGTGAGCCCCTTAGCAATATATACCTACGGATCTTGCTTTATGTTTTGAAATAGTCCCTTATTCACCTTTCTTTGTGTCACTCTTTAAGTTTCATGTTCTTGTGAAGCAGGGTGAGTGCATAAAGTTGGGATTCTGTTAGTTGTGGTAAGAGGTGTACATGAAGATGTGAAACTAAGAGTATCTCAAATATGTCTAATTTACTCAGCTGAGTTGAAAGCAGTTCTTTCTTTCTGATGCAGTTGGAAATGGAGGATGAAGATACAATTGATGTGTTCCAGCAGCAGACAGGAGGAATCTACTAAAAAGAGAATCTGCTACTTTCCTCTCCAGAACTGTGCTCCCACAGATGACATTCACAATTAGAAAAATGAGACTTGGTTCAGCCACATCCTGACTACTGCAGTATAGTTTTTTCTCTTCTCTCTTTTTTTCCTCTTCCTTCTATTGTACATAAAGTAACTGGTGTATGTGCACAGACACAATGCATATTTTTTTTAACTAAATGGCCAATGGTATGTTTTGATCAACATGGAATGGAGATGGGGTGGGAAAAACAAACTGGTTCTGTGAAAATACCCCTTTTCTCCATTGTGGCATGCTCCTTCAACTTTTATCTTTATATTCCAGTAAGTTATTTTGCTCTCATTGTTGACAAACAAAAACATTTGCATACTTTGTTTGATTGGATAATTTCAATGTTTTTCTTTTTTCATTGTAAAACCAAGGACGATTTTATAACTTTTTTGTACGTAGCTGTTACATGTAGAGCAATTTCTGTCTAAGTAGGGGTAAATTACTCCAAAAAACATTGATCCTAGATAGTTTTCCCTTCAAGTAAAGCGTCTTGTTGTTTAAATAAACTTCTTGTTTAAAATAATCACTTTTCTTTCTTTTTCTGCATAGTGGTAACACTTAGCACTTGGAGCTCTTTATCTCCACAACAATCTACAAACTTTAATTTTCAAACACCTGCCCCTCTATAGGCATGTCTACACTGCATCTGGGAGTAAGCTTCCCACCCCAAGTATCCGCTTGCACTAGCGGGGCTTGAGTTAATACCCTGAAAATAGCAGCATGGACATTGCAGGCCCAGACTAGCACCTGAGACTCAAACTGGGAGACACTGCAGTACCTCAGACTAGCACCTGAGCTCAAACTGAGATGCAGCATCCACACAGTCATTTTCAAGTACCCAACTTGAGCCCTGCTAGTGCAAATCTATCTACCTATGCTGGGAGGCTTGATCCCAGCTATAGAGTAGACGTACCCTGTGTGGGAAGCAAATAAGTATAATCTCCATTTTACAGATGGGGAAACTGAGATAGGAAGAGAGTTTAGTTTACATTAATGTGCATTAGGGGAGGTATATTTGGAATACCAAAATGAGAATTCATGAAGTATAGAAGATAGAACAGAAACTTGATCTTTGTACATGGGTGCATTCAGTTATTGTAAAGAAGCTTCCAAATCCTGCTTTAACACTGCCATGTTACTGGATGAAAGAGGAAGAGTCAAGGCCCCATTTAAACATTCAGTCACGTATTAAGAAGAATACAAAACATGAGGGCTGCAGTGGAGGGGTAATCCAAGACTTTAATGAAAGACTACCATGATCTTATTAGTTCCTCCCTTCACTATCTGTGAAGAATGTATGTTTGGCTTTAGTTCTGTTTTATTTCACCAGGAGTGTCCTAAGGCTTTAGGTTAGTCACAGGTACTTTATGCATAAAGTAAGTAGGAAGTAAAGCCATGCTCCTTGATGACCAGTTTTTGCAAGACGACAATCCCAAAAGTTGATCATTGTATGTGTGATCCCTATGCCTGCTGCCCCAGCAAACAAGCATTTCACTGACAATGATTCCATGCATGGTAGAATGATATACCTGTATGCTTTGGAAAAGTTAGATGATGGAATAGTGCTTTCTCACATCACCTTATAAACATATAGTTACCCACCTTCAGAGGACTCAATCACCTGGGAAGAATAAACTATGGAACATGCCTGTGCTTTGTGCTAATTTTCAGATAGCTACCGGAAGTATTAATCTGTTGTAGGCTGCTGGTTTGTCTCCAGTGAATTTTAAGGACTCACCAATCCTAGTAAGCAGAGTATTTCCTTCTTCAGGATGCCCTTGTTCTGGGCTGTACTTCTGATCTACATTGTCCTGCAGAAACGAAATTGCTCTTTGCTGCAGATGTTTCTATATCTGGACCCACAGGTGAAATGATTCCTTTTCAAAAGTAGATGGTTCAATGCCTCTCAGTTAATTCTTAGTTTCCTTCTTCAGAGTTCTAGGTGAGTTTCTGAGAATATTTTCCCCATGGGCTTCAGAAACTCTGCCCTTAAGCCTGGCCAGAAAAGACTTGTCTAGACCAAGATTTCTGGAACCCCCCTCCCCCCCCAACGTCTTCTAAAATTCTTTCAGCAGGATGGTGTCATGCCAAATCTTTGTTCTTTGGAAAAAAACTCTCTCTTCATCCGGAAAAGATACGTTTGAACTTGCTTCAGCTTCTGAAATAGAGAATGAGGTATCCTTACATTTCATTTCATGATCTCTCCAGGAAAACTTTTAGTTGCATTTTGTTTCCTGTTCCTTCTTTTCTAAGGGGATAGGAGTAAAAAGACGAGGGAGTGAGCACCCAACATACTTTCAAAAGTGGTATGGTATCCCTTAACTTCATACAAAAGTACAATGGTGCTTAATTTGTCATTAACTTGCCTGTGGAATTCCTGCCAACATCAAGGGGGGCTGCATGGTTAGTCAAGGAAACCACACCTTTTAAAATAGGTGTAGACCCAACTTACAAAAGTTTCCCTGTGCAAAAGAGTGAGGAAAAATATAACCATCTGTAGCAATGAATTAGCTGCTGTAGCTTTAAGAGTATCCCTCTATTCATCCTATGTTAAGTCTTTGCAGAAGGATTTCACGGTAATTAAAATGAAAACCGCAATCAGTTAGCCTCTCTTCTTTTGTGTCTAGTACCTCATTCTCCAGCTGATGTTGCTTTAGATAGCTATTTGAGCAGACTCCTTCAGACTGTCTTCAGTAGTACTGGAAGATGACTGTATGAGTACAAGCTCCTATTGCCTTAAAGCCATTTGATAACCAAAACCACTTTTGTTCACAAACCCTTCAGAGATTCCCCTCCCACCTCCCTGCACCCTTTACGAGTCTAGCAAACTGGTCAATAGAAAGCACTCATTTCAACATTAAAAAATGCATCAAGGGTAGCACACCAAACACATCCACCAACTAGTTTTTAGGACCTTCCTCCTGCTATGCTCTTGTAGTTAGTATCCTTCTGATTTAAGGGGTACTTCCTTTGTACACTGCCAGCCTTGTTGCTAAACTGCTTGGAAGTTTTGCTGTTGAGTCCTGCTTCCCACTGGTTGAGTGTGCTGTCTGTGTGACCTCATCTTCACTAGGAAAATGACCATTGCTGATGATGGGTATCAAGAATGGGATCATCTAAACATGGCTTAGTTACCAATGTGGATCAGGACAAATGTTCAGCACTGTTTAAAAAAACTGGTTAAAGCTGAGTCAGGAATGAAAATAGTTTAGTTGCTAGGTCCAGCCCCCATCCAAATGGTTTTCCTGTTTACACTAATGGCCACACTCTTTTCAACTCCATTTGGAGAAAGGCAGATAAGAATTGGTCAACAGATGCTTTTCCTAGTGTAGACAGCAGTCTTTCATATTTGATACATCTGGGATCTTAAAGGGACTGGACATTTTGAGATTTCATTCAAGTGTCTCAATACTGCCTATTTTAAAGTGATTGTCATGGAGTTGAGTCCCCAAATTGTTTTGTTAAATGAGGCTAGGAAGTCCATAGGCCCCTAAAGGATAGAAATATTACAGGCAATGCATACTAGTGAGGTACAATCGGGGCCACATGACCACCTTCAATACAAAAGTGTTAATGCAACAGACTACTCATTAGATCCACAGTAAGATAGTTACATTTCATTGTCCCTTCATAAATCATGGCTATCACACCAAACAATAATTAATGTCCATTTTTGGACACCCTAAGACTTATTTTCCCGTAACCCTTGTCTTAAGTGTAATCTAGAGGTTAAAGTAGGGGAGTAGGAGCCAGGACCTCCAGGTTCTGCTCTGGGCTCTGATGCAGTCTTATCTTTGGACAAGTAATCTATGCCAACATTTTCAAACTTGAGTGCCTAAAATTAGAGACTTAAATCCACTTATATAGACCCTAAAGAAAAGTGGCTTGAGTTTCAGCAGTCTAGCTCCCATTAACTTTAGTGGGAACTTTGGGTACTTAATACCTGAAGATCAGCCAGTTTTATTCAGGCCTCTAATTATAGATTTAAGTGTCCAACTTTGGTCACTCATGTTTGAAAATGTTGGCCTTAACCTCTGTACCTCAGTTTCGCCATCTGTAAAATGGGGATAATAATGCTTATCCTCCTAACAGGTGCTTTGAGGATTAATGTTGGTTAAATGCTTTGAGATGTTTATGTGAAAGAGGTTCTAGAAGTTCAAAGTATTATGACATGTTTGACATCGGAATGTTCTGAAATGGAACATGTTGAGTGGCTGATAGTAACTTCTAGGGGGCAAAGAGATACTTCAAGAAGAGTATCTCTTTTACATCACATTGTACTGGCATGTATCGTGTTCTCAAGTTGGTTTTCAAGTAAAAAAGCAAATTAAATCAATGCTAACAATGTATTAATAAATGATAATGTTCTGTTGCTGCAAAATAATACAAAGTCAAAGCTAAGATACTGATGTAAAATAAACGTCTTGGCAAAATATAGCTACGCTCAAAGCAGATATTTTTCTTGCAAGAACATTCTTTTCCAGTAACTTCATTTCGTTCCTCATATGGCCTAGCTAGCATAATGTAAATGCTGTCATTTTGTCTGATGGATGCTCATTCTATTGTGACCATTATCACACCATTAATTAAAGGTATTTTATGATTAGACCACAGAACTGACTCTCTGTGCTTCAACCAATCAGAAACTTGTGGATTTCTAAGAATCTAGCTATTTGTTTTCAAAGCTAAAAGGAAGATGGTCATCCTTTGATCTTCACATTTTAAATATAAAATTAATATAAAAATGGGAGATGTTGTTAAAATAGAATTCAAGATTGTGGCCTCTTTTCTCCATACATGTCTGTATCCCCTGGCATGATGGGCTATTCTGGAACAATAAAACAAAATACAATTTAAAATAATTTTATTGCTTTCATATTGAGTCATGTTTTTAATCTAATTCAATAATAATCACATATAGAAAAGTGTTTTATTTACAGTGGGACAGATTCATTTCTGCTGTAACTAGGTCACCAAACTCAATGTATTCAGAGTGTACCCAGAGGTGGGTGCATTTGGTTACATTTGACCCATTCTGTTTATTTTGTTTTTGTTCTAAAGGAAGAATGATGGATGGTGACAAGGAGGCAATGTAGCCAAGTTGGGGCACGTAATTTTTGGGGGGGAGGAGTAGGAAAGCAAGGGGAACTGGAAATCTGGGTTCTGATCTCCATTCTGTGTTACTTTGTGACCTCTGTCAAGTCATTTAGCCTCTCCATGTCCCTATTTCCCCATCTGTAAAATTGGGCTAATGTTCCTGACCTCCATCACAGAGGTGTTGGGAGGCTTAATTAGTTAATATTTATGAAGCATTTTAAATGTTTGGCTGGAAGATGCTATAGGAATACTATAGGAATACTGAGATTAGACAGGTACAAAGTTCTAACCTATGTAACTATAGTGGGCCCTTTATCCAGGATGGAACAGTAACCAGCCAGTCAAAATATAGGTTTTGCATAACACGATTAGGTTCAAGGTCATTCCAGGATATCCATTCACCCTTGGTACTTGTAAGATGTCATGAGAGAATAAGAACATGATCGATATTAGTCATGTTTATTAATGCACTACTGGAAGAAGCTCAGGTACTATGGTGATGAGCGTGGTATAAGAACCTATATAGAATAGAACAGAATCCTGAAAGGCAGATATATTTCTTATGCAACCTCATTACTTGAAGTGTATTGCTTTAATTCAATCTTTTTTATGAGTGCAATTTGGCTATCTACCCTGGCCTGTGTGTTTATAACCAGGTGGTGGAATCATGGTGTCTTTGACATTTATTTCCAGTACAATCTTCCTTTGCCTCATTAGACTGGGGACATGGAATTTATCTGGATAAACAGGGAACTTTTAAAAGTAACTAATGCATATCAAGGGACATAGCCCAATTTTGAATAATGTAGATTTTTATTAAAATGGTTTTTACTGTATTTTGTTACACCTACAAATAGTCTGTAAGGGAAAATTCACTGTACTTGCATGAGACCCAAGAAATTAGGCCTTGTGTGGGTGAAATGCAGAAGGGAGAGGGGTGAAATCTATCTCTCAGTCAGAGTGCACGAGACTGCAGATGATTCCAGTGTTAAGATGTGACACTGCCTGTGTAACCGGGCACTGGTCCTTGGGGTGCATGCATGCATACCAGCACACCTGTTAGGGCCTTTTAAAAGATGGAATTCTAGGTACTGTAATTCTCCCCCCCCTCCCAAAACTGAGAATCCCCAAGTGATTGAGGGATCACATGACAGGGAAGGATCATGTGACTATGGGATCAGATGACTGCCCATGGTGATTATATAAGATGTAGCTTTACAGCATGAGGGACTGTGGTGTTGGAAATAACTGTTAATTGTTGTATCCACTCAGTGTGGTTTAAAGGTAGGCAGACAGGCCCATCGTCATCCTGGTTTATTAAAAAGGACAGTAAGGATTCCATTTTGGGCAGCCTTCTTTATGGGTTTTCCTGCCCTTTCTAGCAGAAGGTGGGAACAACTGAAATCTGTCCAGCAGCACCAGGGTATAAATGAGAGCAAGGCAGACAGCTTGGGGCTGTCCATCCCAAAGACAGACATGCACACTGTCCATCCTAGTGGTAGTGCAGATCGTGACAGCGAGTCAGAAGAAGACCGAAGGATCCTGGAATAAGACCGAGGGTAGCCCCAACACTGATGCAGCTACTTACCTTGAAGAAGAACACTCCTGTTCCAGTGCCGGAGCCTTGAAGCCAAGGACATCTCTTAATTCCAGAAGGTCGAAATCAACACCCTGTGGAAGGGAGAAGAACGAATCTTAAGTATTACATCTGGACTTGGCCTGGGTATATTGAGTTTTTGGGAAGAACCTGGCGTATACCTCCGCTGTATTATAACCCCTCTTAGTGACCCCTATTATTGTCCGTTTACCGTATAATAAATTTGTTCTGGTTTACTTTACATAGTTTCCTGATTAATCCACTAGTACAGGGACTGGTGATAGATACGGTGGGGAACCTATTGAAAAATACTAACATTTGTAATGGTGGGAGGGTTTAGCGGATTCCTTTTCCCTTGCTAACTGTGGAAGTCTTGGGGGGGAGGTGGGAAGTGCTGCAGAGACTAGCAGAAGAACACTGACAGAACAGCTATTATCAAACATCTGGAATGGGATTGGTAGAAACCCCTGTGCCCAAAAGCAGAGCTGTATGAGTCCTGGTGAAGGGTCTAAAGGATGAGCCCTGGAGAAGGGCTGAAAGGAGTTGGGGAACCACAAGGGTGAAGAGTTGAACAGATTCTTGTTCATTAATAAAGGAAAGCCCTTGGGGGGAGACTTTGTGATGGATCTGACACTGTTGAAGACTCTGACCTGGCCCCTAAAGAGGGGAAACTGACCCACAGTGCCATACAGTGACCCTGCAACAGCCTGGAAGAGATCAGCGAGAAGAGCACTTGGCTCAACTGAACTTGAACAAGACCGAAGTGATGTAGTGGAAAGGGGAAAACTCTTTGTGGAGTCTATCAAGACATTGACCTCTCCTTTCATTCACTAAAGTAGGGGTTCTTGGGGTTCTCCTGGGATCATCATTAATGCTGGATGCCCAGGTAGCAACTATAGTAAGAGTTGCCTTCTCTCATCTTCAGTTCACTAGGAGACTGCCCTCCTTCATGCTGGATGAAGATTTTGGCCACAGTGGTCCATGCACGTGGCACCTCGATAGTGGCATACTGCAACTTGCTATATCTGGGGCCGAAGGGGGAAGAAAACAGACTTCAGCTTGCTTGTGTAAAATGCAATTTTCTGCCTTGATAGGACAAAAAGTCAAGAATGTATCACAGCAGTATTCCACACTGAGAGCTAAGGTACAGATCGTATTTGATGCCAGTTCAAGCACTTAATGGGTCAGGACCCAGCTATATCAGAGGGAGTCTCTATCCATGATTCACTGAGACAGTTCTCCTCTTTTGACAGAACACAATTAACAAAGCTGGAAACAGAACATAGCTGACCGAAGGGAATGAGCTAGCAGTGTAGATAAGATTGAACCAAGATCTGCCCTTCGGAGCATGCGGCTATAGTCTTCCTGCCTTAAACAAAGACAAGAAGCTCTAATGCTTACAAAAATGTAATTGTTAAATAAAAAAAGCTTCCTAAAATCTGTGAGGGGCAAAAGCCAGAATCCTCTGATATCCTCTACATAATTTTATGATTCTAAATTACTGAAGTGCCTTCCAGTTGTGGTGAGTATTTTAGGAATACCTTGAATGGTTAGATAATGAGAGGGTACAAATGAAGGAAGAATGCATTGTGCCTATACAAAAAATAGTAAAAAGACTGATGCCTTGGGAATAAACACTTGGTCATCAAAGAGTCATCAGATGGATGCTTTTCCTACACCATTAGTATCTGTCCTAGGCTGGTTGTGATAAGCCTATTCATGGATGTTAGTTTCATGGCTTAAAATGTCTTTGCATTTGTCATAGGATAGCATTTCAACAACAGGTGAATCTGACTGTGTTCCAGGGATTCAAACAGCTGCTGTGGGCTGTTTTAATCTGAGGATTAGGAAGGATCAGGAGACTAGTTTATTTATTTGTATTACTGTAGTACCTAGGAGCCCCAGTCATAGACCAGGACCCCAATTTGCTAGGCACTGTACAAACAGAGAACAAAGAGTCCCTGTCCCAAACAGTTCACAATCTAAACATAATTATTCTCTTGAACGTTTGTTCTTGTTATAGATACGATACTGGCAAGGCAACAATTTGTGCCAGTTCTTCAAAACCCCTAACACTGAACAGTTTTTAGTTAAAGACTATCTTTCAGTCAGGACTGCCACCACTTCACACTCCACACTCCCTGTAAATACTGAATCTTAAACCCTACCCATTTTTTTAAGCTAACTTTCCTATGAGGATGGGATTCTTTTAACCTTGACTTTAAAAGATTGCAGTTTAAATACACAGTTTGAGGGAAGTAATTTTTTTAATCTCAAAGTAAAATCCGGAGAGTTTTAGTAAAAATATTTTAGATGGCAAAATTCCTAAGAGAGGTTGGATTGTTACCTATGAGGAAGTATTTAACTTTTTAAAAAGGGTAACTGAGTTAAAAGGACTGTGTCAAATAGTTTTAGCTACCTGTTCGATCTGTCACTAAATAGGTGGGGTGTGATGCAAAATGTCCCCAGAGTTCAAATAGTTAAACAGATACTTTCTGATAAATATTTTTAAAATTCTAGACAAAAATAATGTCTTGAACTCTTGTGTTTCCCATGGCTTTAATGGTTAATTTAATAGCCTCTATTCTGAAGTGTGCTTATATCAGGAATGATGACATTACAGAGATAGAGATATAAACAAAGAAGTACAAACTGTACGTTGCATGAAAAATTGGGAGGGGAATTTTTCATGAGTGAGGGGAATGACAGGGCCTGGATGTCTTGGATTGGTAGTAGATTATGGTGCTTCTGAATCACAAATTCAAATATAGATCTGCACATTGTTGACAAAGTTACAAAATGTTGGCTGGTGGTTTACATTAAATGGTGATTTCCACAGCAATATCACTGCATCGCAACATACAATTTTGATGTGGCAGAGAGCTGAAGAAGGTTTTTATGCAGGGGTATTCCACTGCGTTATTTTGTGGAATGTTGATGTTTTGACGCATCTCTGAGATGTTGCATAGTAACAACAGTTTGATGAAGTGCCAACATATTGCAACAGAATGAGATTCTGAAATAACAGCATTATCATGTGGATATTTTGACCCAAAGCCATTACTGTGTGTTACTTTTGAAGCCTTCTTGTATGTCTTTTTGTATGGATGTTTGAGGCTGCACCGTGATTATCATGGTGTGATCAGATTTTGAGGTTGCGCTATCTTGCTGAATCCTATCACAGTGTCTTGAGGTGCTGCCGTTGTGTTGTAGCAGGACATTTTGAGGTGGATGTCATTTATTGTGGTGCATTTGTGTTTTGAGCGGGTGGGCTCATATTGCATCACAGGAAGATGACCTTTGAAGGTGACATGATGGCACGAGATCATGGCACAATGATGTTCTGAGATAGCACCAGCAACGTGGAAACAGTTCTGAGGCATTTGATGCATGGGACGTGGTGGTAATGGAGTTAAAGACTGAATTTTTTTGCCCCCACACCTCCCACTGTAGTGCAGCGAAGCCAGGCCCAGACACTTTGGTTGTGGGGATCCAGCAATTCTGTCTTTGCCCCCTCATAAGGGAAAAGCTGTGGCACTGGTTTAGAAGAGTGAGTAGATTAGTAGTTCTCAACCTGTTGCCAAATCAGCCCACAGCTGCACCCATGTGACATCCTGACCTCAGGACAGGAGTATGGAGGGTCCCCACAATGGGAAATAGGTTGAGAACCAGGGCTCTGACATTTTGTCTGGCCTTATATATATATATATATCGCTGAGCCAATCAGAAGGCTACTCACATGAGTGACAGCCGATCTGTCCAGTCAACAACAAAGGGTCCTGACACCACAAGCAGCCAATGGCCTCTGAGCGTGGCTATCTCCGCGCCGTCCAGCTTCTTGACAGGAAAGAGGGCGGCTTCTTGCCGCGCAGGACAGAGGTGGAGGCGGGATCAAGCACAGAGTGGCGGCTTCTTCGTCCAATGGGGGTAGGGATCCGGTTTGAATCATCCAACGAGAGGGGGGGAGGGGGGAGCCGGGCGCGTCTTTTGCGGTATAAAAGCGGCTGCTGGGGGGAGGTGGGGGGCATGGGGCGGTGGCGCTTGCAGTAGTTGTCAGCGGGGGACTCGGGAAGGGAGCTCGCCGCCGGCCATGACCACCACCACCACCTACAAGGGCGTGGACCCCGAGGGCAGGAGCAGCTCCAGGTCGGCGTGAGGCGGCGGCCGAGGCTCTAGGGGGCGGGGCTAACCGGCCGTTGGAGCCGTTTACCCGCCGGGGGGGAGGGGAACTTGGGCCGGGCCGTCACACCCATCCCCGGGACGCGGGGGCTCCGCCCGCCCGCTCTGGGGGGTGAAGCTGAGGGGGCCCCCCCGGGGTTCAGTGCGGGGGGGCAGGTTCCGTGAACGCCCCGGCGTGGGGGACTGCGGTGCCGCCGGGCGGTGTCTGGGCCGGGGCGGGGAGGCGGCCGGCATGTGCTGGCCTGGGGCCGGGCCGGCTGGCGGCGGACCCGCCCCGTGCGGCGGCGGCTCTGCGAACAAAGGAAGGAAGCGCCGCTGCCCTGGGCGCGCCTCAGTCTCGGCCCCGCTGAGGGCTCCCCTGGCTGGGTGGGGCGGGCTCCATTGTCCGTGGCCTCTCCCCCGGCTCGCCTTGGCGGGTTCCCGTCTCACGCCTCCCGCAGGGCAGCTCTGCCACCGCGCTGCGAGTCGCCGAGAAGGTCGGACCCCGGCGGCGCTCCGGGGCTCTGCATGACATTAGTGGGGGACCCTGGCTTTGCACGGCTCGCGGGCAGACGGATCTCCAAGAGCGTGCTCCGGGCTGGGCACTGCTTCTCTGGGCACCGTTCCTCAATTGAGCGAAACCTGCCCTGTGGCCTTGGCTATTCTGGGGGGGGGCGCACAGGGAGCTATTTTCCGGGGGCAGGGAACCAGAGCTATGAGTCTGCTGCAGGAAAGGGGGGAGAAAGGGATAAAAGAACAAGACCGTGAGCACAGGGAAGCCACAGCTTGTCTAGAAACACAGAAAACTTAATCAGATCATTTGTGAGAGCGATCAATTTACTTTGAGATCATTCTTAAGAAAACCTTATGAAGTCATGCATGTTTCTGTCAGGCAGTGTAAGAGAGCAGTAGTAAATCGTGTTCTTCTGGGGAGGGTGGAACTCAGTGTCGGGTGTTTTTGGTAAGTCTTTGTTTAAAAGAAGCACAGGCTTCCTGTTGGGTAGCTGGGAATTTATCTCTGTGGCAAGGGTTTTTTTCCTTGGTGGAGCTAAGATTGGTTTCTTGGCACATTATACATTTCATTTAGGTTTCATAGGTAGTGCTAAATAAAAGCTGTGCCTTGCTGCAAGTGTGGCGATCAGCCGTGGCATGGCAAATGCAAAATCCTGGGCGTGGATGTTGATGAAAAAGCTTTTCAGTTACCCTTAGTTGGGTGATTCTGTAGAATATCAGACTGTTACGTTGAAGGTAAACGTAGCCATTGTTTGGCTACCCTTTTGTATTTCAGCTTGATTCACCAGGATGTCTTAATCCCATGTTTTGACCTCAGTCTGCCAAGGAAATGATTGTCAGTATTAACCTCATTGCTCTGTCAAGTAGGGGGAGATGATGTGAGTTGTGGTAGCAAGCCCTCGTTTGAACACTTAGCTCCAAGAACTAATAAATGTGGCAAATAATAATACCGAAGACAAGAAAGAAAGTCTTCACATTTGAGCATTTTCCTTAGTAGGATAATTCCTCAAGTACAAGATGCAATAGATCAGTAGTTCTCAGCCCATGGGCTACTTGCAGCCCAATCAGCACACATGCTCAGGGCAATTCAGGGACATATATACAGGTAGGATATATCTTGTGTGGATGCGACCCACATAACACACAGAGCTGCATATGCAACCCACAGTGATAAATAGATTGAAAACCACTGCAGTAGATGATTTTTAATGGACTATTTGAACAGTTATACCAAACTATATACCATAGAAAGGGGGAGAAGGAAATCATAAAAGTATATGTGGATTCTTAAAAGCTATTACTTTTAAACTATTGGGTAATTTGTGGGTCCTCCTGTTGTATGTCAGTTTGGGGGGGGGGAGGGAAGGGAGTTCTATACAGAATCCCTGCCATATGCTAAGGAACTGTGCAACTGTTAAGTATTCCCCTCTAAAGATTTCTTACAAATAAAAAGTAAGTTTATAAACTCAGTTCACTTGTAGGGTATTAAACTAATGAATTTGCACCTATGTAGGTGTGTTGCTTGCCATTTTGCTGCATTTGCAGGGAAAGAAATGCTTGATGTCTTGTGTTCTGCCTTTAGTGTAGTAGGCTTATGGTCTGGAAAGATCAGAATTAATTCCTGGCATGGTCATACATATCTATGAATCACAGGTTCACTATTCCAGCTCTGCCCTATTTGTTTTTGAATTTTTACATGGTGACACTCTATAGACCTCTTTCTACTATGAACTGTCCATTTTTCATAGCTATGAAAGCAACTTAATTTGGTGCTATGAATCAACAATTTTGTCAAAATTTTGAACTCTGAGAGCTTGTCACGTTTCTCATCTAGCCTTGTAAGTATTGTTAATCTTCTCAGACTTCCTTGATTTTTGTCAGTTGCCTCTTCTGATGAGTTAAAGGGAGCTATGCTGAAGAAAATATGGCTGAAGGAATTCCTGGTTCAACTTGCCAACTTTCTTGCTTTCTCTTTTTGACTTCTGGGAGGAGGAACCAGACAGGCTTCTTTATATGGCTTCCCTATAAAAATCTCACTGCTAGATTTTTCAGGCTTTTTTGGAGCTCCGTAGATGTGCCTTCCTTGCTTTGCAGCTAAGCTCTGCCCCTTAATAATCTCTGCTCAATACAGATGGCACTCAAACAATTTTTACTTTAAAGCTTTTCAGCTCATGCTTTAATTCAGGAACCTGCTGCGTGTTTGGGTTTTTAAAAAAATGGAACAGTTCCAAATAGAAGAGTCTGGAATCCAGACATGATCAGTGATGGTGCAGTGGCTCATGAGCCAAACTTTAGTCTTTGTCACATTGCTCAATTCAAGATTAACGTCTATAGTGCGCTTTAATGAATGTGGCTGTTAGTAGTTGAAAGATTGGGCTCTGACATAAATAGAAGACTTTTTTGGCTCTGAGTTTGAAAAATGTAGCATATTTCACTGATCCTGGGACGCAAAGATAAATGGAGCTGGCTGTTCTGTTTTCCTTCTTTGGCTGTCTTTAATATTTAGTGTTGTGAATTGTACAGTATGTCTCTACGAAGTCCTTTCATTAGCCACCAGAAATATGAATAGCAGTGACAAAACAAATGTCTTCATGCTGTCCTGAAATATGGTTAGCTCCAGGAGTGAACTAAAGGTGTAACCCATTTAGTGCTTGGCTTCTGAGTCCCAACAAGTACAGTGATGGTCAGTGTTATTCACCTGTCTCCTGTGAATTGATTGTAAAATCTAATGGCCTTATGGTAGCTTTAGAGCAACATCAAACTGGGCTGAATTTAACCCATTGTTTAACCCATGTGACTATATTAGTGCCCACAGCCATCAATCCCATTTGTTTACACAGCCCCTCTTGTATAATACTCTTGTAACATTTGTGGTAAAACTATTGATATATAAGATCGTCACACTGAATCTTTCTTCAGGGTACTGCGCCCACCAGGTGGAGGCTCCAGTTTCTCCGGGGGCTTTGATTTGCCAAAAGAGCAGCCTGTGCGAAGGAACAAAATGGCATCCAACATCTTTGGCCTTCCTGAAGAGAATCTACCTTCTTGGGCTAGCTCAACAGGTAAAGCTTCACTCTCATTTCAGTGCCTGTTGAAATGTGGCTTCTAGTTCAACTTCAGTATCCTCTTCTAAACTATTAGTTGGTGGTTGGGAAATCTCTTGTGTGTGTTGCTGTAAATAGTGAAATGAATTAACATTTCATTAAGGGTTGCTTGCAGTAGATATTAATTTTTTTTTATAAGACACCTGAACAAGTCTCATCATAAAACAAATAGCCAAGGAACTTTAATGCTTGAATAAAAATTTTTTGTGTGCGTGTATGTTCTAGATTATTCCAATTTGGTAATGTTTCATGGAAAGCGCTGTGACTGACCCCTTGAACTGCGGAGTAGAACCATTAGCCTCATGTAGTGGCTGGTGCTAATCACTCTGGTAGTACAGAGGAAAGATTATTTTGTGATTAAGACACTGGACTGGGATTTGGGCAATTTGGTTTAATCTCCCATCTCTGCCACAAACTTTGTGTGACCTTGGACCTTAGTTTCTCTGTTTAAATGGGGAAAAAGGAAATGAGGATAGATTCACTAATGTTTGAGGGGCATTTGGATACTGCAGTGATTAGATGCCTGGGATGAAATCTTGGCATGCTAGGATTTTGCTAGTTCATCAGAAATAAAGCTTTGGATAATTGTGCCAACCTGCTTTCTTATAGGCTGACTTTACATTCTAACAAAGACAAACTTCTGCTTTCAGGGGCCATGTCCAGTGGTGTCAGAGAAGATTCCGAACCAGCTGGACCACAAAGGAGAACGTCTTCTGATGCAAACTGTGGAGACTTTGTAGATCCAAAGGTCAGTGATTATCAAAAGCCAGATGCTGAGCTTAATCACTGCTAGTAAAATAGTATGGTAGGAAAAGGGCCTAGAGGTAGATAAATGGCTTTTATGTCCACAACATATTAGAAATGCAGGGAGATCAAACTAAATAGTGGGATTTTTAAACTGTGTACTCAGAAGGGTGACTAGATAGCAAGTGTGAAATTGGGACACTTCTCCCTCCTCTCTTCCCCTCCTCCCCCCGCGAGTATAGTTGCTATACAAGAAAGCCCCTAATGTTGGGATGGTCCCCATAATATTGGGATGTCTGGTCATCCTAGTGCTCAATATAAATTTTCTTGCTTGTTTGCGTGCTAAAATCTGGCAGTGGTGGAAAACCATGCCTTAACCACAAGTTCCATATAAAAGCATTAGCTTGTAAAATTTAAGCCACAGTCCTCTTTAATTTTTTTTAAAAAAGGCTTTGGGGATGCCAGCTTTGTGTTGGACTGTAAAACAAGTTTCCTGGAAGCTTGTGTAATGATGTCCCTGGTTGTCATCTACAGGGAGCAGCAGATGCACTAACTTCTATGTGGTCTTCTTGAGCCGGGGACAAAGAACCATGCTATAAACATGGGTTTTGCTTAGTACATGATTCTAAATCATGAAGAAATAAGATCTAGAATAGTAGCTTCTCTGCACATAGCAGAAGTGGGGAGTGGGAAAACTAAAGCAGACTTCACATTTATGAAGAACGTCTAATAACTCAGTCATCTCACACACTGCTTAATTTATCTTGTCTTGAAGATTACTGAATATTAAGTGAAGTATAGCCCCAGATATGATGATGGGACAATAGATAAGTGTCTAGAGACCTACTTGTTGTTACTCCTATTTAAATGGCATCTAAAGTCATTAATACAAAGACACATTAAAGTTGGCTATTTTGATCCACAACAAGACTTATCAGTGTAGGAAATGTCTTGCTTGCTAAATTGGAATATAGGAGCTGTAAATTTTGTCTGGTGGTTACAGCAGAAAACCAAAGTAAGCTGTTTGGTCTAATTCTGTTATCTGCTTAATTGTATTATATACTCTGCAGCTGGCAGAGGTTGACTTTGTGAACATAATTCCTGTCACACTGAATGTTTCACTTGCACAGTATCTATAGCCGCAAAACACTCAAACTAGAATAGTGTAATCCAGTCCAGAATTAAGAGGTACATATATGTGCTTCGGCCTGACTCAGGTAATTCTGTTGACGTCAGTGGAGCTGTGTCAGCTTACACCTGGTGAGGAACAGGCACACAATTCTTATAAGATTGATTAGTTCACTGTCAAACGGTTGATCTGCATCAGGGAAATGACCCTGTACTGTATCAATTACCAGCAACAGTTTCATTTTGGGCCCCAACCTGGTGTTAAATATCTGCTAATGTAAAGAAGAAAGTTATTTCAATATTGTTACAGAAAATGTAATTGATACCAGGTAGAATGTGCGCTAAGTCATGCTAATGGTACTGACAACCATTTTGTCCCACTTTACACAAGCAAATAAACTGCCTTTGAGACAGCCAGTGTCAGTGGGGGTAAGCTTTCTAGTGTAATGGGGAACAGACTGAAAATAATTACCCACAATATATTTAAAACTAATCTTATCACTTCACTTGAAGGCTGTAAAGTAAAACTTGTGTAAAATTATCAGTGAACTTTCTAATGAAAGGTACTAGATGAACAGTGTTGGACTGAAGTTTTAGCTATTTGCTTCCTGCACATGTGGGCACAAGACAAGTTTCTTCATGTCACGTAGCTCTGGCCTTTAGAGTGAGAAGTAGAGTCTATGCCCATTCAGTCCTTACAACTCTGTCCTTATTATAAACTGACATGTCTGTATTAAAAACACTGAGATATCTAACTCATTTCCCTGAACATTTGGTTGAATTGACCTCCTCCATAGATGTGACTGGCAGTAATTTCTTCTGATCAGCAGAATATATGCATTGCTTATAGTATTGCCTTGACATCTGATCTGAAAAATCCAATGTCCCAAGATTCCCTCCTCTGTTTCTGCATTCCCACAACTCAGAGGGCTCTGCTAGGCATAGAGAAGCATGCTAGAATAGCTTTGCTATCGTTGCTAGGTGGGGCAGGGTGTTCAGTGCTGCACACTGTATCTAATATTGAAAATGCATTGCAAAGTACAGGAAATAATGTGTTCTGTATTCTGTTCCAGGGCGGGGAAAGTGGTGACGCTTACGGTGAGTAACTTTCTTCCTGGTGTCTAACCTGTAAAGGAGCCTTTAGGAACAAATGGAATTCTAGTGTACTTGAGGTGATGGAAGGGGATATTGAATATATGTTCAAATATCAACAGTGAAATCCAACCTGTGGCTACCTTTTTGGATCTTTTGAAAGGATAGTGACGTGAATATTTCCCATATTAGGTTAGAATGTGGATGGAGTCTAATTGTAGAAGAATATCTGTTTTGTTTTTAACCCATTGGATCTGGGATCACAGCCTGTTCCTTTGCCAGCAACAGAGTTAGTGCCAGGAAGTCTGCACTTGGAACTAATGGATTAACTTGAAACTCCTATGAAAGAGAAATGGGGTTGGGGAGGGACAGTCCCTAGTGTCCCTGTCACACTGCACCATTTTAACACCTGTTTTTATTTAACTTAAATCAAATAAATCTTAATGTGTAACTATGGGAGTTGTAGAGTTTTCTAAGACTTCTCATTAGCATCCTTAACCAGTGGAGGTGCCACAAAGGGATCGTTAGTACTAGCAATTTAAAATCAATTTATATGAAGCTCTTAAGTGACTTTAGTTTCTGAATATTTTGCTGACACTTCAAAGATACCTGGTTTAGACACTATGTAAATATTCGTTTGTAATGATAAAACTAAAACTTATGCCCCCTCACATAGCTGAGTAACTTCAAAATAAATTGCGATGAAATGTGACTAAGTCTTGCTGACCTTTGTAGTTGTGTTCAGTATATGCCCTTATACAGGCAACAGTGGTGCCTTAGTTGTTGACCAAAGTACACAATATGGACTTGCTTGCAGCAAGTGTCATAAATGGAAAGACTTGATCTCAGAGCAGAGGTAATTGTCAGGGAGTTCACAGTTGGCAGCAATCACAAGAAGCCAAGTTGATCTGTTTAATAGTCAATGACTACCTGCAAAATGTGGCACTTGCCAACTCTGATCCAAAATGAATAAACAGCTCCTAACACTCTTCTGATCAGACAGGGTTTGCACATTTGAAACTGAACACTTTAAAGAGCCACACTTGAACATAGGAGCTCCCATAAGGTTCTGCCAGAGCACTCATAAGGTTCATATTTTTGTCAAAACTGAACTTTCTTCACGAAGCCAAATAAATACTCAATAACAGTAGGGATTTCTGGTGTGATCCTTTAGGGCAGGCATTCCCAGACGTTTTCCCTGAGGCCCACCTGTGCAGCTGAAATAGGCACTGTGGCCCACTATTAACACTTCTGGAGGAAAATTATTAATTGTAATTATTGCATATAAACTCAAACACTGTAAATGAACAGTGTACATATTTCCTTTTCATTGTAATATAAACAATTGTAATGATAGACATCCCTAGCAATATGCATACAAAGAAGTGCTTCAAGATCTATGAAACCGAAGTTTTAGTGAAACAATACTTTAAAAATGTTTAAACACATTTTTCTCTCAACAGAAAAACACAATTTTGTGTAAAACTGAACAGTGAGCAACACAGCAATGTTAACAAAATTGTTAACACATTGTATTTGATTTTAAAACAAAATAATTGTCCAACTTTGAACACTATTTTAACATAAAATCTGAATTTCTGTGCTGTGTAAAGAAAGACCCAACCCTGTTCTCTACTAATTAGAAAAGAATCAAATATTGTAAATAAAAATATAAAATGTACAGACCAGGAGTTCTCTTAATGGGATTGATGTGCCTGCTTTCTCTTGCACAGTATTTTTCAGCTGGGGACATATGTTAGTGAGGCTCAGCCTGACTCATCTTCAGTTTTCGGCCAGCTCAGGGCTGTGTGCCGGTAGGGGGGGTAGCTCAGGGCCATGTGCAGGCAGGAAGAGGGGTCTGGTCATGCTCTCAGGCCCTAGTTGGCACAGTTGGGGAGTTCCTGTGTGTGGGCTGGGCTGGGCCATGTTGTCCATCTTTGTCTCTGTGTCCAGGGTTAGTTTCCCCACATGGGCTTGTACTGTGAGGCATTAGGAACTGTTTTCCTGCCCTTTCCTTACTCAGCCCGCATGAGGAAATTGACCTTGGACACACACAGTGCCTGGCATTGCCACATTCCCTCTCTCGCCTCCACCTCCTTCCCCCGGAAATGCTGCCCATGATGGCAGACCAGCTGCCCTTGATGGCAGACCACCTGGGAGTGAGCTGTGGCTCACAGTTTGGGAGCTCCTGCCCTCAGGGCATTGGTGTCTACCCTGTGGACCACAAGGCTTTTAATTGTGGCTCCTGAGGAGGATGACTTAAGTGGAATTTGTATTTGTCTATAAATTGAAAGTGCTATTAACGTTCATGTAATCATTTTACAAGCCTCTGGGGTACTCTAGACTTGCTCTTGATTTATGTGTATTCATAAAATTTTTAATTGATTCCAAGTTTAAGCTAATAGTTTTTTCTCTTGGTCTAGCATTCTCCAGCTTTATTGGACTATCATCTGAATAGCCTTTATATTCATGCATTGAGGGTATGCTTCCTACTGAGAAGCTGATTTGCAGTCTTTCTCCATCCCTGTGTTTAGTCATCTAGAGGCACTGGCAGCTTGAATCTGTTTTAATTCCTTAGTGACCAAGTAGATTTAGCTTCAAGTCTATTAATCTGATCTTTTCATGGTGTCCTTTTGGCATGGTCCTTTTCTCATTGGGCAAGCCTAATGTCCCTTTGGAAAAAGTCAGAGGTTATTCAGAAACAAATTCCCTTTCCTTGTAGGACATAAAGGGATACCATCAAATTAAACAATGCTTGTTACGAGTGATTGTTTTCTATAACCGATAGGTTTTCAGTATTTTAGTTGGTAATTTTCACTGTATAGTCAATTTCCTTTTCTAAGTGGTCCTTTTCACAAAAACAGATCTCTTTAAAAATAGATAAATGATTGTCCAAAAAATCACATTGGCAGGGAGACTCAAGAACAGGTGTAGTATTGAAGTGATTCTTAATTCCTCTTTATTTCGAGTGGATGGTGTCTTTTTTTTTTAAGTACTGTCTTTACCAACTAGCTTTGCTGAGCTGGTGTATTTATTAGCAAAATAGTCCATGTAAATACAGAAAAGTATTCTTTTTTTACCATGAAGTCACTTCTTCCAACATCTAGGTGAAGTCTAATGCCTTTCCCACCTCTTAAACTAGAAATAGCCCATTTCCTGATTAGAACAAATATTCATTTCTTTTTATCCCAGTAATTCCCCAAGTGCCACTTTCCACACCTGTAAGCATTATCATCAGAAAGAAGATCAGCAAAGCTGTTAACAGCTACATTTCCTGAAAGGACTTCCCCTTAAAGATTTTAGGAGAAAAATCTTGTTAAGTGGCAGCTATGGGTTGGGCTTGACTTTTGAAAGCCATAAAGCAAGTGTTGATGTGGGAAGAGTAACTAATGCCCCTGACTCAACTATGCAGTTTTCTTTAATGTTTTCTTGTGGCTAGTGAGTTTTTCTAGTGAGTTTTAATTAGCATTGCAGTGTTGGGCTCTGAGACCAGGGGGTAGAAACTGTTGAGGCAAGAGCAGGAATTTCAAGACCATTAGGAATGAACTTTCTCTGTATATTGCAAACACCATTACTAGTAGCAAATTTGACTGGTACAAAATAACGTTGTAGCTCTGCTTATAATTAAAACCTCAGGGCTACTGGAATAGTTACTTCCCTCTGCACTGGATATTCACTCCATTCATTTCTCATTCCTTGATTCACTTCCTGTAGATGGCCATATCAGTGAAGGAAAATCATTTAAGCAACAGGTGACCTGGAGTTGGTTTTCTTGACAATATTACTAGAAAGTGCCTTGATTTAATAATAGTCGTTTCCTCTTCCAGTCTGCTCAAGATTGAGAATTAAATTTGTGGCTGGCCAGAATAAGTTATAAAGACACAGGCAAACCACTCAAATGTAAACCTAATGCCACTGGCATGTAAGAACCTGTACAACTCTCTTCCAAAGCAAGAGCAGAAATTCTAGGAAGGCAGCTCTGATGTGAAAAGTCCCTTGTGAACCGTGGCAAATTACTCAATCTTTTTCCCCCCGTGTCTGCTGTAGATACCTCAGGTAAATAGAGCATGGTGAGAACTTCACAATGCTGTCACTGCTAGCTATCTCTCAATGTCTCGTGACATTCCTATCATGTGAAATGTTACCAGACATGTAGGTGAACATTCCATGTGCCATGTTGCTCATGTTTCCAGGCTTGTTCTGATATTTATTGTATAGTCTGTCTTTGGTTTCTGATTCACTCATGAAGGAGTGAGTTTAGATACTTCTGAAAGACAGCTTTCTCTTTGCATCTAAAGCTCACCATTTCCGTGAGGGGTGGTACAGGAACTCAATCCTAAGGGTAAGTGTCTCTTCTCAAAGGATACTCTCTAAAATGGATCATAGTCATATCTTAGTCCCTCCCCATCCCAGAGCAATTCTCTTCACTCTTTGGAAGTAAGACAAGCTGCATATGGTGAACATTGCTGCTGTGAGTGCTTAGTAAATCTTCACAGTTGTAATTTACACTGAGTAGACCTGGGGTTTTACGTTGATCTGGTATGCTCATATCTTTAGGATAAATCCTTAATGGAGATGGTGTTTTCAAAAGGATATAATCTGTCTGCATCATGGCTCCTAGAATTGGATTCTTAGGATTCATTAACTGTTTGCTTCAAGTGCAGACAAAAGAGTATTCAGTTCAGTGTGAATCACTGGTCTGTGCCATAATATTTCTCAGTTCTGTGGAGTTGGCTGGCAGATTGGTATGCATGAGTTAAGGCTGGTGTCAGCCTGAGGCTTCTAAGGAATTTAGAAGTCTGCTGCCTGGTTTAAATGTCTATGAGCTAATGGTTCTGGTATCAAATCATTATATTCTAGATTCTCTTCACTTTAACATCCAGATTTCCTCTTTCAAATAAATTTCTTACTGGTATTGTCTTTAAACTAGAGTTTTTTCTGACAGTGTCAGGAAGAAACTCATTCAGTGTCTGCTTAAGCCAATTGCTCCAAACTGGTCAGTCAACTATCAGTGTCCTGGAAAGCTGCTAGATTTCATTTTCAGCTGACAGAGTACACCATTTATCCACAAGCAGTGGCTCTAGTTGGCACAGGAGTGTTGATGAGGCCATCTAAGAAATGATCAACACTGAAAAAGCTTGAGAACCCCTTTGCAATAAACCACACTTGATTGAACTGTACCTACTTTTGTGTACAGTGCATTGGTCTGAAACAGTGGTTTTCTAATCTGTTTCAAGCTTCTGCTGCTTCAAAGGAACATGGATGCAATCATCCTGTAATTCTGCACAATTGTGTAAACTGTATCATCCATTTATCCAACCGTTTCTAATCATGCATTGTTACTGTGGATTTTACCATATAAGAGATGTTTAGTCTCTGCTGGATCATTGAGATTTTTAATGTATTTCTGATGAATCAATATAAGAACTAATTATCTTCCTGAGTCTGACATAGGTGAAGTTTGCTTCAAGAAGTTTAAAAAACCTGTTCAAAACGATGTTCTTGATAAAATTTGCTAATCAAACACCTCTTTTAGTCTGCAGTGTAAACTTTGTCCAACAGGAATCTTTCTTACAAACAACACTTGATTAACTTATTGAAAGGAGTGGGGTTTTTTTGCTGCCACTGATACTTATTGCAGCACAACCGTGACCTATTCTGTTTAGTTACAGCAAAGCCCACAAGCCTCTTCATACTTCAACAAATTCTGAAACTTAGGCAATCAAGACTAGACTTCTCTCTGAATAGCTGAGAATTTGGGGTGAAAGAGAGGTGCATTTTCAGTTAGGTATTTTTTTCCCTGAACTTCGTGGTGTACACACTCTGGATTTTGAGCAATCATGTGACATCCATCCTCTTTCCCACTTATTTATGGGAAAACTTATTGTAGCTTAACTACCAGGATGGTCTTTAGAAGGCAGAGGGACTGCTGTTCTGGGATGACTATATGGAAATTGTCCTAAGCTGCAGCAGAAACTGATCTAGTGCATCCCTCCTTGCACAAAGATTCACTTAATTAAAACTCGTCTTTCCCAAAATGTCAATGGCTGTGATGAGACCAGCTGGATAACTGACTCTAATGAATAGAAAACTTAATAGATTTGATACCCTAGCAAGCAAAACTTTAATGAATGTGCTACCTGTATCGAATTCCTGCATGTGTGGGCATGTTTGTTCTTGTTTGGGGTCATTTAGCAACATTAAAAATAGATGACACGGTGCACTTTTCAAGAGATGTAAGCTTCAAGTGGTCAAACATACTTTAATGTGGACCTACTGAAGATTTGTAACCAAACTGTAAATGAAGACCAGAGAGGTGTAGGAAAGGATTATGCATTTTATCTCACTCAGCCTAGATTCTGTGGCTCTAGCTTGTGCATTAAGCTGTGAATGTAGCATTTAAAACTCTTGAATGCAGAACTCTGATTTAAACCTGTATTGTTGTGGCTTGGTATTCAGCACATGCTGAGACTTTACTAGGAGCCATTAACTGGTGTGTGATGATCCATAATATGCATGACCATACTAACTGTAGTTACTACTTGGCAACAGAGCAGCACCTGCCAGCAATTCATGACAATTTTATTCATAAATGACTATAGCCAAGTGTAAGATGTGAAAGTCCCTTGAAAATGCATTTGTTAGGCTCATCAAAAAGCTAATGCTGTCTTGCCAACAGATGTTGAAGCAGAACTTGGGAAGAGGGGGGGAAGCCATGGCTGTGTCCTAGTGGAATGTGGAGGGGCAGTATCTAAGAAAGAAATCTCTGGCTTTCTCCTCCGTATCAAACATCCTAAAATCTTTTCTTCTAGAAAACGTTGAGGCTGATGTAGAAGCTGCTCCAGGCCAGAGTGAAGAAAAAACCCTGCCTGCTGCACCTGTTCCTAGCCCAGTAGCACCAGTACCTGCACCATCGAGGAGAAATCCACCTGGTGGAAAGTCCAGCCTAGTCCTTGGTTAAACCTGTTCCTTTTCAACTGTTTTGAACTCGTGTCTGTTTCTTTCCCCCATGCTTGTGAACTGCACAACTTGAGCCTGACTGTACATCTCGAATTTCTTTCATTAAAAAGAAGCACTTTATGTACTGCCATTTTTTTTAAGAACAAGATTTTTTTTCCATTTCTGTTTTGTCTCCCCTGGATCTACTGGAAGTGACATGAGTGTTTTCTAGTAGTAAACATGAGGGAAAGCTTTCTGAGGTATAGTGATGTATTTCAAAGGAGACTAGATTGGTTCTAAGTGTGCTTAGAGGGTTTTTGTACTGAGATTTTTAGAACCTCTTATAGTCAGCTTTACAAGGGTTTAGAATTCTGGTTGAACAGGCCAGCAAACAAGCAGCAAGAGCAGTCCCTTCCACCCCACACAATGTTGGTTATCCAAAACTTAATCGACTTCCATGTGGTAAATGTGCTATAGTGAACAATACAGAAGTGTGATGCTAGTATATGCCATACTGCCTTTAACAAGGAGTATCCTAGAGTTGGACCATTAGGAAATGGGGCATGTGCCATATATAGGGCTGAGATGCCTGTCCTAATATTGGTGAGGGATTTGGGTGTACAGCAAAACCTTACATCCAGGAAAGGTGGAATGAGGAGTGGATCCTACAAGAGTAGTTATTCAAGTAAAAATTACACAGGGGCATTTTATTATAAATGACTCAATGCTGTGCATGATCATGCTGGTGCTTGACCATGAGGTGAAAATCTCATCCTTTTAAAATGTATGTTGTAACTTCACAAAGCTGGACTGTTGCTTAAAAGTAAATAATATAGAAGTTTTGAAGCAGTGTTTCCTGTGTGGGTTTTATTTCAGTCTTCTCATTTGTATCTTGCCTCACTCTACTGATACACCATACTAGATCCTTCCTTTCAAATGCTTCCCCCTATTGTTGTGACATTGATTTAATTAAGTTACATGTAAGTAAACAAAGATAGGAGGATTTGTAAATCAAGAAACATCCTACAGGAGTTCGGTTAGAAACAGTGGAAGTCCATATCTGATCACACTAGTGCTCCACTTACTTGGTGTCCTGTCAGCTAGGGCCAGCTTGTGATCTGAAGCATGATGGCTTACATTACTTTTTAAAAGGAACTGAATTATCTAATTCTCTCAGAATGGTACTAATATCTTATCCAGATAACAGCCTGTGGCAATTGGTTCCATAGGCTATATATTTCATTGTATGCCATTTTTCTTATGTATATGGGGAGGGGAAGTAAGTGCCTCATCTTCATACTCTATACTGATCACTAGTGTTTCAGGGGTAGGCATCTCATGACTTATTTTGTTACTACTTTCCCTTTTTATACACGCTAACACTTTATTTTTCAATTGGAGCAGACAAAGAGGGCTTGACTAACTTTCCTAGAGCAGTGCCTCTCAAACTCCATTGCATAGTGATCCCCTTTGGACTACAAAAATTAGTACTGGACCCTACTGCCCCTGTATCATGCTAGAATGGCAGGGCTTGGGCTCCTGCTGTCAGTTCCATACATGGCAGGGCTGCTGGGCCTCCAGCTGTCCATGTGGGGGTGTGGCAGATGTCCCTCCTCATCCTCCCTGAAGGGTGCTGCTGTAGTTTCATCTCAAGCCCTGCCAGCGTGGGACCTTGGTTTTCTGCCTTAAGTCCCAGCCAGTCTAATGCTGGCTCTGGTGATACCATTAAAACAGGGTCATTACCCACACTTTGAGGATGGCTGGCCTAGAGCTATTATTCTAAGTTCCTTTACAAGGGTCAGGTTTGGCACAAGCCTGCTATTCCACCACCATAGTGCAGGAGCAGAACCAACTTTAGAATCTGAGTATGCCTTCATTTGAAGGTTGGACAGACTAACAAGTGAAAAGTGCTGCTGAAGGGCAAAGATTTAGAACAAACTTGTTAGCTCTCTTCTTAATTCTCAATCTGCCCCATAGAAACTAAAAAGGGATAGTGCAGCCAGTTCAAGAAGAGATGGGGTTAGCTTCTGTAGAATCATAGATTATGGTTGTGAGGGACCTCTGGAGGTCAGCTAGTCCCACCCTCTGTTCAAAGTAGGACCAGCTGCACCTAAATCAGCTGTAGGTGAACAATTCTCATTCTCTGATCCAAGAGCTGTGATGCAAACGAATCACAGTAATCGTAAACAAAAAAATTGTGGGAAACCACCTGGAAGCCAGGCCAGGCCTAACCTGCAGGCAAGTGGTTCTTTCTGTAACTTCAGGAGGGGCAAGGAAGGGCTTATATACAAAATGATCTAGCCAAGCCCCCTGCATCCATTGCCCCCAGCCCGAAGTGCTTTTCCCCCCCTTACTGTAGGCCTGGCTACAGACGGGGCACCACAGGTAAGCACAGGGGCCCACCTGAGCATTGGCACTAGTTCTGCTGGAGGATTTCCACCCTCGCTGCCCTGCAGCTCAACCACCTTAGACTCAAGCCCTTGTAGTGCCAAAAAGTGAGAACAGCCAGATTTTGTGATTCAGGCTGTACTGAGCAAGTTTAGTAACATTTGCTGTAGCCGCTGCCCTTACTTGGAGTCAGACTTGGTTGCCCACTCTTTAGAGGGGTTAAAAGGGGGCAAATTGGAGGTGGGGATGGGCAGGATCTGAGCTGGGGACAGATTTTACTGGCCTGGGCTGTTAAGTTGACGGAGGTGGGCATAGGAGAGTGGCTGAGGAGCAAAATCAGGGAGGTGGGGGGGTATGAGCCAGTGTTAGCCCAGGGGCGAGGCCCTGCCAGCCCATGGCAAAGGCAAAACCTCAGCACAGGGAGGGGCAAGGGGGTAACAGTGACCCCGCTGGAATGAGCCACCTGTGACCTGCCCTGTTTGCGACAATAGGGTGGCATGGGAGGGCAGAGGGGCTTTTTTTCTTTCCCCTCTCACAGGCACCTGCAGAAACTGGCGGTATAGCAGGGTCACAGGTTTTGTCTGGTTTTGGCACAGGGCGTCCTGTGTGCCA
>ML675637.1:10944883-10955722 GCA_007922155.1 Mesoclemmys tuberculata
TTGGGACGAGGCGTCCTGCGTGCCAGGAACAGAGAGGGGACCGGCACTGTGGCGGCACAGCAGGGTCACAGGTTTTGGGACGAGGCGTCCTGTGTGCTAGAAGCGGACGAGCCAGGCCCTGCCTAGAGCGGTCACAGGTTTCCACGCCGGGCATCTCAAGCGGCAGAACCAGCCGGCTCACACACCCTGCCGTCAGCCGGCTTGCAAGGGGCTGATGAATATTCATAAGGCCAAGCCCCGCCTTCCCCATTGAATAGGCCCGGGGCCAGCTGCGGCGGAGACTCTCGCCACGTGGTGTCTGGGGCCGGCCGGCCGGGAGCAGCATGGCCCGGCTGCCCGCGCCCCCTCTGCGGGTGCTGGTGGACATGGACGGGGTGCTGGCTGACTTCGAGGGCGGGGTGCTGCGGGCCTTCCTCGCCCGCTACCCTGGGGAGCCCCACGTGGAGCTGGCGGATCGGAGGGGCTTCTCCATCCGGGAGCAATACCGCCGCTTGCGGGAGGACCTAGGGGTGAGAGGCCGGGGGGGCTGGCGCTGGATCGAGAGCAGTGGGGCTGGGCAGAAGGACCCCAGCGCATGGCATGTGGGCAGAGGCGGTGCCCCGGCTGGCCGATGCGCAGAACCGCAGGGTGGCCTCGCTGGGCGGACGTGCTGCAGAGGGGGCTGATGCTAGGTGTAATGTCACACAGCAAGGGGGGGGGTCTGCTCTCAAAAGATCGGCTTTAGAGCTAACCAAGGAGGATGGCAGCGTCGCTTAAAAAATGCAGCAACTGCTCCCTGCTTAAAATGCGGCCTCTCCCCTCTGCTGCAGCGGAGAGAGAAATGTGCTGTGCTCCAGGCAAAATGGAGGCTTCCCCTTTTCTTAAGTAGAGCACACAGGGTTGTTAAATGCTACCATTGTTAATTTTCAGTTGGAACGGTATTGGCTGGTGGCTTCTCGCAGGGAGCGTGCCAGCCCCTTTCAAAGATCTGCGGGGGAACCAGCAGTCCTGTCCTCTTACTCAAGCGTAGGCAGTAAAAATATACTCCAGCTGAAACTCTGTCCACAGTAACATCATCATTGTGTTCATTCGCCCCCTCTGACCGCCTGCTCTTGTTCTAAAGCAGTGGTAACAAACCTTCCATCCAAGGATCTCTAAGCACTCTGCAAAAGTTAACTGAGCCTGCAACAGACCTGGGATGGAGGTATTCTAGACCCCACTTCACAGGTGCAGTGCAGAACAGTTACAGGAAACCGTGTTTCAAAGCTGCAAATAAATCCAGATCTTTTAAGCTTCCACTAGTGCAAACTATTGTCTTCAGTGGATTCCCCTGGTGTCTAATACCTGTGGCTAAAAAATCATTGTTCATGTTCCTCTTTTTCTCTGGCACCAGGCCTAGGTACTTGAAACACTCAGTCCAGGCCTGATTTTCATAGGTTGTTTAATCTGACTAGTCTATTCACTTGTAGTTAGTGGCTGTTTTTGTACTATAAACTTTCTGGCATCTTCATTGTCCTGTACATTAAGTAGACAGGACTCCTACCCAATTGAAATGAAGATTAGGTGAGATTCACTCAGAGATTAAACTAATAGCCAAATGCTTTGGGGCAAACATTTTTCTAGTAAGCTAAGTGGGCATGTCACTGGAGCTAGTCTATAAATTATGTGGCAAGTCTGTAATCCACTTCAAGGTGCAAAGTGGATTCTAGACTCTTTGTGGGTTTATCAGCTCCTGTTACTGATCCACACCCATATTGCCGCTCCCAAAACTCAGGGGTGCCAGCAAGATAGAGTCAATTATCTCTAGTTTGAATCCAGCTGAGGTCACTATGACAGAAAGCTGTTTAACCTCTGATGACTTTTATTTTGAGAATTGCCACAATAAAAATTATGCTAGGTGCTGTTCATGCATGTAAGAAGAAACTGTCTGCCCCAGAGACTTTGTAAATATAAAAAAGAAAGCAAAAGGTATTAGAAACTGTTTGGGGAAGGTATTGTGTCTTTGTATGTGTCTACATGGCACCTAACATGTTAAGCTTAATCATGACGTGGGGGCTCTAACTGCTATGCTGACTTAAATCATTTGATAGGCATTTGATGATAGGCCATATTTAAATATTATATATAATCCTCCTCTTCCCCTTTACTAAGTCCCGTTTAGTCCTTTTCAGTGTTTTAAATGTGGCTATTATTTGGTATTTTAATCCTTGTCTAATCAACAGGTAGTTTATCAATTGTCCATTTGTTTTGAACTTTAACCATTGCCTACTTCCAAGTTTTAGTTGTTAATCCTTGTTTAATGTTAAATGTTGCCTCTTTTCTATTTATGATCATAATTTAAGATTGCCTAATTTCACTTTGTAAACACTTTTTAAAAAAATAGTTATTTGTGTTTAACTCCTTCCTCTTTACTGTACTTGGCTGCCAAGTTGCCTGTGTGAAATGACCTGGGTTCTGCTTCTGAAATGAGATGTGTTCACAATACAACACCTGGATCCTGACTTAGCCAGATTCAAAAAAGAATTTGACATCTGTAGGCATAATAAGAGTATCTAGAGTTGTATTAAGTATTGAGACATTAAACAAGTTCCAAAATCCAGCAAACAAGCTGGGAAAGGCAGGGTCACCCAGAGAAGGAGGCAGTTTGCTGAGGACACCCAAACTGAGCGGTGGTGTGACATGGTGCGAAAGGTCCCAACACCACTCACTAAAATTTGGTGGAGGAGCTCCTGACCTGAACCCGAGGAGCTGAATTGCAACTGCTGTGGGGTGAGTGCAGTGAGGGCTGGCTCTCCTGCTTTGGCATGGCATGACAGGCTGGCCACTCCAAGTACGATCCTGTCTAAATCCCTAGGCATGTACTTGGAGCAGCTAGCCCATTCTGGTTTTCATGCTCCTGTGGCAATATTTGGGTGCACAAGTTTGATCAGCCCTAGTGCATGTATGTCACCTGGAGCTGGAAATAACACCACAAGCTCCCACGTAGACATACCCAAAAGGTGAGAGGGAGCTTAGTCCATTCAGTCCTTTATGCTATTGTGATGATGGCTAAGGTGGGTGAGGAATGGTGGGTTTTGTGATGGGAGTAGCTCTCTGCTACATCAAGCACCAAGACTCCCCAGGTGATTTCACACAGATGGTACCTTTTTTGTAAACGGACCTGAGTTGGATGCAGCCCAGTCATTTCCAAATGAAAGGTGCATGAATGACACTTCTTTAGTAGCTGTGTTTTTAAATAAGGAGGGAGTGCATAATTAAATGAATAGAGGGCTGTACCCCACCTGTGCCAGTAAAACCTCAGGCAGTGTAGCCTCTTTGTAGGGGGCGAGATGCCTGTGAATCTCGTAGCAAACCCTAGAGCATAGCAGTACTAACTCATCTTTTTTGTGCCCTTGCTACGTTTAAGGGAGTCTCATGCGACAGTGAACTTTCTCCTGGCTTATGATCACTCTTCCAAACCTGCCTTGGTGTAGGTCAGAAGCTTCCTCCCTTCCTTTAAAGGTCTGTTTTCTATCAACTGCAATGTGCCTTTGTCACATGATATTCTCCCTTCTCCCCATGTCAGTACAGATAGGGCAGCTGCATGAAAACACTGCCTCTTGCTCCCATAGCTGAGGAATGAGCAGAATATCCCCCCCTGAATCCTGTCAGTTGTGGAGCTGACTAGGCGTGTCCTGTGTGTGGCAGAGGTGGGAGAGCATGCAGTAGAAGCAGGTAAATGCTGAGACTCTTATGAGCAGGCTCATACCTATGTCTGGTGCAGGCACCAGGACAGAGGGGGAGGCAGCTTGTGCCTCCCACATTAATGGGCTGTGGGGGCCAGTGTAGTCCCCCCTGCAAGTGAGGGCTACTGTAACTCATTCCCTGCTTCAATGGGCAGAGGAGCAGAATCACCAGGCTGCAGGTCTGTCCTGCCTGGGACCTTCATTTGTGTCCCCTCCATGCCTCCACTCTATTCCAGAACATCCCCTGTTCCTGGGCCTGCCTCTGCACCTGGTGTAAAGTTCTGCAAGCTGGTTTTCTCCAGTCTATCCAGCTACCCAAAGGGGCCAGAGCTGGTATTCTCCAGCTCAGAAATAGGCAAGAACAGTCAGCTGTTATTTGAGAGCAGCATGGTCTCACTTGCGCACGAGACTGGCAATGAGGACCTCACTAGAAGCTTGTGCAGTTGCTCTTTGCTGAACCTGTTCTGTGGACGAGGGACTCCATTCACTAACACTAAATTTCACAGGAGTCTTAGAAACACCCCAAATTAGCTGTCTCTGTTCTACAGACATTAATTCCCCAGGCTTCATGCTGCCCACCATTGCCCCCTCACATTACTCGTAACTATCTAAACTTTACATTTCCTGGCTTTGATCATTTTGCCGCTAAATTAAACATCTTAGAATTTGCACTGATACGTTCTATTATCACAGTGAGGAAGCTGTGCGCTGAAGTCAGAATCTGCTGTTAGACATTTTAATCCTGGTGCTGAATTGAAAGCCCTGGAGCATATGTGCGACAGCAATACAGCAAATCTACCTCCACTTTGGTTCTGCCCATATGCTCAAGTCCTGGTCTGGAGGAATCAACTATAAGGTATCAGGAGGACAGAGATTCCGTGTCCCAGTCTGTCCTGGGCCCCTCTCCTAAGGGTGCCAATTATCATGGTGTGGTGATGAGTGTTCACGTGGTGGTGGTGGTGGTGATTTTTTGTAATGAGGTGGATATATATCTACTGAGAACTGGAATGAGACCCACCAACTCATTTCACACAGGCCACCTGATGGTAACAACTTCCAGTCACTATCTGCCTGGCCTGGATTTGTCCTCCCCTGGCAATAGGTGAGACTGCGTAACCCATTACCAGGTGTCTCTGCCACTTGGTCTCCCTCTGAAATGCGGACAAAAGAGGTCCTTTTGATGTTGAATGATACCCACTGGGTAACTCAATAGCCATTATGCATAAAACTACAATAAAAATATTGCTGATTTGTCTCATCTCTTCCAGGCTATGATAGCCAGTGTCTATGAATCACCTGGCTTCTTTCTGGGGTTGGAGCCTATTCCAGGAGCCATTGAAGCCATGCAGGAAATGATCCATATGCAAGAGTAAGGATACTTTGCAATACACAGCTCTATTATCCCATCTTCTCTGATGACTACTAATCAGGGCTATTTCTTTTTAGCACTGAAGTATTTATTTGCACGAGCCCCCTACTGAAGTATGAGCATTGCATCCCAGAGAAGGTTGGTGATCTCCCCGCCCACCTCCTGCTTTAAGGCTGCTTTTGTAGAATTCAGTCACTGCCAAATGTTAGTACATGCCCAAGTACACCCCATTGTGAGCAAAGCCAAGCTGCAGCCTGTGAATTCTGCGTGGCAGCTGTTCAGACTAAGAGGAAGTATAATAGGCTAGGAATAGTAGTGTGCATAGACCATACGAAGCCAGGCCTTTTGCAAGACATCTGAGCCCTATCCCATGGAAGGCAGAATGTAAAACTTAAAAACCAACCAACAACTTTCTACAGCTCATACCCACAGTAGCAAGAAATGGCATGGAAGGAGTGGGTGAGGATAAGAGCAGATGCAGTATGGTCAAGTAGAGGCCCGTTTGACTCACTGCATGCTCCACAGGGTGTCTGATGTAGGCCCCTCTCAGTGCAGTGCATGCCAAAGGATACCCATCTGAGACAATCCTGACAATCTAGAGACTGTCACTGCCAGGCAGGAATATAGGGGGATTTCTCCAGTACTTTGGGCTTGGATTATGAAGGGTCTGGTATATGCCACAGGCTTGATTCTACTCTCATGCTGCTTCACACCAGTGTAAATTCACTGACTACACTGGAGCTGGTTTTGTCTTACACTGATGTAAGATGAGACTGAGGCCCTAAGTGCCTGAACAGTGTATTAAATTGGGCATGGGCTGTGGGCTCCCGGCAAGTGACCAGGGCAGCTCTCAGATACAACAAAGTGCAGGTCCCTAATGCAGTGATGAGTGAAGGGCATTGAAAGTATAGCTCACATCAGCCCTTAGAGCGCCCTGCACCAGAGCCCAGCTCTAGGGTTCGTAACACTCCTAGAAGAGACTTGGGCTTGTAGCATGAGATTCCTATGCTGTAAGTAGGCAGACTTGCTGCTAAGTAGAATTCTTCTAACACGCTCTATTCCTCCCCTAACAGTACAGCTGGGTGGAAAAACACTTGGGTCCTAAGTTTGTGGAGCGACTGATTCTGACCCGGGATAAAACAATTGTATCAGCTGACCTACTGATTGATGACAAAGACACCATTAAAGGTTTGGGAAGCTTGAGGTGGAGATTTCACACCAGATGATTTACTGCTGTTTGGAGGACAGACTGACCAATTTCAGTTTTCCATTCTGGCTCTTCTCAGGTGCGGAGCCTACGCCGAGCTGGGAACACATCTTGTTCACTTGCTGCCATAACAAGCATCTAGAGCTTCAGACACCAAACAGGCGGTTGCAGTCGTGGGCCGATGACTGGAGGGCGATAGTGGAAAGCAAACACGAGCAAATGCAGAGAAGGAATACTGTGCTATCTCACTGCTGATGGATAGCCAGCTAGGGAACTGGCAATGAAATCCCATTTAAAGGAAACATACTGAACTGGGTAGGGGTGTTCTAAGGGCCAAAGATATGAAGCTTATTTTTTTTAGGAGTTCCCACAGATTTGTATGTTCTCTCGACTATTTCTGGAATGTTGATGCAATTAAATTATTGAACCTTGGAGAATTGATGTTCAGAGGGAGAAACTAAGCAGCTACTCATCTCTTGTAATGCTAGGTACCATGTTTTGGGTTGACTGGAAGGGAGGATGAAGAAATTAGAAAGAGGAAGCAGGGATGTAATCACTTTTTGCAGTACCTGAAGTTGTAAGTAGCAGGGACAGTGTCACGTTAGCAAAGGAAATCTTGTTTTCAGCAGTAACTGTTTTAATAATCTCACGTACTGAATCACATTGGCTGTTGAGAACCTTTGCACTTTTTACCCTGCCTGGCTCATAATGAAAGTAGATAGTTTAACTTCTGGGTTCTCCTGCATTAATGTGGGTGGGTAAGAGTTGGGTTGCAAACATGGAATGACTGTCTGATCCAAAAATGTTTACACTTAAATTTAAGTTAGTTTTTATTAAGAAAGTTTTACAAAACCTACTACAAGACAGTTATTCCACTGAGCTCCAGTCTGCTGTTAGTATTTCCTTTTAAAGCTTTATCTGCACTTTTTCCACCAGTTATGTTTTGGTGAATACATTATTCCTACTGATATTTAACATCATGAGGGCTAGCCTTGCATCCTAATTAGCTGGCCAAGTGCCTATGTATGAGGATGCTGGCTCATGCTTAGTCTTGAGGTACATGATCAGACTGCAAATTGTAAGGGGAAGGTGTGTTCTCTCCTACTGAGCAATAAAGACCCTATGATTGAAACATATTTCACAGCTATAGTCACAGTGAAGACAGACATCAATAATTGCGACTAGGGTGAAGGTTATGCAAAGGAATTATGCTGGGTTTAAGTTAAAACCACAATGGGAAGGGCAACATTAGAAATGATTATTTGGATGACATGGCCTGCACTCTTACAGCCATAATTGATTTTGGATTAAGAGTTTAGCTGCTACTTCTGCATGCTGGACCCATGCCTGGCTCCCCACCTGCTCCTTTCAAACTGAGGCAGAATGTTAGAAGTGTCTGTCTCCTCTTGACCTACCCTGCAGGCATGGGGGCTCTAAAGATGGAATCAAGAGTATCTCTCTTCACTCTTAAGTCTCATGCTACTGCATCTGCTCTGTATAATGTCAGTCCTTTGGGAGTGGGATCCCTACAGCTGTATGTTTGCTCAGGTTCCTGGCTTCCTCCAGCTGCTCAGGAGAGCAATAATCCTCAAGGAAGACCCTGGCCAGGTTGCTTAGCCTTCTGTTAGCTGAGAGGGAGAAACGCAGCATGCACTCCACCACTGGTAGCGCTGTGGTCTGCTTGCGAGACTGGGGGGTGGTCAAGTACATCAGTGTAGTGACGGCTGACATCACTGTCTCCTCATTGGAGCTGGATAAGCAATTTATTACAGGTGCCACCCCATCTGCCTCCAAGATATAGTCCTTGTTTGTTTTATCCAGAGAGAGGTTGCAAAGACCACCTGCAAAAGAAAAGCGAGGGCGCGTGGCACCAGTTAATGCCACACGAGATCACCCTCTTACTAAGTCCTTTTCTCCCTGTCGAGAGACAAGTGGAATTGCTACAATCAGGATTCTCAACTTTTAGGGCTTGTCTACACTGTAAGTAACTAGAACCAAAATTCCTGATCATTGCAATTCAGGCCTTTAGTTAGTTCAGTGCAAGTGTGTGTATGGACACCCAGTTTTGTTTTAAAAAAAAATCCATGTGTTTATCACAATAGGCCACTCTTATCGTGGACTCAGTGTCCATACATAGACTTCCACTGAATTAACTACAGGTGTGAATTCTACCCTATTTAATGTGCTCGTTACTGGTGTATAAAGTACAGACAAAGCCAGAAACAAAATACTGGTTTGCACTTCACTGTGATCCTTGTCCCAACATAGAATCAATGACCCAGAATATTTTTACAATACTTGGAAAACTGTGTCCCCTGCCTCCAGGGCTAAGTTTAGTCTCAAACGTCTGTCCAACCAAAGCACCCATTCCCATACATGACAGTAGGGGGCACTATGCTTTTGGAGGTAACGTCTTTCACAAGAGCCAAAACACAGTCAGAACTCATTGTCATTTAACAGTCGTCTGGGAATTTTTTTTCAAGAGTGGAGTTAAAAGACCTGGTATTCTGTTAAGGAACTGCCTTATTTCACCTCTGAGGTGGCTACAATCCCATAATGAGTGAGATTCCTAGAAGTTCCTTCTGTACTGTATAAAGCCATAGTAAGACTTAATTAGTTATGAGACGTGCTATTACAAGTAGTGTGGCATTAATACTAATTAAGATATTGTAAATATGATTTCCATTACTTGGTGCTCAAGTCTAAGGACAATGCACATACTACTACATATGTGTCCTATATTAACAGCCCTGGACGCTTTGGGTGGAGCCATACTAGCATCATTTTGATAGTTAACACCCCCAGTGCAGCTCTGCCAATGGAAGCTATAGTAAATGGACAGGGCTAGGTGTATTTAACAGTCACATCATCTAACCCTGCTAACCACTCAGCATTTTAATTTGGTATGCCTGGTTCCCAGTTTATATTGAATCCACCCTGACTCACTAATGGTCGTCTTCAGAAGACTTCATTCTGTTATTTAGAGTAAGTCCTTTTATAGGATTAACTGTCAGCAATAGTAACAACAAAATATTGGACCTGCTCGTGCTTTGACAAAAACGTAGTTGTTCTCAAAGACTATCATTACAGCAGGGACTTGGGTAAAAAACTATCATTAGAGTTTTTGTTCCAGTATTAGGGTTTTACCTAGTCCTATAAAGTTAGTTTGTTTATTTTTCAGCACTGCCGCATGATAGGGGAATGAAGGGGAGACTTGCCTTAATGTGAAATAATCCACCGGAGGTCCTATCCGGATCTTGCGTGCCAGTTCCAGCTATTCTATTCAATAGAGGTTTTTATCCTGCCCTTATCACTGTAATATCTGAGGGCCTTCCAGGAGTGCATCAAGCAGCTTGATCATCTGCCACATATGATTTGTCATGTGTGGTTGAGCCTCTCCCAAGTACAAGTGGACTACAGAATCAAAGCAGTGAGGCTGGCATCCCCTGACCAAATCAGTATCTAACCAGTGCTTGGAACTGCTATTCATTTTACAGATACCTTAAAATCCAAAAGCCTTACCAATTGCAAACTCCACAAGGGTCTCTCTGTCCTCTGCGAGCATATCCAGGAACAGGTCAAGGACTTGGAGCTGTCGGAGATATTCGTAGTTCTTGGGATCATAGGCAAAGTTGGCTAGATTAGCCAGTACTTGCTCCTTGGCTTCTACAACAATTAAGAAGCATTTAAGTTAGGAAAGAGGCAGCTGAGATGGGCCAGGCTGTCCAATACATGAGAAAAAAAAAAATAAATCAACCAGCAACTGAAAAGCCAGTTATGAGCCTGACGTTTAGAATCTACTGGAACAAAAAGGTTGCTCTTTTAACCTCACCTGGACTCCCTGTTACCTGGAACTCCGTGACCAGTGCTTGCAAGTATTCAAGCCGCCCCGCTTCCAGCGGATCCCGCTGCTTTTGGGACATGGCGCTAGAGGAAGACAAAGACGCTGTGCTCAGAACAGCTTTACTCACGGCAGGTTAATGGCGAGAAGATGCCCCCCTTCTGACTCACGGAGGGGGCCGCCGGCGGCACGGTTCCAGCCCGTGTTCGGATCAGAACCGGGCCCGCTCCAAGCGGGTCTACACGGGCCCGCTCTGCGCTGGGAACCGCTGACAGCTGCCGCGCGGGACAGGCGAGCCAGGGGCGTTTGGCGGCGGCCTCTTTAGCCCCTCCCCCCGGGCACGGCGAGGCGGAGACTAACAATCACGGGCGGGGCGCGCGCCGCCTCTCCGGTCCCGGGGGGGCGGGACCGGAACCGGAACTGGCCCGGCAGGGAGGAGGCCCTCTTTAGGGAAGGGCGGAAATGCTGGAGGAGGCCGGAAGTGGCGTCGGCGGAGGGAAGGACAGCTCGCCCCTCCCCCCTCCACCTGCGGCCCGGGATGGTCCGGAACGTGTCGGTGTGGAAGCGGCTGAAGAAGCCTCTCCTCTTCTGCGGTTACCTGGGCACGCTGGCCGCCGCCGCCTACTCCACCTTCGGGTGCGGGGCCTGGGGGACGTGGCTGCGGGGAGCGAGGGGTTCAGCTGGGGGGCACTGGGGGACATGGCTGACAGCAATTGGG
>ML675637.1:10956122-11097507 GCA_007922155.1 Mesoclemmys tuberculata
CTGGGGGCCGTGGCTGGCAGGGATGGGGGGAGGGTGGCTCCATGCACTGCAGTGACCATCTTTCTCTGTTTCAGGCACCTCTCCTTTTTTGAGGTGGAGGGACACGATGCTAGGGAGTATGAGCGCCAGGAGCAGAATCGCCAAGATGTCGTGCAGAGGCACCAGAAGTCGCTGGCTGAGCTGGAGGAGAGGAAAGCTACCCCTTAGGCTGTGGGGGGAAGAAGGGACTCTGTTCCAGGGAGCCAGCTCCTTCTGTGGGGCTGCGGAGTTGTATTGGAAGGTGAAGAACGTATACAACTCTTACACATGGCACTCGGCTCGCACAGATCGGGTGAAGTTTCCATCAACCTGGCAGGGGTGTTGGCTGGTGGCTTTCTTCCCCCAACTTACTTGATGTGCACAAGTGATGCACTGAGGTGGTACTGTAGTCTACTAGTCAGAGAGGGCTTTGGGAGTTTGGAAGCAGGGTTCAATCCTAGCTCTGCCAGTGTGATGCTCATTCATACTCTGTGGGGTTCTCTATTAGGAAAAGTAGTTGAGTTTAGATTGGGTTTAGCTAATGTGCTAACTGAGCCTAAACTAAATTTGACTTTTTTCATAGTTCAGACACCTTTAGCTAGTTGAATTGTAGCCTAGCAGGTGTTACGCTGCATCTACACTAGAAAAAAAGGAAGGCTTTGCTAACATGTATTAGCCAAGCCTGATCTGAGCTTGACCACTCTTCCTAATCAAGACAAACCCTCTGTGCCTCAGCTGTCCTGTTTGTAAAGTGGGGTAATAATGCTTGCCCATTTGTATAAAGCATTCTGAGATCTTTGGATGAATGATGCTATCTATATAAGTGCTAAAATAACTGACAGGTGGAAATAATATACCTGGGCTATTTGCCCGCTAGGATGTGAGGTGTCTAGAATTCTTCTCGATCACTTCAGTGTAACAACATTATATATTTTATCTAAAGTGATTTTTGTAATGTGTTGTTTCTGCCCACCAACTTTAACCACAACTTCTGTCTGAGAAGTCTTCTTTAAGAGTGACTGAAGAGCTTAGGCGAGCATTTTTGTCCATCAGGAGTGTGAGGAAAAACACGCCCCTGGAAGACATAAGTTTTACTGACCAAAGCCCAGTGTGGACAAAGCTGTGTCAGTGGGAAATGCTCTCCTGCTGACATAGCTATTGCTGCTCCTTGGAAGTGGCTTAATTATGCTGATGAGAGATCTCTCCAGTCCATATAGAGCAGCTGTCTGGGAGACCTTACGGTGGTACAGCTGCAGCAGTACAGCTGTGCGTCTGTAAGGTCTGTAATGTAGACATAGCCTTAATGTAGGCCAGTGGTTCTCAAACGTACTTGATTGTGACCTTTGTGTCTGTAGTAATTTATGCCCCCCTGCTGTACAAGTACATATATCAGTTTAAAAAAAAATGAACATGCAGCACTCACTAAATATTAAAAACAGGAAGGTGGTGATTCACACAGAGCCAATGATCCATTGTAATAAGAGCAAAAGCAAAACTGTGATTGTGGTTGATGCCTGCAATTAAATGTGCACACCATGTTGTAGCAAACGGATTAGCCTACAGAAGACAACGACTTTGTATAAGCTTAAAAGAAATCTGTCAAAATGCACAGCACCATCTAGAATCAAATAATAGCATCATTTGAGGACCTGGTATGTTGGGAGAAATCTGCTTTGCTAGTTATGCTGGGGATTAAAATGTGCACAGGAAGGTTTTTTTTCCCCTAAAACGTCTCAGTCCGTCCCCCTGAATACATTCCATGTCCCTCCAGGGGGGCCTGCCCCCCAATTTGAGAATCTCTGATCTAGGCATAAAATGACCAGTCCTACTGGTTATTGCTTTGTGTGGCATTCACGGCAGGCTTTTTACTGTTGGGAAGAAAACATTCCAATCTATATTTTATGCTGAAAAATCAAGCGACCGCACTGCCTGGAAATGACAGATGTAAATAAACAAATACCATAATGTCTAACTCTTCCTGTAGTAAGGAACCTTGGGCTTTAAAGTAGGAGCCTTTTCTTTGCTCTAGGAAGGGCCTAAACTTCCCCTGTGCAATGAAGAGTTACCCACACATAAGGCTTTCACTCATCATCTTTGTATTTCCTTATTACAATCATTTTTATATCCTGTCCTGTCCAACTTCCCCAAACTGCTGTGATATCTGCATTCATAAGAATGGCCATACTGGGACAGATCAGTGGTCCATCTAGCCCAGTATCCTGTAGTCAGCCTGCTGCTTGGAGGGCAAACAGCTTCATCCCAGGCTGTAATCGTGTTGACCAGCCTTTTGATAGGCAAGCACAACAAATTACATATCTACTCTGGACCCAAATGTAAACTGTTCATCCACCCCTTTTGAGTGTGTTTACCCTTGTAAATTATTAGACATGCTGACTTGCAAAACAATGATAAATGGAAATTACATGGGATAGCTGTGGCTGCAGTGGGTAAGACTGTGGGTGGGAATAAAGTTTGGTAATATATTACAGGACTGAGACCTTTGGGAGAAGAAAGAGAAAATATATGTGAGATGATAGAGAACAGAAAATAAAGTAAGGAAAAGGGCAAAGAGTGGAGGGAAAAAGCGTGAAAAGAGGGAACAGCACATGCACGATGAGATACATGCTTTATAAAAGGAAAGGAAAAGTGGAGTGAAGCCATGATGCCCTGGTCTAAATGCAAAGCTGCACACAGGTTTAACCAAAGGGGGTGATTTTAAACCAGTTTACTTAAACTGGTGCCATTTTGTGTGTGAACACTCTTAAATGAATTTAAACATGGCTTGTGTCAATTTAGCTCATACCTGTATTATTTATTTATATTTTATTTGTATTACTTGTAAATGTACAAGTGTGAGCTAAATTTGATATAAACACTCTTAAATGATGAGCGGCCACACAGATTTGCACCAGTTATCTAAATTGATTTTTAAACCAATTCAAGTTAAACCAGTGCAGCTTCTGTAGACAAGGCTTAATCTAGAAATCAGAGTGAACTGATTAAATAGAAAGATGATTGGCACTGCCACAATTAAATGCAGCACCCAAATATCACCCAATCATTTTAAAATTACAGGGGTATGGCTAGTTGTACATATTAAAATGCAGATATTTTCACCTGTGCTTGTAGCCGTAGGCTGGATCTGCATTAGAAACTTTTGACTGTAGCAGTGTTGAGTAATGTCCAGTTCTGGGCGCCACATTTCAGGACAGCTGTGGACAAACTAGAAAAAGTCCAGAGAAGAGCAACAAATCAAAATGATTAAAAGTCTAGAAAACATGACCTCTGAGGGAAGATTGAAAAAATTGGATTTGTTTAGTCTGGAGAAGAGAAGCCTGAGAGCGGACATGATAACCATTTTCAAGTGCATAAAAGGTTGTTACAAGGAGGAGGGAGGTAAATTGTTCTCATTAACCTCCAAGGATAGGACAAGAAGCAATGGGTTTAAATTGCAGCAAGGGCAGTTTAGGCTGGACATTAGGAAAACTTCCTGTCAGGGTAGTTAAGCACAGGAATAAAATGCCTAGAGAGGAATCTCCATCATTGGAGATTTGAAAGATCACGTTAGACTGACACTTGTCAGGGATACTCTGATAATTCTTAGTCCTGCATGAGTGCCAGGGACTGGACTTCATGACCTCAAGAGGTCCCTTCCAGTCCTATGATTCCATGATTTTTTTTTTTTGCTAATGACACTTTTATATCGGCAAAAACCCTAGTCTGGACGCATAAACATGTTTATTCTGGTATAGTTTATTCCACCCTTTTGCTGGTATAAGGGAAACCAGCAAAAGCACCCTTTTGGTGATATAATCAGCATTTACGCTAGAAGGGTTTGCTAGAATAGCCTTACCAGCAAACTAATGCTGAGTGGGCCTCTACAAACGTGTCATTCTGCTATTCTGTGCTGGCTGTTTACTTACAGTTGTGTTCTCTAAATGGCCAAATGCTGTAAGTGCTAGGTCATTGATATCTGCTGGGATAATATTGCTGACAGGGCATTTACAACTGTGCTAGTGGAACTGGCTTCTGCTGGTAGACCATTGGCACTGGAATTCAGTGAGGTTTAGGTTATAACAGGCATATGCTCTTGTTAAGAGTTTGATGCTTCCATAACAGTGATGGGTGCCTTTAGATTCAGCCTAACCTAAACAGGTTGTGTCTGATTGCAGTATACACTGTCACACCACCACAGCAGTGTTTAAATATCTATGAGAATGTTAAATTTGATCACAAGCCTGAAATATTCTTAATTCTGAACTCCTGGTCTGTATGTGAGAGCAATAAACAAACAGGCTTTTTGCAAAGTGCTTAGCGCATAAGGGTGGATGAGACTGCTAGGAACAATGGGATCAGGTGTGGATTTATTTCCAGACAATTTCCCCTGCTCTGCCAGTGCTCAGTGGTTTATAACCTGGCTGAGATGCTAGTGTTTGGAAACAATTAAAACTGATTTAACTTTACTGCCTTTAGGAAGTCAGAAAAACCAGTTGTGCTTTGGTGGGTGGTAATTAAGCTGCAGCTGCATTGCATAATTGGGTAACCTTAAATCTAATTAAAGAAACCTTTGTTACCTTACTTTCTTTTGATCCCAAGGCCCTCAGGGCTTGAGTGCTAATTTCCCTCTTCTGCTGTATCACTCCAAGGGGGAATTTTATTCTTCTTCTTCCTGTTGTATTATCAGTGTGCATTGCCCTTTATGAATAAATACAAGGACCCAGCCCAGAGTAGCTTAGAGTCTAGGTTGAGAAAAGAGGCAGAAAGGATGTGGATAAATGATGGGAGAAGGAGGACAAGTGGTTTCATCATAAAGGTGAAGCAACAGCTATTAACCAAAATCCAAGAGAAGCTGTGATCCCTGGCCCTATTAATCCAGAAAGAAGAGACATGAAGTCTGATCTCTCACATGGCAGCACAGTAAGAGCTGAATCAGTTACTAATGAGGAATTTAATATGCCTATAATGTTTATAACTCTATAAACCATTCCTTTTCCTTCCCAGAAAAATGTCTCAACTTGTGTGAAAGCCAATCCAAACCAAAACTAGAGCCCTGGCCTTGTAATTTAGAAGTAGCAAAACAATTCCCTATTCCTGTTACTGGAGAAACGTATCTTCCCTCTCTGCCCTAAACCGTTGTGTAATGTTGCTGCTTAGGTACACACTATTCACATTCATCCCCGAGTTTCTTTTCAGGAGTGGAAGAAGTGATTGTTGTCTGTCAGGTTGCTGAGTGTGTGAAGTGTGTTCGTTCTTTTTCTTCAGCACATTAGGGGGTGGGGGGCAGCGTGCATCATGCTGTTTGTTCCCTTGAGTGAGCCATGACTAGTAGCCCTGCAGATGCAGCACGGTCAGCTTTTGAAAGGGAGGGAGATGCCTTCCATTGCTTCTTCAAGTGACTATTCTGTATAGCTTGGGAGCCATTTTGATGGGCTCTGGCAACAGCCACATCCAGCCTGCCTTGGCCAAGACATTCATTACAACAGGGGACCTTGAGGTAAGTAAAGGTCAGTTGACTCCACCTCTCTGGGAGAAGAAAAGGTTAGGAATGAGTGGCAGGAAACATAAACCACTGAACTGAATTTAAAATGTAGGGATCATGTTAAAAAACCAAACAACCACACCCCACATATGCTGTTGCCTAACATCTTTATTCACAAAATCTAGAACAGGTCTGAGACTTGGTCCCTTCTCACTGATTTGTTCTGACACAGGAAAAAAACTGCACATTTCCTTAAGAAATAAAGACTGCTTGTGTATAACCAAGCTGAGTGGCAATAATTCCAGGTGTTTGCTTTGTGGTTACTGGCCATTTAAGCTTCACACAAGCTACTAAGTACATATGACTTGAGATAAGATGTCTCTTAAAAAGCACATGGCTGCATATAAACATCTCCCACCAGTAATCTTATTTAAGGATATATTTGACAAAGGAAGGCAAAGTATGTTGGATCATTGTCAAAAAAGGCACTGCTAGATTGGGGGAGCCTCACAAACCATAAAGATTAGATATGAATGAGTATATAGTCTGCTTGAATGCATTGGTTCCAAGGCTTATCAGGCTGGGACCTCACAATCACATCGTTCTAACTAGCAGCTCTAGCTTTTTTCTTTAATTAGAATTATGACATGACTTTAGTATCTACGATCTGGGGAACCACTAAAGCTAGAAGCCAAAGCTTCCTATGCTCTGATAGCATCTTAAACTCCCATCTTTAAAAAGGATTAAAGAACTAATCTCCATCTCCAATGATCTGAGAGATCTGCTGTTAGTTATTTCATAACTGAAGCAGAATAAAAGCAAATATTGCATTGGATTTTATGTGCGTTATAAAAGCTGGTTTCCTGGACTACATCAAGAGAAGAGTCTAAGATGTCAAAATGATAGCTTCCTCCATGTTATACCATCTTAGATGTCCTCTAAACTCCTTTATGTTTGTATGGGGACAAACTTATTTACTAGCATGTAACTTACACCCACATCTCTGAATTTGGTTCACTAAGGGACCAAAGGGCGTTCAAGCTGGTATAATTCACATGCTAAGGCCACAGAATAGGAGTGTAGCAAGAAAGGCCGCTGAGTGTGTAAGCATGTGTAAGTGAAATTTCCCCACATCTTTCCCCTCCCCATTTTCTTCTGACTCTTTAGCATGTAAATGACACCAACACAGACTCCCTTTAGCACTGGAAAATAAATCGGTGTAATTATGTCTGAGAATCTGGATGAGAAGCTGGCCCACTGAGTGTAAAGGAGTCTAGCTTACTCTAACTCTCAACGTGGCCCTATGTCTGGAATAGTGCAATTACCTTTAGGCCTGGTACATTTTTCAAATTACTGGTCCTGGACTAGAAAAAATGTCCAACCCTGTATTTCCCACTCATTCTCTCTGTTTCTTAGTGCATTTACAAGGGCCATGAACCGTCCGATTCTGTCTTGCAGCACATCTTGGCAAAGGTGGAGAAGAGAGAGCTTCAGCCATCATGGCACAGGCTATAAAATGCAGGCACTTTGAGTCTGTCCGGTTTTACTGGGACTTTGGATTTGAACCTTTTTTTCCCTGAAAATACCCTTGAAATGCAGGAATGATTTGGTGACTAGCTTGTAAAATATTCATTTGGCTTAGGCACAACTGAAAGCAGGAACTAGCCTGGGTTCTACAAGCTGTGTACTTATTCCGTTCAATATCCAGAGATGGGGGAGAAAGCAGCAACACATCCCCAGAAAAGGGGTTTTCCCTGCCCCCTGTGGGAGGCAAGCAGATGACTTCACTGCAAGGTTAGTCATTGCTAGGTTGGCATGTCCAGACCTGGTGATTCAGTGGTATTTTAACTCTTCCAGGACCGACTAATGTCGCTGTATCTGGAACCATTGACTTAAGAAATCTTTCCAGTCTTAAAAATTGAACTATATAAAAAATGAATGGCCTTTAAAAAAAAGTCACTGTCAGTTTAATTCTATTAGCTTAAAGTAACACAAATGTTAAGTCACAAAACGACTATCCTTGCCCCATGGGCTTGCACCAGATATAAAAAGTGCTCCTTGTTCTTTGGCTTTCTGGCTGTTGCAAGGCTTTGGGCTCTGATCTGGATCTGACCGGAGTCAGACCGTGCTGCTCAGTAGATGCTCACTGCAGGAGGCAGATGGATTATTGTGGAAAACAGGGCATTTTTTCCCCATCTGCCTCCAGTTACACTTCATGTTGCGGTTGGGTGGGTCACAGAATTCTATGGCCTCTTCATTCAGATGCTTGTGATGTACATAATTGCAGGAGGGGGGGCTTGTTTTTCAGGCTTTGGGTTAGTTGGCACTTCAGTGTATTGGTATCTGGAGGGGTTATTAGAGGTCGGCTTTGGAATCTCTTTCAGTTTGTTCTTTCTGTCCAAGGCACAGAAGCTGAGACCCATGAAGAGCGCAGCTGACACCATGAAGAAACTGGAGGCATAGAAGACACAACTGAACTGGCCAGTTATATCCACCAGAAGACCTGAAATAGAATCAGAGCTCAGCCAGAGTGAAGTTGCCCACCGCAGAATAGTATCTTACACTGATACGATCCCCAGGTACCTACAGCAGTTCATAAACTGCCACATACACAGTACTCAGGTCACCCACCACGGAAATGCAGCTGCTTCTGAAGTGGAACAAAGCACCTGTTTCACAGCAGTGCTACCCACCATGAGAGGACAATATGGTGATACCCTATCCAAGCAGAATACCAGGCATATATGGGTGCTGGAAGCTGATTTAGTTACAGTCCCTCAGGGTATGTCTACACTGCAGCTGAGAGCTAGTCTACGAGCTTGGGAGGAAGGAATAGTGAAGGAATGAACTAAATAAGGATGTTGTGTAATGGGTGTTGTACGTTGTGCATCTCTTTTTCCTGGAATAGCACTTATAGCAAATATTGCTCTGAAATAGCCTCACAAGGGCTCGGTCTGTTTTGTCTCTGAACCAGGCCAACATGCAAAGTGTCCACACATGGGTTAATTCGTGTGGCCTGAGGGCTATTAGTACACCCAGCTGGGCTGTGGCTTTCTGCTGGGCCATGAATGTTTGCTCAATAAGCGGCCAAGTCAGTAAAAAAAGAGGTGAGGGGCAATCCAGCTTCCATCTCGCTCAATTTATTTATTTGTTTTGGTTCCTCTCGTTTCTGCAACGGGAGCCCTTGCGCCCTTGCTGCTGTTAGTCATCAAAGAGTGGAGTGCGTTGCCCTGCAAAGTCTGAGGTCCGAGGACAAAGCAAATAAGGTGACGGTCTGTAAAAATCAATGTGGTTTGGCCTCTGCTCTGAAAACACTTTAAAATGGGGAGAATTTGCAGAGCAACAAATACTAGCTAACCAATGTTCTGAAAGTGCTGTAAAGACGTAAAGCCTCGCCTTCTTGAAGGGCTGCGTGCAATGCTGATCATTAAAATATTGATATTTACTGTGTGCAAATACTTAGCCTTCCCAGAGGCTAGGGCTGGAAAGTAAAAGACTTAGATCAAGAAGTATTCAGCCGGTGTGCGTAAAGTCTCCTATTTTGTGGGGGGGAGGGAAGGGAGGCTTCTGCAGTAACATTGATTACTTGCGTACATTAAATGTTAACATTTTAATTAATGGCACCTTTGTAAGGATTTCTCTTTGTCCTGGCACTTTAAACCAGTACAAGGGCCCTGTGGACATGTATAAAAAGCAAAAGTAAATATATTCTTAGTGTTTTATTAACACTAAAAAAGCAGTGCCCTGCTGTAGCACGTCCCATCAAAACCTCTCAACACTAGTAACAAATGTGCACATTCCTGGCAGGTAGGGACAGATGCGATCATCATCCTGTCATTAGAACGGCCCAGAGTTTGCAGGCTCACGCTGCCGAACGCACACCTGAAGGCTGCGTTCTGTCACTTACAGCCGGCGCTGCACTCAGACAGTGGGGAACGACGCAGTACCGGACGATATAAAACAGCATGGACAGGTGCCATAGGGAGGTCACTGAGAGAAAGGCAGCCTGATAAGCCAGGGCAGAGGCACGCTGGCATTTCACCAGCGTTAGGTGGTTAATAAGGCACAGGGCAGAATGGCACGAGGCTCAGACCAGTGCAACGTTAACGCACTGGCGGCCAACTCTTGATTTTTCTGTGTCTGGCGTACCCCGCCCAAACTCTCAAAGCCCATCCTACTGCGTCTAACCACTGTCTGGGCCCCTTTAAGGCCCTCGCGGGTAGGGCAACCTATTCAAATGATTAAATTCAGGCTCTAAGCAGCAGCACGTTCTGGCTGCTTGTCATGCCGAACTGATGACCCTGTACACAGCTCTGCATTTAGGGCACCATTAGAGAATACCAGTGTCTTTAGAACCATTTATTGCTACTTCTGTGCATCCAGCCTAGACTGCTGCTGAGCGGAACAAAATTCACTCCCAGGGGCATAGCCGTGTCCTCTCCACAGCACGCCCAGCTCTCAGGGAGTCAGACCCTAAGCCTGGGATTCACTGTCAGTACTAGCGAATCTTCCTCTTGATAGTCAGCCATCTGAATTATTTCCTGGGATGTCCCGCAGTACTTTCTGCAGAAGGGGCAGAGATGCTGATGATATACCCAGTGGCATTCAGAGTAAACTGCCTCTTTACTGGAAGGGCTCAACATAACTAGGTGTCTTTGTCAATGTCTCTGTCCTTTCTGCATAAAGCATTGCAGTGTAACACAGCAAATAATGCACATGACTACCAAGGAGGAGACTGAGTAAGTTGTTCCTATCGTTAATTACCCTCACTGTTAATTTATTACTGTATTTCCAGTCTGAATTTGTCTAGCTTCAACTTCCAGATATTGGAGCTTGTTACACCTTTGTCTGCTAGATTTGAAGAGCCCTTTATTATCACTCTTTTATTCCCGGTATAGGTGCTTACAGATCATGATCTCATCTAACCATCAGAGGAGTGAAGTTCTGGGACAGTCTTCCAAGGGGAGCAGGGTAAAAAAACCTAGCTGGCTTCAAGACTGAGCTTGATACATTTATTGAGGGGATGGTATGGTGGGACAGCCTAATTTGGCAATTAACTGATCTTTGACTAGTAGCAGTAAATATGCCCAAAGGCCTGTGAAGGGACATTAGATGGGGTGGGTTCTGAGTTACTTCCCAGGTGTCTGGCTGGTCAATCTTGCCTACATGCTTAGGGTTTAGTTGATTGCTATGTTTGGGATTGGGAAGGAATTTTCCCCCAGGGCAGACTGGCAGAGGTCTTGAGATTTTTTCACCTTCCTCTGCAGCATGTGGCACCGGTCACTTGCTGGTGGATTCTCTGTACCTTGAAATCTTTATACCATGATTTGAGGACTTCAGTAAGTCATCGGTCAGGGATCTATTACAGAAGTGGCTGGGTGAGGTTCTGTGGCCTGCAATGTGCAGAGGGTCAGACTAGATGATCATGATGGTCCCTTCTGACCTTAAAGTCTATGAACCCTTAAACCGCCTGTGAGTAGGGGCTGATAACTCCTTTCTGACTCTCCAGTAATGGTGCTCCCCGCGCCATTGCCCATGGAAGTTTGACAGCTCCTCCCTCCCTCTCCGTTACATTCCCAAATGTCTGTCATTACAGGCCCAATACCCCCCTGTCCTTTCCCCAGCCTGCTGCTGTCACTGGGTCTCCAATAACGTTTCCGCTCTCTCACCTGTGAGTGGGGGTCCAATGAGGATGGTGACGCTTTCCAGGACAGTGAAGAGCCCTAAGGCACTGGAGAACCTGTCCATCTCCACCACGTCCATCAGCACCTGGAAGATAAGCGCCCCAATGCCGCTCATGGACATGCTGTAGATGACGCAATAGAAGATGAGCACTCTGAAATCGGCTGAGATCACGCAGATGAGATTGCTGAGTCCGTTGAGCAGCACGGCCAGGCTGAACAGGTAGATCCGCTTCCCGGTGAAGATGTCGAGTCCTGAGAGCAGCCCGGCCATGGGGCGCATGAAGATGTTGATGAAGCCGATGATGGAAATGAGGAGGGCGGCCTTGCGCTCCTCCACCCCGTTCAGGATGGCGTAAGGCACCAGGTAGATGAGGGGCAGCACGAAGCCCATCACCATCCAGGCTATGCCGATGGTGTAAATCTGGTACCCTTTGTTTTTGCAGAAGATATCGAAAGCCAGGTACTTCTGCAGTGTCCGCCTGCAAGCAGCAAACCTGGCCTGCCGCGGGGGCTCCACTTGATGAGGGCTGGCTCCGTTGGGCAGTTGTGCATCTTCAGCTAAATTGCCTGGCTCCTGACCCGGGCTGGGCTGCAGCGGTGATGGGGGAGGCCCAAGCGGGACTGGTCTCATCACAGCCCCACAGACACAGCAGTTCATCAGCACCCCCCCAAAGATGAGGAAAGAGTTTCTCCAGCCCATCTCATCCAGCAAGTGCTGAGAGATCAATGGCCACAGTGTGAGACCGATGGAAGCACCTGAGGATGCGAGGGCGTTGGCCAAAGCCCGCCGACGCACAAAGTAGTAGCCCAGCACGGTCACTCCCGCCTGGAAGCCAAAACATGATCCTAGGCCTTTAAAAAAAAAGGAATATTTTATATTTCTCTATAGCCTCAAGTTCCTTTGGGCTGGAAAGACCCAGGCGCCACTTCTTCCACTCCTGAACTGCATCCACATACAGGATGGCAGCTGTGTAACAGCACACAGAAATGCTAGGATGGGAGGTGAAGCTGAATGGTGTACCTAAATGAAGCTGTGGGCAGCCTTTGGCTGAATGTACTGATCTAAACTGCGATGTGTCCAAGACACCGAGCTCTTGCTAAAATGGCTGTGGGATTGTTAATGGCCAGAAGTGGCCACGACTTCCATTTTCCATCTCATGCAGCAGCATCTCTGGGCTGCCACACCATTTTGAGGCACATTAATTCACTAGTGGCTCAAAATGAAGAGGGACACTCACTGAATCCTCAGCAGCCCTAAGGAGCTAGATGTAGGTCTCCCCTCCTGATGTTGACCAGTTCTAACCCTGCCTAGCTTGCGAGTTCCCATGGGATCAGAACCCCAGGTGAGCTGGCTGCAGAAATTGTTTGATGTTACAAGCGAGCAAAAGTCCAACACCAGCTCCAGAAGAGCTATTTAGGAGGGGAGACGTTCCCATTTTTGTTCTGTACAAAACCCCATCACATTATGATGTTTGTTCTTAGAAAAAAATGTTTCTCCATCCCTACATAGAGCAGGAGTGAAAGATGGGCACGCACAATCTACCTGGATAACATCCCCCAACACACCACATTCCAGTCCCAGTTAAATTAGGGTCCAGAAAAACCAGCTGCCCTGTGCAAGGTGTATGTTCCCTCCCCTGTCCTCAAAAATAAATCACCAACCATCTTCTAAAAGTGGTAGTCTTTATTTACTGATTGTCCCCATTAGGGACCCATAGCCCTCTGTGGCTCACAGGAGAAGCAGTTCCCAGGGAGCCCAGCTGACTGATGGGTGCTGGAAAGGAGAGTGGAGAAGGGTACTGGCTATTCAGGATATTAATCCTATTGAGCTGTGATTCTTCTGATCTTTTCTGCTTGTCAGGCGAGGGAAGAACCTGCACACGCATTTCCCCCGGGGGAAATACCAACCACAGCGATTACTTTTTCACGCCCTACCTTGGCACCCACCTGTAATGAAGCCGGCTGTTATGTAAAGCTGGCTGATGGACTTGGAGAAGGAGCTGGCGACCATGCCCACTCCACTGAGTAGGCCACCCAGCATCACGGTGAACCTGCAGCCAAATCGCTCCACCAAGATGCTGCAGAGGGGGCCTGTAAAACAACCAACAACCATCAAGACAGGCATCAAGGCTGGACCAGTGGTTCTGTCTTGGGTTTCACCCTCTAGTGTCTGCAGGAACAAAGCTCCACTTGTCCTGAGTGCACAGTGTGATGTAGGTCGGAATTTCCCTGTGATTGTCCCTGGTCGCCCAAAAATAGAACCCAAATCTTTTGACCTCCAGCCTCCTGCTTCATGTACATCAGGCAGAGAGAAGATGCCCTTGATCTGGGCATCCACTGGCCTTTAGGGTCAGAACGAGAAAAGGATCTCCGTGCTTCTGTGGGGTGGATTCTGGGTAAAGCCCTTTGAACGGGGGCCGAGGGAAGGCACTTCAAATGGGATTCTGTGCTTACGTGGTATAGGTTCTGGACACGTTTTTGAAGAGGAGAATGTGAGCTGGATTTCTGTGCCCACTGGGAATGGACCCTGGCCAGATATCTAGCTCCATTTACTGGCCTCTAAGAAGGGGGATGGGACAGAGGTGTAATCCTGGACCTGTGGCTTTTGAAATGTTTTGCAATTAAATGTTACAGACATCTCTCAGTCAGCCTCCAGTTTGGTGCTGGGCACCCTACCCATGGCATGCACGGGGATTGGAGCAGTCCACAGTGATACTCCAGCACCCCGCATCCTTTGCCACGCCCAGCACCAGCTTTGGTCCAAGTCCAGCAGAGCTTCCAGTTGGTTCCTTGAGGCACTCTGATTCCCTATAAAAGCAGAGCAATGGTTGGGGAGAGCTCCCGTACTGCAGGAGGGAGGGATATGGGAGGGCGAGGGGTGTATGAGGAGAGGAAGAAGGGAAGGTGACAAGTAGGGATGGGCGGATACTCCAGATGATATTGCAGCATAAAGGAGGGAAAATGGTGGAATGCAGCACTCAAGAGAAGCAAAATATAGAGGAAAACCCACCCAACCAGAAACAGATGAACCCTTCTGCAAGTGGGCACGGCTCCCAGAGACTTCCCACTTTCTCCCAGGCTGGCTTTGGCCTGGAGTCCCCACCAGTCACAGCTAGTTGGTGCTGGCTCAAGGCGCTAGACTCAGGAAGTCTAACAGAGCGTTACAATTGGGCTGTAAACACAGTAGTAGGCCCAAACCGGCTCCTCAGGCATCAGCCTGGGGCATGGAAGAGTTCTAGCCTAGCTCTGACACAGAATTCTTGGGTGACCCTGGAATGTATCTTAGTTGCTTGGTGTCTCGGTTTCCTCACATGTAAAAGGGGTAGTGCTATTTGCCTCTCTTACAGGAGTGCTGTGTGGGTTAATTTATTAATGCATGTCAAGTGCTCAGATGCTACAGGGCTAGAAGCCTTAAAAAGCTTGTACATAAAGCCAGGAGGAGTTTAGTTTAGGGCATCCCATAGGCTCCTGGTAAATTGTCAATCTAGCCCTTGGCATTGCAAATTTGGGTCACTTCTCTTTGGGGCAGGGTAACATGCTGACAAATTGCCAGAGTGGAACATGCTCATCTGTTTAAAGGGCCTGTGTTCTAGTGGAAGAGGAAGTGAAGCTAGAGTTTCCCTTTTATTTCTAAGAGGCGGCTCAAGGATTTTCAGGTATTTCTTTTTTAAAATATAGTGTTACATAAGTGAATCTAAAATGGTCACAAGCTTCAGCAGCCGATCAGAGTGGCAAAATAGCTTGGCTCATGTTCCTGACCTAAAACAATCTGCTATTTGAAATAAAATCCACAATCCTTAAGTAAACAGCTGAGTTTTATTAAAATGAAGGCTGCAGCTGCCTATATTTTGATCTGCTCCAGAAACTTCCCTGTTCATAGCTGAATTAGCTTTTGAAAAGGTAATTGGCAGGTTCAGATAACTGATGGAAGAATTTTACATCTGAGTGAAGAGCCTAAAGGCTGATGGTGCAGTATAGCCAGTCCCAGACAGGCCAATTAATGAGTCCAGCCTCCTAAAACCATGAGATTGACTTAAAATTCATGAGATATTTTAAAAAATGCATGTTAGTTTTTTTTTCTTTGCCTTTTGGATTCTGAGCCTTTAGGACGTGCTTCATGTTTTCAAGCTTTTTTCTGCAACCATGAAAGCTAGAAACTGACTTTTTTTTTTCCCAAATGAAAGCTGAGATTCTCATGCTGGTTCATAAGTGCAAGAAAGGGCTTTAGGAAAACAATAAAAATCATAAGATTAGTACATAGAGGCCGCTCAAGACAATCTGCTGCCCTGGGCAACACTAGTGGAGACCGTGGGTCAAATTCTACTTTTGCTTACGGTAGGCTGGAATAATTTGACGGCCATAGTTCTACTGAAGCCAGTGCAGTGTTCCAGCCTCACGCTGGTTTGAGATCAGATCGGTGTACGCAGAGGGTTATGTTTGCTTAAACTAACAAACCTCTAGGAACAACAAGTCTGGTCAGGGCTGAACTGTTAAGAGTTTCCAAATAGAGGAACAAACTTGGGTGACTGAGAGCTCTAAAGTGATCCTTATAACAACATTGGAAGCATTACACAGGTAAATTAGATTGGTGTGACAAGGTCTGTTGCCAACATCAATTAGCCTTCTGCTGGTGGGTTACGTTGGAATAGGTCCAGTGCTCAGGGGTGTGGCTTTTTCACATTTCTGACTGACATAGCTATGTTGACCTATGTTCTAGGAGTACAGCAGGGCTAAATCCGTGCTGAAAAGCCAAAAGAAGCCACACACACTCACTCTGAGCATGATTCTCTTCTTCTGATGGCTTCACACCAGTTTTACTCTGTTGATTACAGTTGCGTTGCTCCTTCTCACCAGGGTAAGGAAAGCAAGAGCTGGTCTCTCTCTGCTCTAACTGTCCACAGGCTGCAATGAGAAGTACCGACTGGCACGCAGAGTAACCACATCTGGCTTGTAGTTTACTGCTTACATGAAGTGCCCCGGAGTTAGCATTTGGAGAGTAAATTTAATTAGTGCAGAGCTTAACTCTCCTTATCCTTTTGATGCCTTTCTGATCAACTTAATGTCTTTGCATGTGACTTTACATGGTAGGTCTGAGCTCCCATGAAACAGTTGTTAGTAGTCAGGAAAATAAGAGAGAGGGTATTTCCATCAAATCTTGTTGGGAACATCCTACTTGGTGCATAGCACAATAGTGATTGACATTAATGCTGTGCTTGGTCTAAGAAAGCCTTTTAAAGCCAGTGGGCCTAGTGCTCTTTCCCCCTGATCTCAGGAGTTGTGTGCGCAGATGGGGGGGGGCAGCATACAGAACGCTCAGGTGTTTCCAGATGTGAGAGGAGAAGGCATCCATTTGTGGCGGGAGATATCCTTGGTGAGCTCTACAGTCCCGCCCCTTGTTTCCTTTTTGGAATAACTGTGCCAAAGGGTTGCTTCTCCCGCCAGCCCCTGATGCCTCTGGCCCCTTGTCCAACTTTTCTTAGGCCTCATCTCTGTTACAGGGGGTTCATTTTCAAAAGCACTCAGCATTCTGCCGTGCAGCCTGACCCAATGGGATCCAACTGCAAGCGTTGGGGTTTGTCGGATGTAATTTGCATAGCATGTGTTCAGGCTCGGTTCAGGTTAGATAGCCTCTTATCACTGGGGGTTTGACTATGTGAACAATTAGTATGAGGCGAGCTGGTGGGAAACTACCCTACACTAGTTTGCCAGGGTCTAACTGTCCATCTGCACATGCACCCTGCTGAAGCGCTTTGATCTAGTCCCATTTCAAAGATGCACATGGATAGTTAGACCGTGGCTGGCTAGTGGGGGGTAGATTCACACCCCAGCTTGCTGCAAACTAATTATTTATGTAGACAAGCCCTTAGTTTGAAGTGTGTATGTTTGAGATTATTATATTTCGGGAGGTTGTTGGGTCTGGTCGGGTAGGTAACAACGCCCCACTCTTTGGCTTGGGTCGGGTTCGGGGTTGGCTGTAGTCTACCCAGGTCCAGATTGGGCTTCAAAATTAAGCTGTGCTCTGCTCCAGTTGAAGTCAGCGATAAAGATTCCACCCGGAGCTGAAAATTCCACCCAGCTGGGGACCTGGCCATCCCACTGTTAGCTCCTGGACTCAGTTGCAACATGGCTCATTTCAGCTGGGTACACAGAACAGAGTTAAGTCCCAGGCACTTCACAACACATAATTGTATCTGTAAATATGTCTCATGATATGTTTGAAGCTTGTGTATACAGACCCTTAGGATCTGCTCCATGCTAACTACAACCTTGTTCAAATGCAGCTGTTGCTAGCGGCATTCTAACACCAAGTGACTATTGACAAGAGCAATTATTTTTTGAGAACCAGGATAGACCTGAAGTCCCATCCATGCAACATGTCAGGGGATCACATTGTAAGATGGTTTGACATTCTCTGTATAATTGGGCCTGAACTGTATTCTAACCATGTTTCTGCCCTGTAAAGACCAGATAATTCTATAACACAGTCTGATCACACCTACACAAATAAGATCAAATTGTGTTATAATGCAGTCCCCGCTGCTTTCCAACTTGGTACATTTTAGACTGTCCCCATAGATCATTTTTACCAGTGTTTAATAACATGATTATAACACGAGTCTCAAATCAATAATTCCTACATCCATAATGAGGCGGGAAACCATGCTTGCATGCCAACAATAAATCTGTTTAAACATGACTCTAGTTAGCACATGTCTGATTCCAGCAGAGACAAAGTATTAAGTATGTAGGTCAGTGGTTTCCAACCAGTGATCCATGTGCCCCTGGAGCTCTGCAGACTATGCCTAAGATTTCCAAAGGGGTCTGCACTGCCATTCAAAATTTTTAGGGGTCCACGAATGAAAAAAGGTTGAAAACTACTGCTAATTCTAGTAGGTGGTGGCTGTTGATATATGAATAATTGATTATTGCTATTCCAAAGGATGATAATTTCAGGCCTGGGGCATATTGTACTCAGATGGGATTAATTTTAATAAGGAAGGATCTTGAGATCTGCTGCTAACAATCCAACATACCTTTTTTCCATGCTACTCTTCAAGAACCCGGCTTCTGGGTAGGGTAATTTAACAGGCATTTCCGGTGCTGAGATGTTATAACTAAAACTAACATTAATTGGACACTCTAAATGCCTAACTTTTTAAAGGTGACTAGTGATTTTGGAAAGGGGACTGACTTTCAGAAAGTGCTGAGTTACTCACCCTCTGGAAATCATGTGTTTCAAGTTGGGCACCCGAAATTTCTAGTCACTTGGAAACATCTCGGCCTCTGAGTACTTTGTCAGTCTGCTACAGCCACCACTGTAATCTAGGCAGAGGAGTGTGAACACTGGCCTAATTATTTCCACAGGGCTTTAACAGCAATACCTCTAAATGAAATAGTTTCCGGTGCAGCTTCTTCTGCACCTGTGCCTTACTTTTTTTGGATCAAGCTGTTTTTGCTGAGGTGTCACTCTCCTTTGACTGCCTCACCTGGCTGTCAGCCGTGTGTCTTTCACCGGGACAAATCAGACAGCAACTGACTGCTTCCCGTGTGGCCTTGGGACTCATTTTTTTAAAGTATCATCTCTAACCAGCCTGGGTGTGGCTTGCTGCGTGTGTAACCAGGAAAACAGTTCAGATGTTGAACCACAGACAGTGTGCTCTTCTCCTTTCCCCTAGTCCCCGCTGAGATAGTCTGTTTACAGAGCAATCACAGGAGAAACACAGACAGAGAGAGACACGCAGAGAGCTCAACAAAACACAGTTCATTCCATGGGGTTTCTGGAGCTAGCTGGATTTCCCCCCACCCCAATCATAGAAATCTGGAAATCAAATTTGATGGGCCACATTTTAGTTGTCACTCCCAGAGTGTGCAGAGGCCAGGAGGGTGGAAATAGGGTGACCAGATGTCTCAATTTTATAGGGACAGTCCCGCTATTCAGGGCTTTTTCTTATATAGGCACCTATTATGCCCCCTATTATCCCGATTTTTCACACTTGCTCTCTGGTCAGCTAGGTGGAGAGGGTTCTCCTTGCACACCTGTTCCATCCTGATCTCTGTGCTCCCAACTTACACAGGCAGGGAAGTTGCAATGCCGGTTCTGGGGAGCTGCAGTGACCTCAGAGCACGCTCTGCACAGGAGGATTTGCTCTTCAGGATTGTGCCACTGGAGGCCTCCTGCTCTTCTTCAGTCTATAGTGTTTATATGCCCCCCTTGCTCGAGTGTTTGAGCACCTCACAACACTCCGGTAAGGTAGGGCAATGCTATTATCCTGTTCTGCAGGTGGGCACAGAAAACCTACGTGACTTTCTCAAGGTCACACCATGAGTCAGTAGCAAAAACGGGACTTGAACCCAGGTTTTCTGAGTCTCATGGAGCACCCTAACTACTAGGCCAGCCTTCCTACCTGCTCATGTTTTGCAGATGTAGTGGCCCCTCACCCTGACTTTGGCTCATAGGTCCATGACCGAAGTCTTTCTAAGAGCAATCCAAATGATCAGACCTGTCACTTTCCCCCTTTGAAAAAGTACGTTTATTTGTGAATACCAGAATCTAAAAGTAAGAGATGGAAAAATGTATTAATAGCTGACCAGAGTTACTCCTCATCCACCACTACCAGTGACAGATCGTTCTCTCCAGAACATCCCTGGGGGGTTTGTTTGTTATGAGTTCAGCTGCCGTGGGGGCCACTGCTTGCCTCTGGGAATTGATCAGTCATTGTGATCTTACTGTTGGGAAATCTTTGCTGACATCAACTATATTTTGTCTTGCTTCATCTTGCCCTTTTATGTAATTATTAGTCCATGACTCATCTTAAATCATTCTTCTTCCTGTTTGTTATTTAATCCTGAGTCATTTCTGTAGCCAAGATCTGCCAGGAGGGGCCAGATGTTTTCTAGGTGCAACTCCTTCAGGCTCACACCAAGAATTAATTTATCCCATGGCTGCTTCTTTTAACCTCTCCTTACAGGTCAGTCTCCCCAGGCCCTTAGGGATTAATGTTGCACTGATAGACTCCAGAAATAAGAGTAAAGATTTATTTTTGAATCTTAAACATCTAAAGCTTCCCTGGTTTTCTTTTCCCCATGTTACTAAATGGAGGGATGTTCTGTATATGATTTTAGTATGCGATCTCCTGATATTCTTCAAATACATAAAACAAAGCACATGGCCTCAGGGGGCTAATGAGATCATAAACATTCCAGCTTTGGTCTTGTAGTTACCTGGTTACCATGATTCAACCAGAATCCTTTGAGAGGGGTGTGTGTTTTTGCATGGCCTGTATAGCTCAGATTTACCTGTGTAATGGTTATTTGTGTGTACATATATCACTATTATATAATATGTAATTTATATATAAAATAGATGCACACAAATATAGACATACATATGTATATCCTATATAGTATATTACTATTTATTACTTCATAGTGGCCGTAGGTCTGGTCAGTATCTCGCAGCACAGATAAAAGGGCAAAGTCCCTGCCCCAAAGAGCTCCCAGTTTAGACATCAGGCAACAAGGGAAACAGAACAGTAGGCTGGTGATGGCAGAAGGGGTAACTGAACAAGAGGTGAGGGATGGCGGAAGATGGGAAGAGGTCCCGGCAATAAGATGATGTGAAGGCTTGTGAGCAGCGCAGTTGGGAAAGGTTTAAAGGATAATTATACACCTCTAAATGTAATAATGACTTTGGATCCCTTCTTGTGCATGTCATGGGAGAAGTGAGTCTTTGGGAGGGAGTTGAAGGATGAAAGGACTCTTATGGCACCGTAAGACTTAGCTCCAACAAGCCTGTTCAAGTGTGAGCCGAGGGCTAAAGTACTGAATGCGGGGCTAGGAGTTAAGAGCACGTGACTCCTAATCGGAGCTTTATTACGGACTTGCTACATGATGCTGGGCAAGTCAGTCAAACTTTTGGTGTCTCAGTTCCTCCATCAGTAAAATGTGGCTCATAATCCTCACCTCCCTGCCTCCTGGGTGGGCTCTGATGATTCGTTAGTTAGTGACCACAGAGCTCTTTGATCATGTGAAGTGGTCTCTAAGTGCTGCTAGCTGCTGTTAATCTCATAGCTCTCTTTTCGCCACGGCTCCTCACCCTCCCTGGCCCCCTGACGTTGGATCATGTGCCATTTGCTGTACTTCTTGCACAGCCTGGGAGCGAGCATTTTAATACAAATCACGTTCCTGAGAAGGTGATCATCTTTAAGGCCTGGAGTTATACCAGTAAGTAGTGAGGGTAGTGGCTGGGGCTACATTGGGCACAGCTGCCCGCCTGGTGACCATTTTGCAGCATCATAGCTCTGTTCCCAAAAGTGATGCTCTGGCATTTGGTTCCTACACACCCAGCCAAAGTGGAACCTGCACTCCCGTACCAGGGCACAGTTCCGAGTCCCCGGAGGTTTCAGGCCCTGGAGGTCTACTGAGGCAGCAGCTCCAGGACAGCAAAGAGTGAGACCAAGGAGCATTTAGGGGCTAAGGAGCCATTAAAAATATTGAAATCAATAAGCCCCCCAAACAAGTGAGCGAGAGGAAATCGAGCGTTGGCTCGGGGGTGCCAAGTATCAGCCAGAGCTCACGTTTTCATTATATGGCTCAAGTCATCCCTTCTTTATGCAGGCTTCCGCTAATGTACCAGGCTCCCAGCAATGGAAAGTCTGCCAGCCTATGGTGGCACAAGATGGCCACCAGGAGCCTCCCCCAGACAGCGGGGGAACCCCCAAAGCGGGCGACACTGCTGGGAAATCATGTCCAGTAAGTGCGCCCCTGCTACAGCCTCTGTTGGTGTGGCTCCTAGAAAGGACAGGGCAGAAACTAAAGCAGCCTTCACTTAGAAAAAATTCCAAACACCCCTTCTGCTTCCATTCCCAGCAGGGACGACACTGGCCCACTCTCTGTAGCTCTGCATGGTTAGCATAGCTCGGAGAAAAAGATTCCTTATCTATGCTGGTCAGGGGAACTGTCAGCATCAACTGTGTCGGAATGTGGCCTTCACCATCTCTAACTTCGGAGGTTCTGGGATGCACTCATTGACCGCCCAGCCCCGCTAACCCCTTTCCCTGATGTAACTAACAGCTGACTGGGTTTTGCGTCACTGCCCGAAGAGTTGTTTTTAACACCGTTGTGTTTGTATTTGGGCAGCTACATGGGCCTAGCGAAAACATCTCTGCATCTCTTGGAACCTGGAGGGCCAAGCCGTCCCATTGCACCTGTTCTCCAGGGACAGAGAGAGGGAAGTGGCAGCCAGGAGGACAACTGTGTCAAATGGGCCACTCAAGAGACTGTTACGGAAGAGAAAATGCATTTTCCCCATTCTGGAGAAATGGATTGTCCTAGGCCTTCGTCTCCCTGGCACCTGGCTTGCCCTGCCAAGGTGCCACAAGCCTGAGCTGGAGAGATGAGGGAGCTCAGTGTCTGTGTCCCATTCAACCTGTGACCTCTCCACTGAGATTGTCGGCAATGGCCAATAGTGATGGAGAGATGCACCAGACTCGTTTCGTGTAAGCCACTGTTTGGTCACTGCCAGCCTGATCTGGATACATCTTAGGGTGTTGTCCCAGGCCCTGTAGCCACCAGGAGACAGCTACCTTAATGAAACGTTAAAGGCTCATTAGTTAATGAACCCTGTCCGCTGGCTTAGCCAGGAGAGGAAGATGAAGGTCGCTACTTGGCATCTTACTCACCGCCCGCGTGCAGCACTGCTGTCATGATGGATGGGAACCATGACGTCTCGCTGTTGGTCGCGTGGAACTCCTTCTGCAGGTCTGTGAAGAAGACCCCGGTGCAAGAGGGGAAACCCAGCGTTAGTCCTTGAAGCAGCACAGCGGCCAACAGGACCATCCAGGCCCATCCCCGGTCCTGAGCCTTGGACGTCCCATGTGCTGCTCCTCCTCTGGACATTTCCACTTCTACCTCCTTCCACGCCAACCTGTTTGAAAAATCAGCTCAGCTGTCAAACCGTAGCAGGGGGAGCGAGGCAGGGACAGTCACAGCAAAGACGCCTGCATTCTGTGGCCAGGAGAACCACTGCTTCCTAAACCTTCCCCAGTCACAGCACCCTCCTGTCTCTCACTGCAGGATCCTGGCACCAAACTGCCTGGGAAATGAACCACCTTCCTCTTTTATGACAGTAGAGTTTAGACGTGTCCAGGTACAGTGCTGAACACGCCCCCTTTGGGGTATGACTTGGTCAGACCCAGCTCCCTCCCAGAGCTTGTTTTCCCTTTCACCTGCTTTCAGCATATAGAGTCCCCTTGCTGAGGGTAGCTAAGGTCATAAAAGCCTCATGCTAAAGAGGGAAGGAAACTCATGCAAATGCCAACAGTAATAAAAATTATATATAGCTCTTCTGAGTAGGGCAAGCAGCGCGGGGCACCTCCGTGCAGCCCCTGCGTGCTCCTGGGCTCAATTCAAACTGCAAGTCATGATCTTTACCAAATCCCAATCTGTACAACACTTTAATCTCAGAGCCGTGTCTCCTTCCACCCTGTCTCGGCCGTGGGAGACTTTTGGTGGTTCCCAGGTTGATCTCTCCGGGCCCAGCACCATGAAACATTCAGCTGAGAGCTGCTCCTCCCCTGCAAAATGTGAGCTCCTCTTTGGCAGCCCGCCAGGCTCCATGTGCAGTGACCTTCAGGGCGCAGTGCAATACTGAACACTGATACGGTGCTTTTCGGCTGTGGACCTTAAAGCACTGTTCAAAGGGTTGTCATTATCCCCATGTCACAGACTGGGAAACAAAGACAGGGAACGGGTGTTACTTTACCCAGGTCCCACTGTGAGACATTGGCAAAGCCAGGAATGAAACGTAGGTCTCCTGACCCCCAGTTTGAGGCTCTAGCCACTGGGCCATAGTGCCTTCTTGCAATAAATATGGATCTGGTTTAACTTTTGGTTTAGGGCGTGTCTGGATTTTTTAATTTTGATTTTAATTTATTTTTATTCTTGTAAAATAACCTCGTGATTGCTAACGTCCCCACTGTCAGCAGCCCCTTGCTTTAACGCTATGCCTCAGGGGTAGCTTCATGTAGAATGTTTTAAATCAATTCCTGGAATAACCGAATCTAGCTCAGCATTTCAAAGTCCCCCATTACTTTAGTTAACTGGGCATCAGTATCGAACACCAAGCTGGTACCAGAATGGCCATCCTATAAATTGATAGGATTAATTTGTGTGCCTAGACAGTGTAGGCAAGTTTCTTCCTTATTATTAAACATTTATATTACGGTAGCAACCAGAAGCCCTGCTTGAGACAGCTCCCATTGTGCTGGGCAGTATGTTCACAAACAGATCGGCCTTCAGGGCAAGGACTGACAGTCAACAAGAGACACAGTAGATGAAGACTTTGAGGTGGGGACATAACACTCCTATGAACATGGTGATGACTGGCACAGTTTAATTCTCTGTACACTGTGAAGGGACAGAGAGAAAGCTACCGACTAGTTCATGGGCTTGTCCCTCTGGTGTGATCAAATCGGTCTGTATTAGCTGGATCGTGACCTAAAGACTGGCCCAGCAGTCACCGACCTGAACAAAGAGAGCAACCCAGAACGTTGCAGTTCAACTTGTCTTTGTTCCCGAGTGCGCAGTTCACTTCTTTACACTGTTTTGTTCAGCTAATGAGCCTTGCCACCCCAAGCTCCACCAGGCTTCCTATTTATGCTCACAGCCTACTGCTAATTAATCGCCCATTAAGAGGCACACCTGCTGTAGCTTTCAATCACTTTCTCCACCTACTGTACCTCATTACAAGCCAAGTTTTCTTCTTCAGCACTCTGAGTCATAAGACTGTCTGCCCCCGTGCCTCTCATTGAAACGAATGCTGAGACACCCTGCTTGTAATATACTGACTAATGCTGGGAAAGTGAGTGATTACCATGTCATGCCTTCTGCCTGAACAAAGGTAAACACGAACAGGTTCATTTTGGTGCCAATTCACCTGGATCTGCCAAGTAGGACAACAAAAAAATACAGCGCTATGAAGCCGTGCATTAACTCTTCCCATGGTAATTAGGTGATCACAGCTGCTAGCATGAGCACATTAGGACCACAGGAATTGCTGTAGAGGAAGAGGCCATGAGTCCATCTAGCCCAGTACTGTCAATAGGAAGTGCAGGAAACCCTTTGTAATTCACCTGGAATGCTACAGTAGCTAGAGTATTCGCTCCTGATCACAGATGGCTTTCATCTTAAGCCCCTCTGAAGTACAAAGGCAGCTATTCCTTGTAATATTACTTGCTTTGTGTAAGAGCAGAATCTGGTTTTATCAGTGTCTCATCCTTTGTTAAAGGTGTTTCTTAGCGTGTGACTTTAGCACTCCTGGAAGAGACTGGATTAACAACCCTAGGCACCGATGCCACTCTGCGTCTAGAAAAGACGTAGCAGTTCCCTCATACTGCCCTTCCAGTATGGCTCACTGTTAGCACCCCACTCCGACGGCTGTTTGGTCTCCATGGCCTACTCAACCTTGGGCCAATCAGGGTTCCCAATATTAGTGATTGTTTAAAATGCATTCTGGGAACTTCTCCACTGGGGCTTGAATTGAAACCCAACAAACTCCTTCCGCATAAGCTATGGAACAGCCACCAGAGGAGACCAGCTGTCAGTCATTGACAGAGCGCTCACCCTTCCTGAATTTAAACCAGCAGCACCTTTCTCCCCCATTGCTAATTCTCCACGACATCCAATCCCTTATCTACTCCTTGTCTGAAATTTACTGAACTCTTAGCCAGACTGGGAGGTGAGCTGACAACCAATTGAAGGATTATGTCAAGAGTCCCAAGGGACCACAACTTCCTTTCTTTGTAGCCAACATGGCTGGAATTGAAGCCACTGACATCCAGCTCCTCTTTCCCTGTGGAGAACAATTGCATTTGACACTCCTTCCCTGTCAGGGCCTAACACATCCCCCAAGGAGGACTGAAAAGCTTGTGCAAATTTTTTTCTTTTTTTTTAAGTGTGTGGTCTCATAGCCATAACAATACAGATTCAGAATGAAATGTATAAATATAGTACCTCCAAGTGTTAGGTACTATGGCTCTGGGAGGCAAATAAGTGACTGCTACAATACAGTCACTTGCTAGCACAATACACTTGTTAGCAACAGATATGCAAATACATAGGGACAAAGGTTCTCTTCATCCCAGGCTGTGTATCCAGCTAGGTAGGATATGATGTAAGATAGTGACGGATTTCATTACTAGCCCTGGGGTTAGAATAAGGTTCATTTTAGCCCGTTCTTAGTTGATAAGATAATTTCTTCCTATAAGACTTGGCTCTGGTCCCATTACAGTCAGTGAGTTTTGCCTGTGGCATTAACAGGAGCAGGATCAAGTCAATCATTACATGATGCTCTTAGGAGCACCGGGCCCTTGTAGGGCTCTTAGGAGGCAGCGGGCCCTTGTAGTTCGTGCACATGGCTGGGTTCCAGACCCAGCTCTGCCACTTTGCTCCCTTTACAATCCTACCGGTTGGCCTCTCTGTGCTTCAATTTCCCCATATGTAAAACAGGGTTAACTCTACATACACACCTGGTGGGTTTTTTTTAGGTGCTCAGCTGTGGCCCTTTGATGACCAGTTTATGGCAGCTAAGACGATGGAACCATACTGCCATGTCCTGGGGATACAGAGGCTGCAGTGGGGTGGGGAGAGCAGCGTTGGTTGTGACGGCTTGGGTTCCTTATTCTCTGTGCCAGCAAGGTGGGCAAAGAGAGAAAAGGCAGGAAAAGATTTGGTGCAAGAATCGAGAGGGCTTTTGCCTTCACTTATCCCTCGGAAGGCTAGGCTGTCAGCAGACAAGGATCCAGCCTTCTCTCTGCAAGGATTAATGCAAGGTCAGTTGGAAGAGTGCCCCATCCGTGACTTAGTCAGGGCGGAGGCCCCAACCATGTGGGCATGACCCAAGCCTGGCAGGAAGACCCAGCTTTGGCACCCCGGGCTAGATCTCTAATGCCAGGGATGTTTCTGGTTACCCTGTTGAGTCAGGGGCCTGGGAGAGGATCAGGTTGGACTGGTTTAGCTGAGGAGCCCAGCTGCAGCTCTCTTTGGGGCTCTGCCCAAAGGGTCTATAGGGACTTTTGGACAGAGGGGCCCAAACTCTGGCAGGAGGTTGCTTACCTCCAGCTGGGCGCTTATGTCCCAGCCCAGAGCCCAGGCTGCAGTCCCCACGGACTGTCGCCCGCACGCACTGTGGGTGAGGGCCAGTTCCCAGGCACCAGCCAGAAGGCGGGCAGGGCGCCCTCCTTCAGCCTGCTGGGAGGATGCACGGGGAGAGCTGAGCCCAACCTGCCCTTCTCCTGGGCCCCGCAGCAGGGTGACACTGCGGCTCCTGCTGCCAGCCAGCTGCCAAGCAAACCACCCCAGCCCTCCTCCTTCCCTCTCCGCCTGGCCAGGGGCTGGTGCTGGTCACAGCCTGGGGCGAGGCATGGCAGAGCCCTGGGGCTCAGCCACCCATGTCCCCCTGGCGAGTGGGCACCTCTGGGGGCACCTGCCCCCTTGTTAGCCGGGCAATGACCTGAGACCCCCCCCTCCGGACCCGTGGGACCCGGTCTCCTCTCTGTTCTCACGGGAAGTGCCTGGCTGTGCAGGACCCAGAACTGCCCCGGGACCGTCCGCTCCGCTTACCTGTTCACACGGGCGCCTCCATCCGGAGTGACTCCGAACCGGAGCCGGAGGGAGGGACGGAAGCGCTCTCAGGGCACCGCGGCTATAGCCTCTCGTCCTCCTTCCCCCGATCTTCTTCCTGGAAGGGCCGTGCTAGCTTCTCTCCTCCGCCCTGCGAGGGAGGAGACAGGGCGGATGGAAGCCAACAGCGCAGCTCTGCGCTGGGCAGGCACATCTGTGGCTAGAGGGGGAAGGTCAGGGGCGGGTGAGTTCATCCAGTGGGAGAGGACTAGATCCACTGGGGATCGCACAGGATCTCAGGGTGGGGGGCGCTAGAGCTCCTGGGAAAGGGTTAGACCCACTGAGGATCAGGCATGATCTATGGGTGGGCGTGGGAACAGATCTGCTGGGAAATTGTTAGATCCACTGGGATTGCACAGTGTCTGGAGGGGGAAAGAGGTGGGGCTAGCTGTTTAGGGAAGTAATTTAATCTACTTGTGGTCACACACGCTCTCTGGAAGGGGGTGGATCCCCAGGGCAGCACATGGGATCCCACAGGGGATGAAATCGTTTTGTTGGGAAAAGGTTTGATCCACCAGGCACATCATGGGAGTCCAGTGCAAATTAACTGGCCGTTTGGGGGGGGAATTATTAGGTGCACTGCGTGAGCACATGGAGTCGAGCGGAGGGTGTGAATCAGAACAAGGAGATGTTTCAATTCACAGGAGCTGTATGGGATTTGCTGGAGATACTACTGGACGGATGACACATGCATGGATGCAGGCAATAGTTTCACAGGAGACAGTGGGGGAATGGGGTGGTCCAAGCAGGATGTCTGAATCCGGTGAGAGAGGTACAGATCTGCTGAGGATTTCGCAGAATCAGTGGGGTGGATTTAGCTGTGTTAGGGATATGCACAGGCACCTTTTGGTTGTCTTGGGATCTGCCTGGGATGGGTTCATATTATTTACATTTCTTCAGCCTGCTTCACTGGATCTAATAGGACTGAATCCACAAGTTACAGGCACAGGAGCTGTGAATTCAGAGGTTACAGTGGCTTAGCAGGAACAACAGTGTTTCGTGAGAACTTGGGAGACTGTCCCCCGAAAAATATTCACTAGGATGGTAAAGTAATCTGAAGAAGCAGGTGTTCCTTTTCCCAAATCCCTGGCTTCTAACTGTCCATACAATTCCCATATCTCTAAACAAACAAACCCCTTGAAACCAGTGCTTGATTTACACTAGCCCCTCTACGATGGGGTATTTACCCCACAGGGGTGGGTTTGGGAGACCAATTAATCCACCTGCTGCGTGTGGAGGGTGGGCAAAGCCTAATTAAAGATGAATCCCAGCTGGGTTGGAGCTGGCTGCAGCAATAAAGAGAGGAAGCCTGGAGCAGAAAAAGCCTATAGGCAGAGTGTGAAGAACTCTGTAGTTGCTGTTTTGGCACTAGAGTATCCTATGGGGGAATAGGGAGGCTCCTGCAAGGCAAGGAAGAAGCCTGGGGAGGAAGACCCTGGGTTAGCACAATTTCCTGTGGCTGACCCTGACACAAGAGTAATGGTGTGGACCCTTGGGAGGTGCTGCTTGTTACAAAGAGGCCAGGAAGGAGTAGGGGAAAAGGCTGAAGAAGGGCCTGTGGTAGAAAGGAATTCAGGGAGGCAGTGGCAATGTGTCTGACTTGGTTGCCTATCCTAGGACCCTTGCCCTCGGCCCAGTATAGAGGGTGTATTGGTGTTTTCCTACCAGCCACCTGTCAGGTGGCTTGAAGCCCTCCAACATACAGGGCTCTGGATGATTTAAAACCCTGAGAGAGGGGTGGAAGGACCATACAGCCAAGTTGGATCTGAGAACCAGATGTAAGAATGCGGGATGTTTTTATTGGATGGTCTGTTACTCCAGAAGAGGGGTGGAACTACAAGTGGCTGGGTGGGAGCACCAAGCTGTGAGAAGAGAGATTGTCATGGGACCAGAGCAACTGTTGGCTGAGATGGCTACAGAAGGAAAGCCAGGAGGTGCCCGGGTGAGTCCCCTCCTTTGCAATCCCATTATATTGTTTCCTCTGCTGTGCATGGTGAGATGTGCATGAACTACTTGTTATGAAAGGGTATTGCACTATACTGTGTATGTGGTTAAGGGACAGTCTATTTCAGCGTTCTGTCTCTGCGACTAGCTGCTTCTGTATGTTTCAAAGGAGACACTAAAATCCCCATGCTGTAGAAACTTCTTCCGGATCTCAGATGGCAATAATTTATGCCCTGGAGTATGAGGATTGACAGCCTATTTCACGTTTATATCAGCTGCAGATGCTGAGGTTATTCATACGTGTCTGAACCTCTTCTTGAGACTAAACTATTTGCTTCAATAATATCATGGCACAGTTAATTCCAGGGCTCACCTTTATGTTGGTGAGAAAAATGTATTTTCTGCTCCTTTTCCTATGAACTTCAGGAAAGGCCCATTGCAGTGTGAGGGTGGAGGGGGTCAGGAAGAAACCAAGACCCAAGTCCTCAACGCTAGTTTGGTGCCTAATTCACATTAAAAGCATGGGTGCAATCAATGGAAGGTAGGCGCCTAAATATTTTTGAGGATCTGGACCCAGGTGGCGAAGCCAGAGCTGCAGGTTATCTGATACAGAGGGGATATGGTACTGACTGAAGGGAGATGAAGCTTGATACCATGGTATCAAGTGTGAGTACGTGCAATCACCCCTAGGAGTGATCTGGTTACAGAACACTAATTGGATGTGTAACCTGATATGACTTCTGGCTTTCCCTGGGCTGCAGTAACTAGAGACACTTCTCCTCAAAATGCCCTTTCCACATGAATACCCAGTGGATGCCCTGCCCCACTCCTGACCTAGCCACACCCAGCAGGAGCTGCTGGAGGAGAGTTCTGGCAGAGCTGGTCTGGGCGGGAGCTTGACCCATGGGGTCACACGGAGCACTTGGAAACCTGGTGCTGATGTGGGGAGAGGCATGTGGGACTGTGGAGAGCTACAGGGTCTGTCTCCTCCAAATGGAGAGTTAGGAATGAGAATCCAGCATGAATGTTGGGATGGAGAGCGTGTGGGAGAGGAAGACAGGAAGGAGACTTTGAAGGAGGAATAGAAGCAAAGAGGGAGAAACTGAGTCTTCTGATTGAGAAGGGTGAAATTGCAGGGAGAGAGGTGGAAAGAAATTGAAGGAATGGGGACAGTGAGTGAAGGGGAGATGGGTAGTTATGGAGAGAACTCCACTGTAGGAGAAAGAGAATGTAATGTATGGAGAGCAGGGGATAGGGTATCTTCTACTTTCTTTATAAACAGAGGGAAAGTCTATGAAAGTTTATTGCTATATTATGTTACAAAAAAACCCCATACAATATTTAAACAAATGTATGGCCGGACAGGTTTACACAACTCACTGGAGGTGTGGCTCACAACAGTCTGCCATAATTCTTCCCCGAAGTGTGTGTGCAATGAAAGGATATTTTCTACAACCATATGTGTAAAATGTATTGCATGCACACACACATGCGTGTGTGTAAACGGAGAACTGTGAAGTTGTTTGAAGGAGTGGCTAGCTTTTGAGGTTGAGGGTCAAGTCACCTTGTAATAATGCTCTGCCCTTCTAGTGCCTTGCCATTCTGAGGTCTCAAAGCACTTTACACACACGAATGAAACAGTACAACACTCCTCTGGGGTGGATACATATTATTATAGTCAACTGGCTTGTGCAACATCACACAGTGGTGGAGCCAAGAACAGAACCCAGCTCTCCTGACTCCCGTTCCTGTATTGTGATCACTGGGGCTTGCTGTACAGTTCTGTCTTGAACGAACTTGATTTGCATGTGACTGACCAAGTTGTTATGTAATCATTTTGCTGCATACGTAGGTGGCAATCTGATTAACATGTGGTAGGAATGTGATTTTAGAGTTGTTAAATCCTGTTCTGACCCTACGTAACCACTCCTAGCCAGAGGTATGATTAAGCATTTACTTTGGGGCTTAGCGAGACCCCCATTTAGGATTGTAGTTATTCTGAAAGCGAGCATGTTCCAGAACTGATGTGTGACCTATTCACAGATTGCTTTAGAGAGAAATTAGTGAAATTGTTCCAGGGGCCTAGATTAGCAAACTCTCATCTGAGAAATGGAAACCTATGATGAAACAATTTGGTCAATTACATTGATTTTTTTAAATCAAGGAAGTAAACCACACCTTATCCTTCTGATTCCAAAGCAGTTCACAACTGCACATACACAAAAATCACTTTCACTCACCATTGAAAGGCAGTCCCCTCTGGGGTGGAATAAAGCAGCTATTTAACAGCGCACAGTAAAACCACGCGGCACTTCTGGACAGTACAAGGAAGATGTGATATCCTAGTGAAACTGCTTAGCAGAATGATCCCTGTTGGAATTTTATTTAGGATACCTGGATTCTTATCGAAAGTACCACGGGATATTTGACAACCACAGGTGGTCAGAAAGATCCACTCTGGCCTTCCTTTTTCCCCTCAATATGTGTGTACTTGGAGCGAGAGAGGAACGAAGTGATGCTCAGCGAGAAAAGGAGGCTTCTATATTCCAAGTTGTAGAATGCTGGATACAAAGGACACCGAGGGCAGTCCTGGATTCTGCTGTGATAACTGGGACTGCAAATTTTCCCTAATTGTGAGTTTGACTGAAAAGAGTGAGTGAGTGTTCATAAAAATGTCGTCATAACGAATGCTGATTGGGGAGGGTTGTCCGTTGGAAATTAGACCTAATTGGTGGATAAAATAATTCCACCCATCAATCCCTTTTGGGAGAAAAACTGGCTACATGCGTGAGTTTCACCCTCATGACTGACTGCCCCTCCTAGCATCTCCTGTGGCCCCTGGGCCTACATCATCCTGATTCTGTGATTGGACCAGAGAGGAGGACTCAGATGACTTCCCCACTTCCACTGGCTCCAACTGAACCCCAAACACCTGCCTGGGATGCCAGACTTTGTCAGCCCCTTTTCGCCCCCCTCCCCTGTATGTTCTTTTCCTTCATCACCTTATTTCTTATGCCTCTTTCTCCTTTTGCTTCTGTTTAATAACCGTCTGGCTTAGCTGGCCAAGACAGCATATTTTGCAATAAAACTGCAGCTAAAAGCAGTATCCTAAACTGCCCAATGCTGGTACAAGTCTGCCAGGTCTTGGAGTAGCTGTGTGGTGTGCCTGTGTTTCTCTGGAAGTGAGGTTGCAAGTGAAAGTCAACACCAAAGAGAAGCTGCATTTTCTATCTTTGCTATTCTTTCCCCCCTTTTTTGTGTCATCTTTTGCCTTCTAGGAATTGAGATTGGGTATTAACCACAATGATGGCTCCAGCCCATCTTTAACTTCTCTTTCCCCCTCCCGAAAGACATGTAGTTATTACCATCTTTAATACCATCTAAAAGAGTGTCAAAGAAGGGGGATGGGGAAGAGTGTCAAATACATGGGGGTGGAGTGAAGTTCCTTCTAAAGACGCCCTCAAGCTCAAAGGAACAAGGGATGTTGTTAAAATGAAAGCCTTATTTAATATTTCACATTTCAAATGCTTTCTCTGTTTTTCCTTTTCTGTATCATTAATGAAAGATCAAAGGGACTTTTAATGGTGCTAAGCAGGCTTCTGTCTCTGTATTCCAAACCCCAAACCTGGTTTAAAACTGTTTAACGCTGGGCAGGGACTGCGTTAAGTTAACACCTTTTGACTCTCCAGCCCGTATATTCCATCTAAATGAACACAGCAATTCTCACTGATTCAAAAGGGTTCTGTGACCGAGTAGCAGAACAGGTGACATTGCTCTGAGGGAATCCGTAGAGGCAATGTCATGAAGGAGAGTCTTCTCTGTGGTCACGCTCACCCCCAGAATTAAAAAACCAGGAGTCAAGCTCCGCCAAATCATGACTGATTTAAAAGTCCTCACATCTCCTTAAATATACTTGGGAGTTTTAAAATTTCCATTCTGGTTTCTAAGCCTTTAGGTACACTCATATCACATTGTCCTGCTTTTTTCCATGACAATGAGGGCTGGGAACTTTCGATTTTTTTATTTGAAAAACGTCAACTGAGATTCTCTCCTAATCACATAATTGCAGCAGGTGGGACACTAAGGAAAAGCAACTCTCTCGATTTTTATCTAGTGATATTTGGTGCAATGCTGCACCTGAAAGACGACCCCCTCCTGGGACACAGCACCCTCCTACACCGATGCTGAAGCCCTGGTTCAGAACCAACGCAGAACACTGCTCCCTGAATTCCCAGCATCGTGTTCTGTGGCATCAGAACTCCCATCCAAATGCTGATTAGTCCAAGCCCTGCTTCGCTTGGGAAAATGGGAGGCAAAAATAGCCTGAGGTAGGCAGCATAGAGTGCAGACAGAAATGAGAAAACGTTTTTCTTCTAAAGTGCTTGAAGACTACGCCCCGGATAATGGGACTATTAACTCAGGTCTGCTTTGGGAGGCAGCCATAGAACTGCTTTGGGAGGCAGCCATGGAGCTTCACTGGGATGCAGCCAAAGCTGTAATCTAAAGCAAAACTGCCTGCACTTGCTGCCAACAAAAGAATAATTAGCATTTAAAAGATCTTAAAAGTTAACTTGAATGCCCCTGTTAGGAGGCCATGGTGACACAGGTCTCATGGAAAAACTAATCTAACCATTGCAGGGGCCACTTGACTATAGGTCAAAGACCACACAGGAGCCTTTAAAATTAGCCAAAAGATGTGACACTAGTTCAATCCCTGCTGAAGTCAGCAGTACCACCTGGGGATAAGAGAGTGAAGGATTCAACCTACTGCTTTTGGGGAGAAACCAACAGTGACGTGCTGTTTTCTCCATTTCTCGAGTTTTTAATGAGATACACATTAGTGGAAGATTGTCAAAGACAGCAGGGCAAATTGAACTATCACAGTAAGGAGAGGGAACAGTCTTGCATTGGCTTGAAGGTAGACTAGTGCTAGATATTCTTGTCTGGTCTCTAGTCAGCATACAAACAGATGACACCAGCACATACACTGACCGGGTCTACTGGTTCAAAGGGATATAGCAGGATCTGGTTAGCCCTGCTATTTGTCCTGCTGATAAAACTTCTGGCACACAAGATTAGAGGGATCCCTGGAATATCAGGGAGTGTCCATAATAGTGGATGATGTAAAATGACCTCATCTGCAGGAGGCATGATCCTCATCACCTAAACTCAACACTCATTCCCAATGACTTGAAAGAAAAGCAAAAGATTTTGGGTCCGATCCACAGGTGGTGTAAATCTGCAGAGGTCTATTTGGGTCTGATCCATAGGTGGTGTAAATCTGCAGAGATCTATTGATTTCAATGGAACTACTCACGTTTACACCAGCTGAGGTATATGGCCCATTGGTACTCAGGGCATTTGGGTGAGAGCTCTTCAGACTTGGGTCCTTAAAATGAAGGATGCTTTTTCACTGCGGGGGGGAGAGAATCTATTGCATTTGAAATGTGAGACCTGCTTTAAGTCTCCCAGTTGCCACCCCACTCCTGACTTGAACAACCTCTGTTTAGATGTATTGAATGCAACCTAGAAACTAAGTGAAATCCTGATTCCACTGAAGCCACTAGAAGTTTTGTCACTTGGGAGGTCAGGATTTCACCTAGTGTGGTCAGTGTGATGGACACCAGATGATGACCACTTACTGCAAGGCAACGAATATATACCAGAGTGAAGTAAGAATGAGTCTGGGAACAATACACTGGGTATATTACACAGGAAGAGGTTTGACTGATGGATTTTGGTTCATAGAATGTTAGAGTTGGAAGGGACCTCAAGAGGTACCTAATCCAACCCCCTGCTCAAAGCAGGACTAACCTCAGCTAAATCATTCCAGCGTCTTGCTTTGTTTTGACCTGCTGTGTTACTGTCATGTGGTTTGCCTCATGCTACCTTGCAAGCTTATACTTAATTGACATCTTTTGTTGAGTTTGGTATTTTGTTGAATTGATGTCAGGGGAGGAAAAACTCCTGAAGATAAAATGACACTTTTAGAGCAGTGTGTCTCAGCGACTGGTGTCCATAGAGCGGTCCTGGTCCCTGAGAACTTCTGAGATCTCCCTGACATAGTTGAGGGGGGGCAACAAACTGGTCCCTGGTATCAGAAAGGTTGAGAAACACCGTTCTAGAGCATCTTGCGCCAGAGCAGCTCAAAAGTAGTCATAGCCCGGGGCTAAGGTTTTCAAAAGTACCAAAATTTCACGTGCCTCCATTTTTAGCATGCTCAACTCTAGGCCCCTTAAAGGAGCCTGAGTTTGTTCGGGTGAGTGTATAGCACTCTCTGAAAATCAGGCCTCATTGAGGGGTCACTTGTTGGGCACCCCAGATCTCTAGACACTTGAAAATCTTGACCTAGGAGAATAACCCTTGCTATTTCCTTGCAAAGCACGTATGAATCACTGTTTTTAACAGATGGGAGGGCTAGGGAGAAATGAGGCACTGCAAGGTTAAATGATTTGCTGGGTGTCACCCAGCGAGTCCGTGGCAGAATAAGCAATAAAACCCAGGCATCCTGATTCCCAGCCTCTGGAGCATTACAAAAATAATTGAACACTAGGGAGAAATGGTGCATAAGGGGAAGGCTGGAATAAACAGGTGGATGACAGCCCTCTGCCACCTCCGGATGACCCCGAGAAGTGAACAAACTTCTCCCAAGGGAATATCGAGTGTAAACGTCATTTGTCACCTGCTTTTACCTGTAGCTCAGAAATTAACAAAACCTACCTCTACAGCCGTAAGGTAGAAGTGAATTTTATTAGCAACAAAGAGCCTTTGTGGACTTCAGGGAGCAAATCTGCCCTTACTCGGGATGCTGCTTCAGTGTAATGGACCCGCCGCTGCTCACCATGGCAGCAGGATACAGTGGCTCTGTGAACGTGGTCAGGAAGCGGTAGATAAGGTTCAGGGTGTTAGTGACACCATAGAAAGTCAGGGAGCCAGCGGCATAGTCCAGGAAGATTCCGATGGTCTTGTAGTAACTGCCCTTCACCACGGTTTGGATGTTGTTGTGCCAGACAGAGAACTTCAAGGAGTCCCACTCCAGACACCATGAGGTGTCGTTCCTGCCGATCAAGTAAAAGATGCAGCTCTTCCCAGTCTTGTGCATGTAACTGTAGGTGGCTCCCAAGCAGACCCATGAATCTGAGACCTCCACTTCCCAGTAATGGCAGCCCTCGCACAAACTGCGGGTGCACAAGACCTGTGGCCAGTGGTTGAATCCCTGACAGGACCCGAAGAAAGACTCCAGCAGGATGCCCATGTTCAGCACGGAGTGGGTCTCCTTAAAAAGCAAGAGCTCCTCACTGGCGGTGTTCGGATCGAAGTTCAGATTGCAGTAGTCTGTTTCACAGGAGGCAAAAGGAGATACATGTTGGACAGCCACAGTGAATCCATTCCTGATGGGTGAGGGGAGGGAGGCGTCAGACTGAACAGTTGAGCTCGGTTCACAAACCAGAAGGGTAGGGAACGCTATGACGAAGTGACTGCTACCAGCTGAGACGCTGTGAAGGTGGACAGGGGCTGTTTCCTCTCCAAGATGCTTGGGGAGGGACTGTGGGGCAGACTGTCTTCACACATGCACTGCCGTTACATCAGTGTAACTCCTTTTGCTTTAGTATGGCTACCTCCTGATTTTTCCTCTGGTGTGAATGAGAGAGAGCGATGCAAAGGCTGCTGCTTGTGTCCTAGACAGCACTGAGCACCCTATCAGTATTTTAAAAAATTATACCACTCTTGAGAGAAGTACAAGCTTCCCTTCTAGCACAGAAGGAGCCTGAAAGAGCTGGTACCATATGGAGCTCCAGAGCAGAGCTTCAGCTGCGAATTCAAGGGCTTTACGTAGCTCCCAGTGTATTATCTTGTTTCCTTGTGCCCCCATCGGTATTCACCCCTTTTCTTAGCTTAGACTGTAAACTCCAAAGAGCCGGGACTATTCTTTTTGTTAAGCTTTTATACAAATAACACCATGAAATGTTTTCATTACTCTTCTGTGTTGTTCTTAAAATGTAACATGCTGTGTACTCAAAAGCGTGCTTGCTGTGCTAGAAATGTCACATCTAAGGCTAACGGGTAGGGGAAGGAAACATGGTGTAATATTGTAGCTGCGAAATAGCATGTGATCATATACCTGTAGTACTTGTACAAGAGAAAAGAGTCAAGATTGCATCTTCAGCCTTAACTCTAGCATGTACTATCTTCCAAACACTTAATTCTGCAGCCTTAATGGTCTCCTCCTTTGCTTTTATTAAAGTAAAAAATAGGTGAGGGGGAGAAGATAGGGAAGAGAAGACCCCAAGAGAACAAAGGCACTTTCCCCTCCAGAACTTGGAAGATCTGTTGGCCCACAAGCTGGCTATAATAGCTATAAATGCCATAAATTGTAATATTTGGCTAGACCCCTCTTGGAACACCCTGCCTCAGGTCCTTTGGGGGAAACCTCTCTCCTGTGCAGCTTAGCTAGTGTATGGGAGACAACAATCCTTTTCCTTCCAAGCTGCAGAATTCCTAGAGTGAATTGCAGCAGGTCTCCACCCTGTGGCCCTTAAAAGGGGAGTGGCAGCTCTCCCTGAGTGCCCCCTATCTTCAGCATCTGCTATCTTAGCCCCACAAACCTGAGGTTGGAAGCTTTCCATAACTTCACTCTGGGTCTCATCCTGCTCCCATTCAATCAGTGGGGGATATGGTCATGTCTATCATTAGCCTAGCTTAGTGGCTCTCAACCTTTCCAGATGATTGTACCTCTTTCAGGCGTCTGATTTGTCTTGCAGTCCCCAAGTTTCACCTCCCTTAAAAACTATTTGCTTTCCAAATCAGATCTAAATAGACAAAAGTGTCGCAGCCCACTGCTACTGAAAACTTGCTGGCTTTCTAATTGTTACCATGTATAATTATAAAATAAAGCAATTGGAATATAAATCTTGTACTTGCATTCAGTGTACAGTATATAGAGCAATATGAACAAGTCATTGTCTGTATGAAATTTTAGTTTGTACTGATTTTTACTGGTGCTTTTTATGTAGCCTGTTGTACAACTAGCTAAATATCTAGATGAGTTGATGTACTCCCTGGAAGACCTCTGTGTACCCCTTAGGGTACCCTTTGTTGAGAACTACTGGGCTAGCTAACCTCCTTCTGTAAGATGTCATGGCTCACATGCATGGTACACTTTTTCAGTCAAAATAAGTCCAGTTTTCACTGAAACATTTGGACTCTTCTCATTGAGGACTGACATAGCAAAGCTCAATATTTAGCCTGACCCACTTTGGTTTTACAGTTGCTTCAAAAACCTGCCAGATTATTATTTTTAATAAATGTATTTTCCCCATTTTCCTCATACTCCAAAAAGCCAATCTGATTTTTTTAAAACAAAACTCATTTAGAAACCAAAACAAAATGTTGGTTTAGTTTTTTTAAAATAAATTTCTCTTGAAAGGAGTTTCAAAAAGCTCTGAATAACTATAAAAATAGGGGTGTAGAATGGATACTTCAGCTTTAACGCTAGCTGTCATCATTTCCATAACAATTTAAATGTCCAATAAGACATTACATCACCTACCTCATCTTTCTAATCAAGAAGTTCATGTATATAGGGCCCAATCCTGCTCCTTCCGAAGACAGATGCAAAATCTGTCTCAGTTCTTTCCTCCCCCCACGCCAAAAAAAAAAAAGACAACCACCACCTAGAACTTTTCAATATTCATGTTGCAGGCTAATTTTTTGCATCTCACTCAGCCAATGAAAATAGTTCTAGTCAGTTTCACTCTCCAGGACAATGCTTCAGTGTTTGGGTTGCAGAGGAAAGCTTTAATTCACACACAACCCTTTTGATAATTAAGAAAATTAAAATATTTCCCTTCACTTTAAGGTTTTGTGGATAGGAAAAAATTGGTCTTACAACTAACTTTACTCTTATATTTTCTTCTGTGCAATAGCTAACTTCAGATTTGTAACCAATGCTATGATTATTTAATATCACTTTTCCTCTTAACTCCTTTCTATTACGACATGGTGCATCCTGTTCAGGATAGATATAGATCACAAAATCCTTGGGCTAAGTAGAGATGAGGTTTTTTAAAAAGTACTTCTCAGGTATTTTTCAGAGTAGGCAGAGCCACCTGGCTTTCAGCCAGTTCAGGAAGACTCTTTGCTCTCGTCTGAATACAAAGGTCTCCTTTTTATATGGCCCTTAACCCAGCCTGTAATTCTGCAAGCACGGTTTGTATCTACAATTAATTGCTGTTGCAAAAGATAGACGGTAATCATCCAGTTACTTTATTTTGTCCACAAATCAAGCACATAGGCTGCTAAATCTTAATTGCTTGTACCTGCAATTAGTTGCAGTTGGAAAAAAAACCCACAGGAACAGCCAATTGTGCCTGCATAATTAGAGACAATATTTCAAAAGCAGGCTCACATTAATAAAATTCTCTCCTCAAAAGTACGCTCATGATTATATTAAAGGAACATTGCTAGTATTTTTAAATACTCTTGTTTATATTACAGAAGCTTTACATTATTAGAACTGAAATAATTTAAAAAGATCTAACTCACCTGTTACTATAGGTGTTTTACTTTCTGCACTGCTGCCAGCTCAGACAATAGTCAATTACACTTTTGTTTAGTCGGTTCCTACTCTATTTCAAGTTCTGTTTTATCCAAGAATGCATTGGCACTTGGGTTTCAAGAACCACAGAACCTGTTTCCATTAGAATTTCAAAACCAATCCATAGAAACATGTCTTTTGATCTCAAGTTTCTGTAAAACTAATTTTTTTAACAAAACCTAAATTTTGGGTTGAACTTTACCTGGTGGCATCCTCTGTGTGTATACTGAAATATCTCCTGATATCATCAGTAAAACTACAGGTCAGGCAACTTTTGCTTCAGTCTGAAGTTGTTTAAACAAAATGCAACTAGTAAACGGATTGGAAAAAGACTCACATGTTTCCTGCTTCGACAGATATGGGGTGGAAGTGATTCCTGTACCGGTGAGGGCTAGTTTGGCCCCCAACATAGTTTAGACCAGCCTTGGCTTGTTCTTTAGCTACAACAGCCTCCGCTGGCTATTGCATACCTGTAAAATAGCTGGGTAGGTTTAGAAACACCCCAGCAAAAGGTGTTTGTGGGGAACCTTATTGCTGATTTGCCAATGAATTTCCCCTAGGAACTCTCTGGAAGCAGGCACCAGGCATAGCATGGTGTTAAAGTAGGTGGTTAGAGAGCCTCTGTTCTCATTAGACTGCATAACACACCATGACTTTCACCCATATCAGAATCCTCATGTCTATGAGGTTCCTATACCCATCTAGCCCATCCCCTCACTACCTCCCCAAAGTGTCACTTGAATAGCACTTGACACTTTTCCAGCACCTTTCATCTGAAGAGCCCCAAGAACTCTACAAGCGTTTACTAAAGAAGCTTTGACCCTGTGAAGTAGGTCATCACCATTGTCCAAATGGGCGAAGCGGAGACACAGTGGCCTACCCAGGGTTGCCCAAACAGCTAGTGTCAGAGCTGGGAAACCCCCTGACGTCCAGTCCCAGGCTCTGACCATTAAACAATGCTTCCTGTTAGAGGGGAAGTGCTCTCCATTAAGGGCCAATCCTGCCCTTGTTTAAATTACAGCAAAACTCCCATTTCCAGCAGTGCAGGGATCAGATCCTTAGATTACCGGATCTTTGGGGCAGGGCCTCTTCATTCCTGTCTGTACAGTACCAGCCTGGCATTTTCATTTTATAAGTAGCTAGATCCTATTCTACAGGGCCACTACTGTTGCCTGACTTCAGTTGTTTCTAGAGTTCTGCTGAACTAGCCAAAGTGGCACGTGTCTGCTCCACACAGCTCCAGTTGCTCTCTCAATAAATATCTTGCTGCATTTTTTTGCTGGTCTGCCCAGTCTTGAGTCAAACTATAGCAACTTCAGATGAGTTCCTTCAGTTGAGGATGCTCTCAACTCTATCAGTTATACTAGACCATCCCCAGAAGCCAGAGAAAGAAGACTATGGGAGAGAAGGTCAAGGAACATAGTACAGCCACCTACATTTCAGGAGGTTCTTCCTATCCACATCGGCTGGTAATACCTCGTAGGGCTGCATTGTTATTCCTGTAAGACGAAAGACACACAGCAGCTGTTTATGCTGCTTGGGAAGTGCAGGTGGAGGTGTGAGCTTTGGCTGAGATGGGTGGTATGGGGGGGAAAAGCCACCATCTTCCATTTGGGACTTTTGTGTCTCTCCCAAAGTGAAATGTTCTACAGGTTGAAAAATGTTCAGTTAAAGTAACTGTCCCCATAATTTTTCCATTTTCACCTGTCTCTGCATTTGTGTGTTCCTAAACAGGGCTGGACCCAGAAATCCTGAAATACCACAAGAGAGGCTGTTCTTACAGTTCCAGAGAGGTAGCCGTGTCAGTCTGTTTTCAGCAAAACGGTGAGAGTTCTGTGGCACCTTAAAGACTAACACAAATTTATTTGGATGCATCCTATGAAGAGGGTTTCTGCCCACGAAGGTTTATGCCCAAATACATTTGTTAGTCTTTAAGGTGCCACAGAACTCTCGCTGTTCTTACAGCAGTTCCCAGCCCAGTCAGAAATCTTAGAAGTGGATGGTGCAATACAAAATACACATTTCGGAGGGAGATCTGAGATTGGTGGAGTCCCCTGCAAGCAGTAATCAAGGTTGGTGGAAGCCAGAACGTGACTAAAGAGTAGCTAGCAGGCTGCAGCTATACACAGACACTCGGTGTGACTCACGTTCTCTTTGTGAGCAGCCCAGGTGAGCGTGATAGCAGCAAAACATTGAGAGGTGCCCAAGGTTGCAGAGCAGGGGTGACAAAACCCCTCACCAGTCTGGATTGCATCCCTAAATGTCCTAATGGCAGAGTCAACAGGATTTATACACAGCTTGCAATTTTAAATGAGGTTCACACTTTAACCACTGGTGTCCATTTTAAGTGAATCTGAAGTGTGGTGGCTGAGAACAGCTAAGGTTATAGTTTGTTTTCGGTTTGTGTATTTCTGGTAAGGGAAATCAAGTGGTAAAACATAAATATGAGCAAATACCAGCAATGCATCAATAAAGCTAGAGTTGGCCAGGCTGGAGAAAACACACCAGCACCCCCAGCTTAGCTGATAGCCACTGGAGGATGGTAGGTAAAGGCAGTGGGCCTGATCATCAGTTGATAGAAATTGTCATAGACCCATTGAAGCAAATGGAGCTTTGCTTATTTACACCAGCCGAGGATCTGGTCTGGTTACTGAAGTGGAGGGACAGTTCAGTCTGACTGGAGCAAAAGGGAGCCCGCACCCTGGACTCTAGCCCCCTTTCTAGTGCCACAATCTAGACATTAATGGGATGACACTGGTGGCTAACAGCACCTTCTCCAGGCAAAAGGGTGAGCACTAAATGGGAAAGGGAGCTGGGGGAGGTGATTGGACTCAGCGTAGGAACAATAGCCCGAAGATGAGAAGTCACTGGCTCAGGGCCGCCTCAGCAAAGGCCTGTGAGGGACATGGGAGGTTATCAGCCCTCAAATGGGATACACAAAATTATGGGGAACAAAGCTGTTCAAAGCTAGTGAGTGATTAGGTAGCTAAGCCGTTCAAGAGACTGAATCTTCAGGTCTCTTGCTCCATAAAGGGTCTCCACTTGAACTCCTAGTTGAAGGCTGGTGGCCGCAGGTGCCATCTTTGAATGCTGTCCAAAGCAGCAGTGAGGGAGCCAACTGATTTATTGTCAAGACCAGCCGGATATACGTTCATATCCATTCTTGAGAGGAGGAGGAGGAGGGGTTTATGGGAGGAACTGATGACCAACCTAGATTGGAGAGGAAGGGGATATTCTGGAGTCATGGCCATGGCCATGTCCATTCTGGCCTATAGTCAACGACAAAACAGAATTCCCCACTGAAAACCTGGTGAGGATGGGGTGTTCTCCATTTCAGCTTCTAAAAACGTATACGCCAATACCAGGACTGTGTGCCAGGAGATCAGTAAACAGGATGGTTTCCTGATACATCCAAAGGAACTGAAGCTGGCAATACACTGAACAGACAATCCCTTGGGGGAGGGGTGGGGCAGGGGAAACATTCAGCTCTCAGTGGAAGAAGCTTACTCACCTTTCATGAGGATTTTATTGATGAAGCAGAGGCCAACCATCACTAGCTGAGTCTTCAGGTCACCCAGATTCTGTTTAAGGCCGATAAAACTTGAGCACTCCTCACACTTCAGACTGAGAACAGGTTCAGTGCAGGCTCCCAACTTCTTGAGCTTTGGGAATTCCTAGTAGGGCAGAGACCCTCTTTAAAACACAACCCCTCACCATTCATTGAGATCATGCCACAGGGCCAGATGCAGACATGGACGAGCACCTCACTCCACACAGTGCAAGGGACTGTTGGTGGGGTAAGGCAATACTCAACTGTGGAAAGCGTCTTGGAATCTGACCCATAATGAATTTTGCTAACTCTGCAGTCTCACCAATCAGCCCTGAGGAAGGAACAAAGGTGTATGTATGAAGGGGTACATGTCAAGAGGAGCACTGTTTCACCTGCAGCTGTTCTTTCAGAACTGCATCTAGGCATTCGGGAGGCTGCTATTTGTGCACGTCCAGCGTTCTTGTTTTTTTTGCAAAAGGTTTGAAACCTTACTGGAAATGTCTGCAAGGTCTGCGCACAAAAGGACGTGGCACAGTTAGTACAGACTGAGTGAGGGTGTCTATATGCAGCTGGATGACATTGACCGCAGTGCAGTGAGCCCGCTCTGCCGCGTGTACACCACTTAAGTTCCCCTTACACCCTCAAAATAGGGTTTAGGTAGTGCATGGGCCTCTGCCGGGAGAAAGTTCTTTCCTCCATTTTGAAGGAGTCTGTTGTCCAAGTAAATCCTCATGGATTTTACTGAAACATTGACTTGTTTTTGGCGTTAAGAAAAGTTCCCCGTTGCCTCAGAACATAAGCATGCTGCAGTCCAGAAAAAACAAACAGTTGCCTTTTAAGCAAGGATTAGTATTGTATGCAAGGAAGAACATTAACAGCTTGATGTGGCTACTGTGTTTGTCTAATTTGTTATCGTCTCACTGGCAGATTTATTTCCAAAGCCAAAGAAGCTTTTTAAAAAACAAAGTGAGTTTTAAGCCTCTCTAGATTTGGAAATTTGGTCTGGTTCCCTTAACTGCAGTGGGGCTACGTTGATTTACACTAGCTTTGGAGCTGGCTCTCTGGAATTTGTTCATTCCCAGGGGAGGCTAAGGTCATGTCGCTTTTGGGGGGCGGGGGCATTGCAAACATTCAAATGGAATTTGTGGCAAAAGAAATTCCCCCTATTTTGTACCCAATTACATGAAGAGCTAGGCAAATATGTTTCTGTTTACCCAACATGACATGGCCAAGCTTTTGGGTGCACAATGTTCCTCATAAATGTTTGAATTAGAAGATTCCCATCTGTTGATTTCCATGTACAGCCTAAAGTAAAATATTATCGTTCAGGGTGTTTCTCTTGTTCCTACCTTCATTCTAGCTGCTTTGCAAAAACCTGGTGGTGTCTGACCATTTATATTGGTTACCTCTTTTCTTTTGACCAGACCAGAACCTGCCAACCTTTAAACATGTTTAGTAATGAATTAAATATTTGGTGTCCTTGAACTCCAGAGTTCTGAGTTCAGTCTCTGCTATGTGAACTTGGGCAAGTCTTTTACACTCTCCAGGCCTTGGTTTCCCATCTATAAAATGGGGATAACTCCTTGTCTATTTGGACTGTAAGTTTTCTATGGCAAGGGCTGTTGCTTTCTATGTGTCTGTGGTGTGAGGTGCTGTACAATGATGTTGATCTTGGTTAGGGCTTCTAGGTGATCCTGTAGTGCAAACTAATAATAGCAGCTTCATAGAGTAAGGCCAGAAGGGGCGTCTCTGTTATCTAGTCTGATCTCTGGCATAACACTGGCTATAGGACTTCACCCAGTAATTTCTGCATCAAGCCCCCACCTTCTGTTGGAGCTATAGTATCTTTTCTAGAAAGCAATCTGGTCTCGATTTAAAGATTTTTTTAAGTTTAATTATCTACTGTCAGCATTTCGCTAAAATAAAGGAAATGCAAGCAGTCTATATTCTGCATTTGAAGTTTATTTTACCCCTTCACATCCTTCTGATGGCAGCAGTGCTATTTTAACTAATACTATTCTGAGATTATAATGAATAACTACTGCATAAAGAGATCCTGCTATTTCCCCCATCTTACTCCTCCATGTGGTTCTGCTTCCGGGGCTGATGAAGTCAAAATGATCAATACAAACTGGTGCAGTAGTAATGGCTACAGGGTGCTCACAGCTACGCTGATCTCAGGGTGGAGGCGGAGATCTGATTCTCAGCTCGGAGACGTGCCCGCGCTATCTCCCATTGGGCTAGCATCCTGCAAATAGACTAGCTGCGGCAGCACGAGTGGCAGGGATGGACTTGCTGCCTTTGAGTCCATGTCCATCCTGTCCCTTGTGCTGTTCAGGCTAGATGTTATTTTAGCATGCTAGCTACCAGGCCTATATATCCCCAAGCTGGCAATCATACCCCAGCCTCTCCCAGCAGAGGGTGCTGCAAGGAATAATACAGGAAAGCAGGCTGAGGATCTTCTCAGCTACTCCAGCCATAGTCCCTGCTCACCAAAAGTCGCTATAGGAAATTTACCGCGGCTCTATGTGCCTGCCGCAGAAGTAACTGCAGGGAGTAGTGAATGATGATCTGGATGCGAAGTGTGGGGCGGAGCTGGGCCATACTGATGGGTGCAGTTTACCGTAGTCACAGGGTGGAAGGGTGAAGTCTACCTGCAGGAACTGTTGGTCACTTGCATTGTCGAGGAGGTTTGTCAGCCAGAGGTTCTGCTTGTTGAGGTCAGCAAGCTTTGCTTGTTTCTGCTGAATGGAATTCCCCAGCTGCAGTAGGGCTGCTCTCTCCTCCTTGTCCAAAAACTCCAGGACCTTCACCTGCATTCGTTTGATCTCCTTTATAATCTCAGCAAAGCTTTCATTCACCTCGTCTCTTGAGTTCTTGACCACTTTCTGGGTGGGAAGGAGACAGGCTGGGGTCACCGATCTTTGTGGGACACCTGATGTGCTGACACTCTCCCCAAAAGTGGCCCTCACTTTCTGCAAGAAGGTCCTGGACCATTGGCTCATTAATAGGATGACCAGAGGAAAAGGCCTTTGCCCCACTAGGGGAGCTTACAGTACTTCGGTGTAGATTCTGACGCCCTTTGCTCATGTTGAGGGGTAGCTCCCTCTGTGGGGGGATCACTTCCACTGCCTCCTCAGTAGGTTAGGCTTAGGGGATCAGACTCTGACCCTTTGTGATTCTGCCTTGTAAGCTTCTTGGGCAGGGGCAGTTTTTTTGGTTCTGTTTGTACAGTCCCTAGCATAGTGGAGTCCTGAGCCACAACAGGGTCTATGGCAAAGCAAATGAATAACAATAAAGGGGAGTAACTTTATTCTTCCTTGGAAAATCTTCCAATATTTTCTGTAATGTACACATAGAAATGTCATGGAGTTGAGGGTCTCTTTGCTTGATCAGTTACAGTGAAAGACCCTAATGCTAGGTACATCTGAGGGTAAAGACCCCCTCCCTCCCCCCAGTCTCTGGGCCCCATGTGAACTGTGGCTCTTGTTTCAACATCCACCATAATAGAGAGATTCTTTGACAATCTGATGTTTGGGAATTAATTTGGGTCATGTTGAGTCTCATGTATTAGAATGAAAGCAGCAGTTTTACCGTGAGATAGATCACCCTCCCTTTGTGTTTGTGACTGTCTGACGCCATCATCAGGATCTGGTTTCCCACGTTGGCTTGTATTCGCTTGGCCTCCACCTGGAATAGGAAGAATGAACATATTTACATTCACTGTAAATACATCATCACCTATAAGTTGGATTCCATGCCTACCCAAATGCAAAATTCTCTGCAGAAGCCACTTCTCACTGCGAACTTGTGCTCCCAAATCTCAGCTTTCACGTAAAAAAAAAAATTATAATAAAAGCTCAGGTTCTGATGGTTGTGAAGAACACCTTAACAACATAAACTTGGTGCAGTGTTGTCTTGAATCTGAGACAGTCTGCAACAAGAGTTCTGCGGTGTCAGCTACCCCCATTCATCTAGGGAGTGTTTAATCTGGATTTAAATATTCACCCAACCTAAATACCCTCTCCAGCTTCCAGTGGATGTGATGATTTTCACTTTCCTGCTTTAAGTTGGGTGAATGTAACTGGTCAAGGAAGAAACCTGGCCAGGACACAGGAATTAATGTTCCTAATTCTTATGAAATGAAGCTTTTCATGACCACAAGTGAGTTTGAATTTACATCTCATCTGAGATGTGGCACTTTTAGCAGCACAATCCCATTTTCCTGCTGTGTTAGATCAGTAATAACCCTGAAGGAATGCCAGCTTCACATCCTCTGGTAGCAGCCTAGGTTTTCTGGGTAGCCTCCCATCCAAGTGTGATTTAACAATAATAGAATAATAAAGTATCATGTTGTATAGTGCACCATAAATTCAAACCATGCTTTATGGAACACGGCCCCATCCTACAAAAAGTGCCTTGTGTGCAGACCTCTACACCCCTCACAAAACACCTTTTGAATTCAGGGCCCTCCAGTCAGAGATCTCCCCTGTCTTTGAGAACATATTGCCCAGACCTGACCCCTCCTTGGTCCAACCTCTAGCAAGCTCACATACTAGGGGAGCATGACTGCAGAAAAGCATCTGGCAATTTCGCAGCTCAACTCCCTGCGGATTAGAAACCTGATGAAACTCAAGACTCTCAAAAACCAGTGTTCCAGCTGGTGCATTCACCAAGCCTGTCCTTGGACGCTATGATAAATGAAAGATCAACTGCAAATTAACTTTATCCCAAAGGAGCAGATCAACAAATAGCCCTCCTTCTGCTTCAGTAGTTTCGTGCTGTCTGTTTCCACACGGATTGATGCAGATGCACACTTCTAAACAACCAGCAATAGAATTGACAGGAATATCTGGATCTCAGGGAATACGGGCTATTTATTGATAAGCACTCAGGACTAGTGCCTCACCTGCTGTGGCTCACATAGCTTCATTGATGTCAATGGAGCTGTGCTAATTTACACTAGCGGAGGGATCTCGGTCCCCAATACAGATATAAAAGAGCAAAGGCAGAATATCCTGAGTTACAACCTGTTTCTGCCACACGTTATGGCTGAGCAAAAGCTCTCCGCAGTGTTGCTTAATGATTGATTGGTTTCTTTAAAGCCCCAGCTCCTGGAGTCAAGTTGATGTGTGATGATTTCAGCCGTCTTCATTCTTAAAGAAAAAGTAAGTTTCTAGCCCTCATGGCTGTGGAGACAGCTTCAAAATGTAGCAGGCAAATAAAAAAAATATTATTTTTACATAATCTCATGATTTTTGGTGAGCCGGACTCATGCTTTTTGAACCCCTGGGATTGGCAATACTGTCTCCTACCTATTCTGTGTGCTCTTCCCTGAAAGGAGATTGGAAATTACATATACAGAGGGGGTGTCTCTATTAAAAGCCCGATCTAATTCTCATTAAATCCATGGCCCAGACCCTCAGCCTGGCGTACATCAACCCAGCACTGCTGAGATGGATGTAGCGGATGATCTCACCCATAGTTACCCTATGGATTCCAGTGGCAATTGCATCAGGCGCCGAGTGAAGAAACGGTTGCGAAGTCATTAACTATAGATACTGGTTGGTTGTCTGGCTTGTCCTGCCCTTTCCTATTGCTTCAGCCAGACGTCTGCTGAAGCTGTGACCTAGGCGGTGTAACTCCTCATGCTAACCAGAGGCCTGGGATGACTGGTTTGTGTCGGTGCAAGTATTTGCACTGGTCTTGCAAGTGTAAGGGGTTCCAAACACTGGTTCCTGACCCTACTTTTTATGTAGTGTAGACTGGACTTTATTTTAGATTTTAATATCCGCTTTTGTAGAAGACCCCACTCCTCTTCCTTATCAAGACCCCCTCCCCTTAGTCTGGGCTCAGAGGAACAGAGATGTACATACTTACTGCTTTCCTGGCTCTCTCCTCCTGTAGTGGGATTGCGTCATGGTTCTTGTGCTCTTCCCGGATGCAGGTGTAGCAAACTAACCCACCCTCTGTCCTGCAATACAGCTCCTGCAGCTTGTGATGTTTCTGGCACAATCTGGTTTTCAGGTCACCCATGGGTTCCAGCAGCTGGTGGTTCCTGAAAGTTTTATCTTCGTGGTGCAATTGGGTATGGTTTTCACACAAGGAGGCCATGCACTGCAGGCAGGATTTGATGGACTTCACTTTCCTAGAGGAGCAGAAATCGCAAGGAATGTCATTTGAACCCGCCAGGGGAAGCTTAGCTGTGGCCTGAGCCTCCTCCCGGGCAAACTTTTCTGCTATTTCTCCCAGGCTTATATTTTTGCGGAGTCGAGGCCGTGAGCTGAAGGATTCTCGGCACTGCGGGCAGTAGGGACACTCCCCGATCACAGCTTGGTGGTCCCAGTAATCCTGCAAGCAGTCCATGCAGAAGTTGTGCCCACAGGCAGTGGTGACGGGATCCGTGAACACCTCCAGGCATATCGGGCACACGATGTTGTCCTCAAGGAAAAAGAAATTGGTGTTGCTCATGGTGACAGAAGCCTCAGTTGGGACGCTGCCTTCCAGATCTAGCGCTCTGGGAAACTTGAAACAGACACAAGTTTAATCATTATATTAATCTGCCAAGGCACTCTGAAAAGTGATTAATAGATTTGTAATGTTTTTATAAAGCTAGATGTTCTGATGTGAGAGAGAATTAGTAGTTTGGTCCCTTCTTGCCTTAAAAAAGAAACATTCTGATTCTCTAGGATGGCTTGGGTTGTGCAGCAGTTCAGAACTTCTGGTGGAACTAGAGCATATCCATTAGAAAGCCATCCAGTCTAGATTTGCAGACCTCAATCGATGGAGAATCCGCAACATCCAGAGGCAAGGGGTTCCAATGGTTAATTACCCGTATTAAAACTTTGCACCTTATTTCCAGTTTGAATTTGTGTAGATTCAGCTTCCAGCCGCTGGATCTCATTACTTATCTGCTAGGACAAGAGACCTCTCACTTCCGTTATCGTGTCTGTGAATACGTGGGTGGGTTCTTAAAGGCATGTGGCCCTCCTTTAGCCTCTTTCATTTAAAGATCTCCATGGATTTCCCAGATATCACAATCGTCACAATCACTGAATTAAAAATTGGCACTGTCCCCAGTTTACAGCTGTGGACACTGAGGCACAGAACAGCCGAGTGACTCTCTCATAGTCACTGAGAGTACGTCTACACTGGGATAAAAGACTCGCAGCACAGCTGCTGCCAGTCTGGGACAGATGATGTGGGCTCACAGCACCTGGCCCGTGGGGCTATAAAATAGCAGTGGAGATGTTTGGGCCAGAGCCTGGGCTCTAAGTCCCAGTGAGCAGGGAGAGTCTGTGTCCAGGCTTCACCCCACGCCTGAATGTTTACATTGCTACTTTATAGACCTGCAATCTGAGTCCTGCCTCTGCTGCCCTGGGCTCTAAGACCGTGCTGTGCGTTTTTTAATCAGTGTAGATGCAGGAGCCAGGAATAGAAGTCAGGAGTCCTAGGTCCCAAGCCCTTACTCTATCCATAGATGGACTGCTCCGTGTCTAGGCAAATACACTGTTGCCTGAGCAGCTCCTTTCCATGGGTCAGCAGCCTTGGGTGGGTCTTTGTGTGCTCCCTAGCTTGGAGGGCCTGTGAGGGCAGCATATGCTGTTGCTGGGTGATAAGAGTGAGGGAAAAGTACAAGAACGCCTCATAAGGTCGAGTCCTTCTTCCCTAGATGGATGGTCACAACAGGACCAGAGACACTCAAATCCGCATGAGAAATCATATCTGGGGTTTTTCCCAGTAGCACAGACTTGTAGCAGCCAAGCTCTCTCTCTCTCTGGTTTTGAGAGATTGGCAGCCCACCAAGAAGACACACAAGGGGTCGGGGTAAGGGCAACAAGAGGAAATGCAGGACCCCAGCTTAGGTGTGGAAGGTTATCTTTAGCGCAGTCGAGCAGGTGCAGAGACCATATACCCCACTGGAAAGCCAGAACCCCAAAAAGGCTACTGGGGAGAGGGCAAGGAACAACCCTCCTCATTCGGCTGAGTTACTCAGATTCATCAGGCTGAAAGACATGCAGGGAAAGACTATATTTCAGGACAAATTCAGTTACGGACTAAATGAGTTCATCTTGCATTGCAATCAATGGTGATTGGCTTATGGCAGGACTGGATTTGGGCCATTTGCTTGATGCCGTAGAAACTGCATACAGAAGATGATAGTTCATCATATATTAAATACATTAAATCTTGTTAATTCCCTTTAGAATATTCCAGTTGGCGGTGACCAATCCAAACACTTACCATGTGAATGGATTGTGTGTGCCTACCACTGCGGGGGGCAGAGATCATTCTGTCGCAAAGTCAGAGGCCCCCATACTCACCGGATCTATTTGGAGATGAGGTCACTCATGCCTCCCCCTGCCAATGACAATCTCTTGGTAAAGATGCGGTTACATGGCAGTGCCAAAGGATAGCCTGGCGCCCGCTACAGTGCCAAGTCGCTGGTTGGTTTGTTGGACCTGGCCCTTTAGCAGCTCCCCCCGAGGACTCCCTGTCTGTAGGCTGCCCTTCATGGGACAGCTAAGTTTTCTGGATGACCTCATAATCCAAACTCTAGCTGCAGTGAACATTCCAGTTATGATGCCATCAGACTGCATGCTTCACGGGAGAGGCTGAGCTGGACACTGCTGTTTCCTTGGAAGGAAGGAGCCTAGACTAAACCTCAGAGGAGCAGCATATGTGGTGGAGATGCTAGATTGGCTGTAGGCAGAGGAATGTGACAGTGTTCCTTTCTGCTCATCAGAAGCTCTTGGGCAAAGCTCCAAACTGTACCGAGAAGCCAGTTCTGTTGCAAATCTGCAACCCAACCATTCTCCTTCCCATACTGCACTCGTTCCAAATGCTCCTGAATGTTGGGAAACTCCAAGCCGGACTTTGTAGCCTGGGCCCATCTGAATGTAGAATTAGTGTGAGCTGTTTTTCCCCACGTGGGTTCATTTTTATCTCACTGTGGTAAAAAGTAGCTCACACTAGCAGCATACCTGGCTTGAAGTGGTTTCCATCATGGTTCCGTTCAGTTTTGTTCAACCGCTTTCAGCAACCCCACTATAAAAATTGTTCCAACACCACTGAGAGAGACAAGCTTTCAAGCATACCGGCAGAAGAGCTTAGGTAGCTTGAAAACTTTTCTTGCTCACTAACAGAACCTGGCCCAATAAAAGATAGGACCTCACCCACCTTGTGTCTCATCCTGGGAACAAAACAGCTACAGCAACACTGCATGCAATGAACGTACATACACACAGAACCCGACGTCCTGGTCTGTCAAAGCAGTTAACATTTTGAACCTGAAACTATTGCTTGCTGTGGTCTGTCACCTTCAGAGACAGGTTAGGGGCTCAGACGAAGCTTTTGAGTTGTTTGCCAACAGCTCCTGGACCACAATCTGAATAAATAATTTAAGACTTCTAGTTTAAAGAGCTCTTAATAAACAGAAACCCAGCCTAGATGATCTGACAGATGCTGCTAATGTTGTGGCGATTAGACACTGTTAGGCAAGTGTTTAAAACTCCAGCAATCCTTTGACCACTAAGGCTCCAAACATTGCTAACATCAGTGGAGGTGAAGTCTAGGAGAGTCTTTTGTGCTTCATGACAGAGAGAAATCTGAGAAGTGATGGTTTTTTTCCATCATTTTCTTCCCTTTTGATTTTTACCTTGTAATCTCTACAGATGTGTACTGTGAGCTTTCACCAAAGCATCCTTCCTTCCAAGTGTGTGGTAGGCAGTAGAGTAAAACAGGTGTTCACAGTTATGTGAAAAGATGGCAGCCCATTTGAAAAGTCAATACAAACAAAGCAGCAGGACACAGGACATTAGTTCAAACTTCCAAACCATTTCAGAAACTTTAATGAAAAAAAATTAATCACAGCATCTCAATCGTTATTCAAACACATTTAATAAACAAAGAGAAACAGTAGCAAAGGGCACTGACATGTGACAAACTGTACAAAACCTCTGGGTTTGCAGGCAAAACCTGAGGATGCAGAGCCCACGGCCAAGCTGCAGAAGTCTGAGGAGCGGCGCACCCATGTCTGTGGCTAATCCCCCACTTTCCCTCAGCCTACTCATCACCCCTGAGAAGATCAATTTTTAAAATGTGCAGAAACGAAGACACTTTGAGAGAAGGTTAATTCCAGTCGCGCCGTAATGGAACAATTTAGGCCACTGGGGAAATAAGAAAAAACACGCTATCAGTTCCCCGTGGTAATGCTTTAAAGTAAATCTTCCCAAGCGATGCAAAACCCCAGCTATCCATCAGCCAGCCTACCGCTGCTCCCTCTCCCCCTCACCAAAATATACTGCCCTCTTTGGGGGCAACAGTACTGGTTTGATGTAACTTTTTTCTGTTCGTTTGAGAGAGTTGCGACAGAGCTAAAGGCAATCGAACGAAAGGCCCAGTCTCCAGCAGTGCAACGATGCAACTAGTGTGGAATGTGGAGACCAAGCAAGACCAGTTCTTGAGACTTGGACAGAGCCCAAGGTGAACTACTGCAGACAGTAAAGAGGAGAAACTCTCAGCTGGGTGACCTGGGAAAGCATTCTGCTCTATGGATTGCAAGTCATTCTAGCCATAGCCACCCAGAAGATGTCTAGAACAGTCCCTTCTCATAACCAAAGAACTGGAGATCCTGTGCGGATGCAAATTATAGGAATCACTTTCTACAAGACAATTCATGCCATTGGATTTTAAGAAGAAAAGGCAACTGGGTTCCAGTAGGGAACGAAATCCACCAACCAAGCCCAAACCATTCTTGCTGGAGAAGGAAACTGGGGAGAGAACAGATTTATAAAAATTAAATCCATACAGCTGGAAGAAACGTTCAATCCATTTAACCTTATACAGGGGACACTGCACTGAACTGGTCTTGGCCTTTTGAACTCCCATGTTCTTCTGGCTTTACTGGAGCCGCTCCCTCTGCTGTGGAGAAGGTAGGGCAAGAGCATTTTTCAAACACCTATTCTGACAGCAGGCACTCCTCAGGTGGCCTTCACAAGGCATGGTGGTTTTGGTGACCCAAAAAAAGCAACGAGGTATCATTTTGTCAACTCAAACTTTACTGAATAAAACGTTGCCCTGCTAGCAAACCTAGCACTGCTTTGTGCCTACCAGCTTGAACAGCAAGTCAGTGGGGCTTGCACTGACTGACTGACAGGACATCTAAGTTATTTGTTATCATTAATCTGGTCTTTCTTGACTAATTCCCAACCTCCCCTCCTCCCTGGGGGAAAAAGCTAGATGGTGGTGTGAAGGCTAGTGCGATATGTGGCTTTTATGCTGCTAAATTGCATACGTAGATATTTTTTTTTTGTTTTATTTCTCAGCTGCGAACACAAACTGATGATGGCTGGGGCTACAAGATACCCATAGATAAGAGCTGTATGTACACATCACAGTGTTAGTTAGGCCCAGCCAAAGCATCCAGTCTAATCACACCAACACCATTTCACCACATGACAGACAGGGAAGATGGGGTACTAAAGCTGGATTATTTTGAATGGTGCTACGTCAATTGAATATCAACAGCCCAAAGCTGACACGTTGTGAGCTCAAAGACATTTGGCACGGTTTGTCGTTACCAAGACTGACTAGCACAGATAATCAACCCTCTTTCCTGAGAAAGAGGTGGAGACCCCAGTGGAGGAGGCACACTGCCAGAGCAGTGTGGGGAAAAGCTGGAGTGGAGAGTGTGTGGAGGTATCACTCTGAATTTCTTTACTGCCCCTTGTTCATTAACAAGGTCATCTATACTCGTCAGCCTCTGCCCCTAAAGTCAACAAGGAGGAGACAGGATGGAACATATCCCTATGCACAAAACACTGACAGGACCCCTGTGAGCCCAGTTCTTCCTTGGAGAATCTCTCTCTCCTCAATCTAAACAAGGAATTCTCTGGTCATGGTCTAATCCAGGAACTTCCACTATGGCCTTGCCAATTCCAGTGTTTCTGGAACTTTGGTTCAATGTCAGTTTGGGACTTGACTCTAAAGCCCAGGTGCCAGAGCACGGGGCTCTAAGGAACAAAGCCAGGACGAAAGGAAAAACATGCAGCAGACTCCTACAAAATTCCATTTACCAGATAGGAGGGACATGTCACTGCGTAGGGATGGCACAGCTTCATTGAAGGGACAGGTGAGTCCAGTTTGGCTAAGATTAGAATTAAAGAGAGAGGCACAAACGAACATTTGCACGTCCATTCAAGGCATTCCAAAAAAAGTCACAAGTTGACACGTCACTTTCGACAAGAAACATTACAACACTTTGGCAACTTTCACCAACCCTCCCCCCCAAAGTCTCTGCAATGCCCCTTGGTACTGGGCTGACCTACTGAAAGTGGGGTAATGAGAGGGCTGCAGATGTGGAATTGCCATATGTAAATAGGGGCTCTCTCCCCCTCCAAACTATCTGATGGATTTAAAAAAACAAACAAACCCTACCTGTGTGCTACAGTACAAAATAAAGCTTGCCCTAACTCTTGCTGGGAGAAGACAGCAGGAGATCAAGGGAGTCCATGCTGCTGGAGACAAACAAAGCAAAGCTGAACATGGCAGCAACAAGTCCCTAACCTTAGTAAATCAAGTAATGTCATGCCAGGCTAAGATAGAGCTGTGGCCAGGGACGGGAGGGGAAGTGGGACAGAATCCCTGTCACCACTCATCCAACATGGAGAGAATAAAGGACAGAACCATTTACTCTGTCACTAACATGGGCCAATATCGATTTTTAAATATGTATGAAAAGTGATGGGCTTTGGGCTATGCCAAGAGCCCCATATGTAATACCGCCCACATTAGACAGAATACAACACCCCTCCCCACTACACGGCTTTTGGATCGAACTCAGCTCTCTGACAAGTAACAAAGACAAAGCAAGAATGAAAAAAGTTTCAGTATTAAAAAAACGGACCAAGTTCTTGTTGTTGTCACTTCTAAACCTTTTCCTCTGATTTGTGTGGGGCTAACTGGTGGAGAGGAGGAGCGCTGCAGGATATTTCCAAGTTTTCTACTTGATAAACCCGGGCACATTGAAATGGCACAGCTCGAATATAAATCCTCTTTCACCTGCTCAAGCCCATTGGAAGTTGGGCTGACTACAAGGGCCCATGGACCTGTGCAACCTCCCAAAGGCTCTGACTGGGAATCCAGCCCAGCCATTGTTGGACAAATTCAATACAGCGCTGGCCAAGAAAACAAAACCACACATTTGGAAAAGGGACTATCCGACTGGAAGAGTCTCTTCTGTCCTTTGTTTCCTGGGATTAGGGGGAAGCCTTTGGTTTTGACCAGAATTATTCTCCATTGGCAGGACAGGCTCAGCTTTGCTTTGCGTTAGCTAGGTTACTGTACAAGAGCAAGGCTGAACTGCGGAGAAACGCTCTGCCCAGCTAGATTGCCCTTTTGACATCTCGGAGTATAACAGACCCACACCCTTGGATCACATCCGGGATCCTCGCTCCTGAAGAATCTGAAAAGAGAAGGATGGGTACAATGAAGGTTGGACTTAGACAAATTTGGATGTTAGTTCTCCTGGTTTGAAAAATGCTATTTTTGTCAATAGGGGAAGGAGAATTGAAGGAGGGCAAGAATCACGACGAGTAGCCACTGGCTTTTACAAATGACTGATTTCCTTGGAAAAGACTGGCCTGGGCTTAAAAAAACCTTGGCTTTTGGTCACAGCAGGGAATAACATTCTGCTGCACCTTGACAAATTTTTGTTTGAGGCTGTTTGCTCTGTGTGTGTTAGATGTTTGCTCCATAATGCAATTCTTCTTATGTTTCTGCCCAGGTACCTCACCCACTCAGATTCAACAGCATGAACTGTGGAAGGACTTTTAAAAAAGTATACGTTGCTCTTCACAAATGTTAAGACACTAGTCATCACTTCTGTGAAGTAAGCATTATGAGCATTTTACAGCTGGGAAAACTAAGGCACAGATTTTAAATGACTTGCCCAAGGCCACAGAACGTGTGACAGAGCTAAGAACGGAGTCCCTAGCTTCAAGGTCTGTACTCAAGACTACGAAACTGAGTCTCCCTCTGAACCTTTACAGAAACTGTGGAGATTAGAGATAATAAAGCCCCTTCTAGAGACAGGAGTCAGTTGCACACAGGGAGTTCAGAAGGATGGTTTCATATTTTTTTATATTCTGATAAAAGGTTGATCAAAGGAATAAAACCACCAACCCCTACTCCCTACAATGTCAGTAAGTTAGGAAGCTCCCATCTTCCTAGTTGTGCTCTTTCTCCCCTCTTTTACACATTTAAAAAACAAAGTTCACCCCCTCTTCCCCGTATATCTACGGCTCAATGTGAAATGTGCAAAGAGCTTTGGATCTGGATATATTTACTGCAGTGTCTTATAGTAAAACTGCAAATCTCACTGGAGGATGTGTGGGCAGAGGGAAGAGAGTAAGCGTGCACAAGGAATAACTATCAACTTCATGGCATCATTAGAGCACAGAGGAATGTTTTTTTCTGTGCACAGGGACATTTAAAGACCACTCTCTTCACCAGGCTCCTCACCTTTGCCTTCTCGCTAGGTTCGATGACAATGCCATTGGTAGAGTTATTAAGCTCCCTTGAGACGACACAGAGGAATTCTGCCTGGTCCTCATTTCCATAGTTATAGGAAGATCCAATGCTGATTAGCTGAAGAACAGGAAAATAACCAAGAGGATGTAAGGAATAATGCAGCAAATGGACTTTGCCCTGTCCTTGATATCACCTTGTGAGCTATACTTGGCTGGCTGAACCCAGTAAGAACTAGTTTCAACAGGACAAAAATCTCTTGGGTACTAATTTCTGTTAAGCTTTCCCATCCAATGGCATGCATATTCTTGGGCCACTGACTGGAAGTGCTAGAGAGCCCCCTGGCGGTGGCTGAACTAAGGGAAAATTCCAGACTCAGGCTGTCTACATTGGCAGCAAATTTGCTGCCGTCATATCAATTTTTTTCCCGGTTTGATTAAGCAGCAGTGAAGACACGCTCAATTGATCTGGAAGTCTGTTTACTAAAACCACCTCCCCAAAAAGCATAGTGCTGTGTCGACAGGTACTCTGCGTAGCTTGTGTAACTCCTGTCAACTGCCGCCGAATTTCACCAGCAGTATAGACCAGGCCTGAAAAGGTAACATGGAAAGCTGTGAGGCATTTTCCAATTCATGGAAAAAACTGATCACATTTTGCAATACAAAAGTTTTACTCGTAACCAGATACTTTAAAGAAAATGGACGATGGGCTATACAGAAGCTATATGTGGGCTATACAGAAGGAGTCACTCCCCCTAGATGCTACACCTGTTTAATTAAACTCTATGAATACATCTTCTGACTTTGATGCAAAAACACAGGACAGGCAATTTATTCGTCACAAAGGTAGATGTCATGATCTAGCAAGTAAAGGCCACCTGGCAAACTAGCACAATTGTTTTACAATTATTACATTACAGTGACAGTCTGGACTAAAAAGCGTAGTGGTAATTTGCATATCCCAGCCCTGCTCTTCAGGATGTGAAACCCAAGGGTGGTCTGAAGAAAAACGGTACAAATCTTATCACCTCCGTGTATGACCACTTCTGTGTTTTGATGGATACACTTGAGATTTAAGTTCTGCACAAAGAATTTTAGAAAAGAGCACCTAACACTTATACAAGGGATAGCTGTGCATCACTGTTAATTTAGTATGATAATCTCCACTCTTCTGCTGAGTGTGGAGGAGGATTAGCCAAGCTATACTAAAGGAAATGTCTTGTACAATGAGTGAGCTTTAATGGTTGCATTGATTCATTACTGAGGACAAAAGACTTGGTCTTAAGATGTCAGTGGACTGGGTTTTTCCTATCTCTTTTACTACTTGCCTGTCTAAACTACAATGAACTTAACCAGCTTCACTTCAGACCACAGCTCACTGTGGATACACAGAATCCATGTTAACGAGGACAGATATATAGCTATCTATCCTACCTCAGCTACACTATTTATACTCTAGCTCTGATTGAGCTAGTGTGAATGTGTACATGAGCAGGGCAATCATATTGCTAGCTCAGTGTAGAGATAGCCATAAAGACAACCTGTCAACTGGAATTCCCCCACCTGGTCAATTCCTGGTATCTAAGATTGCTACCAAGGACACTAAATAGTGCCAAATGGGATATGGACACTCATCCACTGGAAAAAGGACACTGAACCATCACTCTTGATTTTATATTGGGTGCTGCACAGCCAGCAGCCAATTACAGATTTTGGTCACTACTAAACTGAGCTGGATTTGAACAAGTGATCTAGAAGTGAAGGCTCTATCTTCTTAGGCCTATGAACAACTTGGTGTCATATTTTCATTCCACACAGATGTTTTTCAGATCCATCTTAGACAGTACAGCTACAATTCAGGCACTATCACGCAGTCCTTCAATACAGCATTACTATATAGACCAGTGTGGTGGCTTAAGTTCTTTGTACATCTACATAAGAGAACTGTTTCTGATTTCTAGTACCAAATTTATGGCCAATTTATGACCCATGCAACGTTACTGAAACATGGCCAGAAAACTGGTTGTGCCGCAAATGCAACATGTTTAGCATTTGCAGAGCAGGGTATTTCTCATGTCTCTCAACATCTCCCTGGTGTGTGAAGGGTTGTACTGCTGGTCTCTGAAGAAAACTGTTTTCATTTCTCCTGGATCCCATTCATTCTCCTTGGATTAAAGTGCCCCATAGGGCCAGGAAAACGTGGGAGGAGAGAAGAACTGCTCAAGATCTGACAGGAATACAAAAGATCTCCAGGAAACTTTATTTCTTATAAGTTCAGTAAGCTACTGTTCCCCTACGAGTTATTCCCTATAAGGTGGACTGATTCTGGATACAGACTATTTTTCCCCCCATGAGAGAGGAGTCATGAGAGGTGCAGTTAAACAGAAATCTAAACTCATTTCATATGCTGTTCCCAAAGGGGCATTCCTTGTTTTGGATATAGGAATGGCAATCCTTGGCAACAATACCTGTTCGAATTTCCATCCGTCAGACATAGTGGATACCATCTGTGTGAGCTCTTCCTCTTGGCACTGCAGAACTCTGTACACATGTTTCACAGGTCCCTAAAGAACCAAGGGAAAAAAATGAAGGAATTTTAAAGTCAGGATGGGGACTTGGTTTAGCAGCCATTTGCTTCCAGACAAGGGAATACAGCTAAGGTTTTAGCCTCTTATAGGGAAACCTAATCTGGTTTGTGCCTTGAGGATTATATTCGAAGAGGCAGACTCAGCTGCATGGACTTTCACAAGCTACTCTAAACAATACAATTTTTTCCCCTTCTGACTATAGGGAGGATTGAGGTGACATTGTCAAAAGCACATACATGACAATAGGCGTGCAAGTCTTCTACGTGTGTGTGAAAATTTTACTCTTCTAGATTTGAATCTATGAATTAAAAATGACAATTCACCAGCCTCCGAAAGAATTGCACTAAAGAAATGCTGAGACGATGCTGGTCTGAGGCTTATTTGGACATATTAAAATTGGGAAGGAGTCAGAAAAGCATGCATGCAGAGCTCATTTTGTAAACACAAGGGGAGAGGAAATCACCCACATTCCCTTTCTTAGGGGTGGCTTTAGGGAGAGAGCCACCCATGATTGTGGGACATTACTACACTAAGGAAAGGGAAATGGACTACACGGGGCACTCCCACAAAATGTTTATGCAACTACATTTTCTGCCAAAACGGCATCATTGCACTTTTATTAATTACAAATTTATTAAAGCAAATCCCATTCTTTACATGGGAAACATGGCCCACGTACTCAAAATCCTAAGTAGGTGAGCTAGCAAATCGGCTTTTTGGATCACAAAGTTATATATGTTGCTTTTCAGTCTTCATTTCATGCCTTGTTTGACCTGATCTTATTCCCAGTCCCCTTCAATTGTTTCTCACCTCTACCTGCAAATATCAGAGAGCAGTTCTGAGAGTCTGTGCCTGTACCCCCAAAGGCTGCTCTCTCTCAATTGTGCTGGATCTATCAAAGCATGGACCCCCAACTACTTGAGACTACACAAGTCTGCTTCCCCATGTCTGACTGCAGCACACTGTCCCTCTGTCACATCCCTATAAATAACTGAAGTCTGATGACTTAAGTTTTAACATGCATTACTTGAGAAGTTCTGTTCTCATTGTCCCGTATCCGCTCCTTCACCAGACGCACCAGAGATGCAATATTGTAAAACTCAGCTTCTTCCAGTACCCCTAAAAAAAAATTCAAAGGCAGAGAAATGAACTCTGAGTCAACAGAAAAAAGGACAATTTTATCACAAGGATACAGTGCATCGTATCAATTTGCAGTTGATTTTATATTTGCAATCTAGCCTGTACGTGGCACAATAAATGGATGCAGAATGGATGGTGCTATTCATCTCAGTCTCAGGCTGGAAGAAAATGCTCTACACAACTGGTCATAGTCTCTTTATGTTAAAGCAGATGATACTAACAAAAGTGTGCTCCCCCTTCTCTAGGATTACAGAAACCCAGGGGGCCATAACAGGGAAATACTGCTCTTTTATTGGTAGCTTTTGGCAAAATAGGTTTAGCTGTCTCAGATCAATCTGTTTCATCATCTCAGCATATTACAAAAAAGCTATTAATGTCTCTGGACATACAGGACTGCAATCTGCAGAGAGAGAACAGGAGAGATCATTCTTAGAGAATGTCTCCCTCCATTCCTCAAAAAGCACAATTTGCTGTTGAAAGCTAATGAGTTAAGCATAGCAAAGATAGCCTGCGTTATGAGGCTGGAGACCTCTGCTTCCTGTATATATCAACTTCATGTTATTCATGAGTATCATTGTGGGAATCTAAAAGAAAACACCATATTATGGTGAAATGGAGCTTACACACAAGGCAGCATTTTAATGCATTAAGAATCCTCCACACCCAGACAAGTTCTAGGCAATGACTAGCAAGTCAAACAATGTCATTGGAACATTTCTTCATTCTGCAATAAGTGTTTACCTTCTTCTGCCAGCTCCTTGTTTAGTATGAGTTTTCCATGTCGGAGGTAGTTCAGGATCGGACCAAAATAAGTAGGATCCCTGTCGATGAGATATGCTCCTGTCTCATCCTGTGAAACATATATAGGAATCAAGCTGGAAGCCCCTCTGCATTGGGACTCCTAAAATTCTAACTCCAGTGAAGCTGTATTGGTGTTAGCAGTGATAGGAAACCTTTGCAAAATTTCTGTAGTGTAGACAGGTCAATGTTTGCAATGTTGAATAGTGTTCGTGCAGGGGAGGGGAAGAGAGGAGTGCACAGTAGGGCCAGTCAGTCTGTCTACACAGGTACTCATGCTGGATCAGAAGTTGGAGAAAGAAAACTATTGAAGGAATGGTTGAAGTGAATTAGAGAAGTTGGTGTGTGGGAGCAACAACATGAAATAGATCAGCCTGATCCCAGGAATTGGGTTTTCTTTCATGTAAAAAAGAGAGGCAATTCCACAACTTTTTAAAAATAACCTCCTGTTTATACAAAGATGCCCATCACAAAATCTTATGCTAACTGCTAAACTCCTTTTTATTTATCTGAAAATTACACCAAGGCCAAAGGACTCCTTGGGAATCAGGCAGTCTCCAAAATACAAATTAGCTTCAGCTCTAAAACTCAACTACTCTGAAATGGTTCTGGTTCCATAAAATACATTGTTAGAACAAAAATTCCTTGCAGAGAGTCAAATCTCAGCTTATCATTCAATATACAGATTTCACATTTTATTTAAATTCACTCTCTAAAGCAGTGTTTCCCAACCAGTGTGCCGCGGCGCACTGGTGTGCTGTAGGCCTGAGCAGGTGTGCCATGGAATTTCTTGAAAAACTACTTGAAGAGTTTTGAGTTGGCTCATGAATATCCATGAGTTCATTTGGAGACTATATGGAGGTGTGCCTCAAAATAATTAAATGGTATCAAGGTGTGCCATGGCAGAGAAAAGTTTGGGAACCACTGCTCTAAATCATATGTCCACAGACAGTCTTTGTTCATCTTTATTTCAAATATCTATTTTCTTATACCATGCTGGATTCAGGTCTATATGTACCAACTAATTTTAGAAGTGACTACTGGTACAAATATTGGCTCGTAAGGTAGCAAGTGCTACTGATGAGGTTTAGAATATTATTTCTAGAGTGCTTTGCAGACAAATAAGAGAGTCCTTTGACCTGAATATATTACAACTTTAGGGCATAAGCTTGCAAACTCTATCTCAAGGGAGCAGTCTCACCAGTCAGTGGGAATTGCTCATATGAGTGTTTGCTGGAGTAGGCCCAACATTTAGACAATGTGATAATGGACAGCAATAAACAATTAGTGGGATTGGGGGAAGGGTGGATAAGGATTACAATAAGGTAATGTGTTTATATCTACTGCTACTGAAATTCAAAAAATATTTTGGATTGTTTATGAACTAAGCCCCAAATGCTGCAACTGGATCCATGCAGGCAGACTCCTCACCTACGCACCTTAGGGGACAAGTGCTTTTTCATGTAAGTCCAAATAAATAAAAATGTAGGTCATGTTAGCACTCACTCAGCACTGTGACAATAAGGACAAATGTTATTCCTCCTACAAAACCTGCAGTCTTTTTATGTCTGCCTGTTTTTGGTTTTGTAACTTGTTCAATCAGAAAACAAAAGAAGTTAAACAAAATAAAGGTACACACAACCCAAGCCTCACTGCAAATGATTAATGGTTTGCCTCTTCTCTGGAAAATCTGTTGCTTTCCAATCTATGCATCAGACACTTAAAGCACCTCATTTTTCTACTTAAAATCAACAGTGCAATAGAAAGTTATATCTATATCACAGAAGAGTGGCAGGGCACTGCAGTACATTATAGCAGTATCAACAATTAACAGGTGAAAAAACATTTTTTGAACCAAGTTTAATGTGTTCACACAATAACAGCTCAAACCTATTTGAAATTTGATGCACTATTGATTCATAATCATACAGTCAGTCATGTTTTTAAACACCATATAATGGTTCAGCTTCTTTTGTTCATTGAACAATTTAGGTGCTACTGAGACCAGGGCAGTCTGCTTTATAGCAGAACAAAGCAGGGATATTTCTTAAGCTCCTTCTTACTTTCTACTGAAATACTATGGTAATGGGGGCTAGTATAAATACCTTAATAAAGATATTACTTGACAAACAGGAATTTTACATCCTGATTAATCTCGTAGTTGGGAGGAATGAGTTTATTTAATTCTGTATCTAATCTCTCTGTAAAGAGTTTTGTGAGATTTATATAAAGAATATTATAGAAAATAAAGCTTGTAGTTACCAGCATAGTGATTTATTTGTGAAACTGCCAGTGTGTGTAGGAGGTTGAACTGAGAGTTATCAAAGCTATAGGCCAAAGTAAATAGCATATATTCATGCGCTTAGTAAGTAATAAAGCAAACCACAGAATATAAAGGAGAAATTACAAATATATTCTTAGGCTGAAAAAAATTACTGAATTAGATTTAGAGAACAGACAGGTGTTTTATAATTGATGGGGCCTTCCCCTAATTCATTAGTCCTTATAAATAAGTCTTTGTGGGAGACTGGTGTAGCCTAAAGGATTGGGGAGGTATGTGATGCACTTATATCTGTGCTGAGCACACGTGAGTGTGGGAGACATAAGCGATTGCTGTGATGGGGGTGGGGGGATAGCCAAAGTAGTGAAGTATGGGGAGGATAGATAATAGGTTGTGTCATGTCTAGCTCATCTTTCATGGCAGCAGAAGTAGCAGAGGAAAGATTTACGCTCACAGCAGATCTGGATGAGAGGGGTACAGGCGGTGTCTATTCTGACTGAACGAATGCCCACAGCTTCAACCCCTCTCAAGTTGTCTGATCAAAGCTGGAGCCAAAGCTGTCTCCCAGGAGTAGCCGTAGACTGGTGTGCGCGTGTGAGAGGAGCCTGCTGTGAGCGGGTTAGAGGCTGTAGGGAGACGCAGCCCCCCCGTTTGGGGGGTTGGGGGTTATGGCTCACACGGGTTAAGCACGGCTCTGCGTGGAGCTAGACTCCAGCTACTGCCCGGCAAGAGGGGCGGGGAGCTACGGGCCGTAGCATCTCTGGCGGCAGGCGGTGAGTCGGTTCGCGGGGGCAGGGAGAAATGAGGTGTCCGTGGGGTGCGACGGGGGTTGTGGTCTCCGCAGTTTACAGGGCGCCGGGGAGGAAGGCGGGGAGGAGTCTGTGGCGCCCGTTGCCCGCCCCGCGCAGCCCCTCACCTTGTCCGAGCCCAGCTCGGGCCCGTCCTGGCAGCAGAGGCGGCACAGGAAGGACTTGGGCTCCCGACACAGGGTCTGCCGGGTGCTCACGAAGTAGGTGCCGCCCACGTTGAGCCGGACCCACTTGGAGCCGGAGCCAGGCCTGTCCGCGACGGGCGGCTCGGAGCTAGGCGGGGACAGCCCCGCTCCGGAACAGGCAGGCCCGACCAGGCGCGGGCTCGGCGGCCCGGGGGCAGCGGGGATGCCCCCTAGCACCGGGCTGGGCGTTCGGCCCCGGAGCGGCCCGTTCCCCGCCGTCATCAGCTCCGCCATCCTGAACTGCGGCTACGGGGGGGGGGAGGCCCAGGCAGGGGCGGCCACCCTCCTTCAGCGCCGGGGGCTGAGCTGGGTCCAGCACTCGGCAGCCATCGCCTCCCTCACACAACCCCCCCTCCGGCTTCCTCCCCGGAAGAGCCGGACTTGACTAGACTTCCGGGTCAGCAGCGGCTTCCGGTTCCGGGTCACCCCCTCCCATTCCTCCGCTGGGGCGCCCAAACCAGCGGCTGTGGACGCTGTGTTAGGGGCGAGACTCCCGCAGCGCAAGGCGGTAAAGAAACACCCCAGCGGGGAATAGCTTGGCAGCAACCCCTGAGGGGGAGAGCGGAACTACTTCCGGAGCAACCGGAAGTGGGTAGGGGCGCGCGGCACGGACAGCTGGGGGTTGTGGAAGCTGGCGATTGAAACCAAGAGTAAAAGGAGGGGGCGGGGATGTTTATAAAATGCTGCCGCTTTGCTGTCGAAATCTCACCCGGGAGAATCACTTCCGGGTTGTGTAAGGAGTGGGGGGGGCGAGTGCGACTGAGCCCTTCCGGGGGCGCTGGGCTTTGATTGGTCGGCGGCAGACGGTTTCCGGTTGGTTCCCGGCGGGTGCCCCTGGCAGGAGGGCTGTGGCGGTCGCTGAAGGTGAGGCCGGTTTGGGGAGGGGGAAGGGCAGCGTCTCCTGACGGCCCGGCCCGGCGTGTCCGGGGGGCTGGGCCCAGCAGGGCTCCCGGGGCCGACGGTGTCTCTGGCCGGCCTCGCCCGGGTGTGGGGTGGGCGGCGCTGCCCGGGGGCCGCTAGCAGACGCGGGGGAGGGGCAGTTGACCCCTGCCCCCCGACCCCTGCCTCACCCCCCGTCATCCCCCCCCCGAGCTATGGCGGGTTACGGGGGCTCGTGCCCGGAGCGGGGGAACCCTGCCACGAGCACGGCGGGGGCGTCCAGCAGCGCGTTCCCCACCGAGGCGAAGCTCCGAGGAGGCCCCGGCTTGGCGGTAGAGGAGCTGGTCCCGCTCGGGGCGCTGGCTGGGTGAGCTCTCGAGGCCCCTTCCCCTTGTGTGATTCTGCTCAGGCAAGGTCAGCGCTCCCCTCGCGCCGTTTGCGGAGCAGGCGTGATAAGTGGAACCGGAGTCTGTGGCTAAGTAACCGCACGTGGGACCTTCTCGTTCCAGTAGCCGGACAGAGCAGCCTTTGCTTTGTCTTAAAGAGTGTCAGGGTATTGCTGTGTGCTGCCGTCTTCCACCCGGGAATGAATGCATCTGTGTCCTGGAGAAATGAACGCTGTCTATCTTCTCTAGCTAAGTGAAGCGGTGTGGTGCTCAGTTATTGCTGGTACAGTGCTTCCCTCTTCTCAGCAATGTAAGAAATGCAGAGTGTTGTTAGCATTACTCTTGGTGGGAGTCAGTGGAATGAATGGAATAGCAGCACGGAGATCGCCGAACTGATGTTTCAGTGAACGAAGTACCCAGGCTTTTACAAAGATGAAGGTAAACTTGCCTGTTCTTCTATATTCCTCTTCAAACTTAAGTTTCTCTGCTGTTTATTTTTCTAGAATACAAAAATGGCAGGTCGCAGAGCTGCTCTGAAAGCTATTGACTGGATAGCATTTGCAGAAAGAGTGCCCCCTGAGCAGAGAGCCATGTTTAATGCCCTGAAAACACGCAGTGATGCCCTTTCAGCCAAGTGAGTATATTTCAGTGTGAAAAGGTTGTTCTGTAGAGAAGACAGTAGCATTAGCAATTCAGCACTAGCAGTAGATATGTTAACCAATGTAGTAATAGTTTAAAACTCTGTGCCTGCCCTAAGGATGTTAAAATAAGTCTTATTCTTTCAAGATAAAGCCTGCTTTTTTCCTAGAGTTCTGCTTTTTCTTAATATTCCCGGTAATAATACAGCAGCTATAATGTTAGTGGGAGTCCTGAGAAAGCAGTATTACATTTAGTGTGATCAAAACAGTGTTTGATTTGCTGCCAAATCTTCCTATAAACAATTAGAGAGTCCTACTGAACATTAGATTTGCTAGTACTAGATACACAGGTTATTGGCTATTGCAGCTAAAGCTTGGTCTGCACTTAAAATTTATTCCTGCATAGCTATGTTGGTCAAGGGTGTGGAAAAAACCACACCCCCAACGACAGCTATGCTGACCAAAGAGGCCTTCTATCAGCATAGCTAACATTGCTTGGGGAAATGGTGTCCCTACACGGGCAGAAAACTTTATTTTGTTTGTATATGTTGCATTTATGTTGGGGGAGAGGAACTATGCAGACATAGCTGTGCCAACACAGGTTCTGTAGTGTAGCTACAGCTAAAATACCATTACTTATCTTTTTTTGAAACCCTTTGCCAGCTTTTCAAAACTGTAATGAAAACGAACTACCCCATTCACAAAATCTCCTTGCCTGGTCCTACTGGCGTTCATGAGAGTACTGTATTTGCCCATCCAAAAAAAAATGTAAATGTAGGCATGCAGAATTTTGCATGGCTACTTTACTGCCATTTCCCTGTTAATGGTGAGACTGAAAATATTGGCAACTAAAATTAACATAGTTGCTGCCCTGGGGACTGATGGTGGGTGGGGGCAATGGATATTGCAGAGTTGCCAGGCTTGGAATTGGGAGCTCTTTTAAGTTATTGGGGGTGGTTCTGTCAGCTGTTCTGCTCCACCTGTACAGGTTGACCTCCTTGCCAGAGAAGCCCCCAGCTATTGATTGGGTTTACTACAAGACGGCAGTTGCTAAGGCAGGCATGGTGGATGAGTTTGAAAAGAAGGTGAGATTCTCTTCCTCAATTACATGTTGCTGCTGTTTTGAAATTCAAGAGGAGGCTGCCTGTATCTGATGTACAAGATACAGAACTGTGGACTTTTCCTCTAACAGGCTGCTACATGAGATTATTAGGAAGTATTGGCTCAGATCCTGTGCTGTATCATGCTGTTGCTTGGCATCACACTGCTAGCACAAAGCAGCCCTAAAACCGGCACAGCTAACCATAGGAGGGGTCACTTTAGTGGAGGGGGATCCTCCAGTGGCATAAAGCTAACACTTTCTCTCTTACTGCCTGCATAGGTTTTCCCTGCTGTAGGTGGCCTGAGGAAAGAGTACATGGTCAGAGCTTTCCTATTCCCTGCTGATTCCTAGCTGTCATATTAGCCTCTTGAGACTTTTAATAGTCTGCATAATTTAGAGCAGCACGAGGGTTGCTCTGATGTATGCTCTGATATTTGCCTGGCATGCAGCTGATCCAGTTAGGAGTGAAAAAGCCAGCTTTGTATACCATTATCACATTTTGAGCTGTGCTGTCTTCTCCTTGGTCGTAGCCAAGGCACTGGCCCAGAAGCCTACTGGAGTAAAATTTTACAAATACTATTAATGAGGTGGGGTTGGGTGCGATGGTTTTAGAAATAACTCTGTGTTCTCTGGGGAGATACTGTTCAAACATTCCTCCAGTCCATGCCACTGAAAGGCAGGAAGTAAAAAACACTGTTAATAGCCCAAAGTGGTGTGGTAATAAGACTAATATGCTGAAGTGGATGTTAACCTTTCTTTATAAATGAGCATTGGGGAAATAACCAGTGTGACTTGCCCAGGATCACGTAGGGAGTTGGTGTCAGCTGGCATTAGAACCTAAGAGTTATTGGCTTCTGTGCTGTGCTCACTCCACAAGGACCCGCTGACCTTAAGAGGAATTCAGGAACTTGTTTTTCTTCTGTATAATTTGACTTGGTTTGTGGGACAAGATAGTAAATCTTTGCATTTGATTGTTGTTAATGCTTCCATACAGCACTGTGATTTGGCTCTGTACAAGACTCTGAGTATCCTCGTGACAGTATGCTATGCTGAGTGTGTTGTGGACGTATGAGAGCCAACCAACACTACTTGTGAAGCTAGCTTCTGATTGAGTTGATTGGCGACTTACTGCAGAAAGTCTGTTCACTTGGAAGGGCCTGACAGTGTTTTTGGGGTGACCAAGGAGCACGAGTCTGGCTACTGAGGAAACAGCTCTGGGAGCCTACAGGGCTTCAACAGAATTGAGAGGCAACATGTTTAAAATTTATTTTTTGAATTTACAGTACAGTGCACTAAAGGTTCCTGAGCCTGTGGACACGCAAACAAACAAGATAAATACCCAAGAACAGGAAGCTGTAAGTATTTAAAAACTCTTCCCTGTCACATGGTTTCTCTTTGTGTAGATGCTGAATAGTTCTGACTTGGAATCTGCTTTTGGAGGGTAATTGTGCTGAGGTGCAGGAACTGTGAGTCTGGCCTTTGTACATATAGGCAGCTTTTGAACAAGAAAATGCATAATGTGACCACACTTGGGGATTTAAATTCTGGGACTGGATTGCAGTTCTGTTTGCTTTTCTGTTGTAATAAACTTGAAATAAGTGTAAGACAAAGGCAACCGAATGCTGATCAGCTGAGAATCTTATTGGCATCTTGCTTAGCAGCCCAAGGGATGCACCTAAGTTGCATAAAATAGGCCTGACTCCTTTTTAATGTGGAGTTGGATTTCTTGGAGACTGCATGAGTCAAGATGGAGCATTGCATACTGGGACCTCTATTCTGTGGGCCTTTCCTCTGTGCTAAAGAGAAGGGTAGGTGTAAGGTAACTTCAGGGGTTGTACTCAGGTGGTAGTTGTCTTTAGCCAGAGAATTTGTCAATCTCAAGAGCCTCCTTGTGGCTTTCTCTGTTACTGAATGTCTGCCTGAAAGCTTCTAGTTCACTAGAGTTTTCTGAACTAGCTGTTCAAAACAAGTTTGAACCAAGTGGCCTACTTTAAATTTTTGTAACACTTATCAGCAGAGAGGTTAGGTTGAAGTTTATGGTTCAACTTACCTGAGAGTTTCCTGACTTCAAACTTTCTCTATAATCTCTCTCAAAAAAAAGAGGAAGTGGATTCCACTCCTAACAGATCAGTGAAACAGGGAATGGGTAACTTCAAACATCTCTCCATCTTTGCAGTCTTTGGGGGGCAAAATCACTTGTGTAGGAAATTACTTACTGTGTGTTACAAGTAACACCTAAGATTACTACAGTAGAAATAAATTAGTTAAAAACATTTGTTTCCTTTGTGCTTTTAAAATCACTTCCGGGAAGTGATGGAAACTGACTATACACTTAGTCAGTTTCCCCGTATAGCTCACATAGCAACATGGAAGAGATCTTGTATTAGAAAACACAAATTTATTGTAACTCCACAAGCATGGCAAGGAGAAGCAGGGGCAGGGATTGAAATTGCTTTTAACTGTTTTCTTTAAGGTGGATGCTATTTTAAGGTATTCTCTTTAATGAAGAGATAAGACGAGAATGGTTGACCATCTTTTCATGACTAAAGTGAAATGGGATGAGGGTCATAGCTTCACTTGACGATCAATCTAGGATTAATGAGCTCACCAAATCCTTTGTTCTCTTTCAGGCTAAGAGTGCAGCTGAATTTGTGCAGGGCTCTAAATCCCGTATTGTCCAGTATGAGAAAGAGGTAGATTTAAAGGGTTCTGCCCTGTGATTTTCGTGTTTTAAGGCAGCTTGCCATGCAACCTTGTTTTAAGTCCTAATTGTACATATAGTTTAATTTGAATTCTTGCTTACAACTGACTTTTAGTTTTCTTCTCTTTTCTCTCTCCAAGCTTGAGAAGTACAGAAACATGATTCCATTTGATCAGATGACAATTGAGGATTTGAATGAGGTCTTCCCTGAAACCAAACTGGACAAGGAAAAGTATCCATACTGGCCACACAAACCTATTGCAGATCTGTAAATCTGTCTGAAAGCAGTTTCTTGTGACTGTCAAATTCTCTAGAATCTTTTAAATAAAGCAATTGTACAGGGCTTCAGCAATGTGTCTTGTCTTGATCTCAAAGCTAAAAGATTAAATCCACTAGGAGTTTGTTTGGGTTTTTTAAGTGGGTGATGAATGCCGTGAAATAAACATGCAATTGGTTTTGGAGGCTCTGTGCTCTGCAAGGTGGGGATAAGTGCTGAAGGACAGGATTGAGTCTTCCAGCAGAATGCCAAGGTTTAGAATTTGTAAAATAGTCTCCCTGTTCTTGACATTCAGGTTAAACTCAAGCTTTTATGGGTGCTGAGATAGCAGGAGTTCAATGACACACATAACCAGCCCAATTTAACTTTTAGGTCATGTCTATAGGACAGGTGCAAGCGTGTCTCTGTTAGCTGTCCATGAGACACTCATTGGACCAACTTACAAACCTAACAAAACCTTACAAATCTACAGGAGCTCTTTTTTTCACAGCCTCTGTGTGCCAGCTGTTCTTGTGCTTCTGCACCTACTCTGTACCTGTGCAATTAGCCAGTGCTGCCTCAGCAGGGAGTAGGAGAGAGCCATCTTGGTTATAGAGGTAGAGATGTGGGAGGGCTTTTCCATATCTCACAGCCGGATGAATGTTACAGACTGGTTACATGGACCCATCAAAGACCGGGCAGAAATGCAGCTCTTGATCTAAAAATTGTGTGTAGCATTGGGGAATGTAGGTAAAATGACTAGGAAAGCAGCCTCACCACATGTGCCTTTTGGGAAGATTGTAAGATTCTATTAGATAGGTTTCACCTTCAGCCAGAGCTGTGACCGTCTTTGGTTTGTGTTATTTCTGGGTGGTCCAGGTCTCCCATTTGTAATGTGTAGTACTAGATAAGGCAAATTCTTTCAGTGGTCTGCAAAAATCAGATGTGCGTTTATGTAAGACAATATGATGTGACCGCTAACTGGTTGAGATTTTTGCTATGGTAAATGTACCTTTTCCTCAGGAGTTGATTATTCTCCTTTAAACTTGAAGCCTGGGCTGTACTAGAAGGTAAGAAGCCCACGCTGGTGTGTTCCCTCCTTTTGAGTTGATAGTGATAGCCTGAACTCCAAACACAGTTGAAGTCTGTCTCATCCCATCAAGACAAGCACTAATCCAGTCCATTGTGTTAGCCTTGTTCCCCTGGATCTCCCTATGTAGTTCAGCACTTTGAGAGGTTCAGCTAAGCTGATTTATACCTACTCTGATAATTCCCTATCAGCTGGAACAGTAGCTCCATGAATTTATTTTATTCCGGTAACTTATTTGCTGATGGAATGCCCTAGGCCAGTGTTTCCCAACTGGTGTGCCATGGAATTTTTGACAAACTACTTTGAAGAGTTCTGAATTGGCTCACGAATATTCATGAGTTCATTGGAAGACTATAGGGTGGTGTGCCTCAAAATAATTAAAGGTATCAAGGTGTGCCACAACAGAAGTTTGGGAACTGCTGCCCTAGGCATACACATTGCTTTACAAAGCATATACAAGAACAAGGCTCGTGCCCTGCAGAGCTTGCACTCTTATTCAGACGTGCAATACGCAGCTTAATTCAAGCATAAGCAGGAAAATCATGTTTGGGAGGAGGTCAAGGCAAGAAAGTTAGAAACGGCAGCTAGCCCCCATTTAACTGCTCCATTGTACAGTAATAATGATGCTAAAGAGTAGTGATACAAGCAAATGACTGCAAAAAAACACCTTCTCCAGAACTAGCAGAGCTGATTCATATTCCTCTAGCCCTCTCTGGCTCCCAGTTTGCTGCCCTTCTACCTTGATTCTTCCTGTAAGTGGGGGTAGTTCTGTATTCTTTCCAAGTTGGTTTGAATCTCTGCTCTCCTCTTGTCCCATGGCCATCTCGGTTTTTGAATCTCCTATCATGGGCAAAACAGAGCCAAATGTAAATATATGGTAGGGAAAACTTTGCACAAGAGCAGAGGCCTGCATGATGCTAAACTTGCCCTTATTTGCTTGATAGTTTTGATTAAAACATACATTCTTTTTATCAGAAAAATCTTGTGGACGGTTATGCCTCAATAAATTTAGGAGTCTGGTCAAATTTGGTAGATTCTTGCATGGGGGGATGGGTTTACAACTGAGCCTGCATAAGTAACAAAGGGTGCCACTCTTCTTGTACATATGTTGCCTGTATGTATGTGGTTAGTATAATATATGCATCCATGAGGACCGAGAGAGAGAGATGTCTTGTCTGTGTGTGAATTTATGATTAAATGTGTTCTGAAACACAGGGGACTTGGGTTCTTAGCTTGAGAGAAGGAACTCACTACTGACAGAACCTTGCTGCTGGATACAGAGCATTGAAATGTAGGTAATAACACACCAACCTTGCTTACTTAGGAGGTTTCTGGATGTTGTTTTAGTGTGCTTAGGGTATCTCAGCAGTTCCATAACCTTGACTAAAGGGGGTTTGGGTTTCTTCTTCAGCTTCATTAAGAGGCAGGTCTCCAATACGCCCATAATCATTAGCACAAAGATGCCTATGAAAAACAGCACTGCAAAACAAGACAAAAAAGGTGCTTAATAAACTCTGCCTTGATTCCACCAGTTCCATAATTCTATCTACTGTGTTCTGCTTGATAGAAGAAATGGAGGGACCACAGTCCAGAAACTATTCTGGGTAGGGAACTCTAGTATTCCAGCTCTAGGTTAGGGGTTAGGTGTTCCTCTCCTTACTAACAGGAGGCATGTGTGTACTCTACTTTATTCCTTAGATCTAGCACATCTTTAATATAAACTGACTTTTACTCAATAAAGACAAGTACCTATTATGGGTGGGTCATCGGAAGAAGTGGGAAGAATGTCCTTAAGGATCACAGCTAGCACAGACTCGCCGATGATGAGTGACAGCTGGAAGCCGATTTTATCCCCATAAGAGCTGGTGCTGAACAAAATAGCCATATCCAACAAGTAAAGAGCACATGTGGGGAAGATAAGATTCAAAGTGTATAAAATGGGTCGTCTCTTCATGCCGATCTGGGGGGAACAAGGCAAACATGAAATAACACAATGGAGCGGGTTAGTGCTGCTCTTGACGGATGAGACTGATTTTGTCAACTGTGGTCGGAGTTCAGGCTCCCATTATCAACTCAAAGGAGGGACCAGGCTAGCGTGGGCTTCTACCCTCTAACACAGCCCAAGCTTCAAATGCCAGCCTTAAACGCTCTCCCACATCCTGTCTCTGGCTTTCCTTCCTTACCTGGTTACCTTCGTTTCTTGCTTGCTGTCTACCCTCTAACCCCCACATCCTCCCCACCATAGACTGCCCCTTCCTCCACCTGGCCTGCTAGCTCTTCCCTACCCTCCCTTTTCATTCTACTGCCGACTTCCACCCACCTCACCGAAGCGCCTTTCATGTTGGGTCCTATGTTCTCCTACACACTCTTGCTATTTTCCTGCTGATATCCGCTGTATGTATAGTCATCACATGTGCCTGTTAAATGCCCTTACCTGTCTGATTTTTTTTTCTTCTACTCCCCTAAACACATTCAAATTGACACAGACAAATAGGGCCATCTAGAGCCGTAACCTGGATCAGACTGGCCTATAAGAGATGTCTCAAAAGGAAGATGAAACTGCCTTAGGCCACATCCTCAGCTGGTATAAATCAGTGTAACTCCACTGATGTCACGGAGCTACACCAATTTGTAGGTACTGAGGATCTTGTGTACTTCTCTATCATGAAGAATTTGTTTTGGTTACTGGCTACGAAGGAATCCAGAGCCTTGCCATCATTATTGGTTCATCTCGTATGCTCCTATGAGAGCTGTACTGTGTGATCTGGCTTGCACAGTAGGCTGCTTTGGCTCTGCCTTCTTGACCTTGCCTCATTAGGAGCGAGATGCTAGGGATGTGGCAGTGGATACGTGCTGTTGGCTTTGTGGGCCTGCTGTCGCTCACCCATTTAGATGGGAGTTGTTGTATATTTCCCCTGGACTCCTGGCAAAACACAGCCCATGGCATTATGCGTAGCTCGTGCTCTTTCTTGATTTAGCTCTACAGATGATCTACGCTGTAGGGGGTCAGTTGGGCCTGGTAGCACAACATTCTGATGCTACAGAGGTGACATTCTGAGAACTCCATTTCAAGGTCTCTTAATTTTTCATTTTTATCAGATCAGTCTGTTTTGAGATTTTAGCCACCCATAAACTTGCAAAGATAGCAATACTAACACTTGGAAGTAAGAGAATAATAGCTCTCTCCTTCGACCTTTAGTTAAAATACCTGTAATTTATAAAGAGCTTTGCCTGGTGAGGAATGTGTATTTGTATTTGCAGCGGTAGTCATTTAAAGATTACTAGATTTTGCTTGGGTTGTGTTTTTAGTTTTTAAAGCTGAGCCCTGATGTTCTGAGGGATGCATTTTTGATAAATCAATTAATGAAATATATAGTGTGTGAAATACACTGATGATGCAATACCTCATAGATGATCACTGCAACCTCGTCCTCCTCCAGTGAGGCTGTGTGTGATACAACGTTTATGTTTGTGAGCTTCCATTCTCCATTGTTCAGGAGATAAAGTTGGCTTTGTTTGTTCACCTCCTCTGTTGTCTGACTGGAGATGAGTATAATGTCTGTTACTGTTTGAGGAAAGACAGTAAAGGCACAGTAGTTTAAAGGTGTTTCCCTCTTCCAGGCAGGTAGTCAAATCTGCTGCCATAGTCCAGATGTGTATTCAGACAGAGGGAAAGGAAGGTTAAGATCCCCCCAATGGGTAAGTTACGTCTCTTGCCCAAAGCAGAACTAGTTGTGTACTTGGAGCTTGATTCTTACTTCAGGGTAAACTGGGAATAACTTCACTGAAATCAATGGAGTTAGACCAGTATGGAATCAGAATCCAGTCCAAAGGTCACTGCTTAAATGGGAACACATGTCTGCTGACAGTAGGAGTTGCATAACTCCACTGGTCTTGGCTAAATTCTGTCTCCTATCTTTTGGCCTTGATCCAAATCCTATTGAAGACTCCAACGGGCTTTGGATCAATCTTTTAGAGGAGCAGTTAGTAGTGGATGTCTCTTTCCTGTACTTCCATAAATACTTGTGATTAGCTACTGTCTGGCCCTCTTCTTCACAGCCTAATGACTGCCAGCACATTCTTTTAGCTCAAGGGATAATCCTTAAAGTGGCAGTTGTGCAAATGGAGCATTTTCTTCAGAGAAATATCTAGGTTTTGATATCAAGAAGGATAGCTCCCTTCCCTGGAGTGTTTCAATCCTGGATGTGAACTGGGCCTTTTAATACTTGCATTCCTAGCAAAACGTTTTCTCTTCAAATCAAGACTGGCTGCCTTTCTGGAAGAGCTGCTTTAGCCAAACACAAATTAATGGGCTCAATTCAGGGGTAACTGGAGGACATTTAATAGTCTGTGATACACAGAAGGTCAGACTAGATGATCTAACGGTCCCTTCTAGCATTAAACTATGAATGTCATGAAACATTTTCTACCTCAGTTTAACGAAGCCAATTGCTTTTCAAGTGAAATTGAATTACTAGAATGGTTCTAGCTAAGTGGAAGCCTGTGCTATGCAAACAATCAAAGATCATGCTTGAAAGTAAGGCTTATCTCTCTGTTTCTGCAACTATCACGGGAATAAACTAAGTGAGCATGCAGCAGTCCAGAACGAGATCTCGCCTGGAATTCAAATCTCTAAGTCCGGGTCCCATCCTGCAGCCCTTTCTCATGTGGGTAGTCCTATCAACTTCAGAACTGGGCCCTTGGAGTTCTATTTTTAATCGAGACCCTCGGCGATGTTTTAAGGACTAGACCCGGCAAACTCTTATACAGGTAATCCCTGTTGCAGTCAGTGGGACTAAGCAGTTAACTAACATGACCACTCTTGGGTGTAAAGGCTTTGCAGGGGCAGATCCTGGATTCTTCCAGAGACAAACATGTGGGAGACTCCATAGTGGGCATCCCGTTATAGCCCCTCCTTTAAAAAAAAAAAAAACACAATTGACACTATTGATTAGTGAACATAAAAATTCAATAGTAGGTTAGGCCTGTGAGCCATCTAGTCCATTGTCTGGTTGTGGACAGTGGCCAGGACCAGCAAATCCAGTCTAGTTGTTGTAAAAGTGAATAAGAATGGACATACCTGAATACATAGATGAGAACATGCTTATGTGGCATGTCTGGCTGTCAAATGGAAACTTGTGCATCTCCAAGCTGCATGTTATGGTGACCTGATGCTGTTGGATTGTGCTAATGATGCCGTTGTGAGTGATGGACAGAAAGGGCCTGCTGACTGATTTCTCTTTAGCCACTCTGAAGAAACCAAAAATTCAACAACGAAGAGTAAGATGACACAATCCTTGTTGCAGATGGAAGACCATATTTCATTTGCAAACTTGCTCTTAGTCTGACTTTGAACAGTCAGTGAACTTTACTGTAGACAACAGGAAATGGATGAGAGCAGGTGAGTTACTGAGTGTAACAAGGGAATGAGAGACTTCAAACAAACTGGAAGACAAAAAGGATGTCAGAGAAGATAGGAGAGACGAGAAAAGAGAAAGCAAGCGGAGAAAGTCTGCGGCTCAGCGAAGGACTGATAACCCCCATCTGCTCTAAAGTGTCTCTGAACTAAGACTTGTAGTGCATCCTATTAGTGTGCTAGATGAGAGAGGAAAGACATTCAAAAGACACATAAACCACATACCCCATTGGGCCAGGGACTGTTGGCCTTTTTCTGATCTCACACTGCTTCCACCCTCTGTAACTATTGACTTCAGCTGCATTACTCCCGATTTCCACCATGTAAGTGAGAGCATAATCAGGCCCTGTGTCTTTATTTGTGTCTTGTGCAGTGCCGAGCACGCTGTCGCTGCTTAACAATCATCATATATATATAATCATCAATAATCATTAATAATTAATCATTTCTGGGCAATACCGAATATCACAGTACAGTGGGCATCTGCTGGCCCTCCAAAAGAAACAGTGACAGGGAGCCACTAAGATATACTGTTAGTCTCTCTTCTTTGGCTTCTCTGTCTGTCAAATAGTTTTACCATGGCCTGCACATTCTCTACTAGTGCCCCTTCATTCAGGGACTAAAATCACCCAGTTTTATTTAATGAATGTTTTCTTACAGTACCATGAGATCAGTTAATTGATTCTTAGTTATTTCGCCTCTCCCCTCCCAATTCATCCAGCAAAACCTTTGCTTATCTGAGTAATCCGTGCTCAGATGAGTTAGTCCCATCGATTTCAGTGGTGCCAGCCATGTCTCGTAATTATCCCTCTTACAAAAGCAAGCTGAAATCATTCAGTCAATGAGAGTCTTACTGTTCATAAGTGACAATATATGGGGACCAGAACGTATCCACTGGCAGAATGAGTTTGGATATGTTACAGAAATCTTGAGGATTCCACGTCACAAAGACATTTTTCCACTTCTAGAGGAAAGAAAAGTCACAGAATGGAAACAATTTCTGAACTGACAACACACAGGAAATAGCTTTGATTTTACAGAAGAAGGCTCTTACCATGGTCACTAAGAAATTGACAGTGACAGTTTGTAGCTTTTCAGTCTAGAGAAACACAATGAGAAAGTAGTTAGCATGATTTCTTTAGCTAAGGTAGGACTGGAGCTTGGAGGCTGTTAAACATTTTTCTTACAATGAAGGTGAGATGGGTGTCAGAGATATGAGAAAATCAGGTCAGGCCAACAACTTACTGCTCTTGGTCTTACAAATGGAGGAGTAGAATGGGAGGGCAAGGTTTAATGTTTGGAAAAAGTAGTTGCCTGGTAGAATTCACCTGGCTATGTGAATCTGTGCTGGGAGCAGATCCAGACCAATAGAATGGGAGAAACATTGAAACACTGCTCAGGAAAATAGGCTACAGTATCTGATCCCTGATATATAAGGAGGGCAAAACCAAACAAGAACGCTGCAAGTCTCTCCTCACACACACCCCGCCACCAACTTCACTTTGCTGTATCACCAGATAATAATGTGGGCCCCTTCACCCAGGCTAAGCAGAGGGCAGCATTTCCCTTGTAAGAAAGAATAAGTGCAGATGAAATCCAAATGAAGGACCAAATTCCTGAGTGTTCTTGTATTCCTTTAGCAACACAAAGCAGCTTAACAGGTCAATTTAAAAATGGGTTGGTAGCTGCCCTGGACATGAATCTTTCCCTGGATTTAGATCTGTTCGAGCTCATTTTAATGTGAGACCCGTTCAATGTATGATGCACCCTAAAGCGATTTTGAACAACCCTTTCATTTGTGTGGATGTGACAAACTATTTTACACCTGGCACCTCCAACAAACATTGCTCCAGATTATACTTTCAAACCACAGCCAGAAAGTCAGTAGAAGAAGACCTAAGGTTTGGCTTCTATTCTTTCACATCAGTGGCAGTAACAGGGGGGTTACTTCTGATTTGCGCTGGCATAAGTGAGAGAAGAATCACTCACTCACTTTAGGATCATCAGGTGCCTCAATGTGTCAATTTTCACAATATTTCCTACTATAAAAAAATAATAAAGAGGTTTGCTTTCTTACCACTGAGAGGATGGAAAACAGTATAAACTGTATCTCCACTTTCAATGGCTCTTTCCAATTTTCCTTGGGTATTCTTTGTAGCAGGGGTGCCTTTTCAGAGGAGACATTCAGGTACTGAAGGACGTCATCGTATTTACAGAACTGTTCTGGGGAAGCACCTGTGGAAATAAAATGAAAGTCTGGTTATGTCCAAATTCATTTTATCAGCGCAATACCTGGTAGGGTCTCAGCATAAACCACACACCCCATCTATGGAATGGGATTGCATCGGAGGATGAAAGACAGTGGGCTGTAACTGCTAGAAAATCACTGTCAGAGCTTTTTAACCTTTCACACTGGCAGGAATAGGAAGCCTGTCTTAATCTTCCTCATACGTGTATGAGACTATACATTACTAATGGTAATCCAGTTGCTTTTTCCATGGTCCTACTATAGTTTAACTTACCTGTTGCCAAAGACAAAGTGAGGATAGCTAAGAATGCGTCCCACATCTTTCTTCTTTTCCTAAGGAGGCAAATGGTACAGCGGATGCTATTGCTAGTTTCCAGTGGCTACCAACTAATGTGCAGCTGGTGATTTTATACTATGCAACGTAGGGCGGAAGCTTATGTAACTGAAGACTTGGGTTTGTTTTTTTTTTGAGGAAGAAATCAGTGATAATGGTGCAATGCACTCAGTTGGCTCTTGGGAGCAACTCTTCAAATTACTGTTAATGATACTGATGTTATGGAGTCAGTGCTGTGGTAGGAATAATTTGACTCCCCAGGAAAAAAACCCAACCACCTATGCAGAGAAAAAGGAAGGATTCAGCTTCACAAAGAGGAATGCTAAAAGCGTTAGCCCTTTAAGGGCCAAATCGTGTCCACATTTGTGTGTGTGTGTGGGGGGGAAGGGATTAAACCTGATGCAGCTGTCTGGGTTTTCTCTAGAAATGGAGTTACCCTGGGTTTAACACTGGTCTGACAGAGCAGCATTTGGTGCTACACAACCCAGTTAAGATTCTCTTTTCTCTGTCTGCATACACAGGATGCTCAGGAGAGGGGGAGTGAGTGGCCCTAGGGTAGATTTCTCCATTTTCTAAACCATCAGCCCTTTCACATACCCACTCCACCTTTATCTCGTCTACCTTTTGTGGGGTGAGCAGACAATTTAAACAATTTCAGTACACAGCCGTCATTCCCTATCCTTCCTAGACCTAATTCCCAGTCAGGTTTCTTCACTTTCACTTTCTTCACTAAACACCCCTTCTAAACACCCCTTCTAACTTCTATATGGCTGCTGTGGTTGACCCCTCTGGAGACTTTGGCAGAAGCTGGAGAGGCAACAGCAGGATTTAGTTTCAGCTCCCAATGCATTTAAGTCCATAAAGTTCCATTAGGAATGCTTTGGCCTATGCATTATGTAGCCAGTTAGTTCATTTGATCATTTAACTGTGATGTCTATTGTCATGGCAAACTCAGATGTTATTCCATATGTAATCAATGTGTGATAAATAGATTTAAGTTGTGGGTATAGGTAGAGGTACAAGTAGGATAGCATAGGAGAGTAAGATTGACAAGTATTTAGAAGTGATGAGCGTGTATTAGGCTATAAATAAAACAAGGCTGTAATGCAAGGCCTACAAGATAAGGCCTGTAAGATTTCAGCTTAACTGTGCTAGGCCTCAGGCTTAAGGAGGCTTAATATAAGTTGGTGGCCTAGCATAACCCTGTGCCTGTCAAGTGACAAGAGTATGTAAAGAATGTGACAATAGGTGATGGTCAGGACAATATGCTGCGCTGTACCCCTCCAGACCACAAGACACCTGATTGTAACATCGTAGGAGGTTCTGCTCTTACCACAGGTTACCATGGGAACATGTTTATGGAGATGCTAATGAGAATAAGGAGAACAAAGGGGACAACTTGTGAACAGTGGGACACCCCAAAATGTATGGGGTGTGAAAGTACAGATAAGGAAAAGAAGGTTGGAATCCTGTGGTCATAACAGGATGAAAAGAGTTCCCTGGTATGGCTAGGGTGAGAAGACCTCCATCAGGGAAGACCCCAGCAAGAATCACCCTTCTACTGATGACCACCTGTTGAAAGATCTACCTGACTCTATAATATCTTTGGGTATGTGAGTATGAATCCTGCGTTGGCTATTGCATGGGCTCTCAGGATTCGTATACTTTTGTGTGATTGTAACGTTAATCTTTACTGCTTAGTAAAACTTATAAGGCAAGATTTCTTATTTTTGACTGTTTGGGTGGCCACTGTCTTCATTCTCTGCGTGTTCCTAAAGCCTTCTAAGCTAAGGGAATCGTGAAGGGTAACGTTCACCTTTTCTCAAAAACTCTAGCACCACAGCAGCTGGACTCACTCCCTAAGGACACTGTGGTTTAACACAGACCTCTCAGTTCAATCTTTAAAAGGCTACAATTCTGTTTGTCAGACAATTAGCTGAGCATGCATAGAATGGGGTGTAATCAATGCATCGAGTCACTTGTGGTTACTTTGCACATCACATCATTTCTGTGTTTTGGCAGCCTGGGGTTGTGCTCTTCCATCTCCTACACATTGAAGTCAGTGGAATTTGTTCTATTATCATTTATTATCTGCAGTAATATCTAGAGGCACTGTCCAAACATAAGACAAAAGAGCAGCTCTGGCCCCAAAGAGTTTACAGTCTTACATAATTTCTGTGCTGTTAATGTGTCTGGCAAAGTCAGAAGCAAGTAGTGGCAGGGTCTTTGCCAAGGAAACGTGCTAATGTAAGTTGTACAGAGCTGGGTGAATTTTTTTTGTGAGTAGTTTATTTGCCCAAAAATGCTGTTTTGGTTGACCTGAAATGATCTGTGAATTTGACATGAATTTGCTAAATAGTTGTAGACATTATTTCCCCAGACTAGATGCCATTCACAAAACATCCACTGGGGTTTTTATAGTCTTTCCCTGTAGTTAGAACACTCACTCCTAGAATGCCAGAGACCAGCATTCAATATCCCTCTCTGCCTTACATGAAGTCCCTATTTGAAGGCAGGTCTCCTACCTCTCAGGAGAGTCCCCGAACTGGTGAGATTTGGGAAAATTCTGAGCTAGGGTCTGTCTTTCCTGTTGAAACAGTTTCACTTTGTACAAAGAATCACTGGAGCAGGGACTTGACTTTGGGCCTCCCACGTTACAGATGAGTTACAAAACCAGCTGGTTAGAGAGGCATTCTCTTTTTCCTTCCTTGGACCAGTGACTATGAATAATCATTATGAATGACCATGAGGTGCCACTGGGGGTATGTCTACTGCAGTTTAAAACCCACAGCGGGGCCTTGCCAGCAGACAGGGGTTTGTGGGGCTCTGGCTGCAGGGCTGTGTCACTGCAGTGTAGACTTCTGGCTCCTGGAGCTCTGGGACACTCCCACCTTGCAGGGCCCTAGAACCCAGGCTCCAGCCCAAACCCAGATGTCTACACTGCAGTGAAAAAGCCCCACAGCCAGAGCCCCGCAAACCCTAGTCAGCTGGCACCAGCCAGCCATGGGTTTTTTTAATTGCAGTGTAGACGTACCCCTATGAATGACAATGAGCAGCCACTGGGCTAGAAAGAGTGAGTGAAAATGACTCTAGTTTGGTGGTTAGGGCACTCACATGAGATGGCTGAGGCTCACTATAGAGCTACTGCTCTAATGACTATTTAATTATTGATACAAAATGGAATGACAGATCCAATCCAGAAAATCCCAGAGCCCAGTGATCTGGCCACTCTCCTGAGAGGTGGGAGACCTGTCTTCAGTTTTCTTCTTCACATCAGGCAGAAGGCGGATGTAATGGGGTGAAGCTCTTGTCAAACTAGGACTGGGGGGCTGGTTGCCTGGGTGGATGGGCTGTCAGTTACTCAGAGAGACAAGGGAGGGATTTCCTTTCCCTGCAAAGGGTCCTGGGTAAGGAAGCTCTTCATAAATCTCCCTCCTTTCCAGTTAAGAGAGAGAGGGTGAAGGACTTTAGGCTTGTTGATGGCTTTCCTTGTTGTTGGGATTTATTTATTTTAAATAAATATGGGATTTTTTAATTTTTACATTTATCTAAAGTGGGTCTAGCGGCTTATTGGACAGCCTTGTTGCTGCACTCTGCCACAGGAGAATTGACTCCGTGTCTTCCATATCCTAGGTAAGTGCCCTAAGAACTAAGAAAGGCTTCTCTTTTGGCTGTCTTGTGAATGTAGCCTTTTAAAACCACTTGGGAACAAAATGTTCTGGGTTGAGCATGTTTTGTCTGATCTGAAATAAACCTTTTTTTTTTTTTTTTTTATTTACTGAAACTTTTCATAACTTTCAGATTGTTTGGAACCCTCCTTCCATCTCCCCCCCCCACACTTTTTCAGCACTGCCAGTGGACTGAAAGATCAATCCATAGCAGTAAAATATCACCTAGCTCTCCATCTGTATGAAGTTAACAAGCTGCTTTTCTGGTAAGAAAGCGACAGGGTCTCTGAGCGCTGGCAACTTATCCCCCTTAGTGCCCTCTGCTTAAAGTGCCAGCTGTATCCCGCTGTCCATTCTCCACCTCTCCCTGCACTGTTTAGGTCCTACAGGTTTGGAGTTTTCCCAGCTGTGCTACTTTACACGGCGCCACTCTAGAACACCCCCTTCCTTGCTTCAGATTCCCTGCACCCCCCCAATGCCTTTCCTTCGCAGGCTTTGCAAAGCGTAGGAACCCCATAGGGTCATGGTCCCAGATCCCTCTTATAAAACATACCCCGGCCAAAACTACACAGGTGTGGGGAGGGGAGCGGCGGTGAGACAGGTGAGGTGAGACTTTGCGAAGCTCTCACTTGCCTGCCCCTGGCTGTCTCTGAAGGTTCTGGTTTTTTGTCTGGAGAGGAAAATCCTTCCATGCTCCTTCCCCTTCCATGCTCCTGTGCCTGTGTCGCTGAGCTCAAAGGGGGGCTGTGTGCGCAGATGTAAACAGTCTCTAGATCCAGCCTGGGTGTGACTTGCTGGCGTGAGTGCAGGTGCCACAGGGGAGCAATCCCTAGCATTGCCCCCCACCATCCTCATCTGTATCTGGGGCCAAATCCTGCTCCTGCTTGGTGCTGGCAGAGCTCCCCAGTGCAGGGGGAGGGGACCCCAGCCCTAGATGAGCTGGATCTCTGACCCACCTGGATCTTGGCGGCTGGACTCCCCCTATCAGCACATCTTCAGTGGAGAGAAGGGGGGGCACAGGTCACCCGTGGGGGGGGTCCACGGTTTGGCTGCTCTCTGCACTGTGTGGCCAGCCCCCCCGTGGGCCAGGGATGAGGAGGTGCCCAGCAGGGGGGCCTGCCCCCCCCAGAGGCTGCTCTAAAGGAGGGGGGCTCAGGCTTTTCTGCTTTCCCTCTCCCCGAGGGCCAGGGAAAGGGGAAACGAGCCCAACAGCCCTGCCTGGCGCGGCTGGAAAGGAGGTGGTCCAGGCCAGGCACACAAGGGGTGCAGAGAGCCGGGGGCGGGGTGGCTGATCCAGCCGCTTGTGCCGGGAGCAGCCCCATCGCTCTGGCTTCCCACTGCGGGGAGGAGTCAGTTCCCTTCCAAGCAGCAGCCAGGTGGCTGGGATGCTGTTTCCTCACATGTGCCAGGGATGCAGCTGTGGTGACCGCGTGGCCTAATGGATAAGGCGTCTGACTTCGGATCAGAAGATTGAGGGTTCGAGTCCCTTCGTGGTCGGTGGGGGCCCTTCTTTTTACTCAGGGAAAATGTCCTTCCTTTTAATCTTTGGAGAACCAGCCCTTGCCCATGCGAAATTGGCCGCCCGAGGAACTTTAATACACCCAACCCATCTCCGAGGGGGCACTAGGCAGCCGCTCCAAGTGCATTGACATGAGTGGAAGGCTAATCCCAGTGCAGGTTTATAGAGGGTCCTAGTTTGGATTGCAGAGTCCAGGAATACAAATAACACTAGCTTCCTCTGTAAACTGCAGATCAGAACTTGCGGATTTCTTCCTTTCCCCCTCTGAAGTTGTTAAGGAACAAGCATGAGTTAGCAGCGATGACAGGATGACAGAAAAGGAGGAGACTGCTTTAGTTAAAATGGAGGAAGGTGTTGGGGTGGAAGGGACCCCACTGAGACAGTTTGCAAGAAGGGGAACCCTGCAAAGTTTGGGAATATTATCAGTGAAAGGACATGATTCTATTCATGTGCTGCAGACCCATACAAATTTTATCACCAAGGATGAAGCGCTGGCAATGCATTTGGCTGGGCCCAGTGTCCCAAGGCAGGGATTTTTGGGCTCAAGTCCCAGTGGGGACTTGATTTAATTTCTTTGTCACAGTAGCTCAGACTGTAAAGCCTCCATCCCTAAGGAGTATTAAGTACTGTAGAAAAATATGAATCATACTCTCTTGTGCATTTATAATTGATTAACCTCTTATGGGTCCTCCACAGAGAGCTGAACTTTCATTGTAGCCCTCTGAGTGACGTTACCCTATGGAATAAGTGTTGGGTTTTCAAACCAGGGGCTGGATGAGGGTTAATGGGTCAGAAAAGAGTAAGGAATTGATTAGCGTAAGATAGTGGCTTAGTAAAAGGCAGCACTAGGAACAACAAAAATGTTTTACTTATGGGATGGTGGAGAAGAGGGGGAAGCAAAGGCTGGAGGTCCTTTCCCTCAGGACTGAAAGGTAAAGCCTCTGATTTGCCTGGCAGAGAGCATGGAGGTTTGCATGGTGCGGAGGAGAAAAGCCACACATCTCCATCCGGACCATCTAGCGAGAAGAAATGCCTTAGCCACCGCTGAGAGTGCTTCAGCAGGGACTGTTCAGTGAAGTGCCCACACAAGGGGGTGGGTATAAATAAAACAAAGGCTGTGAAAAGCCCCGTGGATCAGTTTCTCTTTTTTTCTCCTCTTTCCTGAATGTGAAATGAAGCCCCAAAAGTCTGTGTGCCAGTCCTGAGCTGAGGCTGTCATAGGAGAGACCTCTTGTTGTGGGGGTGTGGAAGGGCTGCTCCCACTCAACACAATCTTATCCACATTTCCAGAGTTTCAATTGGCTCTACAGAGATCATTAAAACAGCTGGTGTTGAGGAATTTCCTGGTTTTGTTTTAATTGCTCTCAGCATAAAGCAGAGGTGCATATCTCTGTTTGTTTTGTTCTCCATTTAACTGCAGTGACTAGATGGAAATTCCCCTCCTAACCAAAGTTGACCTGCTGGCATGATTACCGAGGGGAGGCTGGGCAACTGGATTTTGCTTGCTGAATTTGTCAATCTAACAGAGTGCAGATATAATCCGTGGAGGTGTCTCTTCCTATTCTACGTTGGAGAGTTACGGTACTGCTGGGACATTCCTCCTCCCCAGCCATACTGAATTCAAAAGCTGCATGGGTGAAAGCAAATAACTCAACAGATTAAAAATCTCACATGGAAGGAGCTTGCATTTAAAAATGTGCTTTGCTACTTCAATCATTGTTTCCTGGACACTGGCACACCTGGTGCCAGCTTATGCCAAGGTCTCTACTACCTACTGAAGATAATTACTTTTGACAGGCAAACATCTTTCCCTTTCACACAGCTTAGCTTGCAGGAACCTCCTGTTTCCAACCCTCCTAGATTTACTAGAGTAACAGAGCAATGTACTGCCTTCTCCAACCCCCCTTTTGGGGTTGGAAGGAGTTTGCTGCAGGTAGTGCGTTCCCATTAAAAATGGCATAAAGGGAAAGCAAGTGAAATAAATCAGTCTTGCTGCTCATCAGTGAAGATCTATGGCACTCAAGATATCCACGGGCATAGTAAAGCGAGAAATAGCACAGAAGGCTATGGTATTCCAAGAGACCCATTCATTTCTCCATGTCGGGGAGCAGGGGTTTGGGGACAGGGGAAGAATAACAGTTGAGTCTATTCTTGGTATACCTCTGAGGAAGAATGGAGCTGTTTGTCAGTGACTGATGAGGAATCTTACCACAGTCATCCAGCAGTAGAAGGTGACTACTTGTCACTTTTCTTTTTGCAGAGAAAACTTCAGTGTTGCTCCTCCCACCGGCTCCTGCACTTTCCAATCAATAAAGAAAGAAGAGGGAGATGTGCTCTCCCACCACTGACAAAGTGGAAATCTGGGTAAAATTCAGCTGTACTTCGAAGGGCTCTTTCTAATTCTTCTTGGATATAGTGTATAAGAAGAGATTTCAATTTACAAGTGATATTCCCATACTCAGCCACATCAGGTGCGTCCAGACCTGTTCTTGAACAGCTCCTGCAGTGGATAAAATGAAAGGCTGGTTGTGTTCAAACCTCCCTTCATCATGGGGACACAAGGCTGGGTCTCAGAGTCACCTCTACTGCTGACTCTCTTTTGAAGCTACAGGATGAAGTAATGAGAAAATCAGTGTCCATCATTGAGGCACTAACCCACATTTGTCCCATGTAAATTCCCAGGAGGGAGATGTGGGGTGGAGGGAGTAAATTGCTCTGGTGGTTACCTTGTTTAGTATGTCAGCTGACAGGAGGGGTCTAGTCCTGGCTGACCCAGGCACCAAAGAGAAAAGGAGAGGTGCTAAAATAGCTCCCTGCATCTTTCTTCTTACTTGAAAATGGCAGAAGATTCAACTGGCTGTGAGACTAGAGAGTGAGATAACAGTGCACATAGCTAAGTGTTGGAGGTGCAGATGCAAGGCGTAGCAGCACTTTGCCAGACAGCAGGCACTTTGTCTTGCTGTGCTTTGGGGAGGATGCATTTATTCGTATTATTGTATTGCCTGTTTTGGCATTTTCCTGCTAACTGCTACAGTGGCTTAGACTTCATGCAAATAAAAAAAGGGAAGCAAAATCAAGAAATAATCAATTAAGTGCATGTGCATCTATTCTCCACCTTCCTGAAGAAGAGCTCTGTGTGGCTTGAAAGCTTGTCTCTTTCACCAAGGGAAGTTGGTTCAGTAGAAGATGTTACCTCACCTACCTTATTAAATTTTTAATTTAATATTTTTAATAAAATAAGAGGTTATTTTGTGCAAGTGAGGAGAAGCCTGAGAAATGGCAACTTGGACTACCTAGGTGAAGAGAATAAGACTGGGATGCACCAGAGATGGGGAAGAGACATGTTCCATATGTACAAGGAGGCCATAGAGGCTACCTTGATTCTGGCATTTCCTAACTTTTGAGGGCTTGACTTTTTTATTCAGTGACATTTGTTGGTGTGTGTCTGTGTGTATGTAACACAGCAACTTTTGCATGCTGCATCTGATCAATTCCAACATTTCAGAGACTGTCCAAGGCATCAGGGTCCTGAACCCTACTGATTTGGGGGGGCAATTGGAAAACTGAAATGGGGGAAACCAAAGCCTTTGCCAACTGTTCAGCACAACCACACTTTCAAGAGGCTCTGCAATTACCAACAGATCAAACAACGATTTGCTAGCACCTGTTCATGCCTTCTAGCAGAATGGTATCTCCATGTTATCTCTGCCCTTCCTCCCGCTAGAGTTTAACATGTTGACATCTGGAAAGACTTATCTTCCAGACAGAAATAAGAATAATGAGAGAGGCGAGGCAGAAGAGCGGGTCACAGGGAAAGGAGGACTAGGGGCATGCACGCAGTCCTAACAAGGAGGAAGCAAGAATGGGGGACCTTGGTATGGGGGAAAGAGGGCTCACACAACCCCTAGCATGAGAGAAAGGTGGTGCAATGTGGCATACAAACTCCACCCAAGGCAGAAAAGTGTTAATGGGCTACTGGAGGTGCAATGAACCTGCTTTGCAACACCTGGGGCAGTAACCAGGCTTCCAGGGAGGAATTAAAAAGGAGAGGAGAGCCTGCTCTGCTGCTAAAAGGCTGTGGGAGTGGGCAGTTTGTAGGGGGCGCTTGGTGGGAAGGAAAGCTGGGCCCAAGAGGACTGTGGGTGGTCAGTTATTCTGGAGGAAAGGGAAGTGTTGATTTCTTTATGCTTCTTGCGGCCCTTTGGGCAGCTGGGAAGGGCTAATGAAGGCTCCAGAGCTCCAGCCTGGAACGTGTTAGACTGTGTGAGCCGTGGAAGACCAATGGTGTGGGAATGGCTGTTGTACTGCTTGATGATGAGCCGGGTGCTCTGGTAAGGCTGTGCTAATCCAGGTAAGAATGGGAGCACGGGGGACAGAGCACCTGGCGTGTGGGGAGAAAATGGGCGGGGGGGGGAAGCACTGAAATGGGGAGAGGGGAAGATGGAGGGTTCTGATACGAGGGTGGGAAGAGGGTGCACACACACCCCTGGCCAGGGAGACCCTAGTAGGGGAGAGAGTAATAGGGGCACACAGAGCTGGGGGAGCAGGGCACAAACTACCCTTGGTGGTGATGGGAGACTGAAGGACTCTGGTATGGGGGAGGGTGTACACAGAGAACCCCTGAGGGGAGTGGAGGAGATGGGGGGTGGGTTTGTAGGAAGTCCTGAAACAAAAGGGAATGGCACATGGGGGGCTTGTGGGGGACTGGAGGAATATACCAGGGACTCTGTGTGTGCAGTGAACTCAGCCTACAGAAGCTGCAAAGTGTGTGACTACTAACCCTTCCCTCTAGTAATGTTAAGTTTTGTGTCTATCTATATGAGTAAAGGGAAGCTTGCTGTGCACATGAAAAAATGTGGTTAGTTTAAAACCACAGAAATGTAACCTTCAGAAATGACGTGCAGTGCCTTGGGAGAGTTACAAATAAAGTTCTTGGGGCTGGATCTCCAGTCCTTTCTGGATGAGGATGCTGGTGATGTAGGGTTTTGTTAAAACAAAGTCTATTTAATATGAAAGATGCCAATAAAAATGGAACACGTTCTAGAATAATTGGAGGATAACGTATCTCTGTAGGACAGATGAGATCACTCCCTGACTCTGGCTACTACATCTTGGTTGCTAGGAAATAAAAAGGGTTCTGGTTTCTTTTCCAAAATATTTCTTAAAGCTTTTCAACTAGTTTTATTTATTGTTCCCGGAAACAACAAATAGGCTTAAAGATGCCTTAAACATATTTTAATTAAAATGTGCTCTAACTAAAATGGGAACATAGAGAGGTTCAATTATGGGAATCTATAGAGGGTCAATTGTTTTTACAATTACAAAAGCAACCCTTTACCCCAAATGAGAGAATTCCTGGCTTAGGAGGCCAGTGCCTGACCCATTAGGCCATTGCAAAGCCATAAAAAACCTTGCATTCTTTGCCACTCGATTCCTCATCTTGCTCTGGTCTGTGATTTGCTCCTTCAAGTCCTTTTTCTGCCTCTTGCTGACACTAAGGCCTCTTAGTCCCCTTCTGCTGCAAGGAGCCTTTTATCCTCTGCTTTCTCCGGATGCAACGGCAAGAGTCTTCTTGCGATTCATTTGGACACCAGGCAGCATGTTTCATACCAGAGCTCCAGTGTCCAGGAGCAGCTAGACAGAGCATCTTTTACCCATGCCTAGCTCACGAGAGCAATAGTGCAGTGCTTTTCTTGTCTGGCCATTGGCACAGTAGAAAGTGAATCACCCTGAGAGTAACAAGCTAGTTTCTCTGTGAGCATTTAACTATGGGCACAAGCTCATCTGATCATATACGGCCCAGCTGGCCGTGGTCACAGGCCCTCTGATCTGTGACTCTATGTGCCTAGCATACCTGCATATGCATTTGCTGGCTTATTTTTAAATCCCACCCACATTGGCTGGCAAAAATCTTCGAAGGCCAGCTTCCTGGTAGCTTTCACAGCCCTTCTTTAGGCATCACCTTGCTACAGTTGGATGCACCACCTCTTTTCTGGGCTGACACCATGGACTCGTCCCAAATGCACGGGGTTAAACACCACCACTATTAACAGGCCCTATTCCTCGTGCATTTTAAGAGGGACCACTCCTCAAGGCGCAGAGGAGGGCAGGATCGTGTGGGCTGCCTGTGGGAGATGAGCTCTGCTTTCTTCCTCATCCTGGCACCGAGGGGGGGCCCAGGCCGTGCAAACGACTCTTCAAAACAACATCTCTTAGGCAGCGTCTTTAGCACCCTGCTCCTTGTTTTCCCCTGGCACGAGTCCATCTGGTCAGGAGGGTGGGAAACGACCCCCCCCGTTCCTCCGCCGCTAAAAGAAGCCGACCACGAAGGGACTCGAACCCTCAATCTTCTGATCCGAAGTCAGACGCCTTATCCATTAGGCCACGCGGTCACATTTCACAGCCTCCGGCCAGTGACGAGCACAACATGTTTCCTCGCCAGCTTTGCAGGGCCACGCGCGCGGCGCCCCTTTCCCCGCTGCGGGGCTCGCCTGTGCTGCGGGGGGGAGCGCGTGGCGCCTAGGGCACCTCGTGCCCCTCCGCCCTGGGGGTGGGGAAATGCAAAACCCGCCCTTCCTTTGTAGGGACGTGAAAACCGGGCCCCCCGGTCCCCAGGCCACGCGGCACCCCCGCAGCTGGAAAAGGCGCCTGTCTCGGGGGGAGCAGCACGGGAGCGGCGCTGCACCCCGCGGCGGGACTCGAACCCGCAACGCGCTGCTTGACCCCGGCCCGCTTTGTCCCCCGGGCCACCCGCCCAGCGCGTTAGCGGGGCTAGAGCGCGGGGCCGCCCGGCGCATGGGGCGAGCCAGGGCTGCCCCCGCCCCGCCCCCCGCGGCCTGTCTCGTGTGAGCGGGGCCGGGGTTTGTGGAGGCGAAGCCGGCCCCGCCCCGGGCAGGAGATGTAGCGAAGGGGGGGAGGAAGACGGGTCAGGCAGCGCAGAGTTAAGGACCCACGGGGAAAAAGGGTTTGCAGAAAGCCCCAGTGGCCTAATGGATAAGGCACTGGCCTCCTAAGCCAGGGATTGTGGGTTCGAGTCCCATCTGGGGTGGAGAGGTCTGCTTTTTTGGTTAAAAGCAAAACCCTCTCTCCAGGGTGGTGTCTCAAGGCCCTTCTTAGCTACATGTACATTTAAAGGACGCACCGGTTCAGAATGTGGCGTGGTCTGCACTACAGTTTGTCCACCCTAGTCAGATTTCCTCAACAAATCAGAGGCGGTGTGCACAGGGCAAGCAACTCTCCCCAACACACAGATGAAAACTGCCCTGATTTGTTTTTTTTTGGGATAAAACCACCTCGGCAAGAAGGCTCATTTAGGGCGACAGTGTCAATTTTTGTTTCGCCCCAGTTGTCTCAACAGATAATAGGTAAACCAACAACGGACTGTGTGGTGCGGTAGGATCACGCCTTGCTGCCTGAGTGGCGTCATGCCATATTGTGCTGGAAAAGAGCAAGCGCTGGTTATGTATTACAAAATGCAGCATTTAAACCCTCTAGATTTCTGGTGCTGAGTTCATCGGGTGTGAATTTTTGCTTTTCTTAGGAAAATAGTGCTATTCAGCTGCAACCTGCCATCTTAAAATCCTTTTTCACGTGGGTGCATTTCTAGTTTAACCTCGGTTCTCATTTTGTTGGTGTTCTCTCCCTAGCCCTTTTAATAAACATTAAACACGTTTGGTCTTCCTGCTTCCTTTTCCCATTGCTCTGCAGTGGTGATGAATGGGGGACCCAAATTCCCCTTCAGTGAGGGTTGCGGGGAAGGAACCCTGCCATGACTCACGGAGGCTGGCTGAACCTTGAAGGTGTAGGGAGTTGGGTGTCATAAACACTATTGAGGTCTCAGAGGGAGCATGGCTATTATAGGAAAGCCTGCAAGTTGCATCTCAGGGAGGATCTGTTTCTCTGGGCGGTCACCAACTGCCTTCCCTGCATGATCCGGTGGTCTTCAGATTGTGCAATTTCCATCTGCTGGCGAGGTGCACAGAAGGTGCTGTGGCAAAGGCTTCTGAGACCTCCAGGCAGCAATCGCTTTGTAGCATCATAGATGGTTAGGATTGGAAGCTCAAGAGGTCATCCGGCCAACCCCCTGCTCAAAGCAGGACCAACCCCAACTAAATTATCCCAACCAGGGCTTTGTCAAACTGGGCCTTAAAAACCTCTAACAATGGAGATGCCACCACCTCCATAGGTAACCCATTCCAGTGGCTGGGAAAGGAGAACTTGAGGAAGGTGGAACCTGTATTATTCCCTCCCACCTCCTTAGCTCAGCAGGGAATCACCAAACAGTCAATGCAACTTGGATGTGAGACTAGTTCTATGGGCATCTGCCAATGAAGGAAGTCCTGGTTGTCTTGTCCTAGGGTTGAGGAGTCAGGGCCTGTCTCCTAGGAATGAAACAAGGTCTTAAAACAAGACCTCTCTAGAATGGGTCTGGTCTCCTGTATATCTCCCACAATTAGTGTGAGGGTATGTCTAGATTCATGGTGGCACTGCCGGATTGATTCTGCTGGATTGATTAAGCGGCAGTGGAGATCAGCTCAACTGATCGACAAGTCGACCATGTTAATCCACCCTCTCAAAAAGAATAACAGTGTCAACTGGAGGGCATTTCCAGTTGGCACAGCTGAGTGGGGACACCGCGGTAAGAAGTTAGGAAGTCGACAGGAGATATGCAAGCTACTCTACGTAGCTTGCAATCTCCTGTGGACTGCCCATGAATTTCGCCAGCACTATACACCAGGCCTGAGTCTTGAGGGATCTGTGGACCTGAGCCCATTACTTCCAGGTGAAAAACTCTGCCCCCAGATCGAAGAACTCTAAGAACAGGAGAATCTTAGTTTTCCTCTTCCATGGGTTTTCCAAAGGAGTGGCGATGTTTGGGACTTAAGTTACTTGCAAAGGCTTTAAATGGAAAAGTTATGCCCTGAGAAAGCAAATTAGTCTGCAGGGAATACACACTCTCCTAAAATCACCTGAACTCACAATCCTTGGTTTAGGAGGCCACTGGGGGCACATACAAGTGCTTATCTTCAGTATCTCTTAGCAGGGTTTGCCACCAAAAGCTATGGGGGCAAAAACCCCAACCAATACTCCATTTACAATTCCCACACCAGTCCATTAGAAGAGTGCAAGACTGGGGTCAGCATCTTCTCTCCATCCCTCATGTATATCCCTCCCTGTCTTCTCTGTTTCAAGTCACTACTTTCGGCTGGACTTACAATGGCAGTGTAGGCTCCATCAAGCCTTTCCTTCCATTTCATTGTTGCATTAGATTGAAAAAGAAATTATTTTGTGACTTTGTGGTTTTGGGCTCGAGGGGAAAAAAAGCTCTTGCTCTTTCATCTGCTTTTCATCTTCAAGCTAATACAAACATTAGCAAATTAATCCTCCCAACACCTTCATGAGCTAGATAAGTAGCACTGCTGTTTCCTTTTACAGATGAGGGCGGGGGGCACAGAGAAGGCAAATGAGCTGCAAAGGTCACCACAGCTGAAATGCTGCATACACTTAAACACACTGCTTAATTTGATGCTTGAGAGGACTCCTATGCATTCATAAGCATATGCAGGTTCGGGATACAAAGGCGTTAGCTTTAAAACTGGAAGAACTCGTGTTCTTGGTGCGCAGACCATTCTTTTTGATAAAAGAAAAACGATAGTCAACAGTCAGAGCAGAATGAACAGGCTGTGTAGAGCGAGCAGCATCCAACGTTCCTTGGTCAACAAGAAGCTTACGACTAGAATTCTCTTTCTTTGGTTGAGGGGTAATTGGGAATTAAAGGATGAAAAAATGAACCCAACAGACAGGCTATGAGGAAGATCATAGTATTTTAGACACATTTCATTTTCAGAATTTAAATCCCACTTACAAAATCTAGCACCTAATAACTCTGTCCAGGGTCAGCTCATATCGCTAGATGCCACACACAGAAGTAACAAAGAAGACAATCCTCTCTCAATGGAAATCTCTTAGGCATTCATCCTTCTGATAGAATGTCTACTTTGAAAATTTCATAAATTAATTTTAAAAGTGCACAGTAGTTAATTAGCACTTAGGATCAGTAGACCAATGGAATGAGTGAGCTGCTTAAAAAGTAAGTATGAACGAGAATCTATTCTATCCAAATATGAGCTAGATCAGTGATACTCAAACTGAGATTCACAAGCTGCAAGTGGGTCTTTAATGCATCTCCTGAGGTTCTTTGCAGCATATATTAAAACACTGATTTAATTATTAACCAAATTAGGATGCTTTTACTATTGTTAACCAATTGTAGTTGATAAAATACTTGGTCAGTCATTTTGCAGTGACAATATATATAATATACACTAAATATTTCCCGTCATAGTTTAAATATGAATATATAGCACTATAATAAATGAAACAATGAATTCACACTACTGTGGCTCTTTTGTGTAATGCTGATCACTCATTTGGCTCCTGCACCACTGAGGTCTGCATATCATTGAACTAGATGATTGTATTTTATAAACTGTTAGATTCCAAACAAAACCCAACTCACATATTTTCTGTTTGACTAAAGTTTAAATAATTGGATGTAAAATAAAAACAATGCCACCTCCACTTGTTCAAGGTGACCATGATTCTTCATCAGAACTTCTGCTTGTCATGGAGAAAGAGATGAGAGCTCAGGCTGTCACTCAAGTATCTTGGCAATTACTAATATACTTTTGTTTAAATCTTCGGGTGTGCAACTTTTCTGCTCAAAGGCTCACTTACTTGCTGCTTCATCAGCGTGGATTGCTGTCCTACGTGAATACAGAAGGGTCTACAGTAGGGGCAGGAGGAATTTAAAAAAAATTATGGCAGAAGAGCATTTGGCTTTCTTTTAAAACTTGGAAAATTTCTCAAACACAAATAGTTAGTGAAAACTCCTTTCCTAAATACAAGAAAGCAAATGTTAAATAACATTTTATTTTTACATACTTTTAAGCAGACTTTTTAAAATACAGTTCGTAATCTGAGTATCCTCTTCAGTTTCCAGGCCAATGTGTTTGAAAATATTGTATGCAGGGAATTTCTTTGTTGTCTTCAGTCGAAGTCTACCCTTCTGCTTTGTTTTATAACCGAGTGAATTTTTTTCTGTCTTAGTCGTTCACGATTCATTTTTTGTACCCTAAGAACAGAGAAAGAGTGCCTTAAAGAGCCTACCTAGAAACCATTTAAAAACAACTATTATTCTTTCCCACTCATCTTATGATAACACACACAATGTGTTACTCGGTGCTGTCCATGCATACAGTAAGACTATCCCTGTCCTTTGGACAGTGTAACCCAAGTAAATTGTTGAACTATCATGACTTATTCATGCTAGGATAGGAGCAGACAAATCTCATGTCTTGGAGCGTTAGTTGATCATCACAGAGGTCAGGAAGGAATTCCAGCCCTTCTCACCCCCAAAATAGCAGTACATAGTTGGCCTTAGGGATTTTTCACCTTCCTCTAGAGCATAAGGTATTGGTCACTTGTAGAAGATGGATACCAGATTTGACAGACCAGTGGTCTGATCAGGTATGAAAAATTCTATTACAGTGCATTGCACAGTATAAAATAATTCCAGGTCCAGAACGGATAGACCAGTGCAAGTTAGTTAGAATGGACTAGCTAGAGCAGCCCTGAGTGATCCATTTTAAACAAATGGCATCCTGACATAGCTCTGCCATGGTCCCTGCTAGGTATCATGATAACCCTACCCAGGGAGGCCTTTGCTTAAACCACCTGCAAATTCCAATTGGATTATGTAACTGGATTTTGTCTGGCTAATCGAAACCTAGGTGAAGTACAGCCCCATTTTTGTTTCTTCTACCTGGCTATGAGGAGCTGGCTAGTCTCCTTGGACACCACACTGGATTTCTGAGTGGCCTCCTTAATCATGTCTCTGATTTTTTGCAAGCAGTCTGCCAGATTCTTCATTTGGTACCGACTCACTTCAGAGTTTATGATCAGCTCGCCAAGTTTGTTTATTTTATTCTTGTGCTGGGGAGGAAAAAAAGAAAATATTTGACCATGAACATTGTTATAAATGTATCATTTCCTGCACAGAAGTTAACAGATATGGTAATTTGCCACAAAATCTTTGGGAAATCTATTGAATTAAGTGCAAATAGCTTTGAAAGCCATTGTATTATTATGGGATCATATATAACTTCTGTAGGGAGCAGATATGGCAAACATCAGCCCCAGGAAGTGTTATGAGTTTCAAAGGACTATTTTAAACCAGGTGCCAGACAAGAAGGAACTTTTGGGACAAACATAGGTAAGTGGGTTTCCCAGGAAATACTGGTGCAAAGGGGAATGCAAATTCCAACATCTGGACCCGACCTTTTGAAGGTGAGCTCTCAGAAGAGAATCATATTCTGACACATGGTTCTGAAGCTCAAAGACACAACGGTATAAAGGAAAGGCTAACCTATGCATGTGTGCTAGTTCTGTGCTAACTGTTATGAACCTGTAACCATAGAAAATCCCTTTGGTGGGGTTTGAAGGTCTGATCACCTGCCAGGGCCTTTGATGAAGTTGGGAATGATCTCTGGTAAGCTCAGTGGCATGTGTGTAAGTGTGTGTTTTTTTTTTTTTAATTGTTTTGTTTTCTCTGCAACGTTTTCACATGAAGAATAAATGTGCTTGCTTGGAAAGGACTGTTTGGTAATTTATAAATGTGGGCAATGACGCTGTTTATAGCCTCTGAGAAGAAAGCAAAGCTGGCTTGCTCAGGGAGTCTGATTTGCTGGGGAAATCACAATGTAGACATGGAATTGTGAAGCCTGGGAAAATGACTGGTCCAGAGGGAGAAAGATGAGGGTCTCTGCCCAAAGGAGGTGATGAATGAGGAACTGCAAACCTAGACTGGGTGCCCTTGCTGGGCCATGAGACAGAAATACAGGTACCATTGCCCTGAACTTTGACAGAAAGCTGTAAAGTTAAAAAAATAAAATAAAACGGGAAGGAAAAGGTGGACAGTTACCATCACTGCTATTTTCTGCCTCACATCTTCTGCAATCCAATCTGCTGATGCCAAATGGAATCTTACTTCTGCCTTACTATTCACTGTGAGTGAAAGAAAGAGAAGGGGATGTTTAATTCACTAAAGCTGCTGCAAATTTGAGTTCTCATGCAATTCACATTCAAAAGCAGCTGGTGATAGGTTGCCATGCTGATTCTAATTTGAGTGTGCAGCAGGACCACCTCATTGTTGCTTCTTATTACACCCTTCTTCTGCTCTTCTCGGTGCCACAGTTGGAGAACTCTACCTAGATGCTTATATGGACCGCCTCATATTATCTGAGCACCAGGGCATTTTCAAACAGAATCTAAGTGCTACTTCCAATTACAAAGAATAAATTGTTTAATAAAAAAAAAATCAGGATAAAAAAATATTTAAAAAATAAGTTTTCCTCCATGTGTTACTAGTAATTAATTCCTTAGTTAACGGAAGGCTTTTGTTTCTTTAAATCTGGTTTTTAAAATTGATTTTCTTTTTGCACGTTTCTCAGCTTGTATCACGAAAACAGACTAGTCCATTTCACTTTCAGGTTCTCATGCATTGCAGTGCTGCAATGTTCAAATTGAAAACACTGCAGAGGACTGTTTGTTTAAACAAAATTTATTCTATTGGAATAAAAAATACAACGATTAAAACATTTCTACTAATCTTAAGTTTTGTGATGACTTTTTACAACACTTAAATTTTGGGTTAAATTTGGTCTGCATGTCCCTTTAAATGTCTTAACTACAGTGAAAAATGAACAACAAGCAGAAGGCTGCTCTCAAATTTGGCTAGGACTTTAAAACTTGGATTTCCCCTGCTTTATAATAATTATTGTACAGTCTCTCCAGATTTTTAAATCTACAGAATATATTTTGTACCTTTATTAACATTCTGACCTCCCGGTCCACTGCTCCGGCAATAGGATATGGACAGGCAATCTGAAAGACAAGAATGCAGGAGTACTTAACCCCCAGCCAGATCTACAACTAATCACACAGTAAAAAGCAGAGAAAAGAGATTATCTAAATGATCTGGGGACATGGGGAGAGAATTCAAGTTTAAAGTGAGGTGGTCAACTCAAAAGCCATGTTGACTAGCTCTGGTGGTGTTAACAGACAGCTTCAAGTGGAAAGGTAGGTGCAACAAGGACAATCCTCTGAGGTATTTGATATTTCTATGTATAGGTCCAGTGTTTTGTTGCAAGGAACCATGCTTACAGAACAGATAATCAGTTGAGGCCTGATCCAAAACCTACTGAAGTCAATGGAAAGACTTCTAGTGAAGTGGGCACTGGATCAGTCCCTCACTGCTATTAATCCCCAAAATAAAAATTAGAGAATTCCACCTCCCCTACAAATATTTTTCTTGCTCAGGTTCAGGAAACCTATAATCATTACAGATAAGATTTTTCAGGCTCATTGCTTTATATTAAATACTTATCTGCCTTATCCAGGCCATTCTGAATTTTAATTGCCCCTTTACTGAATTACATTTTTTCCATCTATCCCATTTTCTATCATCATATATTGGCATCATCATATAGCCTCTCTTCCAGCTCTTATGTTCAAAATAAACGTAGGATTAATGCAGTTTCTTATGATGTTCCTCCACCCTTTTCTTCCAGTCACCAGCACATCTCATGCACAAAACTTATTCTCTGATCACTTCCTTATGTTTATGGGTAATCTTTCAGAGGATTCTAAAGAGATTTCTTTTCCCCATTCTCAGGGTTTAACCGATCACCATATTTGGGGTTGGGAAGGAATTTTCCCCCAGGGCAGATTGGAAGAGGCCCCTGGGGGTTTTTCCACTTTCTCTGCAACTTGGGTCACAGGTCACTTGCTGGTGGATTCTCAGTACCTTGAAGTCTTTAAATCATTACGTGAGGGTTTCAGTAACTGTCATAGGTTGGGGTCTATTACAGGAGTGGGTGGGTGAGGTTCTGTGGCCTGGGGTGTGGAGGCCAGACTAGATGATCATAATGGTCTCTTCTGAACTCAAAGTCTGAGTCTAATGGAGCGGTAGAGACCCATACTTTGCTAATAAATTACTACTTTGATTTTGTGTTGTCTGCACAGAAAAGTGAAATATAAAAATGACCTAATTGATTTACTGGCAATTAAACCCATAAAAACCCAGTGAAAGCAAGTTGGACGAAGAAAAGGCATTTTTCCTCTATGCTAGACTTACCCACAGGAATGTCAGGAATTGTTTGTTTTGTCCCATCCTATAAAAAACACACAATGAAAAAGTGCTGTTAAATGCTACAGAAAACATTGTGCAATAAAATCAGTCTTCAGAGCACAGTTTACAAGAAAATATAACTACACAATCTATTTCTACATAAACACACTTTTTCAAGACTCATAGGTCAGAAGGGACCAATATGATCATCTAGTCTGACCTCCCGCACAAGGCAGGCCACAAAACCCTACCCATACACATTTATAACAACCCCGAACCCATGACTGAGTTATTGAAATCCTCAAAAGTGAGATTTGAAGACCTCAAGCTGCAGGGAATCCACCAGCAAGCGACTCATGCCCCATGCTGCAGAGGAAGGCGAAAAACCTCCGTGGCCCCTGCCAATCCGCCCCGGAGGAAAATTGAAATGACATGTACAAAATTGCCTTGTGAAAACATCCCTGTAATCGGTTGTATATCCTGGGCTTAGAACTATTCTTTCATCTAATGTGTGCCTCTGAGAATGGTTTGCTGCAGAGGCTAGCTTCTAGTTCCTTTCTTTGCATCTTTCACCTGTGTTGTCTAAACTGGCTATTTTCCTCTTTCCCTTGTAACCAGACTAGCTTGTCTGTTCTGTCCTACACAATCCTGCTCTACAGGCTCTTTTCCAGGCAAGCTGCTTTAATTGTTGATTTTTAGGCATTTGTAATATGCCTTCCAGACATGTTGCATTACTTCAGCCTCACCTTATCCCCCATCCCCTGCTTCTTTTCTCCACAATTAAGCTACAGTCACTTAACTTTTATTCATCTTCCCCCGGGGAGCCTGACATCTTTGCCATGACAAGACCCCACACCCAAACCACCTTCACCAATGAGACTGTTAGTCTCTTTTTATCTTAGAGTTGCCCATTTTGTGTTGTCGAGGGTCTGCTCCCCATAACACACAGGACAGAAAGGGGACCTTAATGTTACTTCTGTGGCCAAGGGACGTCCTATGACACTGTGCTGCCAGGATGTTTCCCTGGCACAGTAAACAGTCATGGTGCCATGGGCTACAGCCAGCAGCCTGACTCCCCCGTGCAGGCTGCAGCCCTGAAAGGGTTGTTTTGTTTTGTTTTGTTTTGCTTTGGTCACCAACTCCCTGCAAACTTGTCATCAGCCACTCAACTCTTATCTGTCCTTAGACTCCGCCCCTTGGCCTCAGCCCCGCCCACTTCTATCAGGCCACGCCCCTTGGCCTCAGCCCCGCCCACTTCTATCAGGCCACGCCCACTTCACATCACACCCATCCAATCACTATCAGACCCCGCCCCTTGCCTCAGCCACGCCCACTTCTATCAGGCACCGCCCACTTCACATCACACCCCCTCTAATCACTATCAGACCCCGCCCCTTGCCTCAGCCCCGCCCACTTCTATCAGGCACCGCCCACTTCACGTTACACCTCTTCAGACCCCACCCACGGCACTGTGACCACCTTCGTCCGCGTCACTCAGGCCACGCCCCCACCTCTTGCAATCAAGCCCCGCCCCTCCCCAGCAGCCCCGCCCCCACGCACTCGGCCCCTCTCCGCGGCGTCGCTCCCGCTCTGCTGCGCATAGAGCCTGTCCAGGGCGTAGTCGCTCCGGAACGCGGAGCCCGAGGCGGCGGCTCGCTGTACAGCGCCGCGGGGAGGCCGGGCCGGGAGCAGCAGCGGCCCCGCCCGGCCCAGGCCCCGCAGCACGCGCGCCGCCATCTTGGGTCCGCCGAGTGTGCGCTCCCCTTAGGCGTCCGGCCGGGGAACAGCGGCTGCGCTGCGGAGGTTCCGGGGCCATTCCCCTCCCCCACGCCCTCAGGTTTGGCCCAGCTGTGTCCTTTGTGCCCAGGCAGGGAGGCCGGGCCAGACCCGAGCAGCGGCCTGGGGCCAGTTCGCAACCATGGGGCGCTGGGGCCAGCCTGCCTCGTGGGCAGGACACAAGCCACCGCTGGGGGGGAGAGGGCATAGGCAGGGCAGGCGGCGTGGGGGTCTCGCTCAGTGCCTGGCCCCCCCCTGCCACGCTGCCCCCCCAGGGATCCCACCGCTTCCACCAGGGCAGACCTGGCCGCCCACCCCTGGGGGACGGGTCCCATCCCGCTTTAACCATGGGCTTTGCTGGGACGGGGTGGGGGTTGTGTGGCCTAGCCGAGGTGGGACACAGATTCCCAGTTGGCCACCAGAAGGAACCATTGCTATCATCTAGTCTGACCTCTAATAGCACAGGCCAGAGAACGCCCCCTAATTTCTTCTGGACACTGCAGCGACAAGGGGGTGAAGTGTGGGTCTATGGTGATGTTGCCTGTTGGGGGTGCCCTAACATCCCGCATTTGCGTGCAGACATTGCCTTGCCCTGCATTGTGCATTATTTCTGTATTGGCAATCCTAAGTGCTCAAAAACTATGACCGTTTCCCCCCACCCCCCCATCACAGGACTGGTTTAAAAGTCGTGATTGACCCCGAGAACTCCCAATTTTTGGAATTCTCTATTTGCACACTGGCTTTTGCACTGTTTGTGTTCATGTTTTCAAGCTTATATTTGCAATCATGATGGCTACAATTTTTTTTTAAAAATGAAAGCTAGGATTTTGGTGGCTTTCCATGACTCCCAGGCTTTAGGGCCTTAATAAAAACATGAACTATATCAAGTCTTGGATAACACTGTGAGAGTTGGTAACACTGCTATTTTACAGTAAAAACCCAATCCCAGCAGCATATGCTAATGATATTGCTGTATCTTGGGCCATTGCTAGGGAATCTCAGAGTATTTTCTTTTTATAAGGATGAGAGTGTGCATATCATAAAGAGTTATCTGTCCCCACCCCCTCTTTAATGATTACACATATAATAATCAAGTGTTTTCTGGGCACATGGACTTTTTCTCCAATAGAGCAGAGATAAGGCCGAGTCCTGTGGGATTCTAAGAGCCTCATGCAAAGTGCTGAGCACCGTCCATTTCCCTTGAAATTGGAACTGTATTTTGAGAGCAGGGCACCCTTGTTAAAAACTGGCAGGAGTTACTGCTTCTGGCAGTAAATGAGTAGAACCGGTATGAGACTGCTAGAGCCTCTGAGGTTTTGGCAGGAGTAGAAATGGTATCAGAGGCAATTAGAAGAAACCTTAATTTAAACTACAAGCTGAAACCAAAACAGTTGGTGCGGAGACATGTAGGGGCAGCATAACAGGGATCTGCGCTTGGGTCTCTGGTCATCATAGCGGAGGCAGCATGCTCAACCCCTTGGGAAAGGGATTAAGTGTTTTATGTCTCTGTCAAGCAGCTTGCTACAGCTGACACTAAGCAGTGCTGATGGGCCATGGAGGGCACTGCATTTTGTGTTAATCTAATCTGGGTGGCACCCCAGCACAGGTTGTTTGAGAATGGAGACCCTGGGGACTTTTCCTCTGATAATGGTTAAAAAAATAAATAAATCAGACTCGACAGAGCCAAGTTATGCCATCTGGTGACCTTAATTTCAAGCAACAAGCAGGTAAATGTTTATGATTTGTAGCCGAAGGGGCGGAGAAGAAATAGCTGTAGCAGGATGATTCACTTTGCCCACTGCTGTTAAATCTGCCAGCATTACTGTCTCACTGGCTATATGTGCCAAGAGGGCATCATTCTGCAGCCTGCTTTGGGGCTTCAATTAACAGAATGGAGGTGACACAAAACCATTTGTGATCGGGTGGGCTGAGGCACCCAGTGATGCATTCCCACTTTGCACAGTGATCCCAGCAGATTTCAGAAGTCATTCAGGGCTGGGTCAGGTCCTTCCTTGGATGGGAAACCTCCATAGAAGTCAGAGGTGCTATTAAAGGATGCAGGTGACGCTATAGATGGCATTCTTCTGTCTGAGGTCTCAGTTCTGGAAAGCACCTAAGCTTGTGCTTAAGAAAAGCCTTCCCTGCTCCTGATTATGGATGTATTTCTGATTCGGGGCTTGGATCAGAACTAACTCATTGTCCCAGAGTGGTGCCGATAGGGCTGGGCTCGGTGCAAGTGCTGTCTTTCAAGTGCAAAGTAAAACTGAGTTCTAGACCAGTGTTTCTCAATGACTGGTCTGTGGACCGGCACTGGTCCCTGAGATCTTCCTGACAGTATAGAAAGCTGGTCTGTGGCATCAAAAAGGTTGAGAAACACTGCACTTGTGGTCATTATACATTCCAACACTCCTATTCTGCTGAACCTAGGTTTTTCTGGCCAAATTCAGTTCCTGCCTCTCTAAATTTCCTCTGCAATTGCAACTGGGTACAGTCCTGTATTTCCTGTCCTAACCTGTTTCAGGATATTTCTGTGTGCTGCTAGACAGATGCCACCTTCCATTAGACAGGTGGGTAAAACAATCATTATATCTTCTTGACCTACCTCTTAATAGTGCTGGGAGGCTTAATTAATTAATATTTGTAAAGCACTTTCAGATCCTTAAATATGAGATTCTGTAGAACTGCAAAAAATGTGTGTTTTGTCGTTTTCATGGGGATGCATTTCACTGGAGCCCTCATTTCAAACAAACTCCCTCCCCCAATTGACTGTGATTCACAGGTCTCTTTCTCTCTCTCTCTCTCTGTGTATGGCCACTAATATTTTTGGACACAGAAAGGATGCTCTCAGCACTTTGCTGTACAAGCTGCTGATACACTGCAGCTGTTCCTTTATTAAGCCAAGTGTTAATATCTTGTCACTTGCATGAATAATTTTTCTAGATCCTGTTTTTAAATTTAAAAAGTCAGTATTTGTGTTGGATGTTTAGAATTGTGCAAGTTAATGGCCTGTTGAGAATTGATAAAGCGGTGCATTTTCATGACGTGGTTGCTGCTTAATAACCTAAATACATAACATGTATGCTACATAAATACCCATAGCTGTATATTCACACTACTACATTCCCTCCACCTTCTCCCAAGGGGCCTAAAGTCTTTTCTTGCTGTAAATCATGCCAGAAATTTGCACTACCGGATATTCTTGGAATCAAAAACAGCCACAAAGAAAGTTTCAGCTTTCAGAATACTGGTGTTTTCTTTTATTTAGGAAGAGACTAAAGCATTTTTAAATATATTTATCTGATGTACACTTAAACTGAGATGCTGGTTTATACTTTACAGTGTTTGAAACAGAAAGCAATAGTGATCCCTTCACACTGATGAAACGAACAGATGACTTTAGAACAAGCATAGGCTCAAAAGTCCCTTATTATAAAGATTTAAGTAAAGGAACATTAATAATCAACACACCACGTATCATGACAGTGGTAACAAAGAGCATGGTGAATTCTCTGAGAAAATCTACTTGACGCTTACTTTTTTTTTTTTTGTAGACAACTGCTTTCCATTATAAATAAATAAGGCATGAAGGTTCTCCGTACGGTTACCAGATTGGTAGCCATAATCAAGTGTATGGCTCCTAATACTTCTGACTTTGGGGCCAATGGCCATCTGAATATGTCAAGGGTGGAAGAGAGAAGCTTTCGGCATTGGGTGGGGTGAGGAGGGTATTTCCGGATCTGGGCACCTCTGGCAGGCCAAACTGAGAGGCAGCCAGCAGTGGTGATGGTTTGGAGGTCGCACCTTTGCAAACTGCCATGCTGGCAGCCTTTTGAAAAGGAAGGACAGTGAGATTGATCCTGCACAGTGCTGAGCACCCTCAATCCTCACTGATTTCAATGGGATCAGAGGGCAGTTGGCTTCTCGTGGGGACAGGCTCTGAATTTGGAGAATAAGACATGGGAGGGGAAAAAATAAAATTAGGTAAATTATGCTAAAAATAACCAAAAGCCAGAGTCTGATCTCATTTAGGCCAGTGTAACTCCAGAAAAACAGACGGTGGAATTTAAGCTGGTGTAAATCAAATCAGAATCCAGCCCAACGTTTCTTTAAGTGCATGTTGAATACTGTTCAGTAACTTATAACTTCAGTAACTTATAACAATTGCCGGGATCACCCCTTGCAGCGGAGCACTCTGGGTCTGTATGCAAAGCTTTAGTGAAGTGGTGTTTATCTGCATATATTCTTGAGTCCTGAAAGATGCCATGTACGAATGTCTGACTAAACAAGGCCCACTCTTGGTTTCTGAAAAATGGATACTGGTGGGTCCTGAGATTGGGGAGGCCTTTTGTGTGTGTGTGTGTGTATCTCTCGGCGGGCATGGGAATAGAATAGAGAGATCCTTCTGGTGCTGGAAAGTTCATTGGAATATTTAAAACTCCATGGCGGGTGACGACCTTTGGAGAAGGCAGCTCAGCCAAGATGGATTATTGTCAGCAGAAAACTGTCTGTCTGCTCAGTCAGGAGTATTAAAGGTGAAGGTGTGGGACACTGATAAATACTGTTGGTAATCACTGCTCTTAAACATTTTAAGAATGTGGTGCTTTGGTGTTATCTCTCTGCAAGTGAGTCACTGCTAATCAGTCTTTACAAGCCCATACAAGTCATATCTTAAGAGTTTGCTAGGAGAGGCAATCATGACCTTTTAAATAGCAAAGCCCAGAGGACCAATACCCAAACCTAGAGAAGATGAGGGTCTCTCTCTGAACCAGTAACAGCACTTCTTGTTTGGCTTCTGGGAAAGCCCCCGTCATCAGTTTCAACCACTAGGTGGATTCAACCAGACTGTGATTCACCTGGAGTATAAAAGAAGGATATTTTATATGCTCATGACTCCTAAGAATATGGACTGAATCATTGGGGGAGGCTGATGAAGACATTACAGTAACCAGTTCTACGTTTCTCTTCAAGTTTTTCCAGTTGCAATGGGTTTGCATTGTAAATATCTGAAAAACCTGATTGATAAGAGAATGGCTTAAATAGGAAGAACATACGGCCCTTTGGGGAACAGAAAGGTCGGACTAAAGTATCTCAGGTACACTTGTGGGTCTTTGCAATAAATCAAAATGAAAGACGGTCTGGGTGTTCCGAAGCAGTCTCTGGAAGTTCTGATGGCTTTTTTGTAACACTGCAGCCAGGCCATTCCAGGACGCTGGAGGAGATCCAAGATTTTGCCAGCAGACAGTCAAACATAGTAGCTGGAGGAGAAGCTGAAAGGGTGGGTAGTTGGTTGGTTTCCTGTGTTTGTGATTTCTGGCTGCTGAAGCAACACATGCAGGAAAGGAATGCGTTGTAAAGTTTCTGAAACAATCTATAACTACAATATACAGCTTTTCCAGCAGGGTCTGAAACCCTAGCAGCTGGGTTCACTTGGAGCACTAACTTAAAAAAGTGACGTGAGTCTCTATGGCACTTTCTTGCCCTTGAGCCATGTAAGCCCCCTTCCCATAGAAGAAAACAAAGTGAGAGGCCTCAAGGCAGGGGGGCGGCATGACGTTTCCTGGCGCAAAAGAGAAGAGCTGGCTGTTGAGGTTGCATGTGGGAGCAAAAGAAACACAGTGGCGGTGAGATTCATTTGCTAGACTTGTTTTTCACCTTGGTGGCATTGATGTCTGCTTTCGTCTTCTGGATGCGTGAGAAGATCTCCTTGAAAAGGGCCTTGTACTCTGGCTGACTTTGCTCCAGCCGCTTGTCCACAGCCTCCACGTGTTTGCTAAGGCTCTTCTCCATTGTCTTCCGTTCTTCTAGCTCGTGACCCTCTCCCCGGAAGTCCCTGAACGAGCTGTCGCGAGAGATGGGGCGGGAGGTCTGGACTCCGGTGTGGCGCACGCTGTCCTTGTGCTGCCGGCACTTGCCAAGGAGCTCTTCGTACTTCTCCAGCAAGGCATGGTACTGCTCGTCCACCTCCCTCAGGATTGACATGCCCCGCTTGCGCACGTTGTTGGCGTGCAGCGTGTAGTTGCCTTCGTGCCTGCTCACGGCATCCCTGGCCACGATGGCGTTGAGGGCAGTGTCGCTGCAGCTTTTCCGGACGGGGTGATTTGGGGAAACTGTCAGGGATGACCCATGAGTTTTACCCCCATCTTCCTCTGAGAGGTCAATGTAGTCTGCTTCAGGGGCATTGTTTAATGGCTCCAGAAGTGCTTCAGACAGGTTGTCCTCTCTGCTAAGAAGATACTTCTTCACTTGTTTCATCTGTTGTAGCTCGAGGAGCTCAGCCTCTAGCTCCTTGATGCGCAGTTTGCAACTCTCCATCTCGCACACCCGCTGCTCGAGGTCGGCGTACTCCTGGATGATGGCGGTGTATTCGCGCTCCACCCTGTCCTTCCGCTGCTTCTCCTGGGTGACCTGGGCCCTAAGGGAATTCACCATGGCCTGGAGACGCTCATTCTCCCGCTCCAGAGGTTTTTGGTTGAGCTCCATTGAAGAGCTGTGGACCTGGAATGCATCCTCGTACCTGTGGCAGAGGGAGATTGTAGTGAGTTATTGACAAAGTAATGGTCCTTTAAGGATACTGGGGCCAAATTCTGCTGTCAGATACACCAGTAATTCCCCGAAGTCCATGGAGTAATTCCTGGAAGTCCATGGAGTCGCTACCCTGGATACACACTGGTGTAACAGAGCAAGATTTGGCTTGTGAGTGCTTTGTTATTATTTTGTATTACTGTTGTGCCTAGAGGCCACAACCGAGATTGGGGCTCCACTGTGCCAGGTACTGTACATACGCATGAAAGACAGTCCCTGCCCCAGAGAGCTTACAATTATACAAGAGACAAAAGAGTGGGAGAGGAAATGAGACCCACACAAAGGAAGTGACTTGTGCAAGTCACATACAGGTCAGTAGTAGAGTCGGGAACAGAACCCAGCACTTCTGCCTTCCACTCCAGTGTCCTACCCCTGTTGCTCTGTTCTTTTTTTTCCCATGGAAACCTGTATCATGGATTCAGTCAGCTGGCAGCTTCTCCCTCATCACTGTAATACTTTGTAAAGGATCTAGGTTTTATACAGGTCCGTCAAAACGCTATCTGATCCATAGCCCTGGAGATGGACCTTTTCTCTTTATTCATAGCCTTCGTATCGCACAGGCAATGGCTATGTTAGCTCCCTCCATTCTGCCCCTGCCAGCATGCCTCCATTTTGTCCTGAAGAACCATTGGTAGAGGTGAGAGGGTTGTTCAGCCTCCGTGGCCATATTCAGTCATTGGTCCCTTTGCTGAGATCAGGATTGCCAGTTGGGGCTGCTCTTTTTGTGACTTGGGCTGTGTCTACATGAGAGTCACACCAGTTTTGACTTTCACTGGTTTTGAGACGGATTCTGACCCCTCCACCGGTTAAACTAAATCACTCCCTTAGTTAAACCAGTGCAACTTGCTTGTGCAGATAAGGCCTTAGCTTTGGGCAACATGAATGACCGCCGCCAAATTCGTTTTTTACAAGCCCCTTCAGAGCCATTTAAGAGTAATACCTTCAAGGCACTACCAACTTGGGCTGAAAATACAGGGCTTTCCTCCCTGGTCGGTAGGGATTCATGTAATCAACTTTCGGTTGTGGAGAGGAAGGGGACGTGAGCCAAATTCTAGTTGCTTTGCTGCGGGAGTATTTGGCCACCTCCCACTCTCCAACAGAGACTGAACAACACCGGCCTAGTCAGTAGGGAAGGATCTCAGTCCATTCCCACCCCTTCTGGTTGAAAGGAAGACAAAGCATTTGTAGCATCTAGGATTGCAGGGAGAAGGAGGAACTGGCAGTAATGGGAGTAAAGTATACACAAATGTAGTGCACTAGAAACTTGCTAACCATCTCTCCTTTCCCTGTGCCAAAGACTGACATTGTGAGCGGCTGCTGTGGGAGTCTCTGATCTTCAGGCATTTGGCTTTGCCCACAAGGGAGGACAAAAGTGGGGGGAATTCCCTCTGAAAAACTGTCTTGCCTAAAACAACAAAGTAGTAAAAATTGTGGAGTCTGTGTTGCAGCCTTTGGGTTTAACCCCTCCCTGAAAAACGAACAACAAACAAAAACTTGACTGTGCTGTTCTGGGCACAGGAAGTGCTCCAGAAAGAGTAGGAGAAGGTTATAAAATGAGAGTGGATGGAAAGTGACTTTTGCTGGAGTAACTCCTCCTTCAGTGCTTCTGTAACATGGAAACCACAGGAAATATTCTCCCCCATCTCTGTCAGGAAATCTGTTTTCTTTCTCCACTCCGGTAGCCACTCTAGTTAGAACAGATTGGAAAGGATAAAATGCCACCCCTTCCCCTCTAGGGCTTGGATAACGGTGGGGAGTATTGAACAGATTTCCTAATTACTGTAGGTCAGAGTGACCTTCAAACCCCAAATGCAAATTTAAAAGCCCATCTGTTCAGCGAGGCAATGTGGGTAAAGTACTCCAGGGGCATGGTGGGAAAACAACCACAGAGACATTGAGTAGACTTTGCCTGGGGTAGATTGTGCCCTTGTAACACCCCCTTCATTGCTCCAGTAGCATGCTGTGCGTTTGTATCCCCTGGCAGTGGAGTGCTTTCCTATAGGATAGCAGGTTTATTGATCCTCTGTCTATTTAGAGAAGATTCCATCACGCATTAAGCTGAGCAAGGAATGTCTTCATGAGGTCACTGACTTAATGCTGTGGATGGGTTTTAGATGGCGGGATGGACAATAACGACATATGTGTTTGTACAGCACCTAGCACAATAGGGTCCTGGGTCATGACTGGGGCTCCTAGGTGCTACTCCAATACAAGTAAATAAATAAATAGCAGTAATAGGTATGTGAAAAATATGGCTGCTTTATTGCAGCTGCACCAGGAGGAGAGGATGCAGGATTTCACACTCCTCTACATCCTCTGTCTGGGTGCAGTTGGTCGGGAGGTGACGGTTGTGCTAGCTGCCCCACCAGGGAGCCTGTCAGGGTTACGGCCTTGCTTCCCCATACACGAGACAGTGATGGGAGAATTGTATTGGGGGTGTACTGGCTATGGCTCTTTAGATGTAGACCAAGCTTGCTGCCTACCATGTTTCCATACAGCACTTGGGAAGCAGGATGCATGAGAAAGGTATAATCACTCCAGGCAGTGCCGTTGGGCACCTGCTTTCCTTGTCCCAGTGCAACTCCACTTCCTAAAAGCCTGTGTGAACCCCCTCAAAGGCATCGGCTGATTCAGGGACCAGGAACGAGTCCTACCAACTGCAGAACTGTACAGCTGTGTGCATCACCTCTGGGTGGGGCTCACCTTCCCCCCAGTCTTCAAGTACTGGGCTCTGCCGCAGAGGTGAGAAGCTAAACTGCGGGCAAGTGGCAAATCCTGTGTTAATATTGCTCAGCCCTTTTTAGAGTCACACCTACAATGTTCCCTGGCTAGTGCTACTCTAATGGGCTGGGGTAGGTAGGAATAAAATTTGCCCCCTCTTTTTCTGCTGGTTTCCGCCTTCCCCTTTCAGCAGAAATGCCAGTTTTAATGGGAAACTCTTTCCCAGTACAATTCAGTTAAGGCTAAGGAGTATTTGCTGATTCCCAGGACCTCGCTGATATTCCCGTAGTCTCTGCACCCGCCTTTCCCTCTCCTCACTCCATGGTGGTACCTTGGACTCGAGCACAGCTCCTTGAGGCAGGGGAAGGTATGGATGGTTCGGCGTCGCTCCCTTTTCTCCCGCCGTATGCGCAGCTGCTCTAAGCTCCGCAGCTCCTCCACTTGGCTCTGCAGCTCCTCCACCTGGTTCTGCAGCCCCTCGATGGTCTCAGTCAGGCTGCAGGCAAGGCCAGGATCAGAGAGAAAGAGAGAGGAGGCAACAAGGAAGTTTAAGTCCTCATCTGCCAGAGGGCTTGTTTAAAAATTCCCTCCCACTGTCAGGAAGGCTGAGGAAGTGTGCCCTCATTTGACGGCAGATCCTGCATTCCTTGCATAGACCGTCCAAAGTCCTAGATTGGGGAAATTTTGGGTGCACTGGGAATGCACGTCTCACTGTGATGAATTCTGCCTGCATAGGGTGTGTATGTGTGGTGGACGTGGGTGGATGAGGAGGTGGCAGACGAGTGCAAAAATTTGGGATTCTATTCTTGAATCAGTTGGCTAGAACAACTGCCTCCTGGGAATATGCTCAATCCTAGAATATCTCAGCATTTAAAAGATAGAGGTAGGATGATTCCTTCTTCTCTTTCTCCCATAGAAATCAAATGCAGAGACTGGCCAGGGATTCTTTCTACTCCAGCTATGAGTACAATTTGTAAAACAGCGTTTAGAGCTGTGACACTAAAGTTTTCTGCTTGTACAGCCATTTTTAAAAGATGTTGTGTTGTACAAGACACAGTGTAACAATCACAAAGACCCACCTGGATCAGCCTTTCCTTTTAAAAGGGAAAATGTTACTGATAAGCTGGTGTTAGCTGGCAGGAAATAACCTTATCTGTGTTGCTCTGGAGGTGGAACAGTTTCCTAGTATTGGCTAGTGGGCCCTGTTCTCCTCTAGAGCTTCTTGAAATGCCTCTGCTCTTGTAACTCAAGGAATGGGGGACTAGATGGGTTTTCCAAATAGATTCATTTGTGTTTGTACAGTACTGTCAGTTGTCTGGCCTACGAGGCAAAGCACTTTACCACACCCTGGTCCCATGGCTACCAACCAGATTGCTGACCTAAGGAATCCACCACTTGCAGCATTACCATTGTATCTTCTGCTGGGATGTCTTGCTCTCCAGCACCAGCTTCTGATTAGCCAGTTCCAGGTCCCGTGCTGTGAGGTCCAGCTGCTCATAGACCTTAGCGTGCTGCTCATTCATCTGGCGCAACATCTCCAGCTGCTTTGTTAGGTACTGCAAAAAATTCAGGAGTCGGTGAAATGGGAGGAGATCCAAGAGCTGTGCTTGGGCACAAAGCCCATCCCTGAACCACCTCCCTTTTCGCTTTGTTATGAGGGGACCTGATCCTGCAAGATACGGAGATCCACTGACTTCCAAGGAAGTGCAGGGTGTCCAGCACCTCTGAGGAGGCACTCAGGACCATGAAGGATCATGCCTCTGGTGGTTGAGTTCCTCTGTCTAAAGGAACTATGTTGCCCACACACTTTCTCAGCTTCCCAAATGCTATTCTGTGAGTGTCCGTGACGACCTTTGCTGGCCAAAGAACAGTGATGTGCTGCCAACCATTAATAAAGGGGCTCCTACTAAAATGCTCCCAACAGTGAGATGGGTGATGGACTGTGAAATCTATTCATTTATTTCCCCACAGACTTAGTTAACGTGACATTTTCAGCCATCACATCGTTCGCTCGTGTGTCCTCCCCCCTTCCCCTGCTCTGCGTCTGTCTTGTCTCTTTAGACTGTAGCCCTTTGGGACAGGGACTGTCTCTTGTTCAGCGTTTGTGCAATGCATAGCACGATGGGTTCCCTTCTCCGCTGGCTACTAACCACCGGTTGCAAAGAACTGGAATCAGGCAGCGAGGTGCCAGAACGACCGCACCCTTCCTACCAAGTGCTGAACAGAAGGCGGCTTGGGGTCTGGCTTAGGGACAGAATAAGGCTGAATGTGACCTAGAGCTGACCAAAACAGGGGCTCCCAAAGCTGCTGGGCCGGGGGCATGTGATGAAAAAAATAACAATTGGGGGGCAGAGGAACCATCAGAGCATGGAGCCCAGAGCGGCTGATCTGCTCCGTTAGGATTTAATCCATCACTGGCTCCCTGCCTTCCATATGTGGCTTTAACTTCCCTGTCCCCACAGCACATCTCTCCACTCTCTTAACAGCCTAGCAGCTTCCATTGGCTGCAGTGAGGTGGCTAAAATGTCCCCTGCTTCCTCGCAGCTGAGCCCCTCAGGTGGCAGCAGCCGCAGGGAGTTATTCTGGGCTTCGTCCCTGCTGCTCGGCTGCCTCTGTACCTCGATCTCCTGCACTTGCTCCTCGTTGGTTGCGTACATCTGTTGCAGCGAATCCTCCAGCTCTTTATTGCGCTCCAGCAACGTCTTCCCCAGTTCGGCTGCCAAGTGCAGGTCTGAAAAGTAAAAGGGACAAATTGCTGAGGGCGAGACTCCCTGGAGCCATAGGCGTGAATGCCAACAGGGCGGCTGCAGGCCTTCGTCGGTCTGAGGTAGAGCAGTTGAGCTCCATACAGTGTGTGGGCTGTTCAGACAAGACCTGGAAAACCAAGTTCCTCACTTCTCTGCCTGGACACTATGGCACTTTTTGTAATACTTGTGGTTTGCCTGGGTCCCTCCTGAGACCACGTTTTTGCTCCCACCACCCGGGTGCCAGGGGCGGTTGGTTGGTTGTCTGCTGTTTTCCATTTTCCAAATGTTGGCTGCAATACAGGGGGCTGTATAGAGGGGCCTCTCGTAGAGTCCTCACTCAGGGCTCAATCTTCTGCTGCACCCAGTTGCAAAGAGGCCAGCTCAGCCCCTGATGTAATTTAGGGCAACCTTCGGGCTGTTCTAAACTACACCCTAGCTGTGGTGGCCCCTAAAGGGCCTGTCCGCCAGCTGGGGAGAGCTGGAGCATAGGGGACTCTGGCCATGTCTCCTCACCCTGATGCCAGGGGGTTGCATCCTGCCTGCTGTGCAAGCTTTATGCCGCTCCTGGAGTTCCCATACATCAAAGGCTCTCCAGTTGGCTATTTTAGCCAGCTCTATGGCCTCTGTGCTGTCATGGAGCTGTAGCAGGACTCAGGATGGAGGCCGGAGCACATGAGAGGTTGATCCCTCAAGATGCTGAGTGCCTTCAGCTCCCACTGTTAAGATCAGTGAGACCTAAGAGGGCTTAGCACCTCTTGGGGTTGGACCCATAGTGTGTAAAGCTCCTGGGCATTCTTGGGGATACTCAGTAAATATTATTTTCTCCAATTCAAGGGAGTGGCTAACTTCCCCAGCACCCAGTGCCCACGAATAGTCTGACATGAGGAATGAAAGCTGCACGCAGCCTGGGGTAGACAGAACGGTCTCTTCCCATCAGCCTCCTCCCGGCTGGCTCTGTCGCTGGCTGTCATGGCACCTTGATACCTGTCCGTGAGCATGTGAGGAGCCAGTGGTAGTGGCAGCAGTGTGGGGAGGGCAGATTGGAGGGTAACTGTCCCAATTATCTGTCCCTGGTGGGATGCAGAGCTGGGCAGCGCTGCACTGAGGTGCTAGCTGAATCCCATCCTCTCTGCTTGCTGTCACTGCTGCTTTAATGAGCAGTCCCCCTGGGTAATCACCGCTTGGAGTCTGTTACCATGGCAGAAGGGAGAGGACCAGAGCCCCTCTAGCTTCCTCCCCCTCCCTAGGCCTTCACAATGGAATTAGCGAATTCCTGTTCCAAATGCCTTCCCTATGATTAGCTCTTACGGAACTGCAGCCAGCTTCCGTGGGATTTAGATCTTGTGCTGGAGGGGCTGCGTCTAATACGGTACGATCAGGGCAGTGAGTTTACTCACAGCCATCCGCTGAATTCCCCAAATAGGGCTAAGTAACTCTGCAATATCTCCAGGTTACCCACATGCTCACTATTCTCCTCCCAGCCTCCATAGTCCTTGTGGAAAATAAAAACAGAGCCTTTGCCTTTCAGCCTGGTAACCCAGTGTTACCAACTCACTATATTACTGAGAGTCTCACAATAACCGGTGTTTTCCTTAAAGCCCTAGCTCCTGGAGTCACGTGAGTAGGTGAGACTCTCAGCTTTCATTTAATAAAAAAATAAAATAAATGGCTAATCCTCCTGGTTGAACAGAAAGCCTTGAAAATGTGCCCCCTGCAGGTTCCAGCCCTGGAATGTAAATAAGAACCTCAAAGTTTATTATTGTTAAAAATCTCATGATTTTAGAATGCTTAGCGTTGGCACTACTACCAGTGACTATGGGAAACCGGGCCTGATACACGAATATTTCCCCAATCCCATTCTGGCCCCTAAATAAGCAAACATATGATGCATGTCAGGATAGCTATGCTGTGGCCTAGAGCATCAGCAGCTTTTTCCAGAGGTTACTTTGACATGGCAGTCGAGTAGGAGGCAGTGATATTTAATTGTTAGAGCAGAGGACTGAGGCCTGCTCCACGTTATATGGTTAGGTCAACATAAGCTGCCTTGCGTCGACCTAGCTGTGGAAGTGTCTTCCTCTAAATTTGGCTCCCGCCGACATAAGTGCCACTCTACGCCGATTTAGTAACACCCCCTCCCTGAGCGGCGTAGAGTCACGGTCAATGTAATTAGGCCAAAGCAGTATCAACGTAGACACCGTGTTGCTTACGTTGACTGTCGTTGGCTTTCAGGAGCTACCCCACAATGCCCCATGCCGACAATACAATCGATATACGTGATCCTGCTGAGGACACGCACCGCCGACATAAGGAGCCAAGTTTGTGCACACACAAATGGTTTAATGACTGCGGTGGCTGTGTGTTGACTGCAGTTAGGTTGACATGATTTTGTACTGTAGCCGTGGCCTAGAAGTCAGGACTTCTGGGTTGTAATCCCAGTTCTGCCACTGACTTGCCATATGACTTAGCTTCTCAGCGCTTCAGATTCCCCATCTGCAAAATGGGGATAATATCTACTGCTTGTTAGGACATCTTCAGAGGAACGATGCTCCACTCATGGTGCAAGGTATTATTAGATGATTACTAATTAGTTCTGGCACTTTTTGATTGTACCTGTAGATATAATGGAGCCTATTTGGGAAGAGTGTTTGTGTGTATGTGGTAAATGGCAATGCACTTTGGCTGCTTGCGCTGGCAGAGCTCAAATTATAGACAGGACTAGCTCTCTAGATCTTGTCCTGTACTGGTTAGCTGGCAGTCACATCCTTGAATTTTCTCCCTTTTCCCCCTGAAAACCTGCTCTCCAGCTGTGGGCTGTCCTGTGGGGGTTAATCTGAGATCTGACCTTTTAATTATGATCATTGGAATGGTATAGCGTGACTGGGTCTGAGGGCTGTAATCCATGGAATGAGAGTAATCAAGATACAGGCACAACTACTAGTACATAGACCTTCTTCACCTTCCTTTAGCCACAGTACAGCCTCCGAAATTTCCAAAGTGCCCTCAGGGGACTGAATGCCTGACAGAGATGGGGGAATGGTATGTTAGACTCCAGCCGGGATGAAGAGAATTTCTTCTCCCTCAGCTGCTTGGGTTGTGGTGAACTGCATTTTCCATGGGCAATCCCCCGGCCCTCCCCAGATCATGCATTTTTGCTGATGATAGGCGTTGTAAATCTCATCCCGTCCAGCCTGATCTGCTTGGCAAGGAAGGCACCTCCAGCACAGAGGAACCTAGAGAGAGGAATACACGTTGTGCTCCAAGTAAGGAGGCAAGAGACTCCCCTTCTGTGCGGATTACATCAGCGCCGTCCCACCATATGGCATCCAATTTAATCAGCTGGGGTTGAGTTAAGTGGATTAGGAAGCGCAGGCTCTTGCATCATAATTTAAAGAACCCTGTCAGCAATAATTGAACTAGAAAACAAGCAGCGTCTGGGGAGAGGTGTAAAGAGATTCTACAGCTCAGAGGAAGAAAACTGGTTCTTTCTCCCCCCCCCCTTTGAAAGAGCATGGATGAGGGGCCAAGAGACACCAGGCAAATCAAGAAAGAGGAGGATCATCTGCTTTGGTACTTGTAACCTGACTCAACCCTATAGTCCTCCCCTCAGCCAGGGACCCTACACACAGCAACCCATCAGCCACAGTTCTTCTCACATCTGGGTTGCTTCTCATCCACTTCAGGTGGTCTCTTGATTGGCTTCTCCCTCCCACTAAGAGCTATTGTGGGCACATGAAGGTGGGTGGGCTGGAGGCAAAGCCCTAATATCTTACTTCGCATAGCTCCCAACAGGACCTACGATCAAGCTTGATTCCTGCTCAGTGGGACTCAGATGCCCTATTCCTTTTTTTCTGAGCTGCAGAGACCTTGGAAACTTGCTGCCTGTTGTATTTTTGCCCCCAAGTCATTCAGTGGGCCCTTAGAGAGTTACACAAATACAGTTGTTTACATCTCCTTGATTTAGCTGTTATATGAAACCTGCCTCCCCTCCCCTTCCCCACTCACAGGGTGAGATAACTCACCCCCTCAGCAAGTGTGACATTAGCTTGCAACAATCCAGATGCAAACCAAGGCGCTCTCGCCTCTTGCCCTGGATAATTGGCTCTGCAATTCATGCAGCACAGCTTCATTCTGCAGGGCCTCCTTTGGCCCCTACTGGAGAGCTAGGGGATACAGCCGCAGAGCTAAATAGGCATTAACAGCCAAGGCTGATGTACAGAGATCAGAACCCCAGGAGGGAAGGTATGCTTTGCTCTGGGGTTGGGCGATGCAGGAAGGTTAATGCAGAGGGAAAGGCTCTTGCATTAACCACGATAGGGGTGTGTGGAGTGGCAGAGAGGAGGCCAGACCAGGGCTGGATGATTGGACAGGGGAGACGAGCTCTGATCTGGAGTGGCAGCTAAGCTAAACTCAGTGCAGGAGAGAGAGCTGGCTCACTGCTGCCTTTTTAGTCCACATCCCCTTGGATTCAGGAGGCAGCTAGGGAACATTCCAGCCTGTCCCAAGGCGATTGCGACAGCCTGCGTAGCAACCCCTGCTATGGGGGGCACAAAGATGGCTTTATAGTCACTGTTACTCCTTACCCTCTGGGCTGAGTCTGTTTGTGGAACCAGACTCCGGGACAGAGGCCAACCCCTGAGAGTTATTTTCCTTCAACATCTGACAGATGTCGGTTGGTTTGGGGGATTTTGGGTCTGATGTTGTGTAGAGGAGAGATGCTTTGCCTGCTCCCTGGTGCTAGAATTGTGATCCTTTACCTGTGCAGGGTTCCTTATAAATAGGGCATGACACAGGAGGCTACATGGTCCTGTCATACAGAGCAGGTAGTTTTGGTTTTTTTCTCTTTACACTTAGATAATTGAGCTATTTAAGCTACAAAAAGCAGCTGTTGCTTAACAAGTGCCTGATTTTCAGAGGGGCTGGTTTAATTGAAGCCAAAGGGAAGTGCAGGGGCCGGATACCTTTAAAAAAAAAAATAAATCCCAGATTCTCAACTGCTTGTTGTAATGGGCCAGATTCACCCACCATGTAATTATGTTGAAGTCTAGCAATTTAAAACATGAATCAAAGGGCTGGACCCTCAGCTGGTGAAAACTGGTGTAGCTCCACTGATATAAGTGCACTCATTGGTTTCCAGGTGGAGTATAAGGCCCTAAATGGCCTTGTATCGGTTTTCCCTCTGCCGTACAGCCACAGCTATGGTCAGCTGGGGCACTTGGGCTGGAACTCCTGGTTATAAGAAAGAAGCGATGCCCTGATAGGGAGGGCTCTGGGACTCTGGACTTTGCTCCCCACCTTGGTCTAAAATAGGCCAAATTTGGTGATCCCCCCCCTACCCCCCCCCACACACTGCAAAAGACACCTGCTTGAGAACATCTCTGGAGAAGGCTGAGGGCTGCGTCCTAGTTGATGAAGGTGGTAGGGGGCTGGTTGGCTGAGTTCCTGGGGAACTGATGGTTTGAATGCAGCTGTGATTTAATTTAATTGTATGTATTCTATAATTAATGATGCTAGGAGGCCAAGAACCTTGGATAAGTGCCTTTATCATTTTAAATCTAAATAAGAACTACTTTGATTTACAGCAACTGGGTTTCTGCCCCAATGGTTTTAGTGGGGGCTTCGTATGTTCTGGGCCTGTTGCACTGAGGATCAGCTCTACTGAGCTTTGCCCATTGTATTACCATGGTCGCTGATCCACCACAAGTGATGCAATGAGTCTGTATGTTAAGAGCTTACAGCTCTCAAGAAGCCTTTACTGTAGAACTTGCCAACGTACAGAGAGAACAAACCCCTGCTGACAGCAGCCTGCAAGTTGCTGAATGGTCTGCAGTGTGTGTATTGGGGTGGATAAAGCTCTTGCAGTGGTAGGAGGGGCTGCCAGAGGTGACTTTTATCCCTGCCTCAGAGAGAGATTTCTGCAGGGCAGTTAAAGATCTTTGCAATGTGCCTCTGGCAGGGACAGGTGGAGCAGTGGCCAGAGAGGAGCATGGATAGAACTGATTTGAGGACGACCGTTCTGTTCCAGGGCAACTTTTGAGGTTTTGCAGTTTGGTTTAGTTCCACACTGGAACGACACCAAAATCTTTCCAATGTCTTTGCAAAAAGGAAATGTTCTGGAATCAAAACTGCTTTTTGATTTGGGAAGCTGTGTATGTGCGGCCTAGTGGTTAGGGATGTACGACAACCAGGATCAAATCCTTGCTCTGCCTGATTCAGAGCAGAGCTTTTCATCCCAGATCACTGTAACCACCAGGCTGCATGCACGCACAGGCACGCATGGTCTTCCTACCCCCTTCCCTCCCTCCCCCCCCCGCCAACAAAAACCTCATAGGAATTGATACAGCTCTGCAAAATGGAAGTGTTCTGACCAGCTCTAGTGATGAAATCCACCATAGGCAGAGCCAACTGCTTCATCTCACATGGGCTGTAATTATAGTGAACAAGCATACTACATACAGACGTTATTGCTGATCTAATAAAATTTGCTAGGACTTTTTCTTGCTTTTGTCATTCCTTTTCTTTCCCTTTGACCTTTCTTCCTTCCCTCTTTCTCTCATACCCTGTTGTGTAGCCTCCGGGTTGGATTCACCTATCTCCCTAGCAGAGGCTGCTGGCAGTGGAAAATCCACTGAGAGGGAGGTTGCAGTGGTGCATGCTTTCTGCAAGCTCTGCTTTGCCAGGAGTGGAGGGAGCCAGCGCAGCCCCAAATGTGAGCAGCTGGCTGCGGTTGGAGCATAGCTTGGGCATCTGGGGGTGTTCTGGGTCAGGGGCCCATGTGTGTCAGGCTATAGTGAAGTCCCAGCACAGACTGAGGCCCGGTCTCCACCTAAAACACAGGTTGACCTACCTCTGTCCCACCGGGCTGCGAACAATTCACAACGCCGAGAGACGTAGTTAAGCTGACCTATGCCCTGTGGATTTACTACAGCAATGGGAAATGCTCTTCTGTCGCTGAGCCTACGCTAGGAGCGTGTAGCTGCAGCTGTGCTGCTGTAGTGCAAGCAGGCCCTAAACTGTCATCCTCCACCCAGTGGAAAACCCCAACCTACTTCCCAGGGCACAGGGGCAAGGCTGGCTCAGGGAAGTGGAATTTACATTTCGCTGTGGCAGCTTGAGGGAATCTGCCCCCCTCCAACTGTTCCAGCATCTGTTGCTCACTCTCTTTCCCTCTAACCCTCCTTCCTCTCAACTGAGCCTTCTTTAATTTCCTTCCCCCTTCCCCATCTCTCTCCTTTTGCTGATGGGCGAGAGAAATAGCCTCTTCCTGCCCTCCATTAGCTTCTCTTTCTTCTCTTTACTATTCCCTCCATCCACTCTCTACCCCATGGAGAATTCCCCTTTCAGCTGTAGACTTTCCTGGCTGGGGCCACTTTGGAACATTAACCCATCACAGGGATCTTTTCTCTTTCTCCTTGTGTGTGCCTCTGTACACGCACTACGCAAACCTAGTGGGCCTAATCCATGTTTTGCTGCTGATTCCAGTGGGAGCATGATTGGGCCCAGTGTGTTTCCTTGCCATTCTCCACCTCTTATCTAAACAGTTGCTTTGTCACAGCCACTCGGCTGTGTTTGTCTTTTAGGCACAATGGCTTCGGAGAGGCTCAGCGATTCGTGGCTTTGACTCTCTGTTATCGTGCACCTACCATAAATAAATAAAAGCCTCAGCTGCCCATGAGATAAGAGAAAAGGATGCTGAAGCTTTCCCATGCAGTGCCCTCCTCCAGGCCGCTCAGCCATGAAAGGGGAAGAAGCCTCTCTAGGCTGATCAGCTGATACGATTTCCTGCCCAATGAGAAATTCTTCAGGGAGAAGCACCCCAATGTAAACTACTAAGGGTCTGTGTAAGAAAGTGGCCCAGCCTGGAGGATCCTCCTGGGGCAAGCTGTCCCCAGAAACTGTCCAGGCAGTCTTTCTTAGTGCAAATGGCCTAGCGCATGTAAATCATAACATGCCCCAAAACCACAGTCCAGTATTCCCCAGTACAAAATACAGCCCTGGTGTCCCTCACCACGCTGCTGCTGCTGCTTTCAAGCATAGCCTTGGCAACTCTCACTGCTCCAGCTTCCCAGTGCAGCACTGGACTCTCTCTGTCGGTCTTGTTCTGTTCCTGGACCAGCACAGCCACTCCAGCCCTTCAAACTGGAGCGTGACCCTGCTCTTTCCAGTGGGAACCCCCACAACCACTCTGCTGGAAGTATCCATTCCAGGGAAGTGTCCCTCACTCCCCCTGACACCAGCCATCAATGGCTCTTGCTGCTCTCCCGCCTCCAACCTGTTCCCAAGAACCACTTCATGCTTCCATCTGGGATTCCTACAGTCTCCTGCTCCCTGGCACCTCTCCATGCCCTTCCTGACTGCTCAGATTCCCTTGGATCCCCTGCCCTTCTGTAGCCAGGGGTTCAGGAACGAGGGGTGCTAGGACTGCGGCAGGACCCTGTCTTGAAGTTGTTTCCATCATATATAGTGCTTACAGTTTTGTTCAATGGCTTCCAGCACCCCCAATATACAAATTGTTCCAGCACCACTGTCTGTAGCTCCCAAGGGTTGCCCCACCCTCTTACCTGGCCAAATGGAACCACCTGCTCTGGTACAGGTGAGCTGGACCCCCTTCATTTACTGGGGCTGCCCATAAGAACGGCCCTAATGGGTCAGACCAATGGTCCATCTAGCTCAGCGTCCTGTCTTCCGACAGTGGCCAATGCCAGGTGCTTCAGAGGGAATGAACAGAACAGGTCATCATGGAGTGATCCATCCCGTCGCCCATTCCCAGCTTCTGACAAACAGAAGCCAGAGATACTTCAGAGCATGGTTTTACATCCCTGCCCATCCTGGCTAATAGCCACCCATGGACCTATCCTCCATGAACTTATCTAGTTCTTTTTTTTTAACCGCCCTATGACGGTCTGATTCTCCTCTCCCTTACAGTGGTGTAAGTCAGGAAGCCAATGGAATGACACTGGTTTTAAAAGAGATTCGTGCCGCAATGTACTTGTGCCTCTTGCTATCTATGCCAGCATCTTGCACCTTCTTCCTTCCCTTCTACTTCCCATCATAATGATTTGATGTCTTTTGGCGTTTCTGACTCTCCCAGGCCATCGCCACCATCCCTGTTGTCTTTGCCTTTCGTACAATCACCAAGAGCTGGCTCCCTGCCTCTGAGCAGCATCCTTGCGGGAAGGGGCAATGGATGCAGAGCAGTGAGGGGCTGGCCTCTCACCGGTACCCGTGTTATTCCAGCAGCAGCCCTTCAGAGGTGCAACCCTGGAAACCACCCACCAGCACTTCTCCTCAGATTGCACCTGTGCACGATCTGTCATATGACAATGGTGTACAGAAAGAGTCGCTTTCTTTTTAACCCCAAACAAAGAACTTTAATAGAAGAGTAAGGAGAACAGACTTATTCCTATGTTGCTCTATCTCTCTCTCTGCTACACCAGAGCGCGTCGGCCTAGAATTTCCCCCAGTACCCCTCCTGCCTGGCTTCTTGCTTCAATTTTAAAGAAACAGTACACACATCCTCACAATATTGCCTTCCATTTATTTCCTTTGTTCCCTATCTTTTCACAGCCACACATTCAGTGTCTAGAAGTCCCGTTAGTTCAAAGCTACAGTGGCCAGTAGAGGAGGAGAAATGATACAGGGTGTATCTGGCCACTATCTCTCCCTCTTTTGGGCTTGAGCGCCCCTTACCCATTGTTGAAACTGTGCCTCCCAACTCAGACCACGCACAATCCTTCTAGCATAAGTTTTTTCAGGGTAGGGAACAGGTTATAAAGCCACTTGCCTGTAGATCAGTGGCTTTCAATCTTTTTTCATTTGTGGACCCCTACAAAATTTCAAATGGAGGGGCGGACCCTGAGGAGTCTGCAGGCCACAGATTGAAAATCACTGTTCTATGTAACAACAGCCTCTCGCGGACCCTTTAGACATGGTCTGCAGACTCCTGGGGTTCCATGGGCCACAGGTTGAAAACCACTGCTCTAGATTTAGTTTAAATACAGCCTAGCAATTAGTATCAGAAAGTCATTATCAGCTGGAGGCTATTGAGTGATCTACATGAAATGAATTAGTGATCTCAGTCCAGTTCCTGGAGGACAAGCTATGATGGATTTACAGCTGCCTGTGATAACGTAATAATTCTATATGTTCGTTCGACTGTTGTACGCGGTGTTGTAGCCATGTCGGTCCCAGAATATTGGGAGACAAGATGGGTGAGGTAATACCTTTTTTTGGACCAGCTTCTGTTGGTGAGACAGACAAGCTTTTGAGCTACACAGAGCTCTTCCTCAGGTCAGGTCTGACTGATGTAAGATAGGGTTACTGTATGAATACAAGGAGCTAATTCAAGAAGAGGTTGGCTGCATGTTTGCAGGAAAGAGGACAATGGCTTCAGATAGCCACTCATTTACCCACCCCTGAGGGGCAACGCTAGAACCAACTGTGGTTTGAAGTGCCACCTCTGACACCCTGCTGAGCTCACAGGACCAGTTCATCAAAGGTGTGGGTAGGGAGTCCCAGCTTGTAACCACAGGGAGGATCCAAGCCCTGGAAACCTGGGACAAAGGACTGTTTGGGGGTAAAAAAGCTCTCTGTCAGGAAAGCGGTAACTGCTGATGAGGGGTTCTCAAACAGAAACCTGGGATAAGTTAAGCCTCTAGCGAAGATAGCTGTGTGTAGATCTTCGGTGCTTCAAAAATCCTTTCCCCTTATTTGGTGCTGTGTTCTACGGTTAGGATTAAACAATACTTTGGTTTGAGAATGCTGTTTTGGATGACTGTGCTGGTCACAGCTCCCAAAGGGAAGAACCAGGGGTGCCGAAGTCCAATCAGACCTGCTGAGTAAGCACGGTTGGTACATGTGTTACTGTAGTTAAGCATCCAATCTAGAAGCAGGAGGGTCATTGGATTCCACCCTGAGAAAGGTGAAAACACAAGGCCAGAGACCTGACGGAGTGCACTGAGACCAGAGAAGGGATCTGAAGTGTAGCTAGCCCTGCAACCGTGGGACAAGCATCCCTATAAGAAAAAGAATAAATATTGTTGCCCCTTCTTCCAAAACTACTGTCCCTTGTGATGGCAGATGCCTGGGCCTTACAGTTTGGCTTCCTGGGGGAGGAGAAATCGGTGATGCAGAGCCTGGGCACATTCTAAGTGCAATTTGTTTTTTCACACGTACATCAGTCATGGAACAGAGGTGGACACAAACAACAGGCAGGGCAGTTTTAGGAGTCTCAGCCCAACAGTAATGTCCAGGGAGCAGCTCTACCCCAAGAAGTGAGTCTAATCAGAGTCCAAGGCAGACCGCAAATTCATCTGCTGCTTGCATACCTCTACCTCCAAGGACCACTGCCTCCACATAAACCCTTGCATAACTTCAAGCTAACGACCACCCAGCATGTCTTCCTGAGGCCGAACGTTTGCTTGTATACTTAGTCTTCCAAGTTCTTTTCCTGTGTGTAACAGCACCACATGCTGACACCTGTCATAACAGGATGGCCATAATTGGCAGAGAGGCCATAGATGACTGAATGGGCCCGTAGACTGAAACCTCTCACTGCTAGGCCGAGGCACATTATCCAGACTGTACAGGAGAAGCTTGCACTGTCACTGGCCATCCTTTCCCCTACAGGTCAGATCCCTGACTGATGCAAATCGCTATAGCTTCACTGACATCAATAGGGAGATGCTGATTTATACCATTAAAGGAGCTGACCTATTGTGTAGATACACAGAGGAATTCAGTCTTTAGGGCTATCGTCCAGTACCTTTTACAAAAACTAATTTTGCTTAAAAAAACGGCAGTAGATGCAAGGATCAGAAATTTAAGAGGCCCTGAGCTCTTGCTCCTCCAAGACATTTTCTAGGCAATGGGATGCATAGATGAAAGACCAAATATAGCACTAGATTCTGCAGCTAAGCCCGGCAGGTTGCTTGGGTTTGAGAAGAGACTGTGTGTTGCTAATGCACGTCTTTTTAAAGCCCTGGGCTGTGCAGATTTTCTCTGTGTCTAAATGGCAGCACAGCTCTAGCAGAAAGAAACATTCCTTGCAGTCCCAAAGCTGCATTAAGTCCCGCTAGTCCAGAAAGAAATGTATGCTTAGGGGCTTCCAAATGGAGATGTGGGAGCTTACTTTTCCCTCCCTTCTGGCCTTCCTCATTTCAAACTCCAGTAGCAATGGAGGCTGACGGCATCTGAAAGTGAGCAAGTGAGGTGTGCCCAGCAGAACATGTTAAACATACCCATCCCATTATGCGCATGGGGTCTGATCACTGATGGGCATTTAGCAGGATTGAGCCCCCATGTTAACACTAACGTTTATTAAATATTGTAATTAGAGCTAGTTTTTCTAGGCTATGTTGTCTTGTTTCTAACTTAGGGCTTGATCCCCCACCACCTCCTGTGGAAAGTCAACCTGGAAACTCCCATAGCCTTAGTGGGAGAAGGATTAGGCTCTTCTTTTTTTTTTCTTCTTTGCCTTCCCTTTGAGTGGTTCCCCCCTCAGCCTGTCACACTGGATAAAATACGTCTCTCTGTCACCAGCCATCTCAGTCTTATACAGAGGAAAAGTCTGAAGAGTCATGTCCATGGGAGAATGAGGCATCAAGCTGGCTGAGCTATTTCTAAACGGTCAGTTGCTCTTAGGCTCTGGCTTTTCTAGACCCAGCAGTAATGTGGCCTGCTACGGCTGGAATGTCCTTTAGGATTCATACAGCAAATTCTCCATGCACAGCCTAGCCAAGGAGAAATACCTTTGGTCAGCTGGGCTGGAGATGCAGAGAATCCATCTGGTTCTCCTTTCCTCTCTTCTAATCCAACTCCCTCCCACATCTGGAAATATGTGCCTGAATTTTAGCAGATATTGTTGAAAGGAGCTTCTGTGTGGGATTATGAAAGGAGATTCCTAACAGATCCCACATGGGACCCTCCCACTCCCCAATGTCTTGCTTATTACGGCTGAATTGGGAATATTTATTCAGGGAACTTTTCAGATTTGGAGAATCTCAATCCTTCCCAAGCTGAGATGCAGAACTAAATGTACTCCCCTTCTCCACATCTTATCTGGTCATCCGGTCTGCTGTGCTGTGTGTGTTGTTTTAAGTATCCAATTTCCAAGGGGCTCAGCAATTAGTCACTGAAAACTTTCCATTGCCAGAAGATGCCTTCAGTGTCACACTCATAAATAAGGCAAAACCTCAGCTACTGCAGAGAGATCCTGGGTCCTTTTGACTGCGCCGCTTTGGGGGAAACAGCAGCAAGTTAACCACTGCAATCCAGGACGTCTGGTGATCATCGGGACGTCTCTCCAAAGCTGTGCAGCTGACGTTGCAGCAGAAGGGATGGAACTCTGGCTGTCCTGTGCACCCCGCAGTGCATTCATTCCTGGACGAACGGGTTGCTAGTTGCAGCTTTATGGATCATCAAGTTTTAATGACAACTATGACAGAAAACTAGGGGTTGAGTCTCCTAGGCACAACAGAGACCATGGCTGTTAGTTCATGTAGACTCTCTAATCCCAGTAAGTATCCTCTGTGTTTCATGGCAAGATATAGGGCACACTTGGGACTCTGCCCCTTCAACCATATAAGTCAGTGGGAGCCGTGAGCGCTCAGCACCTTGTCATTTTCATTCCAAGCATGTGCTAAGCAATACAAATGTACAGCGGAGGAATAAGGCAGGATACTCTAGGCCTGGGTATCTCAGGGACGTTGAAGCTACAGGGCCCAGATTCTGCACTTCAGGGAGGCTGCTTTGCACCACGCCACTGGTGCAGAATGCAACAGTCAGCAAAACAGGCCATGAGAGAATCATGTCAATGTAGGCGAATCATCGTGTGACAGAGAGCTTGCTTAGTGGCTTCTATGCTATCCCTGTCCCTGCTGCCAGCATGAAGATGTGTCTGAGGGAAAGGGATTGTAACCAGGGCTTCCTTCTACCTCTCTCGACCTCTGCTGCTGTATTGGCCCCTTGAAGCTATTAACAGCTGGTACAACTTAGAGCATCTTCCAGGCTGTTCTGATTTACAGTAGGGGAATCTGCTTAACACATACTGGCCCAGGGTCAGGGGAGTGCAAATGCCACCTCTGCAACTTTCTTCCTGAGCTGCACGGTGTAGATCTGAGCTCTGTCATCTCTCTGGGGCCAGGGGAGCTGGGAGAGATTGACCAGGGCGTCCCCTGGGGGAGATGCAGACCTCTGAGGAACAGAGAAAGAAGGACTTGGGGAGGTCTGTAGAAGGAAGATGAAGGAACACTGGGAGAGGAGTAGAAAGAGCTGTTGGATCCATTAAGTTTGAGTCCAAGTGCAATTTACGTTGAATGCATTCGTTTGTTTGTTTTCAATGCAGATGCTATTGGAGTGAACAGAAAAGCTGTCCTTGCTTCTTTGCAGGTCTGGTTTTCTAATTCCAGCTCCTCATCACTCTCCTGAGTGCTCTTAGCATGGACATTCCTTGAAGGATGAGGTCACTTTAACCACATCCTCATTTTCCAGCTGCTGGGGAAAGGCTCATTGTCCTCTCTTGTCCGTGACTTTACTGTCAATACACCCCTGTTTTATTACTTTCTTAAAGTCACAAGACACCTGCCCTGGTATCCCTTTCCCCAGCCCCTGGAAAATGATGCTGTCGCTAAACTGAGTTCCTGCTGCATGTATCCTCCCACTGAATGTTGTTTGTGTTAAGAGAACTTGGAAGGAAACATTGCTGGAATTGGAGAGACACCATCCAGAAATCAGTAGCACCATTTGAATTGTGTCAGAATAGCCTTTTTTTTTAAAACCACAAAGGCATCTCCAGAGACAAAATCATAAGGGTGAAATGGTCCAATTAGATCACCTGGTCCACCTCTCTGCTGGTGCTGGACGTAACAAGCTGTCAGGTTTCATGGCTGGAATTTGAATCTACACCTCCAGGGGAGATGGTGACCTTAATACAGCACCTTAGACTATTCTGCAGTGAAATCAGCTAAATGCATTAGAACTGTTTTGCCTGTGTATGAATGACACAAATACTACAAGCTCCTTTGGGGTAGAGACTGAATCTTCTCATATATTTAGCACCCCGCTGGTGCCTGGTGGATAATAATCAATTCCTATGGTGCTTCAGAAAGCAAATGATTGGGGTTTTAGTTTCTCTTAAATAGATGATTTCAGCGCCATTTTTAAAATGCTGGGGGCTCCATAGGGCATATGGGGAAAGAAGCAGGTGCTTGGAGGAGTGCTGGAATTGTGATTTACGCTACACACTTACTGGTACCCAAGTAGTTAATAAACATAAGCATCACAGAGCTCCCAGTTAAGCTGCCCGTTGCTTAGCAAACAGTTTTGGGCATAAATGTACTAAATATTTGATGACACTGCTAAATCATGATAAAGTCCTAGCAACCAATGGGTTCATCCAAACCTCCTCCACTCTCCTGGCATTAGTTTGCCTTTAGCCCTCCCATCCCTTGCCCAAATAAATAGTCTTTTGGAACGTCCTTTTGTCACCTATCTCTCTGCCAAGCACGCCTTTTCTCTATGACCCTGGGACAGTTGGCACTCTGATCCTCTTAGTAATGCATAACACCTAATAATCTCACTCTATGTCTTGAGTTATTCACTCCCCCCACCTCCTTTTCAGACTAAGAACAAACAGCACCATGTTCATCACACTGCATTGAAGATTTGACCATACATTAGTAGGCTGTATCTAAAAGGCTGTAAAATCAGTGTCCTTATTGAACAGCTTTGTGCATCATGCAAATTAATTACAGTTGTAATTACCCTGCAGTATCATTTCATTGATTTCAATTAAAGGCTTCTCTGACTCCCCTTCAGCGTTATCTTAAACCTAAATATTCGTATATAGCCCCCACTTTCATAGGAGGCTGCGAACCCTTCAAATGAACATAATTTTCTTCCCTCCCATAACAAATGAGAGCTCGATTCTGATCTTAGTTACATGGGTGTAAACCTGGCGTCTGGAGTCAGTGGAGTTACTCTGGATTTACACCAGTCCGATGGAGATGTGAATCTGGCCCCAGTCTTAAAGTACTTTTAATGTAAATGATTTAAATTAGAAATGCTGACTCATGAAACTGAGGCCAGTTACAAGGCTAAAATAAACAAGCCTCTCATTGTTCTAAGCATCATACATTAATTCTTGTTCTTGTGTTCTTTGGTTTGCATCTCTGTTCCACAGCAGAGGCTAGGTCCCTTAGGAGCTATGGAAAGATACCCCTAACTAAGTGAATCCTGGATATTCAAGAACCCATAGTGCTTATTCAGTTTATTAGTCTGGGCCACCTCTGTCCCAGTTTAGTTCAGGTATATTTTGTGAAACCAGTTCTGCTATCCGGCAATATTTCTTTTCCATCAGCTGAGAAAGCAGAGTTGGAAACTGACTGGGAAGTCTCTATGTCCTTCCATATTAATTCCTCAGCGCCTGCCCTACAGCTGAAGTTGTGAAAACTTTAGATCACAACACAATCTACTGGCGTTATGGCTGACTGAAGCAGATGCAGCTGGACTCCCTAATAAACTCTTTATTTGCAGTTGAGTGTAAAAACCTAAATCTATGCATATAACACAAAAATTACACGTCTGACTTTATTTTACTGTAATTGATTTTCACTGAGCATAGGCTGCCAGTTAAATTCATTCATGGGTCTCTGATGTGAAATGGGAGAGCAGTTTTTCCAGTCATTTATTTACGGACATTTGACCCAAAATAGGAAGATAAACACCCGCCTCCCTCCAAAAACACACCCCATTCTTTAGGATGAACACTGCATGTAATGAACACAGATTGTTGCCTTAAAACAAAACTGCAGAAGTGAATAGTCACCTTTCTCTTAAAAAAAAAAAAAACCTGTGGTTATTTCTCTCCCTCCCCAGTTCTCTGCCCTCTTTGAAGCTGATGGGTAAAATCTTCAAAAATGCCTACAAGGCTAAGGAGCCTAAGTCCCATTGCATGCACGCTCCTAAATCTTGGAGGAGCTTTTGGAAGATTTACCACATATCCTCTATTTAGCACAAATTATTTCTGATTTTTGTTTGAACTGCCTCCTCCTGACTCTCTCTAACTTAATCTAATCTACCTAAGGTTTAAACAGTCTAGCTAGGCTTTATAACTTTCTGGCCTGGATTCTGCCTTTACCAATCTGACATCACTACAACTCCACGGCCGTGCATGGAGTTCCACCAGATTTACATCAGCGTCCCAGAGCAGGATTTGACCCTCTAACTGTCTATGCACATTTTGAACTTTAAATGGGCCACTCCCATGAACTATTAAATACCTGTGGTTGCATTTAGATTTCCAGCCAGAGGCTGGTATTTTATGCACCCCAGAGTGGATGAAATTTCAAACCAAGGAGGATTTGTGGGGGGTGGAAACAGCCTATTTTTCCCACAGCAAGAGGATTTGCCTCCCCCTCTTCATTCTCTCCCTTTACAAAGGCTCCCCCTGGCTCGGATGGGGGGTTCAGACTTTCCTTACCCTGCTCCAGGTCCTGTTGACCGTACCAGGGTTCCTCTTCCTCACTTCGGAACTCCTCCATCCTGTCAGCGCTCAGCATTTAGCACCCGCAGCCCAGAAGGACACGCAGCATTAACAACCAACCCAACAAAGCAAAAAAAAAAAAACCAAAACCAAACCCCTACAGCCCTAAGCCCACGGGAGGCTCGGATCCCAGAGGGGCTGCTGCGAGAACAGGGGGGTAAGGACTGCGGGGAGGGGAACGCTCCAGCGGAGTGGCTCGCAGCCCTGCTTGCGGATGCGGGCGGAGGTTGGCCAGCGTTGCCCGCTGGTGCGGAGCCGGGGCTGGGACAATGCAGCTCTCCTGTGGACTGTGGCGCTACGGTTGGTACCAGGCTCCAAGCGCGCCCTCTCTGGCTGGCTCCATCTGCCCTTGTAAGGGGGAGAGGAAAAGGGGGGGGGCGGTGTTGAGACGTGGCAGGCGTCCCTGTCCTTCCCCCCGGCTCCCAGTCCGATCTCCAGAGGGGCGGATTTTGTGTGGCTTAACTGGGAGACTGCAGGGCCGGTGGGTGGGTTTTGGAGGGTTTTTTTTTTTTTTTTTTTTTTGCACCGGGATATTCTCAGCGATGCACCAAAGAAAGAGGAACCTTCCCGTTCCCATGCAGCTAGTTCCTGTTTCTGCAGTTCGGTGGAGACCTCTAGCACGGTATTGCTGCAGGAAAAGCCGTGCAAAGAGCACTGGGGGCGGGCGGGGGCCTCTCCCTTCGTCCACCCCACGCTGTAATCAGAGGGATTTCAGATGCATTCGAGCCAGGCGGCTTAGAGCGTGCAGATCCCCCCCAACCCCTTCCTCCAAGTTGGCCCGAGTAAGGCTTCAGCTGATAACGCCAGCCAGGACATGAGAGAGAGGGCGGGTTGGCTCTGGTTGCAGGCAGTGGGGTGCGTGTTGCACAGAGACAGGAGAAGCCTCCTGATCCTTTCATGCGGCTTGGCTCTGGGGATCCTCCCCGGGGACAGAGGAGCTTGTCACTTGCTGCTGTGCATTCAGCAGGGGACGGTAGGCAGCAGCGCTAGGGCACGGCCCAAAGTGCCAGGGGCTGTCAAGAGGTAGCAGGGAGGACGGAGGGGTGCGAACTCAGGAGGGCTGCAGGGTCATTTCATCCCCGCACCCACTAGCCTGGAGTCCACTGAGCTCCAAGGCAGGAGCTAAACGCTCCGCACGGCTCTGGGAGGGGTGGAGTGCGGTACCCTGCAGCTGTTTGGATGGGCAAAACAAGCGAAACAGATGCACCCCAAAAGGGCAGAAGGGGGGCGCAGATGGGAGACGGGGAAGGATGGTGGTGTTGAGGCACTGGATGGGCACACAGGCGATTGGGAGTCAATTCCTGGCTCTGTCATAGATTTCCTGGGTGATCTTGGGCAAGTCACTTGATGCCTCGGGTTCCCATCGGTGAATTGGGCAGAATAGTATTTCCTCCCGCCCACCCTTTGGCTAATTAGACTGTGTGCTCTTTAGGGCAGGAGCACCCCCCCATAACGTGTGTATGTACAGTGCCTAATACAATAGGACTCCAATCTCCCTTAGGGTGTCTAGGTGTCACTCTATACTGCACACACCAGGGCTCCTTGCATTTCTTCATTTCCCCTCTCTCTGCCCGTGTGCCACCTTCCCATCCTGTGGTATTTCAGGGACTCCCTCAAGCCAGGGGCTGTGTCCCCCCATTCCCCACTTTCCTCCATGTCCCCCTTATGCGCAACATTTCTCTCTTCCACCATACCAGAGTACCTCATTCTCCCTCCCACTGGGGGTTCCATGTGGCCTCCCTATGCTGGGTGCTTTCTGTGGCCCCAATCTCTTCATTTCAGGGTGCTCCATTCTCCCCTGTGCTGTGGGATTCTGTGTGCTCCCCTATTCCTCCATGTTCTCCTTGTCCTCATGCCAGGGTGCCCCGTTCTTCTCCCTGCTAGATACTCAGTGTGTCCCCCATTCTAAAGGTTCAGCGTGTGCCCCTTCCACTCATAATAGTGGTTCTGTTTACCCCCATTCCACCTGTCCCACTACTAGGGTCCCCATTCCCCTCCCATACAAGGAGCTTTGTGTGCATCCCCTTCCACCCTATACTAGGGTTCTTTATTCTGCCCCCTGGCCCATGCGAGGGGATCTCTGTGCCCCCTCCATTCTCACACCATTATTATTTTTCTCCTTTCTGTCTGATGGATAAATCATTCAGGGTGTCAACATATTGAACTCTGTTGGGAGGATAGGCAGAGATGAGATGTGGTACTGTTCTGCTGAAAGGTGTTAATTGGGGCCATCTACCCGTTCTTTGATCTATAGATAATTGCAGAAGTATTTGGAGCTTGGCTTGGCTAAGCAGATGGCAGGGGCTTTATGTGCCCCCTATATGCCACCTACCAGTTTTCTGATTTCCCCCCCCTAAATCAGTAGGCTTCTACCCAATGGTGCTTAGAACATTCCCTAAAACTTTGGAATTGATTGGATGCAGTGTTCAAAAGTTATTGTGTTACATCCAAACCGAGAAATGGGATCAAATTGAGCGTAAGGCCTCCAATCTTCCTCAGCCAATTTATTTATTTATTTATTATTATTAACAGGAAGCCAGAAGCTGTAAACGAGCCCCTACCCCACTCCATACACCCCAGACTTTTACATTCTCCCATTAGCTACTTTTCCAGCTCTACAGCTTGTCCACCTCCTCAGCATGTGAGTGACCCTCATTTTGCACACCCACTGAATGAGAAATCTCTGCAAACTATACACCTTTATCACTTACACACACTCAATGACAAGCTTCCACCCAAACTCATTTAAACCATCACATATGGTTTTGCTGCATTTGGCCAAGACTTCTACTGGAGCTGCACCCGCTTACCTCAGGACTCAGGGTTCTTATTTTCTCTGCATTTCTGTTGCTTTCCTTTTACTCTCTCTCTCTCTCTCTGAAGTTTGTGCAGACCACTGAACAGTAGGCCAGACACTGCCCACCTTGCCTGCTCTTGTCTGGATCAGCTGCCTCTGGAATGAGCAAATATAGTGCAATCAGGTTCACCTAGTACAGCCTAGGGGTAGTGTTTTACAATCCTGAAGTACTGCAAGCTTCTGGAAGAAAGATGGGAGGGAAATTGGGGAGAGAGTCACCTCTTCCTTTTCATGTCCCGAACAGACAAGGAAGTGACAACCCCAGGAAATGCCAGATCTGCAAATACTCCCCAAAGCAATCAGCTGCTTGTGCTTACAGTCTGCCCTTATTACAGAAGACCTGAGTTCAAATGATTGTCAGCTCTTTGGGGTACTGTCCATCTTTTAGTTCTGTGTCCAGCACCCAGCACAATGGGGTCCTGGTCCATGACTGGGGCTCCTAGTGCTAAAAGAATAATAATTAATAATACTTGGCAAGACCACTCTTTGGACTGGGAGCTAGTTACTGGGCTGTTTGACCCTAAGGTGAGGGAGTGCCTTGTCTTGCTCAAGATTGCAGGGTCTAAAACTGGGTGTGTGGAATGTATTCTGGGGCGGGAGGGGGGCGTGAGAAGCTTTAGGGAAAAAAGCTTACTGCACACTTACCCACAGCAAAGAATAACCAACAAAAGCTGATTCCTCCAGCCATATCAGGTCCTCAGATCCATGCATTCTGACGATTCCTATTCCGCTTGCCTAGCATTATACAAAGTTGTTGCCATCTGCACATTAATCCATTTGCTGCCATGCAGTGTGCACATTTAATTAACCCCAATCACAGTTTTGCTTTTGCTCTTATTACCATGGATCGTTGTCTCATTCAGTAACAGAAGAAAAAACAACTCAAGTGAAAAACAAAAGCCGAAACTGATTGAAGTGAAGCTGTCCTGCCACATCTTTCGGTATATGTTCTTGTGTGGTGGAGGAAGTGGGGCGCAAAATATTACAGACACTAAGAAGTGGGCGTGATCAAATAAATTTGAGAACCAGAGCTCGAGATCAATCCCTCACTCCAGTTAAGGAACAGAGTTGACAGGCTCGGAAGGGAAGTTCATTCAGTCCTCCTTGGCTAGACGGATGGTGGCAGTGATACAAGGTCTTAAGAGTGAAGGGAATTTAATTCAGGGGGGAAAAAAAAGAGGATCCTTAGAGACCTGACGGAATCAGGGGAGGGCACAGAAGAAGTCTCACTAACGTGTAGCTGGTTGTGTGAAAGGCTAGGTATTTTGTTACCTGCATTTGTGATCAGGGGGCCAAAATCATCCCTGGCAGAAGTGGATGCATTTGGATTGAAGTCAGGTTAGGCTCAGCTCTACTCTCAGTTAATTTGTCCCAAGATGTATAGCACTGCTAGGTCTCTGTCACTCCTGAGAACACTGCACGACTGCCTACTGACGATTTCAATTGGTGGATGTAGTGCTATGTTTGGAGGAAGCACAGCTAATCTGTACTAGAACTTCCTGGATCGATATCTGACCACATCACCCCCCCTACCGCCTCCTGCCGCCCTTTCCCCACCCACACACAATGGCTGAGGGTTGTGTGCAGAATCACAGAATGATAGAAACGTCGAGCTGGAAAGGACCTAGAGAAGTCATGAAGTCCAGCTCTCTGCACTGAGGCGGGACCAAGTAAACCTAGACTGTCCCTGACAGGTGTTTGTCCAACCTGTTTTTTAAAACCTCCATTGATGGGGATTCTGTAACCTCTCTTGGAAGCCTGTTCCAGAGTTTAATTACTCTTACCATTAAAATTTTTCTTTAATATCCAACCTAGATCTCCCTTGATGTAGATTAAGCCCATTATTTCTTGTCCTACCTTCAGTGGTCATGGAGAGCAATTGATCACTGTCCTCTTTATAACATCCCTTAATGTATTTGAAGACTGTTATCAGGTCATCTCAAGACTAAACATGCCTTTTTTTTTAAACGTTTCCTCATAGATCAGGTTTTCTAAACTTTTTATCATTTTTGTAGCTCTCTTCTCTCCAATTTGCCCTTATCTTTTTTAAAGAGTGGCACCCAGAATTTGACACAGCACTTCAGCAGAGACCTCACCAGTGCCAAGTAGAGCAAGAAAATTACCTCCTGTGCTGCGTCGGTGCAGCTACACTGATGCTGCGCCACAATAGAGCATCTTCACCAGATGCCCTATGCTGATGGGAGAGCATGCTTCGGTCTACTCCACCCCCGTGACAGGTGGAAGCTATGTTGGTGAGATAGCATTTCTTGCCGACATAGTGCTGGTGTGGACTTTTCACAACATAAATTACTTCTACTTAACTGATAGTGTAGACCTTCCCTTACATTCAACACTCCTGTTAATACAGCCCAGAGTGATATTAGTCTTTCTCGCAGCTGCATCACATTGTTGACTCATTCAGTTTATGATTCACTCTAATCCCCAGATCCCTTTCAGCAATACTCCTAATCAGCCAGTTATTCTCCATTTTGTAGCTGTGCATTTGATTTTTCCTTTCTAAGTGAAGTACTTTGCATTTGTCGTTGTTGAATTTCATCTTGTTGATTTTAGACCAATTCTCCAATTTGTCAAGGTTGCTTCGAATTCTAATCCTGTACTCCAAAGTGCTTGCAAAATCACTCTCAGCTTGGTGTCATCTGCAACTTTTATAAGCGTACCCTCCACTCCATTATCCAAGTCATTAATGAAAATATTGAACAGTACCAAACCCTGGATTGATGGGACACCAATAGATGTGTCCTCCCAGTTCGACAGAGAACCATTGATAACTATTCTTTGAGTACGGTCTTTCAAACAGTTGTGCACCGCACCTTAGAGTAATATCATCTAGGCCATTGTTTCTTAACCTTTTTGATACTAGGGACCGGTTTGCTGCCTTTCTAAACCATGTCAGAGAAATCTCAGGACTAGAGCTGATCCACAGACCCATTGTTGAGAAACACTGGTCTAGACCACATTTCTCTAGTTTGTTTATGAGACTGTCATGTGGGACTGTCAAAAGCCTTACTAAAATCAAGATCTATCATGTCCAAAGCTTCCTCCCATCTACTAGGCCAGTAACTATGTCAGAGATAGAAATTAGATTGGTTTGACATTTGTTCTTGACAAATCTGTGCTGGCTATCCCTTAAAACCCTGTTCTCTACATGCTTACAAATTGATTGTTTAATAATTTGTTCCAGTGTCCTACCAGGTACTGAGGTTAGGCTGACTGGTCTATAATTTCCGGGGTCCCTCTTTGTTCTCTTTTTTAAAGATCGGTACCATGTTTGCCCTTCTCCTGTCCTCTGGGATCTTCCCCATTCTCCATGAGTTCTTGAAGATAATTGCTAAAGGTTCTGACATTGTTTCAGGTAGAACATGATGTATGGCACCCATAAGAACAGAGGACATTGTGCATTCCTAAAAGCTGTGATATGTATCAGAAGGCTCTGATAAATCCAAGAACAGCACTGAGAGACTCCAGAGAAGCTCTCAGCTAGAAGAGGGGAGGCCACAATTCAGAGGGCCTTGTGGGCAGTGGTGGGGAAGGGAAATAAAAGAGATGAGAAAAGGAAATTCCAAATAACTTCCTCCCTATTCCTTCTCAAACATCCTAAAAAAAATCAGTAGCTGATTTGTAAGTCTCCTTCCTTCCTTTAATCAAGCTGCAGATGAGGATCAAAGATTCTTTCAAACCTGGGGATTGTTACAGTATTCTGCATGGTTGATATGATTTGATTGGGACTCAGGTGAGACTGCATCCCAATTCCTTTCCACAGGCAATTTAATGAACTAATTAAACAAATCTTATCTATGAAAAATAATCACATGTAAAAATGATTCTGCTCTTAGCTACAGATCATCCTCATCTATCTATACAGTGTGGCCATTCTGAATGTGTGAATGATTGGATGCAAACTCCTAGATCAATAAAAGGTGATGGTCATGCCATGTGCCTCCAGGAAAGTAATTTCCTCTAGATTTACACTGAGGTTTCAGATCTGACCTATGACCTTGATGTTACAAGGTAGTGAGGATTTCTATACAGGTAATATGCAGGCAAATGACCATAATGGAAATTACTCCAGTTAAGGACCTTGTCCACTATTTTGTTTTGTAGATTTGATAAGCTTTTATTATTTTACAAGAATGAACTCGTTTAATTGCTCCCAGTGTTCAAAATGTAACTTACTTCCACCAGAGAGACACATTTCTAGTCTAAAGAGCACTAGAAGATACAAAAGACATTGACAATAGATTGAAAGACAATTGTAACTGTAAAAATATAGTCCCCTTTGCCAGCGTAAAAAGCCTGCGTCCTCTACCAGGTGCTCGGTACCTCAGTTCAGATCACACTTGGAACTGCCTAGTATTGGCCAAATCCTTACTTAGACCCTGATCTTGGAAAGACCTCTACCTCTACATGTAGACCCATGCACCAGTGTGGAGAGCAGTGGTGTACGGAGGGGGACCAGGCCCCTGGGCACTGGCTTGTGTGGGTTGCTGGGCCAGCCCTTCACCATGCGTAGGAGGCAGGGGGGCGCAGGAAGCTCTGATGGGTGCAGAGGGGGGCTGTGGCAGGGAGGGAGGGATGGGAGAGGAGGGCTGTGGCAGGGAGGGAAGGGGGGATGAAGCAAGGAGGTAGAGATGGGAGAGGAGGAGGGTTTGTGTGTGGCAGGGAGGGAAGGAGGGATGACAGGAGGAGAGGAGGAGGGCTGTGGCAGGGAGGGACGGAGGAGGAGGGTTTGTGTGTGGCAGGGAGGGCAGGCGCGATGACGGGCGGAGAGGGAGGGCCAGGCCAGCCCAGCCCGACCATCTGCGCGGCCGGCTTTGACAGGCGGGGGAGCGGCGGCGGCAGGTGAGGCCGGCGATGGAGGCGGCGGCGTAGGGAGCGAAGGAGCGGGCGAGCGAACCGGGCCAGTCGCGGCGCCGGGCGGAGGGTAGCGGAGCCGGAGCCGAGCCGGGTCCGGCCGGAGGATGGGCAACGCCGACTCCAAGCTCAACTTCAGGAAGGCGGTGATCCAGCTCACCACCAAGACCCAGGTGAGCGGCCGGGCCGGGCCGGGCCGGGGTCCCGAACCCGGGGGGCGCCGGGCCGGGCCGGGCCCGACTCTGCGGGGGGCGTCACCGGGGAAATACGGGGCCCGGCCCGCCCTGGTCCGGGGGAGCAGCCCCGGGGGGGGGGGCTAGGGCGGGAGGCCCCTGGGAAACTGTTGGGGAGCTGGGCGGGGGCCGTTGGGGTGATCTGGGGGGGCTGGTTGGGGGGGAGACTCCTGGGGGTCCCCCTGAAGCTGCATGTCCAGGATCCCCCCCGCGGGGGAACCCCGCCCCTGGTAACAGCGGCTGGGGTTCCCTCCAAGCCCAGCACGGCCCCCCCTCTCTCCGCCCCACCCGCCCCCATCTCTCCGGCCCCCCCGCCCCCCATCTCTCCACCTCTCTCCACCCCCCCCCCC
>ML675637.1:11097607-11295938 GCA_007922155.1 Mesoclemmys tuberculata
TTAGGCTGGCAAGCGGGCGAGGGGGCCTGGCTGGAGCAGAGGGTAGCAGGCGGCTGTGCCAAGCAAAGGTCCCCGAGCCTGATCCATTCCCATCACGCCACCTTTCCCGCTACCCCTACGTGGGTACAGCCCTGCCTGCCAGCCTGCGTAAATCATATGAATTGTATCCTGTCCCCATAAGGACTGCCCTCCAGGCGCAGGTGAGAACCACTGTAGGTGTAACAGCTGTTGTGTGTCAGTACCATCCCACACCAAAGCCAGCAGAGCCAATTCGCTCCCGGCCCTGCTTATTGACAAAGGGAGAGTTGGAGTGCCAGGGGATCTCTAACTTGTACCTGCGCAGGCGGAAATTCTCTGGGAGAAAGGCATGTTTGCTAATACGCTGCTCCTTGCTATGCTGTGTGGTTAGAGGATCTCCATTTTCTGTAGATTAGGGTTGGAATTTGTGGTTGGGGCGCTAATCTGCAGGCCTGCTGCTTCCCAGCTGCTGGGTTGTAACAGCTGGGGAGTTCTAGTTCTCAGGACCATCAGCATTTAGTAACCATAGTTAGAACCAGTTTCCGTATGTTGCTCAGTCAATGCATTTCAATCCTGACCACGGCTGCGCCTTCCCCGCGCTGAGATTGGCAATATGTGCTGAATTCTGTGGTGACTTTGTGACGAGGATTAACATCCAGTCAGGACACAATTTTGGCTGTGATGGAATCTGTATATGAACTCCTATCTTTAGATGTCAGATGCATTTATTAAAATACGGGAGATGGATGCTAATCAAATGTTATGCTTCCGGGCACCAGCTCATCACCGTACAGGTCAGTAAGGATTTTCACCTGTGCAACATTGCACAATTATGTAGGTGCATTATGTTTTTCTTCATTGTCCCCTGAAGCACCAGGCTGTGGCTACTGCCAGAGGCAGGGTAGTAAACTTGGTGGAGCAACTTTCTGATCTGATAATGTAGGTTCTGTCCTCTTAATGTATGCAGCTGTTCAAGGGTGTAAAATCAACAGTGGATCCTGGGGACCCCACTTTTTCTCACGTCTATGTATTTCTATATAGTCTCTTCAGGAAAATCCTTTCTGTTGGCCTGGAGGCAGCTGAGTGAAACTGATGCAGCTCACAGGATTGTTGTTAGTTTCATTCTAATCCTGCCAGGCTGTTGGGGGAGAGCTAAGAGCCATTTGCATCAGAGGATGATCACAGTTTTCTTGCTCCAGTGGGTGCTCTGTCTCTGTCGGTTTAAGGGGGAGAAGGAAATAAAACAAAAATCGGAAGTGCATATTATAGGAAAGCTAGCTGCCCTGGTTATGCAGCAGCTGTGAATCTTAGTTTGGGACCAAGCTGAAGTCTTTTTTTTCTTAGGACAGCAGATAACGGGAGTCTAATGGAGGCAGCACATGCTACTCTTTGGACTATAGCATGGAATATGTCTAAGCATTTTTGAGCTTTGAAGGACAGCTGCTACCCTGAAGAATTGGAAGTGGTAGTGGAAGGAAGGGTGGCTAGAGAAGAAGAGAAATGAGGGAAGGGTGGGGGAAGAGAGGAATTGGTATTAATATATTAAAATAGAGATAAAGATAGGTGTCTTGAGACAAAGATTCAGTTTGGGGAATGAATAACAAAGAGAGAATAGCTTACTTTTAGTGGGAGTGCTAATGCACTTAGGTGCCAAAGCCCTACAATTTTGGATTCTCCTTCCACTATTTGAAAGTGTGTTTGTAGATTCAAAAAAGAGCTTGCAAAATGAATTAAACCCCTGCCCCTCCAACATCTAAGTGATCGTGTCATGTCTGGGCTTACAAAGAAAGCTCTGAGCAGGGCAGTCACACGTACTCCAGGCCCAGAAGGCTGAGTGGCTCCTCTGGTTTGTTGACATACGTAGTGAGATAAAGTTCACTGTGGCACTGAATAAAGAAAAGACGTTCTATGTTCTTGGCTGGATTTGTTAGAGGTCTCTGTAGAAATGTAGGTGTGACTTATGCCATGTGGAAAAGAGGGTAGGGTAGTGAAACGCCCATATTTACATACTTGAGAAGGGCACTGGGGTTTGCCTGTGCAATAAGCAGCGCTGTGTTTTCTTGCAATCTTCTGATCTTATAGAAGTAACAATGTCTGCATAACCTTCCAGTCCATAGAGTTTCTGCAATTAAAAACAAAATGTTGGGCTGCTTGGAATAGTTTCCCCACAGGTATTTACCCAAACTAAGCATTGCTATTTCAGCAACATATCTACTATTTCTACTTTCTCTTCTAACACTGAGCAGCAGGACAAATGGAAGTTTACATTTAATTAAATCACTGGTCAGGTAAAACCTTTAGCTGAGCAAGCAGGAAAGCACAATTGTGATTTTCTAAAGCTTTAATGGCAGGAAGTGGTCCAGTTAAAAACAATGTTCCGTCACTGGTTAGAGAGTTCAGATTTGGCCCAAGTTTAGCTTTTTGTAAAAACAAGCTCTTATAAACTGGAAACATTTCCATTAATTAAAATAAACTTCCCATGTAGTTGGTTTTTAAAAAATCAACAAATAAACATTTCCTTTCAACTGCAAACAATGCAGGACCCAAAACCTGAAAGTGAAATGGACTGTAAACAAAAATGAATTGACTTAATCAATTTTAATGGCAAGAAAAATGTCAAAAGCCAACAAATAGCATAAAGGGTGAAAAGTACATTGGGTTTTCAATCTGTTTTCAAGTCTAATGATATAAATTGGTGGTAGTCACATAGGAAAGATTTTTGTTTATAATACCTGGATTATAATCTAATATGTCCGTTTAGCCATATGGGAAATTGCAATTTATCTAGATATGATTTTGATGTTGTTCGTGCCCATATAATAATTTCAATCCTTGTTCATTTCATCTGAGGGATCTCAGGATGCTCTGAAGTATAGAGAGGTTGTGACCTGCGAGGGTATCATAAGTCAGTTGCAGAGCTGGGAATCAAACCTAGGAGTGCTTTAATCATTAGACAAATTAACTTTTCTTCTCCCTAAATAGCTTAATGATCAAATAGTCTTTAAAATTTCAGCTAGTGACCAGTTGATAATATAAAATTATCTTCTGACATTTTCTCACCATGTTTTAATGCCAACCATGTAACTGTTTTTAAAGAGATAAAGAGCGAATAAACATTTGGATCTTAGCTCAAGTTCCTTCTCACACGGTGTGCAGCTGCCATATCTTGATAAGGTGTTAATTTGAGCCTGATAAGAGAATGTCTTTGTGTCTAGAGAGAGGTCAGTTTAGTAATCTATTAACTGGTTCTGAAAATTTCCAAGCAACTCAGTCTTGGCTTCATCAAAAGAAAATCTTGAATGCCTGGCTTAGCCTTTCTTCCATCAGGTGCAGCTCTGCTTTTAGGACTATATTTTCATACAGCTGCTCTTATCCTGGGGTTTTTCTGTGTCCCTGCCAAAGTTCCATGAAACCTCTTTCCTCCTCCTCCTCAAGAACCTGTATTATGGCCACCATTCTTCTGGCAGCGGAGAACTGGCACACAACTCATCATGGCATGTATTCACACTGCTCTATTGTTGAGTGCAAGGGGCTCAAGATGCTCTTCCCCCACACCTGCCCCAAAAATGAGTGTGCAAACTCTGGCCTGGGTAGCTAAAATCAAACTGGGTTCTCTCACTTGGTAGCCTTAGTCTTGGGTCCTTCCGTAGACCTGCTTTAGCTTTGTGTGTATGTGCCATGAGTCAAAAGCAGGGACACGCCTGTAAATGTCTGTTCATTGTCTCAAACTAACCATCAGGCTGTCCAGGACACATCTGACAGCAGGGGTCGGTGGGTTTTCCTGTGCCCTTTTTCATGGAGCTTAATGAGGTGCTCCAGAGTGACTTTAATAGACCTCACACACTGCAGTTCTCCTTCATTTCATCTACATGGGGTAGCATGGACTGGCCCCTCTTTAGTGGTTTTGTGTGTATGAGAGGAGAGGGTAGCGTCTGGCCTTCGCATAAACAAGACAAGTTACTCCTTGGGCCCTACATTTTTGATTGACTGGGGAGACTGCTCATGGCCTACTTCCCTTCAACCCACCTCTGGATATGGGGGGGTGTCACTTCATATTTATTTATTTATTTTTATTGCTGCTGCAATTAAGAGCCCCAGTCATAGGTGAGGAACTCACTGTGCTAGATTCTATACAAACACAGAACAAAACCAAGGTCTCCACCCCAAAAAGTTGATAACTTGAATAGATTGGATGTTTCTGGGGTGGGAGGGAGAGAGTGGACAAGAGACAACAGGTGGATACAGAAATAAGACAAGTGGCTTATTGAGGTCTGAGTACCCTCCATAAGGGGTTGTCTACACAGGGTCACTCAGGAAAGTTAATCTGTATTGAATTTAAAGTGGATTAGTTAAACTGCATTAAACCCCTGTGTGGACACTCACATTCAGGATTACATTTGTGATTGAAACTAAACCAGATTAAGGCCCCTTGAATTCTGAACGAATTAAATGCAGTGTAATGAAGTCACGTGAAATGCAGTTTAACGAAGCCAGTTCACACCTTTTGTTAGCAAGCCCTACATTTCTGCCTTACTTCTTGCACGTTGTAAAGCTAGCCCTGAGCTAATCTGAATGGGCTCTTGGGGACAAACATTTTATTTAAAGGAATAACTCCCGAGCGGTGCTGAGTACTGGCAATTGGGATAAGCTGGTAAATGTTGACTCTGCCTGAGATCATGACTTAGGGTGTCTGAGTGACAGTAAAGTGGTACGTTAGCCAGACCCACACGATGCTGATAACAGATGAATGGGCATTCCCCCATGGCCTTTTCCTGTTTCTAGGCCGTTATCAACGCAGCTCTGTTCTTCTGTTTCCTGTGATGTGTCCTGTTTACACCGGGACCCTTTTCAGGGCTCTCATTCTGTGTTTGATAACTGGCGAGATCATTCAAATCCAAGCTGCTTCCTCTTTGAATTCCTGCAATAAAAACAAACCAACCCAGACTTTGAATGGAAAACTAAGACTGAGAAATAAGACACAAAGCATCCAGGAAATTTTCATTTAAGCTGCCCAGTATAATTTATGCTCTAATCCCACGCATTCATCTCCCGTTCCCTGCTCACCACTCCCCTCGTAATCATGTTCACCCTCTGTATCTCGGCTGGACATCCAATCCTCTCCACCCCCTCCCCCTGTGCCACATCAGCCTTAACTCTTCCCACTGTGCTCTCAGTAACCACTTCAGGCTCCAACAACCCTCCCTTTAGCATTTTACCCTGGAAAGCTCAGCTCAGACAGCTGCATATTTGTTCTGCTGCTTCTCTGTCTCCTTTTAGAGAATTTCATAGCAGGGTGGAACCAAGCCCCGAGTGGGCAGCGCGGGTATTGACTTCAGGCCTTTTCTGTCCAGATGACCTAACGCTATGCTCCCAGAGGATAGCCCTGGCTGTTAGTCCTGTAATGCTAGATTTCTGCTGTAATGTGACCTCACTGATAATAGCTACTGCTCTTTGTCTGTCAGGAGCAACACAGCTCGTTTGCAATCTGGTTTCCTGTGGTTCGGTGCACGCCACAGTGCTGCGTTACTGTTCGGGACCAAGAATGGCTGGATTGTTTTGAGATGTGTGCTCCTCTTGAAGAGTTGAGGCGGCTGAAGTTCGTAGCAGTGCTAATGGAGATTCAGAACCAGCTGGACTGCCCAAACATCCTTTTACGGGGGCCCCGTGTGCACACACAGGCTACCTTTGTGAGCCTAGCTGCAGTGGTATTTGTAACTACGTTCTGTTGGCATTTGTGCCTAAATCTTTATAATCAGGGCTTCAGATTTAAGATGCTCGTGGCAGGAGAGTGAAGCAGCTCTGTGACCCTCCTCACCTCTCCACTTTAGAAACCAGATAGCAGGTCACCTGGTGAATTCAGTCACAGTTTGGACCAATGGCTATTTAATCCCCCCTGAGACTCTGTGTGAGAAATGGAAGTCCTTGTCAAAATCCAGTAGTGCTTTGTCAAGGGGATGAACATACATATATTGAGCAGGATTTGGATGGGAGGCCCCTAAGAGAAACCCAGGAGCTGCAGGAAGTGGTGTTAATGGCTCAGTAAAGTGAACTTTCTCCTGAGTCCGTATTGAACCAGTTCCCCGGGATTATACTAGTTGAATGCTACCGCTAAGGTGCTGTTACCACCTGTTTTGAGGAGATGTAAAACCGACCACTTGTGATCATAAAGGAACCAGGAAATGGTGTATTAATGTAACCCATTGGTCAGCTCTTCGCGTTGGCCAAGCTGGCAGCCGTCACATTAACATTAGTGCATTGATCAAATGAATGTCATTTTCCCCTTCCTGTCTTTAACTGATCTGCAATATTGTCATGCACTGTAAAACACCAGCCGTGTTCCACCCCATTTCAGTGCTAGATGAAGTGATTATATACATATCATTTAGAAAAGCTTTGGGATCCTTCTGGACAGAAGGTGCTGTAGAAGTGTAAGTAAGATATTATATATGTTATACAATTAGGGCTAGATCTTCAAAAGAGTTCAGGGTCAGAATTTTGAGTGCTTGGCTCCCTTTTAGGTATGTAAATAAAGATCAGATTTGCAAAAATGCTCTGCACCCAGCCGTTCCCACTGAGACCCTTGTGGCCAAACTGTCAAAACAGCCCAGCTGAGTTCTTTTCCAGATCCAGCCCTAAGCATATAAGCATTTACAGTGATCTCGTATGGCAGGCAGTGTGTTGGATTCTGTGGAAAACTCCCTTTCCCCTTGAAAGGGGTCTGATGAGGACTTGGAAAAATGAAAAGGGTTTCCGGTACTAGAGCAGTCACTTGTGTCTAAGCACCTTCTTTCGTAGGCTGGAGGGAGCCTGGGGGGTTCATTTCATGGCTGGAAGGAGCAGGACAAGGGCAGCGATAGTAGAAAGGTTCTTGGCATCAGAGTGTTAAAGAACAAAACCACAATGAAATGAACCTGCTCTACCAGTTTTGGCTCTGCCTGCCTGCTTCTCTTGCTTTCTGGCTTTTGGGTTTTAGTGACACATCACCTGCTCGGAGCTCTTAAGGTGCCTCTGAGGTTAGGGCTGCTAGATCAGAAGGTGCTCCCTCATCACACCCGGCTGCAGCAGTGTGAATCTGAATGCTTCTCCGTCTGTCTCAGTGTCAGAGCTGTGAACCAGGCAGCCTCTAAGAGAGGATCCTTGCGTGTACTTGGGCGCTTGTTGCAAAGATGGACACATTAACAAAAAAATGGCAACAGATGTTGGGAAAAAGCTTTAATTTAAAGTCACGTTAATCTCTCCCCCCCCTTTGCAGTCCAACACAATGGAACCACCCGCTGCATGTAACAACCACTGTTAGGCAAGAGCTGTTGTTTGTCTTTGAGGTTTTTATTACGTCAATTGCAGGAGGCACCTTCTATTCCTAACCTGGGGGTCAGGAATGTTTAGCCAACCTGGCATTCTGGCTGACTGAGCGTTCCTGAGTGTGTTTTAATGCTGGAAATTCCCCTTTGCTTCTGGTGCTTTAGTAATACTCGCCGCTTGCATAGCATCTCCTGCTCAAGGGTCACCCAGTGCTATGCAAGCTGACTTTCCAGCCAGGTGCAGAAAAACTTGTATTCTCTCAATTTTATGAATGGGGAAACAGAAGCACTTTGGTTAAGTGTGTTGCCTCAGGTGACACAGTAAGTTGGTAACAAAGCCAGGCATAAAAATATAGGGGTGATGGGACCTCAAGAAGTTATCTGGTCCATCCCTGCCCCCCCTCCCCTCCCACTGAGGCAGGATTAAGTGTATAAAAAGCAGGATATAGACTCCAGGAGACCGGATTTATAGACTCCTAATCCTGGTACTGAGTTCTTATGTCCATGGGCTATAGCCACTCACATTCCTCTTATGACTGGCTTTTGGGCACCTTTACATGAGATGTTCCCATTTCTTTTTCATAGTGTGGATCATGTCTTGATAGGGATGGTGTCTCCTGGGTGCTACCTGTGATCTGTCTGTGCCTAGATTAGCCTCCCTGAAAATGCCAGGATCATGGCAGGCTGCAAAAAGGAGAGCAGATTCTCCCAAACTGGTGGCTGTCACTGAAGTTAGAGTCCCCAGCCAGTCACAAACAGTGCACCTGATTCCCCACGCTGGTTATCAGGAAGCCCCAAAAAAGAAACACATAGCCCCCTTGATTGCGTTTCAGTCTCTGGCTCCCAATCAGCAACTAAACTCAGTAAAGAGATAAATTATTTAAAACTCGATTCCCTTTACAAAAATGTTCTCCTGATCTCCAAAGGGTCAGCCACATTACCAGACCAATATAGGTTTGGTTCTTATCCAAAATACCACGCTGCCAGCCAATCCTTTAGTACTTAAAACTAAAGGTTTATTCTAAAAGAAAAGAAACAAACAAGATGAGAGATGTTAGATGATCAAAGCAATCAGATACATAAAACTGACTTCAAAGTCCATATATATCAGGTTCTTAGCAGAATTGTGGAGTTTGCAGACTTGAACAGTTCTCCTTGAGTACACTCAATACCTGGATGGGTCTCAGTCCTTTGTTTCACAGCTTCGGATATAGAATAGTTGATCCAGAGGTAGGAAGCAAGAATGAAGACAAGATGGAAATGGTTCAGCTGGATTTTATAGTCTCTGGTCTGCCATGTGGCTTTTTTCAAACACAAGCTCACAGCACATGGGCAGGGAAAAGCACTTGCTGTCCCCATGGCCACGGACATTACCCTACATGTCCTGATGACTCAGAGGTGCAGCGCTGGCTTCTCTTCCTTGTATAAGTGATGACCCTGATGAGTCATCAATGATGACACTAATTTGTCTGGGGTGTGTAATTTAGTAGTACAGCACAAGTTTTTGGGTACAGATATATCACACACATCCATAGCTTACAGTACAAAGATGATACATACACATAAACAATATTATCTTACTTAAAAATTATAACCTTTCCAATGGTACCTGATATCGCATACCTTGTAAGAATCATTGTAATTTGGTCATGTTGGTGTTAAATAATAATTTAAATGGTCAGCCCTAATCGAGACAGAGTCACATCACCCGTTCCCAGGGACCATCTCCAATCCCAGTTTGTTATTGCATAACATCTTTGTGGCTACAACAGCAGTCGCTTACATGAAAGAATACTATTAGCAAAGTACTCGGTGAAATTTCAGCTTCTCTAGCATTACTTAGAAGTTGGGAACAAGAATGAGAGCGAGTCTAATGGACCAGCCACCTCTTCATGGACCACAGCAAGTGCTCTGCAGCCACCACTGGTCCATGGAGCAGTTTGAAAACTGCTGCTTTGCACTAAATAGAAACCTGCTTCCCTGATGGAGTTCAGCAGTGAGGACTCTCTGTCAGAGAAAAACCTAGGTTCCAGTCGTGCAATTGCATTCATGTGGACAGACCCAGGCACTTTGTGGAGTCCCATAGACTTTGCGCAGGAATCCGAGGGTCTATCCATATGGATCTAGTTGTAGGCTCCCGGGCCACTATGTGCATTGTTCCTGATTGTCACAGTTTTATCAAAGACTAACCCTGAGCAGGGAGCAGGTCTGGGTGTGAACCACACATGGAGCCTCAAAACAAAGGGGATGGTACCATCTGGCATCAGTGCTGGGAAGAGACGCATGTCTCCCCCCTTGGAAGCCTGCTGGCTGGGTAAGGAGGAGTGTGTTTCCAGATGTGTAACAGGCATGTTCTCTTGGGGCAGGGAGCCATCAGACTGATAACTGGATTGTTTTCTACAGTAGTTTTGCCAGCTGAGGCTTTGGTCTAAGAGATGCCAAGATACAGATCTGATGGATTGATATCGGTGCGTATTCCGGCTCCTGAGCGCTGACCGGGTCAAGCTTGGCTCCATCTCTGAGCAAGTTAGAATGGCTTGTGTTTGGCCCCCGTAGAGTGATCTCTCCTGCTAGCTCTTTGCTATTCACGTCTGTAACTGGGGGTTTGTCTCTTCACAGCCTGTGGAGGCAACGGATGATGCCTTCTGGGACCAGTTCTGGGCAGACACTGCAACTTCAGTACAGGATGTCTTTGCCCTCGTGCCCGCTGCGGAAATCCGAGCAGTGAGGGAAGAGTCTCCTTCGAACTTGGCCACTCTGTGTTATAAGGTAAGGTGTCTTCTTCTCAGCTGGAATTAGTGAGGGTCGTCCCTGTGCAGAGAGGCAGTGGAGTCCTAGGCCTCATTTGGGTCCCACCACTGAAGTGGTTCATTGCCCTTGTGCTGATCTGCACAGGGATACGCTTCATCCGTAGAGTGAGGCACCTCTCACTTGTTTTACCATAGCGACTCGGAGTCAGAGACCAGAACCCCTTGTGCTGGCACCAGGCAAATAGTGGACTAAAAGACAGTCCCAGTTCTGTGAGAGGGTATGGTAGGTGCCTTCTCAGTGGTGCTGCTTTCTGTGATTAGCAACTCCCCAAATACTTGGCAAGTCCAGACTTCGCATTTGTGAGTATTGGCTGTGTGAACAAGGAAATGGTTGCAGCAGAAATGCATGTTGATTTTTGGAGCAGATACAACAGTCATCCAAGTCCTGGCAAATTTCATTCCCTGCCCTAGTGTCTGTGATCCTCTTTAGGGTTGCTTGCTCCGTATCCTCCTGAGGTTGAACTACAGCGCCTCTCCCTGCCCTACAGGGCATGGGCGGTTTGCTCACATTTCCTCTTTTGGTTTACCACAAACCACAGCTGGCATTTGATCAGCTCAGTCATCTCCCACCACCTCCCCAACTCCTGATTTAAACATAGGCTGCCATATACTTAGGGATTGGGGCATGCAGCCCTCAAGAGTCGTGTATCCTTGCTGGAGCCAGTGGCCTTGCTTCCTTATCAGAGCATCTGATTGCTCCTCAAAGGTCAACACCAACCTCCGCTTCTAGAATGCAGAAAGATCCTAAGGGCCTGAGTTACGCATGATGCCGGGTCACCCTAAAAATGCCACAGAAGGGTAGATATGGGAAAGAGTATTACACGTATTTCCCTTTTCTACTGCCCTGTCTCCTTTAGCATTAGCACTAGAGTGGCCAGGAACTTTCTCGTGGAATGTTTTTTTCATCGGGAAAACATTGATTTGTCAAAACTGAAACATTTCACAAGAAAAGGCTGATTTCAACAAATCTCTCGATTAAAAACATTGTTTGAAAAAAAAAGATTTGAAATTGTCAATGTCCTGTTTTGACATTTTCAAAACCAAGTTTAGTCTTTCATAGATTACAAAGCCAGAAGGGACCACTGAGATCTTGTCATTTGACCTCCTGCATAACACAGACCACAGAAGTCTTTCCTGAATCAATTCCTGTTTGAATTAGAGCAGATCTTTTACAGAAACATCTCATCTGGGTTTGAAAATTGTCTGCTTCGATTCCAATTGACTTTTTTTGTTTTGAAATGTTAGTCAATTTACCTTAATAATTAATTAAATAAGGTTAACATTGATATTAGACGTTTTCATTGGCCTAAAGGGATTTTTTTTCAGTTATTGGTTTGCAATATTTCCCAAGATTTTTAACTATTCCCATCCCAAAGCAGGACAGCAAATTTTGAAATATCAAACTCTTGCCGGATGGGAAAACTGTTTCCCACCCAGCTCTGATTAGAACTTTCTTTGATGCTTTTCCGTCAACCTTGCCCTCTTAGTGTGTGCAACACGAGGGACGTTTATTCATATTTCCTGCAGTGCCAGAGCTGACAAATTCTCAAGCCAGTAGGATATGGCGGGCTGCTGCTGCTTGGGGAACAATCCAGTCAGCAAGACTTAGCCTACCTAGCCAGGCATTGGCCCAAATAATGCTCCAAGTTCTTGCTGTACTATGGTTTGCACCATGCAAACAACAACCGTGTTCAGAAATAATTGAATGCAGACTTATCAGAGCAGCGCTCGGCAGCCATTTTCCACTGTGGCTTTGCTGTCATGGTTTCCTTTTTCAGTGTAGACAGACTATATATTTCTGCGAGAACTGTACCCATCCACACTGCTTTTGACTCCACACCCCCATGCTTCGTTCCCTTCAAAGCAACTCTATGATCTCGTCTACCCAATAGAAGCTAATGTGTTGGGAGACCTGTTCCACCCTGCTTGTCCCTCCATGTGGTAAAAGCATGGTTAGCTCTTGTGAGATAAATGAGAGCCACGTGCATTTTAACCATGATCCATGCAACTGTGTGGGTGTGGGTAGGGCTGTAGCACAATTTGGGACCACGGTTTAGTCCTGTGTGGTAGCGCTTGTCTTAAGCATGGTGTTACTGGATTTTGCAACACTGTTGTTTCTTTGGTTGAGACGAGGCAGATTGTAAAGTCCTTTTGCAACTCGGTCTGTGTTACAACTTACTGAGCTGTAACTGCACCTGACAAGAGAGTCAAACGCAGTCCCCAAGGCCGACTGCGCCGGGCCCCAGGGAGCACACATACGTCCATTAAGGTGGTGATGCAAACTGACAAAGTCAATGAACCAGAGACTCCATTGTGAACATCAACTGAGAGGCATAGCCTGGGAATTAAAACCTACAGGTCAAATCCTTAGTAAATGTCCCTGGCTTTCATGCCAACAGGAGAGTGGGAGGGGAAGGAGACACAGAGAGAAGGGGAAAAAAGGCTTCACCGTCTGCCATGCAAATGAAGTGGTTTGTCTTTGGCCCCAGTAAGCTGCAGTGGCTGTTTGGCAAGATGAGGGTCCCCCTCCAAAAAACCACCAGGGCCACTGACCCCAATTGCCCCCCTTGTTGGTGGCCTCAGCAGAGAATCCAGAAACTGGATGGCCCTGGGGACTGAACCCCCCCCGTCCCTCCCCTGCAGCCTAGAGGTGTACTCCCCAGATCAGTGCTAAGGCACATGGAATGGGTGGGGAGAGCTTGGGCTGGCCAGCCACTCCTCCTGTAGATACAGGAGAACTTTCCATTTCCAGGGCTTTCAATCCAGCACCATCTACCAGCAATAAATTAACTTCATCTGGGGCTGGGGGGGGGGGACGACACACACAGGGGGCAAAAGGGCTATTTTGGAGATCTACATTTTCCCATTGCCCTGTTCTGAGAAAGTAACCCAGCGTGGCTCTGGTCCACGGCTGGGGCTCCAGGTGCTACGCCAATACACACAACAAATAACCACCGGCATTCTCTTGGCTTCCACATCCTGCACAGGGAGAGGTCCCTGCTGTGATCACAGGAGCGTTTAGGATAATCGGACATTTTGGCTGCTTGTTTCTAACGGCAACACAGAGAGATTTTTCCCATAGGGACCTCAGTGAGCTGTGGGAAGTGGACCCAAATGCTGTTTCTAATTCTGTGGTGGCTGGGCCTATGGCAGCTGGGCAAACGACGCGGTTCCAGATTAATGCCTTTGTGTCATTGCCATCAGGCCGTAGAGAAGCTGGTGCAGGGAGCAGAGAGTGGCTGCCACTCGGAGAAGGAGAAGCAAATCGTCCTGAACTGCAGCCGGCTTCTCACCCGCATCCTGCCCTACATCTTCGAGGATCCTGACTGGAGAGGCTTCTTCTGGTCAACTGTCCCTGGGGCCGGGCGTGGCGGGGTCTGTATCTACTGGGTTATGCTGTTCCTCTTTGGGAGGGAGGGAGAAACTGCAGGAGGCAGAGACCATGTAGGCCCAACATTAATCATCTGGGAACAACCTGGTTTCAGTTGGTTCGAGCCTTGTGGGAAGGCATGTAATGGAGAAAGGGGCAGGATGTGGGCTTCATATATAAACATGCTGATGGGGAACCCTCCTCTTTCCTCCTACGGCCCCACTCCTCAGCAAGTGGCAGCTTTGTGCTAGCTGTCTCCATGCTGGGCATGTTGGGAGGGACTGATATGAACGACACAGCTCATCTGTAGCACCGGCTTTATTGCCTTCCTCCCCACCTTAGCTCAGTTTGTTTAGCACAGGGCGATGTTTTTAACGGAGTATTTCAGTCACTTGGGTGTAGCTGTGGGTAAGGGCTTGTTCATACAAGACAGTTGCTCTGCTGTGCAAGTTGTGAATTTAAACTGATATAACTGCACAGGTGCAAGAGGCCCTATGGACCTTCTTATTTCACCTGATGAGAGGCTTATTTGGTTTAGCTTAAGCTGATTGGAAACAGGTTAAATTAAAATGGATATAAGCCACTCATAAACCAAAATAAGAGTGTCCCACACAGCCTTTTGCACTGGCTTAATTATACTGCTTTAAAAGCAGATTCCAGTTCTACCAGCGCAACTTAATTGTGTAGAGAAGCCATAAGAATCGTGGTCATTGGCCCATTCATGAACTGAGCTTTACAGTTTTTAGCCGGGAATATGGTCTAGTGGTTGGAACCAAGGACTGAGAATGGGGTCCTACTGTCTTTTTCTGGCTCTGCCACTGACTTGTTGTAGAACCTTAGGCAAGTCGCTTAACTTCCTGGCATGCTTCTGCGTTTCCCTATCTGTAAAATAGGAATAACAACATTTCCCTTCATCGCAGGGGGAATCAAGGCAGAATGTTTATGAAACACTTTGGGACCCATGGCTGAAGTGCAAAGTCTCATTATTGCTGTGAATATTGACTTATCAGGAGGGGAGAATTTACTTTGCCATACCCACTTGCTGGTATAGCAGCCGACTCGTAATGTACCAGCAGCGCTGTCTTTACAGACTTTGCATCTGCAGACTGGTCCTTTTGGGGCTTGGGCTCTGCACCAACGTGTGCAGCTGCTCCCACCATGAGCTATGTGTTCTGCAGTGCTTTTTACGGAGGTTTAGCAGAGATTGGCAAGGGGGAGGGTTGGTGCAGCCGGAACTTTGCACTCTTTTAGCCTGTCCCTTCTCATATAGTTTTTGCCTATGACCACTTCAGTGGGATGCTCTGGGCAGCAGAGGGAGGGAGGTTGGATGCCTCTTTTCTCTGCTGTGGGTTTGGGCAGGTGTCTGGGGATCCAGTCTCCCTTATGGGGGGCTGAGTGTGAGTGAGCTGGGAAACGAGACGTGCTTTGGGAAGGGCAATGCAATGTGCTTTGTGTGGGGATACAGCCGGGCCATTGTTAGGAACTGAATTAGCAGCTGTCTCCGCAGCTGCATGGGGCCAACACATCGTAAAAGGCATTCTGCCTTCTTGGGCCGGTGGGGGTATGGCAAGTACTGACTGCGTGGTTGATCGTCTACTGGCCCGTTCGTCCTGTGCTTGTGCCTCATGCATACGGTGCTTGGGCTCCACCCGTGAGTCAAGGCCCCTCAATGGTGGGTGAGCTGACGCTGTAGTGTTCGCAGTTCAGACAGATGTCACCTTATCCCACAGCAGCTGAATAAGGCTGGCCATAGTGTGAGGCAGGAGATCCGTGTTCGAGATCAGGAGGCTGTGGGGGAGGCAGCAATTCGATTCAGCAGTGATACCTCACCCACCAATTTGGGAACAGCCCTGATACACTTTGAAGGGCGGCTCCATCCTCTCACCTGGGGAGGAAAGTTGCTGGAACGCTTGGCTCATTACCAGAGAGGACAGAAAGGAGAATGTCCCCCACCATTTCATTGAGGTGAAGGTTCTCCTCAAGGAGGGTGAGATGGAGAAAGCCATGTTACCTGGGCCCTGGGGACTGTCTCCCTAGCAGAAGGGGTGGCAGATATCTGTGTTGGGATGGAGAGAGTGGGTGGCAGACCCCAGGTCTTTGGGTTTGTGATTGGAAGTAGGGAAGATCCCCTGGTGTTGAGGATGACAGATACAAATTCTGGGGTCCATGGGAGAGGAGGGTATGAGGTAGGAAGCAAATCACAGTTTTGTGGAGGTGATAAAAGACTCCTGGAGATCTCTTTGGGAACCAGGCGCCTTCCCAGACTTCTAGGGCTCAAGGGACCCGCTGGCTTGTTCTGTTTTGTCTGCGTCACTTGAATGCCACCCCCCACCTGGAGGGCAGATGCCCCATTGTGCAGAGGATCTGTCTAAAAGCCCAGGCTGTGGTGCAGATCATCCTTTATACAACCCTTCTGACCTCAAGGCTCCTCTGTTTCTCTCTGATTTCAAAGCTGGAATAAAAGCGTCACTGCTCCTGACTGGCTCCCCACCCCCAGCCTGGTTCCTGCATCTGGGATCCTGTTATTGGCCTCCCCAATGTCGCATGAAAAGACGTCAGTGCAGTGCAGGCTATTATCTCCCTTCAGCTTGCCTGCTGTTATTTAAGGGCTTTGTGTCATCTGCGCACTGACGGAGGCCTGGCTGGCACAGATAAGCTGCCTTTGAGCCTCGCCCCCTCCTGGCAGAAGCCTGGATTTAGCCTTATTGGGGAAGACATAACATCCAGGATGCTTTTTGAATGGCAGGGTCAGAGGCTTACTGGAGACGTTCCCCTGGAAACGACTGCAGAGGAGTAACCACGTGTGATTCTAGCATCTGGCTCTGGATAGGGGCTGGGGTTTTCTTTGAGTGCCAGAGAGAGCAAAATCCACTTTGCAGCAGCTGCTGGCTCTGCCATGGCTGACTGAGACAGCCTAGCTGACTGAGACAGCCTAGCCAGAATGGTCTGGCCCCTTTCTCCATAGCCCATTGGGACAGCCCCTCATTTCTGGACCATACACTCGGCTCTGCAAGGCTTTTTACAACCATTATCCATATTGTCTGCTAGGTGACTCCAGTCCCCCCCCCATTATACACAGTCTGACTCACCCATCGCATCATGGTGCAGTGATTCCTCGCTCCCCTAACATCTGTAGTGTGCTCTTCTTGGGAAATGGTTCCCTTTCCTCCAGCATCTGTATTAACTGGAGCGTCCCGGTGAGATGAATAGCTCTCTGATGACTTCTAACCCACAACAAAGACCAATGAGGCAACTCCATGTCCTCCCTACATCTGTAGGCCTTGAGTCTTTCTCCTTCCACAGCGGTTTGATTGGCCCATCCTCACTGAAACTGCTCCCTCTCGGAATACATCTGTCAGGGATGACGTCTCTCACTCCTCCCTATCATGTCCTCCCAACAGGTGGGTTGCCTGCCTCTCCCGGTTTCCTCCCTCACCCCCTGTCTCTCTGTGCTGTCTGCTCTTGGGGAAAGCACTCCTTCCCTGCTGCCCTGGTGTGTTAATAGTACCATGCTCTGACTTTCAAGCTCGGGCTGAGAACGTTCTACTGTATTTGTCATTTTCAGGGTGATGAAGAAGATGAAAATGCCCGGCCCTTGGCTGAGTCATTGCTCCTCGCGATTGCAGATCTGCTCTTCTGTCCAGATTTCACTGTCCAGAGCCACCGGAAGAGCACTGTGGTAAGCTGGGTGATCTGCTGGTTAGCTCCAGGTAGCTGAGCAGGGGGCCTGGCTCTAGTTCGGTTTCTAAGAAGGCAGCCATCTTTTCTCTGTACCAGTCCTGGATACGTTTCCCTCCTGTCCACCTTGGTAAAGTTGGTCAGCCCTTCCCTCGCACGCAGTGGGTGTGGACTGAAGGGATCCAGAGGAAAGGTGCCAATGTGAAGGAGTCCCAGTTAAAACTGAGATGGAAAGGATCCTGAAAACCAAAGATATGGGTCTTAAGTAGGCATATCAAGCTGGTTATTCAGTGGGGGCGGCAGGGCAGAATGTCAGTGCTCTGGTACATAACAGGGATGAATCGTGAAACATGCTGCTCAGAAAAAAGCCCTGAGGAAAACCGAACTGATTTACTGCCCTATGGCTAGGGAGGTGTTGGTTTTAAATAAGTCTACTCTGGGCAGCATTGTACCCTTAAAAAAGAGGCACTCGCACGTGACCTTGGTGGGAGCCATATAAGAACTTAGATCATGGAGCAACAGCGATCACTTCATAATGAATGAGACAGCTGAGTTAGACCTGAGGTTGAGGCCTCGTCCCCTGAAATCCACAAAAAGTCTCAGTGGTCTCCAAATCGGAAAGCTACATCTGGAGCTAAAGTGGATTTATTATGTAAAATTGGAAGTGAATTGGAGTTCCTGATTCTGCCGTAGAGGTGCTTACCCAGGGTGCAAAATGTCTTGGGGTAGCTTTGCTGCTTTGTAACAAAAACCCCTCTGACAGCAGCAGAAGAGTAAAGGGGCAGTTCCTGGGGTTCCCCAGCTGAATCCTAGTGAGCAGCACCACGTTTCTTAAGTTGAAATCTGATTTCGAAAGCGATTCACTTCTTAACTCCGTATTTCCTGGGTTTCTAACATTTGAAGTTTTATTGAAACTGTGACGTCCTTGAAAGGCCACTGATCTGGGAGTGCAGCCTTCGTTCCACCTCCACAGTGTGTTCTTTCTGGCGGTTGTGCTGCTGACCTTCATTGTAAAGCACGTTGACATCTAAAGATGCAAAAGCTCTATATACGCGCCAAGGCTTATGACTCTTATGTTACTCAGCTGAGGCCATTAGGACTGTGACATTCAGACTTTGCCCCAGTGATGTCTGCATTCTCATCTTGTCAATGAATGGAGCCAATTGCAGATGCTGTTATCTTTAATACAGATGAGGGAGCCTGCGGAGATTACTAATTAATTTGCTGATGTTTGTACAGCACTTTGAAAATGTAAAAGCACTGCATATGCATGGAGCATTACAAATCCGGCCATGCAGTGTGAAGTCATGATCCAAGCAACCTTCATATGTAATGCTCCATCCTAATTCAACCATATCCGCCATTAAGATGGAGTCTTTTGTACCTGGACCTGTAGTCTCCATGGACCATACTGCCACATTAAAGAGGGATGCATTTGTGGCTGGGGCTTCAGAGCTACCGCTGCAGAAGGATATCAAGGAAACCAGACCACATCTGTATGGCGGGGACGAAAGGGCTCCTGTGTCACTCACTAAGTCATCCAGGGTCTCTGGCTTGTTCTGCACAGCCGTAGGCAGGAGACTGGCGCGGCACTGTGATTTGAACTTGCTGTGGCTAATGCTGGAGCTGCCGTCTCTGTCCTTCTGCAGCATTCAGCGCTTGTGCCATGGTGTCCGTTTGTTGTAAAGGAGCGATGATTAAAACAGCGCGTCATGATCTCTGAAGAGATCAACTTCATGTTGTCCCAGATTAGAAGTCGGCTAGAAGCCGCTGCCAAGCTCCTTTGGCCCAGAGATGAATGGAACTGTATACGTAACCATGCGGGCAACTTGTAATGCTGTGGGGTTCGGTTCTATGGCACCAGTGACATTTTTTGGTAACCTCATTCACATGATTCAACTTTTAACATCAAACTATTCTATGAAATGCCAAGTGACCCTGCCAGGACGCTCTGGAATTGGAGGTAAATATGAGGCTGAAATAAGGGATGTACTGAAGTAATGAAAGCAGCAGGAGCCTTGGTGCTATAGATATCCACATTTGGACATTGTTCAAATGTACTGAACATGAGGAGGTACAACTGACTTCTGCTGGAGCTGCGTGTACTCAGCACCTCTTAGAATCAGGCCCTTGGCTTGGAGGCCAGTGTTAGACACTGCTATCAGTTGATCTGAACTTAATCCCCACCCTTTCCATGCTTCCTAGATCACAAAAGGTGCTCTTGCATCGTACCTGCTGTGATCAGTCTGTGCTTACAGACTAAAACTTGCTAAGATCCCTTTCCTCCCCCTATCAAACTAGATAAGACAGTTCATTTTCTGGGTCAGTGTCAGTGGAGTGATGAGATTCGAAACCCTTGATTTTCTGAGACGCCATATGCAAAAAATGGAGGAATTGACATGTATATAGCTTTGTTTTGCCTTGAAGGAGCACCTGGGCAGCGTGTTGCCTTTGACATGAAGCTGGAGGTATCTGTTGTTCCCTTTTGAGGAAATATCAGTGCAGTCTAGTCAGGTAGAGAAGAAATTCTCATGCTCTTGGTCTCTGGATTCAGTACTGCCTGAACGGGAGGAATGATGATCTTGTGCCTGAGATGACATTGGTCTGGGAGACAGGGACCTTGGTTCTAGTCTTGGCTCTGCCACAGACCCTTGGACAAGTCACTCACCCTGATCCGTAGCTGGTATTCAGCTGCAAAGCTCCACTGAAATCAGTGAAACTACACTGCTTTACAGCAGCTGAAGAGCCACGTCTTGTCTGTAAAGTAGGGATTAATGCTTGTCCCACAGAGGAGCTGTAAATTGCTAGATATCTGTAAATGTGCTGAGGTCCTCGCATGGAAGGTGCAGTAGAAATACTGTGAAAGTTTGTCTTTCTTCTGCGTGGCACTCCGTAGAGGCAGAGGATAACAGCACGAGCTGCTGCCCTCTGGCTGGCGGGGCGTTCAGGGTTAACCTCTGAATTCTCTCCGGGTCCGTCTTGGGTTTTCAGAGTAAGAAACGCCTCTGAAATGACTAACCCTTCCCTCTTCTCACTGGTTAACAAAGAAAGTCTGTGGCATGAGGAAGAAGATAGACTTCCACCTGTAGGCCAAGTATGTATAATGACAACGCAGGAAGTTTCTCTCCTCCATGATTCGCCTGTGATGCCATCCCTGAGAGCAGAGCTGAGGTGCCTGGCACAGGCTGCGTGAAGAGCAGCTAATAGCGGTCTGGCACGGCCGGGTCCTATAGACTTGGCTGGCACCACCCCATCATTACAGATCAGCCCCTCCAGAAAATGCGGTCATCCTGGCAAACAAACACTCTTCCATTGTTCCCTTAAGAGTGGAGAACTTTAGTATCTTGTTCCTTTCCCCGGCATGTGTTACAAACCGGGGACAGCATTAACCCAGTGTTAGCTCACCCGCAGGGCTCCTTCACTGGGGATCGTAACTTGAGTGCGTAGAAGGAGCCTGTCAAGTCTCCGCTTCCTCTTCGTAACATTTTATTGTTGTGGCAAATGTGCTACAAGTCCGATGGCCTGACCTTCAAAGCGTCTGTCGCTTCCATGAACTTCAAAGGTGCTCTTCACCTTTGGATGTCAGACCTTAGGCTGTGGTTGGTTTGGTTTATTCCAGGCCCTGCCGGTAAACACAGAAATGTGGAGCCCTTCTTTAAAAATAGATGTATGAAGGAGCATCAAAATCGTATCAAACTAGTGCACGTTTGATTACTGAAAAATGCATTGAGAGATGGGCGTTTCCAAAGAAGCTGTGATTTTGCACTTCGTGTTCTCTCTTCTTGCAATAATGACAGTAATGGGGCGTAATATCACTTAAAACCTCTCAAAATGTTAAACAGCAAACAGTGTAGCTGGGACTCAGATGAATAGCAGATGCCTGAAATAACCACCTGAGTTTAGATGCCCACTGGGCCTAAGTCGGGGGGAGAATTCTTCATGGCTGGCTGGCCATGTGGCTTCTCTCACTGCATCTGGCTCCTGTGCTCAACTTCTTACCTGACTGCAGTTTAATCACCAGAGGGCATCCTCTCTTGTCACTCACACACACAGGAGGTTGTATGTGAGCTCATGACTGTTCCAGCATGGCGCTGTCGTCAGGGCTAATGCAGGAATTCTGGCGGCAGCTGAGTTCCAGTCTCTGTCAGCAGGGGGCGCTGGGTGAGAGCTTGCAGTTGCACCAGTCCCAGTAGGAGCAGGTGTCGAGGCACTAGCTTTGTGGGAGCTTGTGGTTGGGAATGTGGGGACGGTGGCGTGGTTGCACTCGAACCTCGCTGTACTGAGAGCAATCCTGGGCGTGTGAGAGAGGATGCTGCATAATGGGAATCCAGAGTAATTAGGAAAGAGCTGTTCTGTGGACTGCCCCTGAGTGCACCAGGGAAAAGGCAGCACAGAGAATTTGCTTCATTAACCCACTGAAAGGGGGGTGGGATGGGGGGAAGTGTGTGGAGAGAGGAGGGGCTAATACGTTTGGACTTGTTAACACCATGGCTCCCCCCATACAGGCATCTAACAGCATTCCCTGGTGGGCTGCAGGTTTTAAACCCCCCTAGCCCCCCGTGTGCCACTGAGGCTGTTGACTCAAGCCTCTGCGTGCCAGAGCTGTGACCTCTCTCTTCTCCACAGGACACGGCAGAGGATATTCACTCCATTGACAGCTGTGAGTACATCTGGGAGGCTGGCGTGGGCTTTGCACACTCCCCCCAGCCCAACTACAGCCATGATTTAAACCGGTAAGACAATCCAGAGGTGCAGGGCAGTGCGTTACGGCTGTGCGCAGTGCGCCCTGGGCGATGCACAGCCCGAATGGAGATTTTCATGGCGCTGGGATCTGCTCATTCACTTCCCCGGCATCCAGGCTTTTCATTTGCTATGGGCCAAGGGGGCAGTTGTTCCCCCAGACCTTGGCTTGCCCATGCCCCAGACTTTTCCGAGGTTGATGTCTTCTACTCCGCCCCTCCTAGCGCTCCCCCCCCAGCTTTGCAGGATACGATATAATCACCTATAATATGCTGAAACGATGTCTCCGCCAGTATCTGTGACTCCCGCGTGGGTTTACTCCTTGCTTTGGGGCTGCGTCTCCTTTCTGCTACCTATTCTGCCAACAGAGCTTGCAGTACAGAGCAGGGAGGTACCTTGTGGCTGCAAAAGACGCTGTCACGTTGGGGTTGCAAGCTCAGAAGCTGGGCTCCCCAGTGCAGTAGGCGCTGGGAGGGCGGCAGAGGTAACGCATCTTCTTCCTCACACTGGGGGGAGGGGGAAGAGGAGCACCTTGCATCACTCTGGTTTCCCATTCAACCCCCTACCTCGCTACAGTCTGGCTAGCACGGCACGGCATCGATAGGCCTTGAAGGGAGCCACGTTCAGCCTCTGCTGACTGGAACACGGGGCCTTTGCAGGGATGGAAAACGGGGGCCTTGACAACCCCTCTCCCTGACACATGCACGTGTGAAGATACATAAACCGGCTGTGTTAACCCAAGGGACAAGTCTGATCCTGGTTCTGGCTGTAGCGGCCCTATCACTGTCAATAGATGGGGTGCGCAGCTGGGGTGATACGGAGGGGCTGCTGAGTGATTGAACGCCATTGAGGAGAGGTGGTGGGAAGCGTGGAGGGAGGAGGCAGATTCTGTTCTGTGCGAGGGGGGTGGTTACTTGGATTCCAGTGCGTTAGTTGGTGAATGGGCCAATTCGTTGGAAGCCAACTGAGAAGGATTCTGTGTTGTGTGGATGAGACTCCCGGCCGTGTCTGTTGCTGGTGAGAGCTGCCGTTGTGTGCCTGGGGGTTGAAAAGAGCTGTCTAGTGATGCGACTGAGGAGGACTCTCTACCCAAATGGCTCTGGGACTCCTCCTCCTGCTCCTTGTCTTTCAGGATGGAGCTGCTGAAACTCCTGCTGACGTGTTTCTCGGAGGCCATGTACCTTCCCCCCTCCTCGGACAGCAGCAACGCCAATCCCTGGGTGCAGTTCTTCTGCTCCACGGAGAACAGGTGAGAGGGAGCAAGCGCAAGGGGCAGAGGCTTTGGGGTGGGGGAGGGAGGCTGCTCCCAGCTCCTGTCCCCAGTACACAAGATAGTTTATGCAGCGTAGGAGGCCTTAGGATTTGCTCTCCGACGCAAGGCAGATGGTGGCTGTTTTCATGACACATCCACCTCCTGTGACTCTGTCCCCTCCCTCCATCTGTATACTTGGCCCACTTCATCTGCCTTCCACACAATGTCTGCCCAACACCTTGGGAAATAGGTCAGTGTTATCCCTGGCTTACAGGTGGAGAAACTGAGGCACAGAGAGGTGATGGGCCTTGCCCCAGGCCATGGAGGGAGTCTGTTGCAGAGCTGAGGGCGTAGAACTCAAGCAGCCTCTGCTCTCAAGACTGTCTTTCTCCCTGCCTTGGTTCCCCTCTGCGTTAGACACCCTTGCTGCAACCAGTACAGTGCCTGGTTTGCTGCATTTGGTTATGGGGGAGTGCTGCCTCCTGCTGGCTGAGCAGTGAATCTCCCGCATGACTTTCCATCTGCAAAATGACGTTTCTTTGAGGCTACATTTCACAGGCTGGAGGAGGCCAGCTTCATCCTTTTGTCTGGAGTGCTTCAAGGGTCCTGCCATCTTTCGTATGTTTTGTGTGTGCATTGCTTTAGTTGGAGAAAGGTGCTGCATTGGTAGCTCTAGAGGCTGAAGTTCTTTACTTGGCCACAGAATAGGCACTCCCCCGACAGGAGCAGCACAGACTTACACCATCCAACACCACAGCCTTGACCTGGGAGCCCATTTAGGAATCAGACTGGTGGGCGGTTTCCACTGCCCATTCAATCCTCGGCCTCTGCTGAAACCAACTAACCCCATTTTCAGATGGGGGGAGGTGTGATTTTTTTTTGACACCCCCAAACTCATTCCCCAGAGACCCCCAAACAGCCCTCAGTAACATCTTCTGATTTTGCTGTGGGCTTGAGCTGGATTTGAACCAATAACCTGCTGTAGAGGTGAAAGGATCACTAGCTCGTTGCCAGATAACTGAGCCACGTGGCCCCATGTCCTGCATGGTAAGGACTTAAATTGAAAGCCTGCCCTGCCTTTCCTACCCATGCGCTGTCTGCGAGGCCTGTATTCTGGCTGCTGTATGTGCACTGTGATCCGTGATCCCTCCTCCCGCACCTGAATATGGCTGTGTGTAGATTCTCAGGGGAAGCTGCTGGATACAGTCCCCATAGGAAGCCTGCTTCCCTTTGGAGGGGCATTGATCAGGGTATGGAGCGGGTGGGGTAAGTACCTCCTGCTGCCTCTCTCTCAGTCTCTGGAGTCCTCATGCAGGCACGCGCTGCCGCTCTTCACCTCGCTCTTGAACATCGTCTGTGCCTACGACCCGGTGGGTTACGGGATCCCCTACAACCACCTGCTCTTCTCCGACTACCGGGAGCCCCTCGTGGAGGAGGCGGCCCAGGTGCTGACGGTCACTTTGGACTACGACACCTCCACCAGCTCCAGCCCCACAGTGGACGGCACCACAACCAGCACCGCCATGGATGACGTGGATGTAAGTTACCCCCGGTACCTCTCTGACCGTGCCAGCTTCAGATCCTTTTCCTAGGCCTTCCTGATGTTGCCTCCTCTGTGCCGAGGGCTTCCGCAGACCCACGTTTGTGTCAGATCCCAGCCAGGATGCTCTTCCTCTTCTACAGCACGTGTGTTTGGATGGGCAATGCTGGTGACTGATGCCAGCAGCCTCAAGTCCCTGAAGGCTACAGTCCTCTCTTTATATACAGCACAGCATGAAACCATGTAGCCATGAAAGCAGTAGCCATACAGATCTCCCCATGCTGACCTGAAGAGGCCCTCTTTAAGGCTACAGAGGGATTTAGTCTCCACAACCCCATTTGGCCTTTCTGCTCCTGTCTGGGGCCAATTGAGATGGGTTTCATGCTGTGGACACTTGTCTACTAGGGCCCAGTATGACACAGTCTAACCTATTTCCCATAGGCCACTGAACAGCCATCAGGTGGTAATGAATTTGGCCACAGTGGCTTATAGATGAAAGGCCCTTATCCCATTTCCAGTCCCCTGAGCCATCCGGTCCCCTGGCATTCAGCAATAGAAGTATTTGCGTCCATCAGAGAGAAGCTGACAGTTGGAGAGCAGATGCAAGTGTTGCTGGTCTATGGCCCCAATTGGTGGTGGTTGGTTGGCTGGTGGTGAGCACCCACTTGCTGTGTGCTTCAACTTGGCTTCCGGAGGAAATTTTGTTACTAATATTGGTCTTAAATTTTCTTTTAATGCAGCCTCCAGGGCCAGAAAACCTGTTTGTGAATTATTTGTCTAGGATACACAGAGAGGAGGTAAGGTGCTCCTTCATTAAGATCCTTCCTGATTGATTTCCTGTATATTAGGCTAACCCGGACCACCAGACATTGATATTTCTTTACCTTCTTGGTTGTGTGTCCCAGGACTTCCAGTTCATCCTCAAAGGAGTGGCACGTCTGCTTTCGAACCCACTGGTCCAGACGTACCTGCCAAACTCAGCCAAGAAGATCCAGTTCCATCAGGAGCTCCTTGTTCTCTTCTGGAAACTCTGTGACTTCAATAAGGTGCAGATTAACTAGCACTGCCTGGGGAGAGAGACAGACAGCAAGAGCAGGGTTGGAACCAGGAGGGGATAAGAATGGGAGAGGAGCTTGGTGACCTTGGAAAGGGAGCACCGGGCCTGTGCCCAATGCTGGGTCTTTTTAGAGTAATGGAATTTCAGGTCTTTAAGGATGAGCATGTGATGTACGAGGTTGGCTGGCTTGGCTCTGACTGAGAGGTTATGGGGGGATCACATGGCACCAGGAGCTCTGGCCATGTTGACTGCTGGAAAGTGGCTAGGGGTGATCACATGACCTCTGGTTGCATTGGCCCCTGCCCAGCAGTTAATGGTGCTTATGTAAACCCTGGTGCTCTGGTTGCTTGGTCTATGATGAGCGGGTAGAAATGAACAAGTGACTTGCTGGTGTTCTGGCCGCGTGACCGATGGGGACCTGACTCCTCTGGCCGAAGACACGGGTCAAACCCAAAGCAGCGTGTGAAAAAATTCTAGCAAGATTTTAAAAATAAAAGGATTAAATCCCGTGAGATGGAAGGGCTTGATTGGATCTGCCGAAGCAGGACATGTCCAAGTATGGATGGCTAGGGCCAGTAGAGAAGCTGGCCTGTTCCTTCCTTTTCCTTTCTAGTTACCTGGTGGCTGGGATCAGCGACTTAACATTCACAGCCACATTTTAGAAAGCAGTCACTGATTTACATGCCTCAGATTTTGGGTGCTCATCTTGAGACACATAGAGCCTCCCCAAGGAACCTACAGATTCTCAGCCCCTCTGAAAATCAGGCCCTAGATTACTCAGGTCAGGCACCTCAAACTAACGGCCACTTCTGGAAATGCTGGCCTTGGTGTCGATCTCCTTTTTCTAGCTAGGATGTGAAAGCACCTTTGATTGACTTGTCAGGGCTGATACCAGGACCTCATCCAGCACAGATGCTGGAGAGAACAGAACCCGTCAAATCATCTCACATCCTTCCCTCTCTTTCAGAAATTCCTCTTCTTCGTGTTGAAGAGCAGTGATGTCCTTGACATCCTGGTCCCAATCCTCTACTTTCTCAATGATGCCAGAGCAGATCAATGTAAGTTCTATATCCACGGCCTGTTCCAAAACCTTGGGCTTCAGTTTCAGCTCTGGAAAGGTGTCCCTGATCCAGTGGAGAGAGGGAGAGACAGTCAGACAGTGGGTCCCACTTCTGTTCTCACCCCAGAGTAAATCAGGAGTTACTCCACTGAAATTACTGTGCTTACACTGCTGTAAGTGAGAGTAGGACCAGGGCAGGTGTCTCCAATTCAGAGACTTTAGGCCTCACACTGGAATTTCATGGACAAAAAATGAGTCCATGCAAATCGTTCACTATTCTGGGCTTATAAATGTGCTGGACGCCAGGCTGCTGATAGCAGGAGAGATGCGCTAGCTCTGTTTCTTCTCCCTGGCTTCCCTTCTCCATTGGCCAGCTGGCTTCAGCATTGTGCTTCTTCCTGCAGCTCGAGTGGGACTGATGCACATCGGCGTCTTCATCCTATTGCTGCTCAGCGGGGAACGTAACTTTGGCGTCCGCCTGAACAAGCCGTACTCTGTGCGGGTGCCCATGGACATCCCCGTCTTCACAGGGACGCACGCGGATCTTCTCATCGTAGTGAGTATGGTCCTGGCTGGCACTGCCAGCCCCTGCTTCATCCAGCCACACGTCACCAATCCCCTTCCTGCCTTTACCCTCCGAATGCTGGTACATCCTAGACAGCCCGCCAGAGAGGAGCCAGAAAGACCTGGGTGCCTGCCACTGCAGTGTCTGAGCATGAATGGGATCCTTGCATCCTACTAAGTGAGAAGCTACATCTTACAAGGAGCATAAGAGGAGTGGTATTGCTAGAGGATGGTTATTCCAAAGGGGAGGATACTACTGTGGTGGTGGGCTGGTGTCCCAAAGGAGTGATAGGGTGAGGTGGGGTGAGGTTAGCACAACTGGGGCAGAACTGGGCCTTAAGCGAGGGAAGGATGGTCTTGTGTTTAAAGCAAGTGACCTGGGGCAAGTCATTTCACTAGTCTGTGTCTCAGTGTCCCCAGCTGTAAAAATGGGGGCAATCACACTTCCCCCTACCTCATAGGGTTGTTTTGAGGTTAAAGTCACTCACTGATGTGTGAATGAAGTGCTGGAATCCTGTGGTGCTGAAACACCCATAGACAAAATGCTATCTTAGAAATACCCGTCAAAAAAGCCCATGCACTCTGGCATTGGGGGCTGAAATCTGCTGCAAAGCCCTATGGTTTCTGGTGTGCTCTTGTACGGCAGAGTGGAGCTTCCGCAGAAGCTTTTAGGCAGACTTAAAAAATGGAGGCCAGTTCTAAATGAAATATGAAGACAAATAACCCAACTGGTAACGTGTCCTCGGTGCTTTTATTTTGTATTCAATTCCATTATTTTTCTGTTGCATTTTATGTTGCATGTCTACATTTTCACTGGGCTGCAGACTCTTGTATTGACAATGCATGACTGTAATGGCGTGAGGTGGTGGTGGGAGGTGGGGGGAGAGGGGAGGAGATGATGTTTCTCTCAGCTGATAAGGGGATGGTGGGGCTTTTTGCACCTAGGGAAGCATGGGAGTCAGTTTGAGATTGCGGGTTAAGTGTATTAGCTGGATGCTTCTGCTAAAATTGGCAGTGAAGTTGTTAGCTCCTGTTGGTGTTTAAATGTCCAGCGCTGGGTTTCAGGGTTAACACCTCATTGATATGAATAGGACAGTTCACACCTCTCTTATTTCAGGTTGTCTGCAGACTCAGGAAGATGGCACTGCACCAGCTTGCGCTCAGTTTCTGTTTTTAATGTGTTCTTAACCATAAGGGCTGGCAAGGATTCTGTATAAATGAAAGCTTAGACTCCTGGAGTACAAGTCTGTAGCAAGGGCTGCATTCCATGTCTGTGTAATTGCAGAGTATGTGAGCCCAGCCTAGGAAGGAATGTTGTCAGAAAGCTATTAGCGGGGATAGTTGTTTCAACAGTGCAGCTGTACTGGCTCTTCCATTGCTCACGTCCTTCCTTGCTGTAGGTCTTTCACAAGATCATAACCAGTGGGCACCAGCGGCTGCAGCCCCTCTTTGATTGTCTGCTGACCATCATCGTGAATGGTACGTAGCTGCGCTGACTGTGGAGTAAAGCAGCCTCCAGAGGGAAGGGTTTGGGTTTTCCTGTTAATTTGAGTGGAGGAACCGAACTGATGCCTAGGTTTGGTAGCTTTTGCTGGTCTGGTTTAACTTGTCGCCAGCATAGAAGGTGGCAGCAGTGATCTAGGCAGGTAGGTGCTGCAGCGGGGATTGGCCAGCAAGGCTTTTAGGGTGAAGCAGATCTGGAAGCCATCACCTTAGTTCCCTGCTGCACTGGAGAGGCACCTGTGGAAATGGGGCTGGGTGGAGAGAATGTTGTTTGGAGTTGGATGGCCAGTGAATTAGACCCCTTCCCCTGGGAGCTTTCCCTGCAGAGGAAGGTGAGAACAAGTCATCCTAGCACTGCAGAGAGGTAACCTGAGCAAGGGCAAAAAGAGCTAAATGAAGTGTTTGGGGCAGGACGGAAGAGGTGTAATACTAACTCTTCTTCAGCAGGTGGAGCCAGTTGTTTTCTGATGAAGGTAGTTGGGTCCGAATTGTAGCCAAGCCAGGCCCTTATGGAGAGTTTAATAGACTGAGCTAATCTTTTGGTGGGCTGTTTTGAACCACGCAATGGAACTGAACAAAGAATAGTGCAACTCTCTTCTCTAGGGTGACTTTTTTTTAATAGAAAGACTTTCTCTCTATTCAATTCCATAGGTTTTCAGAGTGATTTCTATGGGACCCTATTGGGTTCATTCCTCTTACATCCCATGAGACTTGGCCATAAAGAATGTATGGGCAGATCAGTGAGGGAGGACTTTCACATTAATTAACCTGCTCACACTCATCCCTCCTTCTCTTTCCACTGCCTGTTCCTCCCTCTTCCTTCCCATAGTGTCTCCATACCTGAAATCTCTTTCCATGGTCGCTGCCAACAAACTGCTGCACCTTCTGGAGGCCTTTTCCACCACCTGGTTCCTCTTCTCCACAGTCCAGAACCACCATCTTGTCTTCTTCCTGCTGGAGGTTTTCAATAACATCATCCAGTACCAGTTTGATGGTAAGTGGCTAATGGTGAGCTGACCCTGGCTTCGTTCTGCTGTCTCAGTCCAAGGGACTATGGGGAGGAATTTCAGAGAAATATTGGTCTGAGGTACAAACTATTCAGTCTCCTTTGCCCAAGCAAGATGGTGCAGAAACCAGCTAGCTGAGGGCTTGTCTAGACTAAAGAGCTAGACCAATATAGCTATTCTGCTGCCAAGCCGGCATGTAGACACACTGCTCTGGGGCAAAATGGGGCTTGTGTTAGTTCCCAGTGCAAAGAAAACCCCTGTACTGACAGGGCCTGAGATGGTTGATAGGATGAAGCACCATCCTTCCCTTGGCATGTCAGACACCAATGATGGCTGCAGTGAGTGCAGGGAAGGGAGTGGGAATACTAGAAACAAGGCTTAGGGATGGAATCAAACTGCTTGAATAGTTCAGCTTTGTATATGAGGAAGGAAAACAACCTCCCGTTTTTTTTTATTTGAATTTTTAAATGTGCCTCCTAGCTCTGCAGCTCCAGGTGTTTGGGATGTTCCTCAACTTGAGGAGAAACTCCTGATTGCTTGGTGAAGGTCAAATATTTACTGAACAAGTTCAAGCCTCTTCCACCTTTCTTCTCGATATCTTGTGCCCAGTGCATGACAGATTCTGACTTTTGCAGAGATGGAGTGAGGTCTGACAGCCTTCTAGGGGTTCCTGGACTCTCCTTTTCAGAGTTAGTGCAATGATTTGAAAAAATAAAACAAGAACTGGAAAAGAGAGTTCCATTTTTCTTAAAGGTGGCCTACAAGTGACTGTTATAAACAGTGGACTTTGTGTTCTTTTGCACTGCTTTGTGACAGGTAAAAAAGGTCCACAACGTTTTTTGTTTTTTTTTAAAGTTATGTATTTTCCCATTTGAAATATCAGGCATCTTGACTCTGGTCTTCCCTGTGTTATTTTGGAGGATGCATGTTGTGAGCTCTAAAGTGAAGAGGGAGGGAAGTGAAATCATTAACAAAGAAATCCTTTCTCAAAATGTTAACTAGGCACTTGAATTAAATTGGTGGTAACAGAAAACAGTTTTAAACAGACTGACTAAAAATCCCTTCTGCTCTCAGTTACTGAAATGTCGCTTTCTTGACTCTTGTGATGCTGTCATTTCATTAATTCTCCAATCATCACAGTGTCTTGGTCTAGACAGGACCTGAATTTCTCAGGCCTTTTTATCGGTCATAAGTACAAAGGGTGCAAGTCCAGCTTTCCCCCTTGTGCAGGTTGATGGAGGTGAGACTTTCTGACCAAGATCCCTGCTAATGCACACAGGGTTACTGTGTTCTCTTTGGGATGCCCAGGTCCCTCAGGTAGATCATGTTACAGATCTTGGAACCTTTTCTTACGGCTCATTTTGTTGCTGTGGCTCCCAGGAAACTCCAACTTGGTCTACGCCATTATCCGCAAGCGGAACGTGTTTCATCAGCTGGCCAACTTGCCCACGGATGCTCAGTCCATCCAGAAAGCTCTGCAGCGCAAGAAGAAGACTCCAGAACCCATTTCTCGCACCAACTCCCAGGATGGGATCTCCATGGAAGGGTCCCGGCCCGCTGCTCCTGCAGAGCCAGGGACACTGAAGACTAGTCTGGTGGCAACACCAGGTCAGCCGGGGCTCACCTTTACAGTGGGGGTTGGGTGAGGAGGGCCTGGATGCCTTCTCTACAAGGTGTGGCTGGGACTTGGCTGTCAGCAGGTTTTGGGAAAATCCAAGGGCTTATCTATAGGAGCGGGCTGCACTAGCGTGACAATATCAGCTTAAAAACGATGAATATTAAAGTGGTGCAGAAAGCTGAGGCCGCTCTTGTCTCAGCATAAGAGTGGCTTGATGCAGTTTCGCACAAATAGTTAAACCCGCTCCTAACTGAAACAAGAACAAAGAGGCTCCGCACAGCCTTCTGGCCCAGTTTAACACTCTCGGCCCAGTTTAACTCTCTCGGTTTGGATCCAATCATACCAGTGACTCTTGCTTGTGTAGACATAGTCCCTCCTTCACCAGTGTGGGGTGGTGAGGGGGGGTTATGGCAAAGGGAGAGCATCATTTCAGGTGGAAACAGAAGTGCAGAGAATTTGGTTTTGTAGGCCCCAAAGCACAGGCCGGTTTAGAGCTCTTGCCTAGACTTTCTAACTCTCCCCTCTGAATTCAGGCATTGACAAGCTCACAGAGAAATCGCAGGTGTCAGAAGACGGGACCATGCGCTCCCTAGAGCCAGAGTCTTCACAGTCTCCGTCGGAGGGTAGCCCGGCTGCGGTCATTAGTGACACCGAGTCCTGGAGCGGGGTAAGGCCCTGTGCTCCTCTCCTGCATAGAAAGGTCTGTAAAATGGCACCAAATGGGTGACAGTCTCTGAACCCCGAAGGAGAGGCCCTGACAAAGTCCATACAAGGGCGGCCTTCGTCCAAGGGGTAAAGTGCACAGTCCTAAGGTGAACTGAAAAGCAGTCGAATTTAAAAATACCCTTAGCCCAAGGACACTGTAGTATAAAAGCTGCCAGCCTTGCCTCCTCTTCCTGCAGGGCTTGCCTGAGACTTTCCTCTAAAAGCAGCAGCAGTTTCCCTGTTTGTACTAAGGAGACGCTTCATGCTCTGTGAATCACCATAGTGCCGGACTCCCAGGCCTTTGTGACAGCATCAGCCTGCTCATTTCCCATCAAGAACCACCAAACAGCATTTTTCCATGTCCAACGGAACCAGTCGGCTTTTATTGCATGCCATTAATTCTTCAGCCAGCCCTCTCCGTGCAATACTCCAAACCCGTGGGCCCCTTCTCAGGGCACACCTCATATGCTGTCATGTGGGCCCTCTCTCTGATAGGGAAGTTAGGTTTATAGACATGGCTCTGCTTAAGCATTCATTCCTAGACCCCCCCCCATGACATTCTTTTATTTTTTTTAAATAATCTTTCATTTTGTTTATCGGGAATTTCTTGCTGTTGCATTTTATCCCTGGGTCCTGCCCCAGGGATGTGAGGTGCTGTGAGCAGGGGGAGGGTTGCAGAGCAAACCACCCTACACTCATGCTGTAGCGGCAGCTTCACTCCTGCAGGGCTGGCTACCCATTTCTGGTGTTGTGAGCTGGCAGTGCCAGGTTGCAGTTCCTGGAGCAGGAAGCCCAGCCCAATGCCATGGGTAAGAAGCTACGGGAGCTACTGCTGTGGAGTTTATTGTTTTATGTCATTTTAATAGTTTTTCATTTTATTTTGTGGTGTTTTGCATTTGAGGAAAGCATGGTGTTTTTTATTCATTATCCACCATAGAGTTTTGCTTCACTACGAACATTGCACCTCCAGCCACTAGAGGGCATGATTATCCTTTGTACAGTGTGTGACCTTTTCCCCAGCTTCTCTTCTTCGTCCCCTCAGCCTTGTTTGGAAAGGCTGGTCAATCCCCTATATAAGTTCATCCAGTGGAGAACAGAACTGGGTTGGGGACAGTGGTTTCGTTTGGTATGTGATGGAACCTGCCTAGAGTGAACCTGGCTAAAGTAAAACTCCATCTCCAGTGAAATTAGTATTTGTATTACCATAGTACCTGGGAGCCCTAGTCACCGACCAGTAGCCCTAAATTATCTCAAAGCAGCATAATGTGCTGGTTGCTATTTCAAACACAGCCAACCTCTGCTTAGAATGAAGCTGTCCTGGAAAGACTGACTTCGCCATAAGAATCTTTCACTGTATTTCACTTCAATAAATTTGAGATGAACCAGAGCTGCAGAATTTACATCCAGGTTTCGACCTCCTCCTTGAAAGTTGGAAGATGTTCCTAGAGCTGATCCCTGAGGAACTTTTCTTGGGAGACCCTGACATGTCCAGGCTGACCTCATCTCTTATTTAAAACAAATCCAGTTTCTTCCCTTTTCCCTGGGGGAGATGGCCTGGGAAACGTAAACTGCTTTCTCGATCTGGAAGTTTGTCACTGATTTCTCTTAAAGATCACAGGTTATTCATGGCCCTTGTCCCCTCATGCCCGTGGCTGCCTGGGATGGGACTTTGAGATGTCCCTTACAACAAGGACACCTTAATGTTTGCATAGGACCCAGCTCAATATTACCCATCCTGGGGAATGCTGGCCAGGCTGCTGTTTATGTGCACTTGGACTGCCGCAAACTCCCTTTCCCTTGCCAGCTGGCTGCCTACAACTGACATCACAAGATATAGCAGCTCAAAGGCACTGTTGCGATCTGGTGCACTGAGTGAGGGACCCCATCTCCTCTAATGGCTCTCTTTGTGGCTTTAGTTGTACACAGGCTTAGAGGTCTGATCACGTGGCTCCAAAGGCAGGATTGGGCCTGTCGAGCCCAATGTTGCAGACACCTAAACACGCAAGTAACTACGTGCGTGAGTCCAGTGGGACTATTTGCATAGCTAAGTGTTTGCAGGACTGGGGCCAAACAATAGACTTGATGAGATGAGCAACGAAACATAGGGAGTGGTGGGGTGAGAAAGGGTAGGGGCTATAACAGTGCAGTCACACGGTGCTTTTGTTTAGGGACAAGCCTGTCTCCATGGATGCATGTTGATCTAGTTGGTTCAGACCATCTAAACAAAGAGAGCAGGGAATATTTGAGTAAATCATGCCCTTCTTCTCAAGTGGCTATTTCCACACACTCCCCCTCCCACAAGACCCTTAGCCCAGTAGTGTGACATTCAGTCCCCTCCTCACGCTGACCGAGTTAAAATGCTCCGTTGAGCCTATTGTAATGATCTCTTATCAGTGGGAACCATCTCGAAAGCATCTTTGTTTAACATATTGCAGCATAATTCCATCCAATGGCTCCTAAACATGTCAGCAGCGAGCCAGATGCAGAGCGATGGCGGGAAGGGCTGTGGGAGAGAGAAAGAGGAAGGGGGCCAGGGCAGGTCTGCTAAAACAGGTATTTTTATTAATGTATTTTTAGAAGCTTGATTGAGACAGGATACTGACGCTGAACCATAAGGATGTTGCAGCTGCAAACATTGCAAAACCGCCTTATCGTTCAGCTGTTGACTAGACCAGAATAGATATAATTCCAAAGAACTGAGTTTCCCTGGCTTGTTTTGTTTTACCTCCTGATGCTGTCATTCTAGAGCTGTGCTGCTAGTTTTGGCCCTGGTTTTGGTCGGGTAAGTACGCACCTGTCTTTAAGCACATGACTAGTTCCATCGGAGTAAACTGGACAACTTAAGTGGCTTGCAAAATCAAGGCCTTCCTCCACCAGGATTCTGTGGAATAAACTTGTGCATGGTCACACCTCTGTGTAGGATCAGTGACATTCCCTCTTCCCAGCAGCAGAAGTGAGCCATTCCTAAGTACCAGCGCTTCTGTGATTCTAGTTGTGAAGATGACCTACATGCGAAGCTGTGTAGAATTGTCTTACTGCCTCTGTGAGTATAGATGGAGACAATGAACATAGGAAGGGAAAACTGGTTCCATTAAACTCAATAGGGCATGTTGACTCTAAACCCTAATAATGACCTTATGAAGAGGATTTGCGAATTAAAAATTGGGCTCCTTTTTGCCCTGTACACAGAGGACTTGAAGTGATTTTATGAAGGGGGTATTTTCCCAGCTTTTTGCATTAGTGCTATACAGGTCTCGTCTTCTAGGAAAACATGGCAGACTGTGAGTGACCACAGAACTAGGAGGATTGTGACATCACTGTCTCAAGGGAGTAAAACCAGAGTATTTGTACAGGGGAAGAGGTTTGTAATGAGACTATTTAAAACTCTGGCCAAAGCTTTCAAAAGTGACGAGTGATTTTTTTCGGGCTTATTTTTTGGTTTCTCTCTTAAGACACCCTAGAGGGGCCTGGCCTGTTTTTTACTAAGTGCTGATAACCAAGTCTCAGAAAATTGGGCCCTATTAAGATGTCTCAAGTTGGGTACCAAAAAATTGTGACACCCCCAAATCACTAGTAACTTTTGGAAGCCTTGGCGTCTCTTCTGTTTGTTTAGTACCTGTTTCAGAAAGAAGCAAAAAACAGGCCCAAACCCACTTTTTCCCTCATGTACGTCTTCTTAACTATACCGCTGTTCATGATCTTAGTAGAACATCAAGGTTTCTGGCCAGAGTTGTAACGTTGTCACTTCCTCACACAATTTGACCTCTGGCTGAACTATCTTTGAACCCAGGCCATATCACAGTAAAAGGCTAGTGCATTAGACAGAACAGTGGGTAATGAAATGCTGGTGGTGGTATTTTTTCCAGGCTGGGGACCTGGCCAGGCTGCTTGGCATAGTGACTCTCCAGGGTGGCCAGGAGGAAGAGACAGTGTTCAGCAGAAAACAAATCCTGCTCACTATTCTATGCTCATACTGACTCTGATTGTATATTAATAGGAGGCATCGCAGCCCAAACGGGATCGAAGGCGTCTGTCCAGCGCATCCTTGAGCGGGCAATGGATCCCAACTCCTGACTGGGTGAGAGAAGCCAGGGCAAGGGAAATGCCCAAGGAAAGGGATTGGGGTAGAACTCCTGTTTCCAAAGCTGGGATGTCCCAGCTCTGCTAAGGATATTGCTGCAGAGGGATCTCTGTGCAGAAATTTCCACTGACGTGGGGCCTGATCCAAAACCAGTGGAATGATTCCCATAGACTTAGTGAGTTTTGGGTCAGGCCCTTAGTGCGTATCCAGCTTCTGTGATAGTCCTCAGAGAGAGACCCTAGTGTGGACAGCTCCCACTCCAGGGTGTCCTGCCAACTCCCTGTTTCTCCCACTGGATACGCATCCCTCTTCAGGGACTTCCAAATCTGAACACTCAACATATTGTGAGCAGTGATACTTAAATTGCTAAGCACTAGCATAACCTGTGAGCTGTTCATACACAGCCCCATGGGCACTGATCTCCTTGGGGGGCTTTTTATCTACAGGTGATGTCTTGGAAATCGAAGCTGCCTCTGCAAACAATCATGCGGCTCTTACAGGTGCTAGTCCCCCAGGTGGAGAAGATCTGCATTGATAAGTAAGTGTGTTGTGTTATGTAATAGGTGTGAGGCTGGAGGGGTTTGATTGGAGGCTGGTTGTGAGTAGCTAAAGGACATGATATAATCTAGGAGACAATCTAAGGTTTTACCAGCGATGGACTTGAGTGCATGCCTAAAGGCCAGGAACTCATGCCACAAATTCAAGTTCATCTATTTCTTTCCTCTTGTGGTGCTTTCAGCCATATTTACGACTTCAGCAGACACCAGGCACTAGAGCTCTCCCCAGTCTTTCTGTTTATCTAGTCGTTTACACAACTGCCTCTTTTCAGTGGGAGCAGCTCAGGAGTCACGCCCATGGGCTCTGTATGTGTGTATCTGTCCAAACATGGTCTGTATGTGTTTGCGTGGGCAGTACTGTCTGCTGCAGCAGATTCCACAAGTGGCAATTGAAGATGTCCTGGACACTCCTATCCTCTCTGTCTCTGCAGGGGCCTCACGGATGAATCTGAAATCCTCAAGTTCTTGCAGCATGGCACTTTAGTGGGATTGTTACCTGTCCCTCACCCCATCCTGATCCGCAAGTACCAGGCTAACTCGGGCACTGCCATGTGGTTCCGAACCTACATGTGGGGAGTTATTTATTTAAGGTAAACCAGCTAGATCATAGATGTCAAACTCAGGCCCGCGGGCCAAATCTGGCCCGCAGTGTAATTATATTTGGCCCGTGAGAAAATACCAAATGTCTACTAGAGCTGGCCCGCCGGTAGACAGCGCATGCACCGATTTCACATGTGTTTATAGTATTAAGCTTTGCTTGTTCCAGATTCAGTGTTTAAGCGAAACTTAAGTTTGTTTCCATATGAAAAGGTTCATCGTTAGATTTGATGAGAAGGAAGAACTTCCTCAATTGTAGACATTTTTTCAATAAATATCAAGGTTGGCCCACGACTTTGTCCAAGTTTTTAATTTTGGCCCACTGTGTATTTGAGTTTGACATCCCTGAGCTAGATGCACTCTAAGCCCAGCTTTTCCTAACTATTGAAAGGTTTCTATGCAAATCCCTAGTCTGTAGAGCATACTGATTGCACCGTGGCCAGCTCTAGACCTTCTCTTCCTTAGCTGCTGTAGAGTGCTGGGAAAACTTGCAGCTACTCAAGGACTTTCCTGTTCTAGCAGCGGGTGCTATAGGGAATAGTGTAGAACAGCTGGCAGTGGGAGAGCCCAGCTGCCCCAATGCCTGCATCTCCAAGCAGGAGGTGTTGCAGGGAAATGATGGAGGAGTGCTGCCTGCGCGGGGTCTTGCACCTCTGCTCACAGGAGGCAGTACAGGGCATTGGGGCAGGAGGGCCAGCTTTTCAGGAGCTCACAGATGTTGCATCCTCTTCTTTGCCACGGTAAATGTCCCCGTTCTGGTTATTCCAGCTGACAAGATTTGAGTCCCATGAACATTGATTTGTTTCATGGAAAGTGACGCGACCTTCTCTTTCTTTCAGGAATGTGGATCCCCCCATCTGGTATGATACAGATGTGAAGCTATTTGAAATTCAGCGAGTCTAAGATGAGAGAAGGCACTTACCTCTGCTGGGAGAGAAACACTGGAAACAAGGACCTCGCTGTGCGCTGCTTCATCACAGCTATTTCTGCATTTCACAGCCAGCTGAGAGACCAAAAGGACAATCACTCCCATTTACCTACCTGTCATTTTAAGCTTTAATCAGGATCTTCTCAGAGATACCTGCCCTTTGGCCCACCTCCCTTCCTCCCCCTCCCCAGGAACCCTGAGTGAAAAATGCCCAAAGAGTGTCCATTGTGGCTTTGCACTAGAAACCAGACCAGTCTTAGGTCTTCAGTCATCCTTTCACTCCTGGTTTTGATTTGGAGACAAATCTGAACCTGACCACATGGAAGCTGTGACCTTTTCTGCCCCCCTTACCCCTTGGTCAGATTCAGCATTTGATTAAAAGACTCTGAATGTAAAGCATTAAACTGGGTCAATGAGGGAAGAAACTGCTGCTGCAGGAGGTTTTTTGTTTGTTTTTTTAAGAAATACATGGTTTTTGTGGTTCTTTTCCAAAGAATTTATTCTAAGACTCCATCAGATTGCAGGTTGTCTGTATAAAAGGTTGTCTTGCTGCTACCTCACTTCACTGTATGTGGCAGGGCAGGAAGATCTTTATTTAGCAGCTGAATGAACAGGGAATGCTAAAGGGAATCTATTTGTTAATTCACTTCATGTCTGTGTTTTAAGTCCCTCTTTTCTTCCCCTTCTTTGGAAACCAGTGTAGGGTTTTGCAGTAGCCGATGCTTCAATGCAGTGTCCAAAGCGCTGCCCTTTCTCCTTCTCCACTTTGTCACTCACTGCCTTGGAGGTTTGCAGACCAGGAATGACATTGTGCCTGTAGAGATGGGCTCTTTAAATGGCCAGAGTGTGTGTGTCTAAAGTCCCTTTGAATGCCCTCCTCAGTCTAAGGGGGTTAGTGCAAAGGACTGGAGGCATCAAAAAGCTCTTCCTTTCAAGGAGAAAGGAACAGTTTGTTTTGCCCTCTGTCAGCCTGCTCCAGCTGATTGAAGGAGCAGCATTGTCTGGCCTTGGAAGAATCTATATCCCACCTTCCTTCCTGGGCACGTTGTCACGGCATGTGGGCAACGGTGGAATTCAATTGTGTACTGTTTTTTCAGGGCAAGGGGTTTGAGGAGGGTCTCAGGGAAGTCTCAAGAAGCTTGATGAAGGCAGCAGGAGAAAAGCAGCGGTACACTGGTGGGAATGACTGCTGGAGTGCAGTTGGATCTTTCAGGAGGTCTTGATGGCTTCTGGGTTGAAAAAGCTAGACAGTATTGGTTCCCAGGCATGGTACGTGTGGGAGGCCATAGATTGCAGTGATATTGGGCGGTCTGCCACAGTCATAAGATGTAGTCCTGTCTTGCTTGATGCAGGATTGCAGTTCTGTAGGTTGGGGCATGAGCCAGAGATATTTCTGTTCCATTGAAAGGATCCTCATGTTGCAGACCACAGAATGAGAGGGAAGCTCTCATGGACCAAATCCTATCTCCTACACTGCTTACTCCTTCGTGTTTCGTTCTGCACACCTCCAGGGACCACCACTCAGGATCCCTAGCTTAGAACCACTGCTGTAGATGTCTCCATGTATGCAGCCACCTTGTAGTTCTTCCCCTTATGAAGAGGTCCATGATGTGGTTTGGGCAGCCATTGTGCAGTAGGCCTCTTTCTGGTTTAGTCTGGGTAGCTCACTGATCTAGTATCAAAGCAGTCTCCCTCCTGGGGTGCTGGAACTGGACTAAAGCTCCCAGCCCAGTTTGGTACTGAAGTATAGCCTGGCATATCCTTGAAGGACAAGGGATAGATGAAGAAAGGAGCATTTTTCTCTCCACCCCCCATGCCTTTAGTCATCACCCTCTCCATCTGTATAAAGGCATTTACAGATTGAAGTCTATATTTTGCTTGGCATATCTCTCTCGTCTGAAGAATGTGGTTGGTGGAGCCCTGGTGATGGGCCGTCCTCTGATTATACCGCAGTTGTGTCCCAGATGCTTGCTTCCCCTCCTCCCGCCCACACACACTCTGGGTTTGTGGTATATTCTGTCCTGTCATTTTGCTTTGTGTATTTTATGTTCCATTGTGAGATCCTCTGTGGTTTTATGTTCCTTGATGTTTCAAGTCCAATCTTTGTTCCATGAAAATCAAATTGCACTGTAAACTATTTGGCCATCTACAAAAAGATAAAAATTATCTTAAACATGGCACCTATTTTGACTCTGTCTGTCCTAGAGGGGGTTTATGATCTTGTTTGTGTTATTTTTGTGGGCCTGCTGCATGATTTATGTGACTGGAGGAAGTGCTGTCCTGGATTCCTTTGCAATGGGTGGCTTCCCACCTGGTTATCGCTGGTAACTTACCTGACCTGTGCATTCCCTGCCTTTGACATACTGCAGATAGGATCTGTTAATATGACCAAGGCCAAGGGCTTCACAGGGTTCCAATGAAGGATTAGATACATATGTGAATATTGAGTACATAGAATCAGAGACATGTAGGGATAGAAGGGGTCTTGAGATGTCATCAACTCCAGCCCCATGTGCTGAGGCAGGACCAAGTAAACCTAGACCATCCCTGAGGGGATGTCTGTCCAACCTGTTCTTAAAGACCTTCAGTGAAGGGGATTCCACAGCCTCCCTTGGAAGCCGGTTCCAGAGTGTAACTATCCTTTATAGTTAGAAATCTCTGATCCCTCCCCCCAAACGTTTAACTTAAGTCTCCCTTGCGGCAGATGAATTCTCTATAACCTACCTTCCGTGGACATGGAGAACAGTTGATCACTGTTATCTTTGTAACAGCCCTTTACATATTTGAAGACGTCTCCCCAGTTTTCTTTTCTCAAGACTAAAAATGCCGAGGTTTTTTTTAACCATTCTTCATCCATCAGATGTTCTAAAGCTTCTATCGTTCTTCAGTGGCGGACCAGGCCCTCGGGCGCCAGCTGCGGGGAGTCGGACCGGCCCGTCACGGAGGTTGGGGGTGCAGGCGGCTCTAAGCGGCACTGAGCCTCGTGCCCCACCCCCCGCCTATTGTGAAGGGCCGGTCCAGAGTGCACTTACCCGCTGCTCCAGCCCCGCAGCCCAGATGGGGCGGTCTCACCCCCTGGCTTGGGACCGGGCCAGCCTTTCATGATGCGCAGAGGGAGTGCGGTGCAGGACTGGAAGCAGGAACAGCCGCCTCTCAGCCTCCTGCGCCCCCTGCCCTCCGTCTGTTGTGAAGGGCTGACCCGGTGCCCCCCCACTCCCCCCAGGCTGGGGGCCTAGGCCACCCCATCTGAGCTGGCGCTGGGCTGCAGGGTTGGAGTGGGGGGGGCAGGCACTACGGGCTGGTCTGTCATAAAGGGTGGAGGGCGCTGGAGGCTAAGGGGTGGCTGCTTCTGCTTCTGCTCCTGCGCACCCCCCCCCACGGCCGGCACGGCTCCCTTCCTAGGCCAGGGGATGAGGCCGCCCCCCATCTGAGCTGACGCCGGGCTGGAGCAGCAGGTAAGTGCCGGGGCAGAGGGACGCATTGGGCCGGCCCTTGGTGACAGGTGGGGCCACAGGAGGCTCTGAGGGTTTCTCCCGGTTTCTCTCTCTCGCTGCGTGTACACGTTCATTGCACATGCAGGGTACCTCTATGCTGCTAACCTCCCATGGGAGGAACTCAGAACATGGGCTACGGACTGGGCTTGTCGGGCGTGTGCTACGAGGCTAAAAATAGCCACTTAAAAGCTCCCACTTGGGCTCTGAAACCTGGTGAAGGGGATGTGTCTCATAGCCCAAGCTCCATCCTGAGCAGGGACATCTCCATGACCTAGTGTGAGCCCTTCGGGGCCGAGTCTAGACCTGGGCTCTGAGACTCGCTGCCACGTGTGTGCTTTTTGCCATGTCAACATGCCCGCACGGTGCTAGCATTTGTGTCTCGGTGTTAGGCCTCCGGAACTCCCTGAGCTGTCCCTATCAACTCGAGTGTGACCACAGCTCAAACCCAAGTCATTTTTCTCTCCCCCACGCACATACGTCATTCGTTGCGCCAGGATCTTTTGAAAACGAGGGAGAAGATTTAAGAGCTTGTTTTCATTTGAAAGGAAAGCACCCCGGCGTGTTTCTCTGGTGAGATCCCCCGTAGAAACTGAAATGGAAGTAATAATTAACTTTATTGGTGGCTAATTTAATTCAGCTGTAAGTTCTCCTGACACTTCTTGTTGACACGAGGCTTAATAAAAGTATTTGAGAGGCAAAGTCCATGCTTGCTTGACCTGTCTCACTTGTGACTTCCAGACAAGTTGCAGTAATTGTGATCCTCAGATGTCAATGTCAGGGGCTTTTTGGAGAGACATTTCCAAATGCCATTAGCACTCCCTGCCCCTGGTCGTGGCCTGTTGGGGTTTTTTGTTTTTTTTTTTTAATACAAGGCCACAGCTCTGAGAAGCCAAGCTCTGACTCTAGCCAAGCTCTTTTATAGAGTGATTTATGTTGGATGGGAGCAATAAAGGTAGAGGTATTTGTACTTTAATCCATCAGCCTTGGTTAAGTGACATGAAGAATTTTGATAGCAAGAAAAGATGGATTGATTGTAAATTGGAACCTGCCCTTAAATCTTCATATGATCTTTGTACTTGGAACGGGCGTGATCCAAAGCCTGTTGCAATGAATTGGGGGTCTTTCCGCTGACTTCAGCGGGCTCTGTGTGCAAAGGGTGAAACAAAGACTGCACCAGAGAAACGGAACCATTCAAATTGTCTTTATTTCTATTCACCAAGCTCAGAGCTTGAGGTCCTTGGTCACGAGGCCCGCCACTAACCTCAGTGCTTCCCAGTTCCCCAGCTAAGCACCTTTGATTAATCAAACACCTGATGTGTTTCCCTTCCGACATTGTGCGGTGCATTTTTACTCCCTTATTTGCACACATTGCAGTGTACTGCGCAGACGGGGGAAAGCACAAAGGGAGGGATATTGAGGGGTTTCACAGTAGATTTATTAGCTTATTTTAGGGCTTTCGTAGATTTCAAGGCCACGAGGGGCAGTTGTGATCATCCAGTCTGACCTCCTCTGTAACCCAGGCCACAGAACTTCGCCTCGCTAGGCCATCAGAACAGCATGCAGTGATGTGACCTTCGCTCGTGCAGAAGGGTGAGCTGATTCCATTTCATAAGAGAACAAGAGCCACTCGGTAAAGAGCAGGAACAAGGAATGTGAAGTTTAAACTAAATGGTGATTGTGACTGTTCTCTGGCGCTTTTCCCTGGAGCTGCTCCAAATGCCTCCAGGTAAATTCACTGAGCCCAGTTAAATGGGGTTAGTGAGTTTGTTCCCATTCTACAGATGGGGACAGAGCAGTGGTCCCCACCATTTTTCCATCATGCCCCCCTCCCCTTTACCTGAGCCACCCCCGGAGCTGCGGTTGTGAGCCAAAGTCAGGAGCAGAGCTGGGGCCGGGCAGAGCGTGGCTGGGTGGCGCTCCCTCTCTGCCCCCCATGGGGGTTGACCCAGGTCCTGCTGTGCCCTCCACTCGAATGTTCCTCCACACCCCTCTAGGCGGCACACCCTACCATTTGGGGACCACTGGCAGAGCTGTTTATGGACTGATTTTTCAGAGATGCTGAGCACCCATAGCTCCCCATTAGCGTTGGGGGGTGGTGCTCAGCATTTCCCAAAGGCCCAGATCCTCAAGGATATGTCAGTGCCTTAGGCTGTGTCTAAACACTCCAGCGTAGACACTCAGTATAGCGATGGGAGGGGTTCTCCCCTTGCTGTCATTAATCCGCCTCCTGGAGAGAGGGTGTCTAGGTCAAGAGAAGAATTCTTCCATCAGTGTAACATGGTCTGCACTGGGGGTTAGGTTGGCTTAATGGATGCCTCTCAGGGTGTGGGTTTTTCACACTCTGGGGAGATGTAACTGTGCCACTGTGTGTTTTTTGCAGAAAAACCCTAAGTCTCACTGAATTTAATGAGAGTAAGGCCTGGTCTACACTAAAAAGTGAGGTGGACCCAGCTACATCACTCAGGGTGTGAAAAAATCCATCCCTGTGAGTGGCACAGTTAAGCTGACCTACCCCTGGTGTAGACAGCGGTAGGCTGACAGGAGAACTCTGTCAACCTAGCTACCACCTCTTGGGGAGGTGGATTACCCATGCCAATGGGAAAACCCTTCCTGCTGGCGTGGTTAGTGTCTACACTGATGTGGCACAGATGCAGCTGCAGTATTTCAAGTGTGGACAAGCCCTTTGAGAACTAAATATCTTTGACCATTGGGCCTTAAGTGACTTGCCCAGGGACATGCACGGAGTTAGTGTCAGGATCAGGAGCAGAACCCAGATCTGCTCTAACCACTACATCACGCTCCATAGGTGCTCAGATGAACCTTGTCCTTCCCATACAGCCAGGTGAAAAGTGGGCATTTTTGTTCATTTTTTGCTTGACAATGGGACACGTGTGTCAGGTATTTCGAAGGTGCCTTGCTGAGATTGCCGATACGGTTCCTGCCCATTGCAGGGTGGCTGGCGCGCGGGTGGTAGTGATTTTAGAGGTTCTGTGGAGTTCATTTCAGTCTCTGCATCTCCTGATCTTGATGCTGCTCTTACGTTCAGGGGGTTTAAGTTGGAGCTGTTTAAAGTCCCATTAATTACCAGACAGTGTCCTCAGGGCATAGCGATATTGGACCTATTACTCTGGCACTCGTTTGTTTTCACTGAGCAGTAAGATATTTTACAGACCGGTCTAGATTGTCTTGTTTTTCTATGGAGAAAGTTGATACGAGCTGTTCGGAACACAAAATAACTTCCCTTTCAGAGAAATCGGGCTGAGAGGAACCAAAGTGAAAGTCAAAATGAAAGTGAGCTAGAAGTATCTGTGTCTTTGTTCCTGCATCTCCCCCATCTGGCTACTGCTATGTTATTTCAGCTCCATTTCTCCTCCACCCCTGGCTGAAGGTGGGTTGGATCTGATTCAGGATGACACATAAACCTCCAGGAGCCCCCCGACGGAGTGCATCCTATAGAACACACCCAGGGGCAGGCCGAAGTTCACGATGGCAAACCAGGTGGAGTAACCGTAAAACGATGTCTCGAGTCCGTTCTCGAAGGCGGGGTGCATCCCAAACGTGGGCATAATCCACAGCTAGAAGGGTGGTTACCAAAAGCAGAGGTCAGAGGAGGTTAGGGTGTCCTACCTATCTTCAGCATAGTCCATGGGGCTGGGTATGCTCAAAAGCCTATAGTGCTGAATGAACTCAGGACTGGCTGAGGCAGTCACGGGGGTATGTTGGAGTAATGGAGCGAGTCCTCTCTCTAACAGAAAACATCTCGCTGGGGTGTTTCCTCCCCTTACGCTACTGCATCTCTGCCAAGTAAAACCCTGTCTCTAACATATCCACGTCCGGAGACCCCATAACACATTTGCCCACACAGCTTGGTTCAGCTTTGACGTGTGGATGGCATGAGGAACTTGGAAAAAAATGTTATGACCTTTATGAGTGACTGTTTCCCTGCTCAGTTTTGTATGGTGCCTGATTGCATGCACAGAGCTAAATCACAGGAGACTGAGTGGGCCAGGAAAAACACTGACAGCCTCTCAGGTACCCAGCTTCATAGGAGTTAAGATAACCAAGGCTGGGCCCTCAGCTGGGAGCAGGTTATCTAGCTAGCTTCATCCAGATGTTTTAGTCTTCCCAAGGCTAAGCCTGGGGTCAAAAGATTTGGTAAAAAGGTGCCCATTGCAGAAAAGGAGGGATTTTTGCCAGGGGATAAGCTGAGGACTCCCTCAGAGGCAGAGGAAGTAGGCTGGAAGCAAGGAAGGCTGTTTCTCCCAACTCAGAGAAGGGGAATCAGCTAGACCTGCTGGAGCTTTGGATGGAGAGACTAAGCTTGGCTAAGGGAATATGCATGTAGGTCTTTAAATCTACTTTTGCTAGCGCTATGTACCTCTGGGGCAGGACAAATCATGGCTTATTTTGAAGGGGCTGCTTCTGTCTCGCTGCAAACGTCTACTGTCACAGGCTCCCCACGAGACACACTCTTGCACGGTCCAACCCCAGTTGGGCCTGCAGAATTTGTCACAGTTTGGTACAAAGGGATTGTACCAGGTCTAGGAATGGGTGAATTACAGAATTCCACCCCACGAATGGTAAAGGCCCAAGGCCTGACACCCCTGGATGTGCACTCAGGGACACTCTGAGAAGGGACAGCATTACAGTTAGCCCAGGAACCGTGACAGATGGGAGCTCCCCGCGTTTTAATCACATCCTCAAGCTAATGTTATAGCTTTTTCCAAGTTTTTCTCATGGTTCAGGGCTGTGGTTACAGTCTTGTCGACTCTGTTCAATGGAAATGTGTGTTGTAACTAGCTCTGTGGGCACAGATGTCATTGCAGACCAGTCTTAATACAGGGGACGCTTGATTACAAGGGCCCATTGCTATCCTCTGTGCTTTGCAGTTTCCTTGTTAGGCACTTTTTAATAAACACCTTGGGTAATAATGTGTCTAATAATGTGTCTAATAACTTCTAATATACTTAAAATCATGGCAGTTGAGGGTTTTTTTCGCTGCCTACATTCTGTGAAAATCTCCCTCTCCCCCCATGAACAGAAAATCCAGCCATGCTGGGGTCATTAGCATTAAAAAGTTCCAGAGGGGTAGCCGTGTTAGTCTGGATATAGCAAAAACAATGAGAGTCCTGTAGCACCTTAAAGACTAACAAAGTTCTGTGGGCATAAGCTTTCGTGGGCTGCAACCCACTTTGTCAGATGCATCTGACGAAGTGGGTTGCAGCCCACAAAAGCTTATGCCCGCAGAACTTCATTAGTCTTTAAGGTGCTACAGGACTCTCATTGTTTTAGCAAGAAAAAGATATTTTAGGGTCAAGGAAGTGAGTGGTTAACAGGAAACCTTGTCTCCCCTGGTGGCACAGGCCTCAGTGCTGGTGTGTGAGAGTTCACTAGCAAGCCTAGGAAATGTTAATGAAGCTTCTCTGGAAGGATGGTAGGTGAAAGGAAAGAGAAGGAAGGAGGGTGTGGGTGTGTGTGAGAGAGAGAAAATGTAGAGCCAAACTGTTCTCTGTTATACTCGTTCTCATTTCAGGCTCGGTATGTAGAGAAGACAGCTTGAGAAATATACTCACAATGATATTGCACAAGACCAAGAAGATTGAGATCTCCTTCAGCGCTCTCCTCTTCCAGTTCAGGCGGCTGTAGGTACGGGTGTAGGCGCCGGAACCAGTCCTGACCTTCCGTTGTATCTCTAGAGGGTAGACTCTGCTCGGGTCACAGTCTGCGCACTTCTTGCCTTCTTTTGCCTCAGTCTCTTTGTCGCCAGGGGGCGGCATGGGCTCTTGGCCGGCTGTGTCACCCTGCGGCCCGTCACTGGGTGGGCCTGAGTTGTGTGGGTGGGGCCCAGCTTGGCTGGTGTCCATGTCCTCCACCAAAGGCTGCCTGTGAAGCCCCTCGATAATGAAGACGTTCTGGGTGATGTGCTGAATGATGAGGCTGATCGAATAGGTCAGGATGAGTCTGTTTAGCAGGTCTCCGGGGTTGGTGGCCACGATGGCCACAATGGAGAAGTAAGAAATGGCAATCTGGCCCAGGGCTGCTCCCATGAGCAGGATCACATCCAGGCTTCGGGTCGGGTTTTTCAGAGTATCTAGCTCACGCTCTTCCAAGCCGTGGATGACCGTCCCAGCCAAGGCACCCACGGTCATCACCGGGAGAAGTGCGATGTAGTAGGAATAATACAGCACAAAGGCTGCCTGGCGAGACGCTGAGCTGGTAGCCTGGATCTGGTACGTCATGAAGATGCAGATCCCGGTGATCACGGCAGATGTGCCCAGCACCGGCCCAAAGATGACTTCGTGGAGCTTGAACTTGGGCGTGGCATGAATGGCGTGCTGGTGGGGGATGCGCCTCCCCACGTTCTTCCACATGACGTACATCATGGAGCAGCTGATGAGGCAGTATTCCGGGTTGAAGGGGTACAGCAAGAGGTAGCCCTTCTGGAAGACACGGCAGGCTGGTGTGTTGTAGCACGTGCATGAGCTGGTCTCATTGCCTGTGGCGAGGAAGGAGGAAAGGGGTCACTTGGGAGGTACGAGTGGCCTGGGAAGCTTTTTTTTTTGCCTATTTCCTGGCTACCTGCACTGAGGTTCTGCATACCTGCCTGGCCCAGGATAATACTTAGCCCTTCCCATGTTCTGAGCGCTGTACAAACACTGACCAATCGGCCCTCCCTGGGAGGGGGGGAATTATTAGTTTCTCCATTGGTACAAGACACAGACAGGTGAAGTCACCTACCCAAGGCCACACTGCACATCAGTGGCAAAGCCAGGATCGGCGCTAAGGCTTTCCTCATTCCTGGCTCCCTGCTCAATCCACTAAACTCTCCTCACAGGTATCTGAGAAGTTAAGAGCCCTGGTAAAGTCTACAGCATCTACCTGAGGGTTTGAGGTTTCTGCCATGCCATGAAGAATTAATTGTGAAGGGAAATGGAGACTTCCACCCTATAAGTGCCTGACCATGACTATCTGGGAGCCTCGCCCTGTGTGTAATATGTATTCTCTTTCCTTCCCTAGCTAGACATCCACCCAGGAGACCTCTTGATCTCCAAAATTTAGTGGCTAAATAATTTTCCAGGCACATCAGCATGTTCCACACTTCCCCCAAACTGCAGTATGGAACATCCAAAAATCTAGTGCGCTATGGGCCACCTCAACCTGCAGTTAAACACAACTACCCATTTCCCTAGAAAAATAGACACCAACTCCTTAGTGAAGCCATGTATCCTGTTGGGGCGGGGTGACCCAGAAAACTTAATGGCTGGGGCCAAAGACTAGTGCTGGCCTTGGAGATTCTCCCTCCTGCCTGTCTACTTGTTGCTATTAAGAAGCAGTGAAGAATAAGCCATGCCTGTTGAGTTCTGCCCAAAACCTTTGAGCGCAGATTCTATTTCCCTGTGAACAGAGTCGTTGGTCACCGCTAGCAGCCAGAGGAGGAGATCTGTGGCCATGGTCAGCATCAGCCCACATCTGTGAAAGGGGAACAGCACCTTTACTATGTCACCTCAGAACATCTCTCACGGTTGAGTCTACATCAGGCCATCCTGGAACTTTTGCCCTTAGCGCTTTCTTGTTTTATAGCGCACCTGCATTCTCTAGCTTGTATGATACCATCTGGACTCACATCTGTGCTTACGCATACACACTCTTGTATTTGCACACACACGCACACCCATTCCCTCCCAGTCGGACACTTTCCCACTCACAGTAATTTGCCCAGATTCTCACTTGCACTAAACTTACGGCTGAACTCAGAACCGAGTGGCAAACTGTGCCACAGGCCTTTTCAGGCTTGTTGGTGTCCTAGGAACATCCACTGGCCAGAAGGAAGCTGGCTAACACATGTAGATGTAATGAGAATGGGCAAAGTCAAGTCAAAGCCTAGTGCTCAGCAAGGACGTGCAGTGGAAAGGTCCTTGAGGTTGGCGATTGATTTGTGGAATCTCTCACCCTTTAAAAAGGAATCTTCCTGCTTAGTGGAAACGGCAGTAATCCCGCTGGGCCCCCAGCACTGGCACGGATATTGGTTCCAATGCACGTACCGCAGTTCTATACGTTGATCTGCGAGGATTGGTCCTCGCTACTGTAATCTACAGCCTCCAGTTCACGCTGAATAGGTTATTATCCTCCACGGAGGAAATCCAAGTGGACTGGAGATGGGATTAGGAAATCAAACCCGTTTGGTGCCGCGCAAACCAAACAAGAAGCTGGATCAGAAGGCAAATCCCAGCCAAGGCCCGTTTGAAAGAATGACAAATTGATCTGACTTACATTTAAATATAAAATCCCTCAGCTTTGAGAAATCTTTAAAGCTGAAATGCAGACTATAAGGAACCCTTGGTAGGGCAGCTGAGGAAGGCAAGGCTGAGTCAGAAAGCCCTCGCATGGGTAGAGCCAGCGCTCGACGTAACACGAAGGGCTAGTAAACAAGGCCCCTCCTCCTCTCTTCCTACCTGCTGAGGTTGTGCTGGACTTGGGTACAGTCCTTACAGTGGCGCCATAAAAGGTATGTCTGAAAGCAACAGAAACAATCAGATGAACCTACTGTAAACCTGGTGACGGCTGCGTGAGCAGCTGTGCGTGAGCCTGTGCAAATGCAAGCGCCTGAGTGCGTGGGACTCTGGGCACATGTGGTAGAACGAGGCAGGCGTGCTTGAGCACCTGCCTGGGGGCAAACGTATTGTCCAAAGTACAGCCAGCTGCTTGACGACACTTGCGGTTTGATGTTAAAAATATTCGAGAGACCAAATAACCAAGCTTGGCTATTTTCTTGTCTAACGAGAGAGCAGTACAGTTGGAAAAGGAGGCCTACGTACTGTTCTGTCCAGGCAGCGGTTCTCTGGCACCTGGAGTTCTCCGAAGCAGGCATTAAAATTAGCCATATTTGTAGTATGGCTGTTTATAAACTAAAAGCATTTTATACCTCACCCGAGACGAAAATCCACCAATCCGCTTTTTACCTAATTTCTCTGTATTAACTTGTTTTGTCCTTATCTTTTGTTTTGGATCCCACATTCCAAATGCCAGGGGCCGTGACAGCACAATCCAGCCTGTGCTAGGGCACACCGTTTGCGTATCTTGTCTTAGACAGGTTTCCTCTTTGCTAATGCCAATGGTTTAGATCTGCGGAGTGTTGAGGGGTAGATAGCTATCTTGGCAGAAGGGAACAGAATACGAGTCAGTTAGCAGAACTGCCCACCCTTCGTATTTAGTATTATACAGACTATTAATACCATGTACATAGTACCTATGAACGTGGGGTGTGGGGGGGAGGGTAACATAGATGGCTACATCTACACCACACGCCAGTGCTGGCGGCATCTGGTGTCCATGTAGACACGCTGCAGTGAAACACAAGCTGCGTCCACACTGCAGTGCATAGCGACACATGTCAGTGGAAGGCTCCAGCAGCAGGTAAGCAGTGGGTGGCTACGCTGCTAAAAATAGCAATATAAATATGGAGGCATGGCATGGGTGAGTAGGGAGCGTGTAGGGTTTGTGCTCTGATACGTACCCGCACCATTCAGGGCTATGCCTCTCGGTCTACCTGTGCAAGGGGGGTTCACAGATATGTAACATGCCGCCATAGGAAGCATGCAATATAGATATGCCATATGTCTGGCTCACGTGTAGCTAATATGCTGTGGGGGAGCATGCATGTATGAATCTAATCCTAAAAGAGGGACTTGAAACCACATTTCCTTTTGCACTGTTAGGCACAGGAATTTGCTTCCGATAGAATCTGGGGAATTTGCATATCTGCTGTTAGGTCAGAGGGATGTCCTACTTTATAGAATTTCTGGTTGTGAAGCATGTCTGAATCGTTTAAGTGTGCAATTGATTTTGCTATTAGGGTTTGGCAATGGCAAACACAGAGAAATCGTGCCTTCAAACAGAAAGCTTCCTGGGAGACATTGGTACAGAGACAGATGTCTGGGCTGTTGAGGGATAATGTACCGGATTTTCACTTATCTCTGTCTCTTTACTGACTTTGTACAAGGAAGCAGGGGAACTTCCCCTAAACTCCATGATAGATTTATTGCCTTTTATCACAGTAATGATTTCGTTTTACTTGTATGTCGCTGAGTACTATTTGTGCCACGTACGGACACTGTGTACGGTTTGATATTTAAACAAGACCTGCTATTAAAAATACCTTTAACAAAAAACCCTGCCTCTGATCTCTCCCTCCCTCCCTTGCCTCCCATCCATATGACAGCGAGAGTAACCGGATCCCAGAGATGATGGAGTTCCAGACCTGAATGCCAATGAAGATGATTTCTATGCACAGGAACAGGATTTCCACTTGGGATTTGCAGTGTTTGTGGCTGACGTCATATCCGATCCTGAAAACGTTCAGGAGAATGCTGCAGGCTCCAAACAACACTAGAGACCCTGCCCAAACAGCAAAACCATCAGTGAACCACATGAGCAAGGGTCCGGTGCAACTTTAGAAAACATCACCCCATCTCCTGCTTTTGTGCTTCCTGATCTGGGTGGGGCTGACAGAGTTCTGCTTTTGGGATTTCAGAGGGGGGCCTGAATTCAAATCCTGGATCCAGGTGCCCTGAAATGTGGGAAAATTTAAAAATATCCTGATTGTTTGGGGGTGAGGGGAACCTTGAATCATGATTTTTGAACATTTGGCTTTGGCAATAGATACTTGACTAGCACGTGCCATTTTCATGGATGACGTGCGTGGGAGGTAGAATTTCATCCCATGTTTTGCACAAGGCACGGTACTGGAGACAAGGTCACTGGGCATGATCATGTCTGTGTAGAAATCAAGCCGTACTGGATCTTGCTCAGAAAAGCTGTTTGTTAGGGTCAGATTTGCAAAGCTGTTTCGGTGTTTAGGGATGCAGAGAGGCATCTGCTGGGCTTCTCAGAAGCAGCTAAGCAGCTTCGGCGTTGAGTTGAGTGAATAATTAATTTTTTCAGTTTGGTGGTTGAACCAAAAACTGTTTTGTTGTTTCAAGTTCACTTGGAATGAAACGTCTTTCGTTTGTTCATTTTGCTTTCAAGTGTTTTAATTCTTTCTTTTGTTTTTTAAATAAACCTAGCTCAGTTTCAAAACAAAACATCATTTGGAGACGACAAAATAAAATGGGTGGTTCTGAAAACGTTGAAACAAAACATTTTGACGTTTTTTCCCCCCATAGAGAATGATGCGCCATATTCAACTCATATATTTGCAAATAGCTTCGGCCAACCCCAAACTGCATTTTTCGGCAAATAAACTCAATTATTTGACCAAAAATGTCTCCCAGCTCTAGCTAGGCCCTGAGTTCCCAGTGACTTCACCCATTGAAATCAATGGGACTTAGGTGCCTAGCTTGGGTTAAATGCTTCTAAGGATCCCCCTAGGCACCTATCTGCATCTTTCAGTGTCTAAAGACCCTTTGAATATGTGGCCCTTAGTTCTTCATTTTACCAGTGAGCCTGTGCACTAACTAAAAGGCCCTAATAAAATGAGGACAGTGCAATTTAGAGGTGTCAGCTCATAAACTAAAGTTGGTGGGGCCTGGTCAGGACTTGGATGGGAAGCCTCCGGTGTCGCGGGGAGGGGATTTGCTAAGCAGAAATCTTCCCTTTGAATCCATACAGAGCCAATGCTCCAGCCTGGCACTGCACTCCACTGCCGGAGGTGCCTTTAGCTATACTGGTGTCTTCCCATTTGTGGCCGCTGAGGGTAGGTCTACATTGCAATTAAACACCCACAGCTGGCCCGTGTCAGCTGGCTTGGGTTCAGGCTGCAGGGCTATAAAATTGCAGCATAGACATTTGGGTTCAGGCTGGAGCCTGGGCTCTGGGATCCTGCGAATGAGGAAGACTCCAGGGCCTGGGTTCCAGGCTGAGCTTGAACGTCTATGCCACAATCTTACAGCCCTGTAGCCTGAGCCCCACGAGCCCAAGCCAGTTGACATGGGCCAGTCATGGAAGTTTAATTGCACTGTAGAGACCCTCGTGGCCCCCAGGCCTCGCTTTGCAAGAGGAAGGATGTTGTGGTTGGTGTCCTGGATAAATTCCAGAGTGGCCGGTTCCATTCTGCTCTCCTGAATTCCTCCAGATGTGTGCAGGAGTCTTGCTCTAAGACAGCCCTGGGCCAAGAGTCCAGTAACTCTGGCACTTCCCTAGTGTCTTTTCATCAGAGGCTCTCAAGGCAGTTTACAAGCATCCAGGACTTTAAAGCCCCCCAGCACCCTTAGGAGGCAAGGAAGTTGGGTGACCTCAGTCATTCAGATGGAGAAAATGAGGCATGGGAGTTAAAGAGAGGAGAGATGAAGTAACTTGCCAAAGGTCACAACCTGAGACCGTGGCAGACAGCCTAGATCGCCTCGTTCCCTGTACTCTAACCCGTAGGAAATGCTGTGTTGCCATGCCAGAGGTGGCAGCACTTTGATGATGGGTAAAGTGCTCCCTTGTGTGTAAAGTGGTCTGGGTGCAAGGCACTGTATAAAGGTAAGAGAGATTTGTGCAGCACTTACCCTGCACCCAGACTGGGCCAGCATGGGAGTCCCTGTACAGCACCGCATGGGGCTTCCTGCTGGTACTCAGCAAATAGTAGGCCATCCAGCAGAGAGACAGGATCTTGAGGATGGAGAGGAAGATCCTGACGTGGCGCAAGGTAATCGCCATCCTGTTGACAATCATGCTGCTTATGAAGGCGCAGCCCAGAAACACCACATTCATGGCCAGCAGCCCTGATAAGATCTGCCCAGCTTTCCGAGCCTGCTTGTCCTTGAGGAGCAGCGAGGAGCAGCGCCGGTGCAGCCAGGACTTCTCGTAATGGATCTTCCAGGCTTCTGGCCCTCCTGACGCCGACTCCTCGCCATCAGTGTCCTGGTTAAGGTGCCTCTGCGGGGCTGCTTTCTTGCCAGCCATGTCTTAGCAGCCACGGTTTTCTGCTGTCTGATCGGAAGAAGAGTTCACGCTGGAGTCCCCTGTACCATTAAAGAAAGATGGATTGATAAAAGCACCAGTGGAGAGGATGTTAGGGGCTGCTGCTGTCATACCGAGCCACTTGGCTTCAGATGGAGTTAAAGTCACACGTGACATGAGTTTGGTGGGCTCAGCTTAGTCCCTGACACAATTTATCTAAATAAACCCTCCCAGGACAAGCCTTGAGTGTAAGAAAAGCCAATGCCCCTGGTGCCCTTCCTTGTTTGGGGCTGCTATTCTTGAGCATGCTTTGCTGCTAGTGGGAGGATTTCATCTGTCCTTTCTGGCTGCAGGGTCAGGGAAGGAGGAAACAGCTTGCGGTCGGACCCTCTCAATCTCAGCTGTAGGGTCAGATGTTAAAAGTGGCCGCACCGGAACCAGCAAAGATCCCCCCAGAATGATGGAAGGGAAGATGAAAAGACAGACGTCTGGTTAAAGGCACTTTGACATGTTCCATGCATTACCCTTTCCAGTCCGCATGTGTGATCCTGACCCTTTGTCAAGGATGGACACTCCCCTGTGACCGGCACGTGTGTTTGGAAGAGTTGTGAGGCCAGCTGAAGGGTTTTGTGGTTGGTTATGGTATCTGGAGGCATTGGGCAGGGGTGGTAAAGACCAGCAGCGCTATTCACACCCTGCTCCCCAGATTTCTCTGCCTCCAGCTTTTCAGCTTGTTCCACACGAAGTCTCTAGACCAGCTGCAACGTCTGGATCTGGCTCTGGATCAGAACTTCTTTAAAGCTCAGGGTTATTTGGTTGTGGGAGTTTGATCTGCTAACAGAAACGCCATGCTATTTTAATGGAACGGCTGAGACGACCGACCTGCCTGTGTCTGAGGAACGTAAAGCAAAAGAGGACTTTCAAAGACTTGCCCAGGCCTGCACCAGTTTGTCAGCAAAAGATCTGACACCCCTCTCCTCCCCATCCCACCCCCACATCATATGTCAAGAATGGGGTAGAGCTATTTCCCCTCTCAAAGTGCAGAAGGAAATGGAAGAATAAACACTTGGAGCTTGTTCCTAGGGGATGGTAGATTCTGAACAGAGAGGGTCCCAATCCACCCCCCGCAGGTCGAGCACACCCAGACTTCGGGGCTCTCTTCAGTTTGGAGCCAGCTGTAGTTTACAGCAAGCGTCCTGGGCGGGTAACAGCCCCTCATTCTGAGAGAATGTAGTAATACATGGGAATCGTGTTTAAAATGGTGCTTAATTGAGCTCTTATGATGCAGTCCTTGAGGGCTAAGAAAATGTTCTGTGCGAAGCCGGTGAAAAGACTCTGATCTACCCTAAAAGATCCAGCAAGATTTGCTCTGTCAGGGAGGTGATACCCATGAGAAGCCTGTTTCATGCAATGGACCAGTGCTGATTCAACTGCACCAGGCAGCCATCTGGGCTCTATTAAATACACCAAGAGAAAGCAGAACTCTTTGCAGGCAGGGGCTTGCTTGTAATCAGGGTGAATGTCATTCTGGCTGAAAGTGATCCGTGGCTTTAGAAGAAAACAAAAATATCTAACCCCACAGCCCTCACTTTTTCAGGGGGGTGAAAATCCAGAACCTCCCTCTCCCCACTCTATCAGGGTGGTGATAAATCCACCCTGCTTTGGGGTGGATGGGACCCCAAATGCTGCCTTCTTTAGAAAGGACATCGTCTCAGAGCCCAGTTTCAGCAGCCGGTGCTAACCCCACCCTTGCTTCCTCAGAGGGGTGACAGCCTCTTTGCTCTCCGGAGAGTCATTTAGATTTCGAGACAAGGTGGAGACACTTCCTAACTGGAGTTACATCCAGAACAACAGTACCCAATACATTCAGCCTGTTGGAGAAAATTCCCAAAGCCAGTTGAAAAGGGACTGGGCAGGAAGCATAGGACCACGTCCAATCTTTCCCCCGACCCTCAGGAAAGATGTGGAGAAAGGAGAAGCTGAGAAGAGGCGTCCATACTGGCCAGAGCTCCCTGGAGCGTTCTTACCTCCTTACAGGCTGGTGAAATCCGCAGGGTGGAAGCAGCAACCGGTGGGGCCCGTTTTACATTCTCCAGGTGTGCAAAGCTCAAATCCCCCCCTTGGTGACAGCCGTTCGGCCCACAAGTCGCCAGGCTTCTCTGAAGGACTGAGAAGCTGCGGCAGTCAGGCAAAGGCTGGCAACTGGAAAGTGTAACCGGGGCTCTCCCAGCGCATTGATTTTTTGCCTGTTTACTTTTGGAATATTATTGTCATTAAATTAATGACCTAGCTGAGAGGCTCATTAGCTCTGCAGAGGGCAGCCAATGGGAATCAACCCTCTTATACACTTGCCTGGCCAGCCCATGTCAACAGCCTGTTGGATCTCTGCACAGGATGTGCTGACGGGTAAAAACCACAAGCCTTAATGACTCATGCCTTTTGAAGCTCAGCTGTGAGTGAAAGTCAGTTACCTCTAACGGGCTCACTCAAGGGAGCCACGGGTGGGAGATGACAAGCAAACTGGGTTGGCTAAAATGAGAAACAACCTGAACTTCCCCCAGCCTCAGAAAGAACCTACACTGAATTGGTTTGGAAGTTCCAAAAAAAGTGTGAATCTCTTTTCTCCCCACCCGTTTTCCATTTTCTCTGACACTTTCTCTAGAAATGGCACAAACCGGAGGTGGTTTTTTTCTTCGGTGAGACCAAAACAAGGTTTGCATGGATCCAGGACTAGTTTTACCTGAGCTTGCAAAGTTGGAGGGTCTTAGAGACAGGGTTGTGCTGTGGGCACATCTCTGAGCTGTTCTTTTAGATTCTGGAAGTGGAAATGCTGAGAGACAGGACAGATCCTCAGTTTCAAGTCAATGGAGCTACATCGATTTATACCAATTCAGGTTCTGGCTGGGAATGGAAAAGACTGATCCCAAGGTATTTCCAACCCCACCAAAAGCAGAAGCTATGGTGAATCTTGTGAGATGCTGGTCAGGAGAGGTAGGTAGACAGTATGGTTAGACATATGGATGGATAAACATCCTAACTCCTAAGGCGCATCTCCAAACCGAACCACAGGAGTACTGAATATTAATTACTGGTATCACGGCCTGAGATGAGCGAGGCCTCCAAAGGCAGAATTCAGAACCAGATTTGAATTTCCAACAGCACAAAGTTTTGGGGGGTGTTCAGATCCCCAAGTGTGCTTTGGGCTCATCTCGATTTGAGCTGTACAATACTTGTTCTTAGTCTGTTGTATGCTCCTGGCCCGGCTGAAGGGTCAGTTTCTTTCTGCCACTGGAATATTTTTGGCAAATGTGCGCTGACTTCTGTTTTTGGGTTGGAAGCCAGGAACAACACTGCTGTTGTTGACTGAATTTGTGTTCCCTGAAACTCCAAATGCAATGTATGGGGTGCAAAAACAGGTAACCGGCCTCCAGGAGGGAGGCCAGGAATTTCTAGCAGTAACTTCTGTGCAGCTCTGGCGTTGTCACTTTTACAACATGCTTGAGTTCTGAGTCACAAAGTCCCTCACCAGAGACTGATAAGGAACTAGAGGAACCGTGGGATGGTTTGCAAAGTTATAACGTGGCTCCGAAAATGACTAAAAGACAGAAAAAAAGGAGTCGGAATGATCAATCTGGCAAAAAGTCAAGAGTGGAAGTGCCCCAAGGTTCTGTCCTAGGAGTGGGGTTCAAGATATTATTCCGTGATATAAACCATCAGACTTCCCGGCATGAGCCAGCCGGTAACTGATGGGGAGATTGGAAGTAGAAAGAAATTTCACCTCTGAACAGGTTATTTCATGACTATCCACTACACAATTTCCTGCACCTCCCTATGAAGAAGCCGGTACTGGCCACTTCCAGGGCAGGGTACGGGCTAGACCGCTGTCTGCCCTGGTAAGGCATGTCTTATGTGTGGACAGGCAACATTTTAGACAGGTAATTAAGCTCCTTTCATAATGCTCATTTTAGAGCTTAGCAGGCCACTGGGCTGCCCAAAGTTGCCTCATGGTAGCCTATATATTGAACAGGAAAACCAGATTTCTGGGTAGGATGACAAACCTGAAATCTTCTTCCCAGAGCACTTAGTGCAAAACTGAAAGCCCTCCTGTGGACTTTAAAATCACAGGTTTATGTTTTCTGCAGCTGAGCCTGGGTCTGTCATGGGCAGGGAGAGGGGAACTGGCTTGGATGAAATCCTGCATTCTGTCTTTATAACCAGAGATCCAAATCTGACCCTCCCTGCAGCTTTGGGAAGCCTGGATGGGGATCTGAACTGGGAGATCAGCCACTCAGATAGAGCAGATCAACCCTGAGAGCTGAACACTCTGCAGGAAAGGAAAACAAGTAAATAAAGTTCCCACGAGGAGTAATAATTTAAAGTTAAAAAATAAAGTTTCACGGTATTCCAAAGCATTTCATGAAACTCAGCATGTGAAAAGTGCTGGGAGTTTACAAACCCCCCAAACCCATTTGGTTCACCTTTGCTTAATCCTGAGATTCTGGCTTGTAGGAGTTCGAAATGCATGTCTTTAGCTTTCAAATATACTGGCACAAGTTGAATCAATACAGACCACGGTTAAACCAATTTAAGTGTGTCTATGTTGGGGCTTGAACCACGTTAACTATTTAAGTTTTTAAGTCCATGCAATGAAGATGGAAATTAGATGGAAGAATAAACAAACGTAGATCTGGGATTAGGGTTTTCGACTTCTCAAGGGCTAATTTCAAAGAGTTAAGGAAATTAGTTAGGGAAGTGGATTGGACGGAGGAACTTGTGGGTTTAAATGTGGAAGAGGCCTGGAATTACTTTAAGTCGCAGCTGCGGAAACTGTCAGAAGCCTGCATCCCAAGAAAGGGGAAAAAAACTATGGACGGGAGTAGCAGGCCAAGTGGATGAGCAAGCAACTCAGAGAGGGGATTAGGAAAAAGCAGAAAGCTTACAGGGAGTGGAAAAAAGGCGGGATTAGTAAGGGAAGCTACCTTAGTGAGGTCAGAATGTGTAGGGATAAAGTGAGGAAGGCTAAAAGCCGCATAGAACTGGACCTTGCAAAGGGAATCAAAAACAATAGTAAAAGGTTCTACAACCACATAAATAAGAAGAAAACAAAGAAAGAAGAAGTGGGGCCGCTATACACTGAGGATGGAACGGAGGTTAAGGATAACCTGGGCATGGCTCAATATCTAAATAGGTACTTTGCCTCGGTCTTTAATAAGTCTAGTGAGGAGTTTAGGGATGATGGAGGGATGACGAACGGGAATCTGGATGTGGTGGTGGATATTACCGTGTCTGAGGTAGAGGCCAAACTTGAGCAGCTTGATGGGACAAAATCGGAGGGACCGGACAATCTCCACCCGAGGATATTAAAGGAATTGGCGCGTGAAATTGCGAGCCCGTTAGCGAGAATTTTTACGCAATCGGTAAACTCGGGGGTTGTGCCATACGACTGGAGAATTGCTAACGTAGTTCCTATTTTTAAGAAAGGGAATAAAAGTGATCCGGGTAATTATAGGCCTGTTAGCTTGACGTCTGTCGTGTGTAAGGTCTTGGAAAAAATTTTAAGGGAGAAAGTAGTTAAGGACATTGAGGTCAATGGTAATTGGGACAAATTGCAACATGGATTTACTAAAGGTAGATCGTGCCAAACCAACCTGATCTCCTTCTTTGAGAAGGTGACGGATTACTTAGACAGAGGCAATGCGGTAGATCTAATTTACCTCGATTTCAGTAAGGCGTTTGACACGGTTCCGCATGGGGAACTGTTAGTTAAATTGGAAAAGATGGGAATGAATGTGAAAGTTGTAAGGTGGATAAGGAACTGGTTAAAGGGGAGATTACAGCGGGTCGTGCTGAAGGGTGAACTGTCAGGCTGGAAGGAGGTTACTAGCGGAGTCCCTCAAGGATCGGTTCTTGGACCGACCTTATTTAATCTTTTTATAACTGACCTTGGCACAAAGAGTGGGAATGTGTTAATAAAGTTTGCGGATGACACGAAGCTGGGGGGAATTGCTAACACGGAGAAGGACCGGGATACTATTCAGGAAGATCTGGACCACCTTGTACACTGGAGTAATAGTAATAGGATGAAATATAATAGTGAAAAGTGCAAGGTCATGCACTTAGGGATTAATAATAAGAATTTTAAATATACGTTGGGGACGCATCAGTTGGAAACGTCAGAGGAGGAGAAGGACCTTGGGGTATTGGTTGATAGCAGGATGACTATGAGCCGCCAATGTGATATGGCTGTTAAAAAAGCAAATGCGGTTTTAGGTTGCATCAGGCGAGGTATTTCCAGTAGGGAGAAGGAGGTGTTAGTGCCGTTATATACGGCGCTGGTGAGACCCCACCTGGAATATTGTGTGCAGTTCTGGTGTCCCATGTTTAAGAAGGATGAATTCAAACTGGAACAGGTTCAGAGACGGGCTACTAGGATGATTCGAGGAATGGAAAATCTGCCTTATGAAAGGAGACTCAAAGAACTTGGCTTGTTTAGCCTGGCCAAAAGAAGGCTCCGGGGAGATATGCTTGCTCTATATAAATATATCAGGGGGATTAACGTTAGGGAAGGAGAGGAATTGTTTAAGTTTAGTACTAATATAGGCACGAGGACGAATGGGTACAAACTGGATATTAGGAAATTTAGACTTGAAATTAGACGAAGGTTTCTAACCATTAGGGGAGTGAAGTTCTGGAACAGCCTTCCGAGGGAAGTAGTGGGGGCAAATGACTTATCTGGCTTTAAGACTAAGCTTGATAAGTATATGGAGGGGATGTTATGATGGGATAGTTTAATTTGAGCAATTGATTTGGATTATCGGCAGATAAGTCTGCTCAATGGTCTGTGGGAATGTTGGATGGGATGGGAACTGAGTTACTGCAGAGAATTCCTTTTTGGGTGCTGGCTGGTGAGTCTTGCCCACATGCTCGGGGTTTAGCTGATCGCCATATTTGGGGTCGGGAAGGAATTTTCCTCCGGGGCGGATTGGCAGAGGCCCCGGAGGTTTTTCGCCTTCCTCCGCAGCGTGGGTCATGGGTCGCTTGCTGATCGATTCCCTGCAGCTTGAGGTCTTCAAATCTCACTTTTGAGGATTTCAATAACTCAGTCATGGGTTCGGGGTTGTTATAAATGTGTATGGGTAGGGTTTTGTGGCCTGCCTTGTGCAGGAGGTCAGACTAGATGATCATATTGGTCCCTTCTGACCTATGAGTCTATGAATAAGCAGGCGCGGTTTTCTAGCAGAGAGATGGCCTTCTTTGCTCCTGGGCTGAATCGAAGTCATTAAGACCAGAAATAATCTCTCTCTGTCCATTATCTGCAGCATTCTGATTAACAGCTTTATTTGCGCACTCAGCATTAATACAGTTACCGGCGCTTGCTGAAAGGATCTGCACGGGCAAACTGTAAATCAGAGCCAAGATGGTAGGAGGCCAAGCTCTGATGGTTATCCAGGAGAGTTCTGTGGAATGCCTTGTGCCTAAACAGTTCCACACCCTTCCCCTCTACAGATCAATGCTCCAGGATGACATCCAGCATGGAACTAATTGACAGTTGAGATTCTGGTGTCATAAGATGATTGAGGGTCTCTGATGATGGCTCCTTCTCCCTATCTGTGCCATTTCCCCTGTGTCCCCTGCAAGAACTCTCCATGCGCCCTTCCCTTTGCTGCAGCCGAAGGAGCCAACCAACCCAGTGGGGAAAAACGATGGGGCAATGGCACACTGTTGTAGCTGCCCCTCCTCCTGCCCAGCCAGCCCTCAACAAGAACCAAGACCCACCCCACACCTCCTCCTGCCCACAAGCCAGCAGCCAGCCTGATTTCCTCACCCTTTTCCCCCCCATCAAAGACCCACCCTGATCTCTCCGCACTCCCTGCCACTGAATCCACACACCTACAGCCCCTTGGTGAGCTCCCAGCTGCCAACTTCCCCCTGCTCCCAGCAAACATCCAACTCCTCCACCATCAGCCCTCAACGGGCACCCTGCCCTGGGTGACCTCATTCTCTCAGCCTTCAAACCTGATGGCTCCCACCTCGCTGCACCCTGCGAGCATCCCTCAATCTCATCCCTCTTCCACGGCCAATGCTGCTCAAACTGCACCCCTGACTGGCCAGCCCACCCTCCCCCCAGCTCCTGCTCCCCCACCACACCTTAGAGCAAATCAAAAACTGACCCTGAGAGCAAGGGAGGGTTCAGAAATCAGGGAAGAGGAGCAAATTCTCTATATCCGCTGCACAGTGACTCAGGTCAGGCCCTAATTGCAGCCTTTTCCTCTCCCTGTTGTTCACCTTCCATAAAGCGATTTCTTATCTCCCGCTGTTTGTTAGATTAGTTTCCTCGGTGTGTACTTAAATGGTGAAAGGTCCTGGCTTTTGTGTCTTTGCTGGCTCAGGCCCAAGAGACTAACGTGCTCTCCTGACACCCAGATTTGGCACACTCAGGTTTGGGTAGAGCTGGGCCAAAGCTATAAAACCCATCTGGCTCCGCGTCGTTCCAGGGTGTCTGGAACTGGAGCCTGGTTTGGCCTGTGAAAGGGCAAGGGCCCAGCTGTGAAATCCAGCTCCAAATGTCACGGAAACTTGAGTCACGCTGGGCTCTGACATCCAGATTCACGCAATAGAGTGGCCTCGTTTTCAGAGGGGCTGGCTGAGCTCCCACAAACCCCACTGATGGGTGTTTGCAGGCGCTCAGCTCCTTTCATTTAGGTTCCTAACTATGTATTTAGGAACCAGATCTTAGGGGTGAGGCTCCAGCATTGTCCTTTTTCTCTTTGTCCCTTTTGAGTCGCTTTGTTTGATTAATAAGTGTTTGATTTGTGTCAAAGGCAGCTAGCCTATTGTTTCCCATCTGTGTCCTGTTAAGCAGTGTCCCCTGATGCAGATCTGATTTCTGTTCCTTCAGTAATGTCTGTACTTTGTGATACTATGAAAGAAAGGCTAGTCTAGAAGTTAAAATGCTGGTCAGGAGATCTAGGTTTAATTAGGTTTAATTCTCTGCTCTGCCAAAGACTTCCTGTCTGACCTTGGCAGGTCACTTAGCCACTCTGTGCCTCAGTTTCCCATCTGTAAAATAGTGTTCATAGCACTGCGCTACTGCACAGGGATGGCATGAGGATAAATTCATTACAGATTGTGAGGTGCTCTGTCACTAAGGGGGGGCATATAAATATCTTAAGTGTTTTGAGCATTTTGATCTGCCAAGAAAAAATCCTCATGAGGCAGTGGAATCTTTTACTGATCTTTTTCACTATTCTGGGTGCAGGGAGTGAGTATATTATAATTCAATGACAAAATATTGTAACCCGGTGACAGAAGGGTTAATTGTCCCACAGTGGTATTCGGTTGAGCTACTTTAGCATTCCTGGAGTGCATTTCTGGATTCCTATTGGATAGAAGGGTTTGTGACCAGTGACAGGACATGATTGTGAGTTGCAACTGATGTGCTAGACTGCAGCTGTGCTTAACTAACTAATTGTTTTGCCTGGAGGCAGGGTGTCTTCTAAACTGGCTAGACAGTGCATCTTGATGTCTACCAATGCTTGTGACAACCCTTTTGAGCATTAAATAAACTGTAACCAATTCATTATTGGAAAGAGATTTTTTTTTGATTCTCTAATACATGTGAGAGCCCCTACTGCCATATTTAGAGATTTTCTACCTGTCTTCTTTTTTATTTTTTTGCACCCACAATTATACATGGGTGTAAATGTCATGTTGCTCACAGCTACCTCACTGTGGCCTTAAAAAGAGAGGCTGAGCTTTAAAAATCTTGCCTTAATAACACACCTATCGTCATTCATAGTGAGACATATTTACACAACTGAATAACAAAACAACAGTGACCACCCATTAGCAATAAAACAGACTTACCGCAGGCAGCCACAAACGCCTTGTTCCCACACTCCAGCAAACCCTGGAGTAAAGCTAGGCAAATAAGTAATTTTTCAGTTCGGTGACTGAACTCAAACAATGAGGGGAAAAATAATTCATTTTGGGTCAACCTGAATTAATTTTTTCCAAACTTTTTGGTGAACTGAAACAGTCAAATGTTGTTTTTTTTTGCTGTGGGCTGAATGAGGTGTTCTTTTTTTTTTTTAAATAAAATTGAAGTCAAATTTGAAACAAAGTTTGCTTTCAATCAAAAGGTCAAAATGTTTCACTTAAAAAAATGTCAGAATGAAACATTTTGACATTTTCAGAATTTATTTTTTTCCCGACAGACACAATCAAACAATCCGACACAAAGTTGTGAAACATTTCCGTCAACAAGAACCTGCGTTTTCGGCTGAAAAAAAGGTGTTTTTGGAAAAATTTCACCCAGCTCTATTTGAGAGACCATTCTAGAGCCACTATGAATTTTGGTGCCCTGGCTTGACCCCTGCAGCCCCACCGAACTGGTTTTGGGCAGCAGTCCAAGCCTGGGAAACTGTAACAAAGGAGCCAGGAAGGGTTTAAAAAGACAAGACACTCGTTCAAGGAGAAGGACAGTTGTGGAGGCTGAGATCCCGGCTCCCGGAGCTTAGTGTGCTGCGGTAAGATAGGCCTGCCAATGCATAGAATTGTAGGTTAAATTGACCTGTGTAGACCTTATGTTGTTTTTAAATCCTTTTTCTCTTCTGTTATGCTTTGTTCCTGGGATTAAAATAACCAATACATTTGTTTTAAGTCTATACACCATTGGTAACGTACTCTTGAAGGGAAGAACTGCAAATATCTAACCCAGTCGGACCTGTTGGGTAAGCAGGGTTGATGCACAGGTTTCTGTAGTCCAGGACCTAATGAGAGAATCATGTGGTTCCACACCAAAGAGAGGTGAAGGCTTGAGGAGTGAGACCTGTAGGGATGGACTAATAGACACCAGAGAGGGGGCCAAGTTGCAGCTAGCCCTGTAACCATGACAGAGGGTACCACCTTCTGATGGATGTTTGCAAATAATGAGGAAAGTACAATTCACCAGCAGGAATACATTTTTCAGTGGGAGAAGATTCTGGCTAGGTTTTTTAGTCCAGCCTTGTTTCTCCTACATGGCAATTCATAACCTCTGAAAAGCAGGTCTTAAAAAAGTACTGATGGGCTTGGAGTCTAGTGGAGAAAGGCATTCCAATGGCTGGGAGATCCCCTGACCTGCTCGCTTAATGATCTACTAAGGGATCTGCATTTTAAACAGAACAACAAATAAATTCCTTTTTGATTGGTAGCAGTTAGATTCTATATGGCTTATTATATGGAAATAATAATTCAACCATGGAATTGTGATACAGGAAAACATGGGCTTGTAATGGAGAAGCTTTCACACCAAGTGCCTACACAGGAAAAGTGCCAGAAAGAGGCACGCTATTTAGAAAGTTGGTCACCCTTTCTAAAGTACTCAGAGGAAGAGAGCGCTTCAGTCAGCAAGTCCCAATCTTTAGCCAGGTTCTTTGATATTAACCTGATCGTGAATAAGTGATAGAAGATGTAGTATGCTACCGGTTTATTGTAACTTTGCCTTAAAAGAAAAGCAACCAAATGGCTGGAAGTTAAAGACAAACAAATCTGAATTAGAAATAAGACAAATTTCAACCAATGAGGGTGACTAAACTATTGGAACAAACTACTTGGCAGTAGGGAATTCTTTATCTCTCGACGTCTTCAGCTCAAAACTGGACAACTTTCTGGCAGATATGCTTTAGTCAGGGATAAGTTATTAGACTCTATACAGAGGTAAATGGTGAATTTCTATGGCCTGTGATATACAGGAGGTTGGGCTAGATGCTCTAATTGTTCTTTTTGGCCTTAAAATCTGTGAATTTTTGAAATGTAAATTCTTCTTTTGAGGGTCGGGGGGGAGATTCCGAATATTTCAGCCACCTCAAAATTTTCGTTTTTCCTTCTCATTTTGGTGTTAGGTGGACCAACCCTACAGGGACTCCAGCTGGCTGGTGAAAAAATAAACTCTACTCAGTAAAGTAGCATGATTTTCATTGATTCTTTTATTTGAGAAATATACAAATAGCCTTGGGCAATGAGTGTGAATTTCCATCAGCGCTGCCATTTTCTTCTTCAGTACAATGACATTTCCTTCCCCTGTAAACGTAACTTTGTAAGAGAGAGACACTGAGCTGTGTCCACGCTGGATCATTGCTGACACTCATTTGCATTGGCCAAATGAAACATGGCCTGTTTAGAGCTCTTGAGGCTCGCTTCAGGTTATGCAGACAACTTGCCCATCAGTTTGATTCTCTGATGCACAGGTCTGCTAATGAAATCATTGGCAGCCCTGTGTGTTCATCTCAGGTCAAGCTCTGGCCTGTAGAATGCATTGGATCTCTGCTGCCTGCATTGTGTGGCAGTGTGAATGCTTAGTCATTCATTGTTACATTGAAAATCAATAAATAATTTTTTTATATAAAATAAGTTCATCTATTTTTTTTAAAAAAATCATTAAACTATTTAAAAAATCCTTCTAATTCTTGTAATAGAATTAACCTTAGGCCCTGATTCAGGAAAGAACGTAAGCATGTGCTTAAATCTATTCCTATTCAAGACTGTACGTACCCATGTGCTAAGGGCCCATTGACTTCAGTGGGAATTAAGCAGATGCATAGGTGCTGTCCCAAATAAGGATGCTTTCAGCATCAGCAGCTAGAAAGCCTCAATGAGGAGGAAGGGGTTGTGACTGAGGGCAGTATTGCGAAGCTGTTAGGACCGGGGTGGGCTAGCAGGAAGAAGAGAATTCGAGCATGATTCCAAAAGCCTTTGGCATTCATCAGTTCAGTTTTCACGTCTCTGCACTTGATTCTTCTCCTTTGCGTGAACTCCCAGAAGTGGGACATAGAATGGTGTCCTGTTTGCCTTACGCACCTGAGTTCTCTCACTGAAGCCAATGGATCTCTTAAGGTGAACGGGATTCAGCCTGCATGTAGATGGGCTCTGACCCTACAAGGTGCCGAGCGTTCTCCTGGGAGAATGAAGTCCGTGATGTTGAGAGCACTCGGCAGGAGCAGGCCCTTAGTAGGAAGGGGGGGGTCAATTTAAATGAAAGTGGTTTTCACTGCCCTCTTTGTAAACGTCCCACTTTTCTAAAAGCCTTAGAACTTAAATCAAGAATTGAAAACAAACACGCACTCATGCAGAAAACCAAATCTGGGTCTATGAATGGATTATTTCCACGGCGGTGAAGTAATGCCCTGTCGTCACTAGGGCGTGAGATGCATGCCACCCTCCAACCCCACAGTACAGCTGCTCAGGCTTTCAGTTCCGGGGTGGGAAAGGTGGCTTGATAGAGCAGGTGTTCATCTTCCTTTTAGGACATGATGTAGACCTCGAGCAAGCTGGCCACTGCGTGCATCCGGTAGAAGATCCCGAACGGCAGGCAGATGTCCACAATGGCAGCCCACATTGAGTAGCCGTAGAAGTTGAGCTCCTTGTCGTTGTCGAACTGTGGCCGGGCGCCGAATGCAGGCATGATCCAGAGCTGTTTGGAGATGGGGGAAAAAAACGTGACCATCTCAATGAGAAGGGTGGCATGGGTGAGTAACTGCAATTGATGCTGCTAAGGACTTCAAAGGGCAGAAGAGTCAGAGAAAAGGGAAAGGATAAAACTTCTAAATTCAGGACCATATTAGAGAGAGAAAAAGGCCCATCTGGGGTTGGAGGCTCTTTATCTAAATCATCTGGGCCTGGTTTGTTCAGAAGCCATAGCTCCTATGAAATGTATGCAACTCCTCCGCAGCTTTCCTGTAAGTCAAAAGTGGCTTAAAACATAGGGGACTCATGCTACATTTAATTGGTTTCCCCTATGGCTTGCAACCTAAAGGAGTGGCTGCTAATCAAGGGTAATTGCTAATCAAGGGGAGGCATAAGTGAAACTACCTGGGGCAGATTCTGCTCTGAGATACACCTGTCAGTAGAGATACTGACAGTAAAATTGACCCAGAAGGTGAAATCCTGGCCTCACTGAAGTCAATGGAAGGTCTGCTATTGGCTTCAATGAAGCCAGGGTTTCACGCATGTTATTTAACTATCGGTCACTTGACATCATGTCTTTTGATGTCTAACATATAAGAGCTTAGGTCCCGCTCTCGATGCCTTTTCCGTCCATTAAAAATGTAGTACAATAGGATTATGCTTTATGAAAAATATTGGGACCGATTCTCCTCTCCTTCGAATCAATTTCACAATATTATGGGCTCAGTTCTCTACTGGCATAAATAAGCAAAACTTCACTGAAATCAAGGGAGCTGTGCCTAGTTACACCAGCCGAGAATTTGTTCCAATAACGCGACTTAACTTCAACGCAGCTACTTCTTATTTAAGTGAGAGGGAAATCAGGCCCATGATATTTTTTTCAGAATGGGATCTCAGAAACTTGCCCACATCCTGTACTACTAGGTACTAAAGTAAGAAAAAGGAACATTTTCCACAGACGACATCCTCTTACACATGACCCCATGTCCTCCATTGTCCTGTCCCCAAAATCCCTTTCTGATTCTCACTTACAATTATGTTGCACAGGAGCAGGAACAAGGAGATCTCCTTTAGGAACTTCCTCCTCCATTTCACCTTCTTGGGGACCATTATGGACTGCACTACGTCTGAAGTCTGGATTGCTACGGCACCTAGGCTGTCAGGAATGGGGGATGGCAGAGCACTTCCACCATCGGGGATGCGGAGGGATACGGCATTGACATTGACAAAGGTGAGTCCGTATAGATCCTTCCGGTGAGGGTCAGTTTTGTGGTCCTCTTTTGGGGGCTGCCGATGAAGGCCTTCGATGATGAAGATGTTTTGGAAAGTGTGCTGGGCGATCATCAGCAGTGAGTAGGTCAAGTTGAGGGCACTTACGGCATCCCTTGGTGTGCTGGCCACCACAGCCACAATGGAGTAGTAGGAGATAGTGTATTGCCCCAAGGCAGCCCCCATCAGCAAGGCCACATCCAAAGTCCTGGTTGGGTTCTTGTGACGGTCCATGTCTCTCTTATCAAACCTGTAGATGATGGAGCCTCCGACGGAGACGAGAGACATCAGGCACAGGCAAACTATGTTGAAGATGTAATACATGATGAGTGCTTGGCTCTTCTTGTCCGACTGGCTTTTGTTATTCACCTGCACCTCATAAACAATAAGGACCGCCAGGCCGCTCACCAGTATGAATAGCCCCAAAACAATGCCCACAAAGAAGGTCCTTCTGAAGAGCCTGAACTTCAGGTGATGGATGTGGTGGGTGTGGTGGTCTATGAGGCGTCCAACGTTCTTCCACATCACATACACCATGGCGGAGGCAAAGAGACTGTACTCAATGTTGAAGGGGTACAACCAAAAATAGCCGTTCTGGAAGATCTGGCAGATTTGGCTGTTACAATTACAGCCTTCTGTCGAGCCACCTGGCGCAGCAGCTGGAACAGGGAAAACACACACATTTTACACCGTTATTGCAAGGCACAAGCATTTATTCACAGTCCTGAAGAGCCTCAGTCTGGAGAATCAGTCACTAAAATCCAAGCCCAAAGAGACAAGTAGATTTCAAGACTCCGAGAGGCAGGGCTGGTTGGCACTGAGAGTCCAGCCATTGAAACCTCTGCCTCCTTTGGGTTTGCTGCCTTTCTGAATTGCTTTCCCCTTTGTCAAACAATTGGTTTAGTGAATACTCTTCTCTCATCTGTGCCTGTGTAGAATCCCTTCTTCCTCTCTTTCCTCTCCCACCCTTGTTTTCTTTCGTTCTGTCTCTTTCCTTTTCTTTATCCTTCCTTCTCCTTGTCTCCTCTCCTCCTCCCTTGTTCATTCTAGGCTCTCTCTCCACCCCCATGACTCCTCCTGGATACAAATCAAGACATGAATGCCAAGGGCCCCGACTCACACTACATAGCGCGTTACTCTGAGCAGTCCCCTTGCATTCACTCAGCCTGAGTGAGGATATCTGAATCTGATCTGGAGAAAGGCTTCTACCTCCTAGCCTCAGCTCTGGGGCGAGGTGGCTTTACTCTTGGGCAAATTACCTCTCATGATCCATTTATGTGTTTCACCCGTGTTGTTCTGGAATTTTGCGTGTGATTTATGCACGGACTCGTCCGTTACTGCCGACATCCACACGGCTAGGTTAGTGGTCAACGTCAGCATCAAGCCACACCTGGACAAGAGAGGAGAGGCATAGAATCAAGGCAACGTCTGCTTCTCTGGCAACTTTCCTCTCCAGGACTCATTGCGCTCTTCAACCATTAGAGAATTAAACCTTGCCTCTGTGAGGCAAGCACCATTATCCCCATCTTATATAGAAAGAAACATAGGCACAAGGAGGGGAAGTGACTTGCCCTGGTCACACAAGGAGCCCATACCAGGGTCAGGAATAGGTGTCCTGGTTCCCTGTCTGCTGCCTTTACCACTCTCTCATTCCCTTCATTCTTTATAACATCTACCTGCTGGTAAGCACCAATGAAGTATGATCTCTCTTGTTATTTCTGGCTCAGCCTCTCACAGGGTGTGGGTGGAAGTATGTAGAGTAATTGGTCAGGGTTGGCCTGTCCAGAAAGGTGGATTCAGTCTTGCAAAACTGAATATGATTGTCTGAGGTCTGGTTTCTCATTCCATTGGCCTTTTGATCTTCCTGACACTCCTTTAGGGTGCTGTGTCTTCCTTTCCAGGACCAGGGAATTTTATTGAAATGTAACGTTATTTGTTGGTGTAAGGCTGTGCCCCTGGCTGGGGACCTCGCTTCCCACTTCTGGATCTTAACGTGTGAGCTGCTAATGCGTGAGCTCAGGCCATCACAGGCTCGTTAACGTCTCCTGTGGCTCCTCCACCATTAGGAGGGAGAGAGTGCCACCCTGAGCGGGCAGGGTTCACACTGGAAATGGACTCAAACCCAAACCCTGGATATGACTCTCTGTTTTGCAGCTGGCCCCCATTTCTATGGCTTACTGAACCCAAACTTGGTCTGGATCCCTCCCATCTTAGCTCTTCTGGGCAGCTGGGATCCAAATGGCCGATCTCAGCTTTTCAACTCAGGGCCATCTCGTGCGTGAGCCTGGTAAAATAACCCTGTAATAGACCCACTGACATGAAGGAATGTAGGAATGTTCCTTCTATAGATGCAGCTAATTGCAGGGGAGGCTAGGCAGTCTTGGCAGAGGAATGGGGACCAGAGCAGAAGGGAACCCGCCCAGCTTGGAGAAATACTCGCCTGGTAGCATCCAGGTGCACGTGAATGCAGTCTTTGGCAGAAATCCACAGAAAGTACGTCTGGAAGAAATACAAGGATTGATTCAGAAAGGCCCTCAAAGCGGCAGTGTCAGACTAGAAACAGACTCGGCCACTTCCAGGCTCTGCCGAATGAGTCAGGCCCTGCCCCGTTCTCTGCTGCACCAGGCCTGTTATCCCATGTGGCCAGCTCCTCTGCCGCCCACTCCTGCCCCGTTTACTTTGCTTTGTGCTGGAGCCCTCCCAGCCTCTTCTCTCTGCCTCCGCAGCATCTTCTTCTGCTCACCTTTGCTGCCCCCCTCGCTGCTCCTGCCCCATGTTGCTGCACATCATCCCTCTTCTCCTCATCCCTGGCTCCCGTCCAGCCCTCTCCGCTCCACACTACTGACATCGAGCAGGGGTTCCTAGCCCGGGGGTTGAGACCCCACAGGCAATCATGAACAGATATCAGGGGTCACGGCCGTCTTCCCTTTCCATGTTGCTAAAGGGGAGAGAAGTTCTGGCTCGTACCTGGCTAGATGGGATAGGGTTCAAGTGAGCAGTCCTGCTATGCAACAGCAGGTCATAGTTGTGACCCTTGACCTCCAGCAAGCCCCCACAGACCACCGAGGTTAGGTGCTCATTGGGGAAGAGGAGTTTGTTAGCATGCACCTGCGTTTGCTGTGCTAGGCTAGGATGGATCAAGGAGTGTGCTGAGCTCGCCGGGCAGAGAATGGTCCAGGAGCGATCAGCGCCTTCTGAAGGCCAAGCATTGTCCCTGAGCTCGCCCCCATGTCCCCCGGGGGCGCTAAAAGTGCCCAAGCTCACCTGGATGATGACAAACACAGCCTGCACGATAGGGTAGATGATTTTGATGGCAGACAGGCAGTTGTAGAAGCTGGAGTAATACCCAGTTTTAAACACGTCCATCACGAGGGACAAAATGGCAAACAAAAGCAGGCCTCCTGTTGAGGAAGCAAAGGCAATTAGCGACGCTGTGTGCATGGTGGGGGGTAGACAGACAGATGTACGTGAGCCCATGTTAGTGCTGATGGACGGAGGCGGGACAGAACGGGCATCCCCCAGCAGAAGCAGATGGTGTTTCAGGCTGCCCCTTTGTAGTGGCCCCCGTTTTATTTTTTACCCAGCACCTACAAATTCTTCGCACCACCACCCCGTGGAATGGCAAATGATGAGGCTGCCAAAGCAACCGAGTGCTTCAGAGAAGCCTTCCACAGAAGGACCGGACCCAGCAGGACACAGGTTAATGAGACGGAGCATGGAGAGTCCAACCGTCAGACCCGGAGCGCTAAGGAGAGGATCCTTCTGATGTCCTCTGTGTGGTATGTTTTGACAAGGAATGAGGCTATGGGGCCCCGATGAAGCCATCTGGGTAATGCTTTGCCCACAGCATGCTTACCTTGTCTGGGATCCCATCTCCACCTCATTCTGAATCCTCCCCTCTGCCCTGTCCCCCTGCTCCTCCCCAAGGCATCGTCTGTGGTGGCTTCCTACCTCTCAGCCAGACTGGTCCCGCGTGGGAGTCCTTGCAGAGGATGGCGTCCTGGCGCTTGGAGGTGACCAAGAGATAGAAGAGGATCCAGGCAATGCAGATCAACTTCATGACGGTCAGCATGAAGAACACATCGTAGTCATGCACAGCTATTTGGTTGAAGGCCCCACTGCTCACCAGGGTGCAGGCCAGTAACACCAAATTGATGGCCAGCAGGACCGAGAACATGCGGCCTCCTTTCTTCCAGACCTCCTTGGGGCTTTGTGTCAAGGGGGGCGAGGACAGGTGGTGGCCCAAGGAGCCTGTTGGGCTGGGGGCCAAGCTGTCCTTATTTTCCCTCTGGCCGGAGCCCATGATGGAGTCTGCACGCTGGATCTCGCTGTCTGTCCGCACAGGATCTTCTGTCATGGTTCAACTAACGCTGAAGTCAAGTGTCACTGCTGTCAGGAAGAGAAGCCAAGAAATAAAGAGGTCACTTCGTCTGCATGGCCCAGGGCTGAACCAAAGGGGAGGGTGGGAAGCGGGGGGTGGGTGTTCAAAGGAGATGGAAGGGGCAGGAGGAGGCAGAAGCCAGCATACACTAAAATTAGGGATGAGCTGACTTCTGACAGTTCCCTCGCCAAACTCCATGCCCTGTCCCAGTAGCATTTGATGACTGAGACCCTAAGGGCTTCACTCACTGTTTCATCACTTTTGACATCTCAAATCAATGCATGGTAGAATGAATTAAATGTCAGTGTAACACAAGTATTAACTCCCCGGGGTAACACACACCTAATATATAATATAAGATTTAAATATTTATCGATGTGGATGCAGGCAAGATCAAAAGTGTCAGAACAAATGGCCAACATGGTTGGATTTAAATGTCAGCCTCAAAACGTGCAGACAAAATGCCATGCTCCCTGCAAAGAAACAGACCTATTACAATGATAAACTTAATAGAATAGGAACTCTTAGAAGAACACAGTGTTGTTTGCAGCAAGCTTATGCATTAAAACAGGTTCCTTAGTGATCTTGTCTAGCTTTCCAACTCCTCTAAAGCCTGTTACAAATAGGTTAAGCTCAGTGCTTTTTTAATATTTCATAAAACTTTGAATTTATCACTAGGTAAACCTGGGTTGAAGTATCTATGAGAGCAAAACTAATGTTAAAGCTGAAAGTCATTTCACCAACCTGCTTTTTTTCTGGCAGCCTGATTCTCTGATCTTACCTGGGCTTCTATGCAAGGTTCCTCTTCCTGCAGATCTGGGTAGCTGAGAAATTTATACCTATTTGGACATCTTGATTTACACCATCTCTGGAGCTGACAGTGCTGCTTCATAAACTTCTCTGTGAAACTCACATGATCCATTTTGTGCAATGGGCTGGTTTTAGGGAAGAGAAAGAGGGGGAGATAAGAGTTATTTGCCTTGAAGGGCATGAGGTATGAACGTTACTGAGCATGGCGTGAACCACCCTCTAGGTCAGAGGATCATAGATCAAGCTCTGTGACCAAAGATCCATTAGATCAAGGCCATGCCCCTGAAAGGGCAGGTTAGATTGCCCTGATAGATGATATATTAGAGGCTAAACTTCGATCTTAGCTGATGTTAATGGGCTTCTCTCTCCCACTAGAGAGTACGGCTCATACTCCAGGTGTAGACACCAGACCACCCTAAATTGCTCCACCCACGTATGTCCAGCCTGCCCTATCGAGACACATTCTTGAGGGAAAGAAAGGAATCCTCGCCCACATCCATTCAGTCCTGGGCGCTTGCTCAGTCTTTCTCTGCTTGCTCAGTGCTTGGCAGGCATGCAGCTGGGACTAAGCCGAATTTGCTGTCCTTGTTCCTTGAATTCCGTGAGCTCCTCCATCCAAACGCAGCCGATGCTGGGCTCTGCTGGGACCCATCGGGTAATTTCCCTGTATCTCTCTTCCGATGGCAAGCTGATTCGTCCCTGATGGCGCACATGCAAGGAGGCTGTACGCCGTTCTCCCGTGGCTGCTCAGCAGCGGGCCAAAGCTGGTTGCTTAACCGAGGTGGGCTCAGTAGGATGGTAGAGTTGTGCTCTGTATTTTGGCAATGGCCGCTCAAGCCAGGAAGCTGCCTAATAAGAATGGGCTTTTTTCCAGGCTTCACTATGGCTCCACCTCTTCCTTGTGTTTCCCTTCTCATGAGTGGTCTGTCTCTGGCAGAAATAGGCCTAACTCCTCTCTTTCCTTTCCGGTAATTCCCTCTCCTAGATAGATAGGGCTATTTTCTGTGCATCCCCATTTCCCCCAGTACCTACAGTGTCTCCTCTTTCTGTAACAATGGCGCTGACCAACTGCATCTCTTTTCCCTGCCCTGTTGGCTGGGATGGTGGTTGCTATATTCTTCTGCCCCAGTTGCCACAATACCCTGCCTTGTTACTTGTTCTATCTCATTTATGTTCACCTCTTCTATCCTGCTGCCTTTCCCCCTTACTAGACAGACCTGAAGAGAGAGTATTTCCTTCATTGAGCCGTTCTCTGAGACCCTCAGGAGTTACAATAACAGGCACATTAATGAGAAAAACGAATAGCTAAGTAACGAATAGTGTGCATGACTCTATTGCCTTTCCTCTGGAAGGATACACATGGCCTGAAAAATGGCAACTATCTCTTTATCTACCACTTCACCGCTCAGGGCCGAGTTCAGACGGGATGTAATATGAACGGCTGCCAATCCACTGTCGCCAATGGACCCCACACCTGAATTTGACCCTGGCTGTGGGAAACTTACCTGTGCTGTAAGGGGGCTGATCAGTGAGTATTTGCAAAGTGCTTGGAAGATGGGCTGTGCCAAGTGCCATTTTATTATCTCATTATCACTCACAAATGCAGCCCTAGGCCTCTGTAGTCACTGTCTTTCTCTTCCCCCTTTCTGTTACTCTTCTCTTTTTTGCCCCTTTCTCCCTCCCTCTGTCTGTCCCATTCCTTCCCATTCATGATGCTTTGACTCTCACTCTCAGTCCCTTTTCTGTTCTCTTCCCATTTCCCTCCTTCACCCTTCTCCCCTCCCAATCCTCTCTGTCTTCGTTTCCCTCCCTGGGGTTCAAACAGACACTGATGTGCAGTCCTACCCCCTCCCAGGGGGCCATGGTCCCTGGTGCCAGCAGGTTCACCCGTTCCCACGTTCCAGGGATGCGCTGTAGGCAAGCGGCCCCAGGATTTAGTGGCATGGGCCTGATGCCAAGGGAGCAACAGGAAATTCCCTGCACATCATGCAGTGAGGCGCCCTGGTGAACTCAAGGAAAATCAAAGCTCAGGGCAACGTGCTGGGATAACCACATGGCTGGTTTGATACGCTGATGAGCAGCAGAGGGCATCACAGCCCCATGCGTTCCCAGGAGAGCCGGCTGTGCCTGTGGCAGAAGGAGGGTGGAGCAGCATGTCAGGACTGAACGCTCCCATGGGGTCAGCACCTACACGTCCATACTGGACTGGCTGTAGAACCAGGGGAGGCGCTGGCATTTTGCCTACACCAAGAAACTACAGGCAAATCCTGCCCCCTCCCGAGGGAGGGCCTCAGATGAACCAGTGGGGTTCTCTGCTGGGTACCGGGGTGAAGGGAGTGGATTATGGAGCCCTTTCTGGGAGCCCACCCCCTGAAATTGCTGCGGGTTCCAGTTCTCCAGGTGCTCTGTAGGCGTCCCTGGGCTGCAGGGGGTTGAAGGGAGGGGCTGCTGCGGCATAGCTAGCGTGCCCACACGCAGTCCCGACCCATGTTACGTGTTTTACCAGGAAAAACTGAGCTGTTATTTGCTGAAAAATAAGCCCTAGAAATCAATAAAAACAACCCCCGAGTCTGGGCCATCCCTCGAATGCTGCTCTTGGTGGCCTCCTTGCCAGTCGGGAGCGTCTCGCGTTTCCCCGCGGCTGGGCTTTTTGAGCAGCAGAAATGTTCTCTCTTGGTAGGGTGATGGGGAGTGGGGGACCAAGGCTTAAATTCTCATACGGTATTTCTCGGAGACCCTTCCTCCCCCACACCTCCCTCACCCATTCAGGGCTCCGGGTTTCAGCTGCATGGCTCGGGGCGTCAGTCCCGCGGGTTTGAAAATCTTTACTGGCGCTCTGCATTGGACACTGCCAGCTGAACTTCCCTCCTGGGTGAAGGGAAATAGGCGCCTATGTAAGACAAAGCCCCGATAGCGGGACTGTCCCTGTAAAATCGGGAGTGCTGATCCCCCTATCTCTTGGGTGGATGTAAGTGCTGGCGTGTTCACCCAGGTAATAGCGCAGGCCCCTGTATGAGGCCAAGCTGCCGTTGTGAACTTTGCGGGTGTGTTACTGGAATGGCTGTGCCTGGCAGGGTACGGCCCGCGATGTTGACTGGTACTGCATTTGGTTTCCTCCTTTAGAAAGGTCCCTGGGGCTGGAAGAGCCCGTGGTAAGCTGCCCCGACCTACAGCGTGCCTTGCCCTTAGGAGGACTCCGGCGAGAGGCGGCTGGGCCCAGGAAAGAGACGGTAAAGTTAAAAGGTGCTTTTAAGGTGCCTTCGAGCTGGGGACCGGGCTGACCCGTGCTTTCTCCTTCTCGCAGCGAGGCCTTTGCTGGTGGGAGAGAGGATTCTTAGGACCCAGGGGGAGCTTTGGTAAAAGGCTTCTCCTGCATTCATTTCAAGGAGTTCCTCCCTTGGCTGCTCAGGACTTCTCAGGTGTCCTGGTAACCACCAGCTGCTCTCAGCTCCCGCCAGGGTTCTCAGGCAGCTGCTTTCCTGGAACAGCTACCGAGCCAATGCCCATCCTTTAAGATCTCCCGTCCCTGCTCGCCTGCCTCCCTGATGAGCTGGCTGGAGGACCGCTTAGCATCATGAACGACCAGTACCACCGAGCCGCCCGGGATGGCTACCTGGACCTTCTAAAGGAAGCCACCCGGAAGGACCTGAACTCACCCGACGAGGATGGCATGACCCCGACCCTCTGGGCCGCTTATCACGGCAATTTGGAGGCGCTGAGGCTGATCGTTAGCAGAGGGTAAGTGCTGCTCACCGCTCTGCTCCTTTCCTAGCATGGACGGAATGGCTCAGTGGAAACCCGTCTCCCTCCCTGCACGGGTCAGGAGAGCTGTCGGTGCTGGGAAGCCGATGGCCTCCATCCTTTGCCCTGCACAGGGAATGCCACTTCTTTCGTCCTGCCTCCCCCGAGCTATTTGCTTTCCTGTTAGAATGAGGAGTGAGTCTGTCTGAACCGGTCCCTGGCGTTTCTGATACACCCATCGCTGTAGTCTCTGGGCACCTTGGACTTGAGAGATTGATCAGCCTGACTAAGCGCAAGAGTAGTGCAAGCAGGCATTAGGCAAGCTTCAGTCATTCGGCTCTGTGGGTGCACTTCATTCCTGGCCTGGATCTTCCCTGCTATCCAAGTGCTCTGCCATCATATAGCTCTGCTAACATGCCTCCAAACCTGCAACACCACTGCTATTCCACCACTCTCCCCTCTCTCTCGCCCAATGCACCTTGAACCTGCTTTGCAAACACCCTTGCTAGTCTGGTACCATGTCCCAACACAGCTTTGCCGGTGTCTCCCACTCCCGACAGGCACCGTCCCCTGCTTTCAGGCTTGGGACCCTTCCCAGCTCTGTAAATGCTCCGGCCCGCTCCTGAAAAGCAGGATCTGAATGCAGAGCTGCGGAGATGAAAGGCTAGTGCATTAAGGAACTGCCCAGGCCTTGATTCTCTCTCTCTCTCCAACACTTCAAATGAAAAAATCTCTACCTCTGGTCAAAAAGAAAGGCTTGCAAATGGGGCAGTGCCAGCTTCTGCGTGAGGCATGCCTGTCCATTCCATCCCAAGCTGGTACCTAAATGCATGACCTGCCTGGGATGTAGCCTCTCCTGGATTCTGAAGTCAGGGCAGTTCCAAGCATCCAACCCCTCCCAACAGCAGATTTCTTTTGTCACAGTATCCCCCAGGGTGGTGGTTGGTTAGTGATTCCCTCTGCCTCCTCATCCCAGTTTGAAAGGGGCATTGGTTCTTAAGGCTCCAGATTGACAAGCAAAAGGTATGAGGGGGAGTGGGAAGGGCTTGTCAGAGGGTTTCCTAGACGTGCTGTTTAGCTTTAAAATCAGGTAAAGGGAAAAGGGTTTTCCTGGCGCATCAACCGAGGGGTTAGTTGTGGGCAGAGGGGATGTGGAGTGGTGGAGTCCGGGAGCAAGAGGCGAGCCCAGAGAAAGGAGCAGTCAAGTCGTTTCTTTCCCCTAACAGATCCTCCACTTTGCTTAAAGCTTCTCTCATGCAGCACTCTTCTGAAGAAAGACAAGAGCCTTCCAGAGCAGGGGGAGTGTCAGAGCCGGAGGATCAGTTTTGTGACAGGGATGTAAGGGGGAGCTTGGTACAGAGGGGTTGGGGGTATCTGCTAGCCCAGGAAGGAAGGAGCCTCTTTGCAAATGTCACCTGCTGGCACACGTGTCTGTCCTTAGTGAGTGTGTGGTGAGCATGGTGCTTGAATCAGTTCTCAGCACTGGCTGAAGATAGATGTATCTGGATAGGCGCTGTGCTCTTCCACTAGTGCCACTAATGCACCTCTGGTGATACCACGAGCCCCCCTCCCCCCGCTCTATGTTTGAGGCCTCACCTGCTCTGCTGGGCCCCCCCAGTTCCTGACCTGAAATGCCCCCTGATATTCTTGCCCACGGGCCTAACAGCTCTGCTAACACAGCAGAATCCCGACCCTTGCTCCCATTCTCCTTCACTCTTCCTCGAGTAGACGCTGCTCATTTCGCCCATCTGTGCCAAACCCTTTGATGGGCAGGGGGGGAGGAGGAAGTGGAGGTGGAAGAGGGGCTAGATCCAGGGAACATTTGCTCTGTGCCTCCGTTTTACCCATCCACAGGTGTGCAACTCCCTGTTGACTTCCCTGCGAGCTGCCTGGGTGTTTTCACAGAAGAATCTAACCCAGTATTGCCGCCCCCCCGGCACTAAGATCCTCAGATGAAAGGTGCCGGCTATTAGTGGGAAGCGATCAGATCTGCATTTCTCCTGGGATAAGATCCGGGCTGGGACTCAGATCTCCACGTTTTACCGCTGCCTTCATAGTACCGGTTCGATTCTGAGCCTACGGTGGTTTGCCTGCTCCTCGGGGCTTTTCCAGGGCTTTTCCCGGTCAGTGATGGTGGTATTTCTCTCTGAGGAGCACTGAGTTTGGAGCCATAGTGACTTTTGGTGGATTCCAGCCATGCTGTGATCCTGGCAATGGTGAGCAGCGCTCCTGGCCTGGATTTTCAAAAGCGATCAGTGCTTTTGGGTACCTCAATATTTGGGCACTCAACAAGGGGCACTTTAAAGAGCCGAGTTTGCAGAGGGCACAGCCCCTTCTGAACAATGGGCCTCATTCAGGCACCTCAAACTGGACCCCCCCCCAAAATTGAGGCCCTTAAAATCACAGATCGCGTTTCTTTACCCTGTTCAGCACTGCGCTCTTGAAGCCTGAGCCAGCTGCCATTAAAGCCAAATGGATAAATGTCCTTGTCTTCAATAGAGAGACAGAGCGGGTGAGGGAATGTCTTTTATTGGGCCAGCTTCTGTTGGTGACAGAGAGATGCTTTCGAGCCATTCGGAGCTTTTCTTCAGGTCTGGGAACAGCTTGTCTCTCTTGCCGACAGAAGTTGATCCAATAAAAGATATGACCTCGCCCACCTTGACTCACTAATATCCTGGGACCAACACAGCTACAACTCCACTACATATTGTCTTCACTAGGCATTTTTGGGGGGTCCTGGTGCACTGGCTTGCAGAAACTGAAGGGCTGGCTGGCAAAGATTGTATCAGGCTGGGGAGAGAATATTTAGGATCCAATGTGGTTGTGTGACTGTGCGTGTGCCCTGGTATTAGCCAGGCTTAAATATCTCCTCAAAGCTTCTGTGTGTGGCACAAATCAAAGAGGCATCTGTCTAGGGGTGGGGCAGAAACGGCAGCAATGGGCCACTGGGGGGGCGCTGAGTTTCAGCTTGGTTAACACTAAGCCCTTAGCAAGAGCTGCCTGCTACGCAGGGCTGTGATTGTCATTAAAATTAATGCAGCATGGAGAGAAGAGCAGCGCACGTATTGTTCATTTTATTTCATTTCCAGGCTACATCCACTGTTGCTCTGTTTGGGGCTTATGCCCACCTCTTCCCAGGCCCTTTGTGTGCCCCCTACTGTTCCTGTCTTGGAACGTCATGCGCTCCTCTTGCCAGTAACCTTCAACCCTGATCTGCAGCGTCCCCGGCTGGTTCAGTTCTGGGCGCCCTACCAGGCCTGTCAGTGCACCTCACAGCACCCCAAAAGCTCCTTTTCCGCTCCCTCTGGCATTGCAGCTTCAGAGCCCCACAGAGTTCTGCTGCCAGTGCCTCTAAACCTGAACTGCAGCCTGCCCGTGAGACCGAAGGCAGATTTCTGGAGACGGGCCCCTTTTATCAATTCTGATTGGAACTGACAATCCCAGCTGAAACACTCCTGTGCCGCTCGGCTGGTGTTTAATTAACAGCTTAACATACGTTTGCTGTTGACAGGGAAAATAGCACGGGGAAGGGCCATGCCCTTTTGGTGATGAATGGTACATGCAAAGCCTTTGTCCGTGGTGCTTAGAATGCGTTTTCATCAGTGCATTGGTCACACACTGTCAGAGAGGGATGAAATATCCCCAGATGCTTCACTAAACCAGTGCAGAGTTCACAGAAGCTACAGAGGGTGGAGGCAATCTGAGGGGTGAGATTAACAGAGATTTTTCTTCTCTCCCTGCACCTGAATGCTGCTCTTTCTCCTGAGATCTGTGGTCGGCTGCTGCTCCTATGTCAGCAGTGCTGGCCTGCTGCTCAGACGCTGGGTGTGTGAAAGCAACCAGTCAGGCAGACAGCTAGGGAGAGACAGAGGGTGCATCTACACTGCCATAAAAAGCCCACGGCATGGCTGCGACTGGTCCAGGTCAGGGGCTGTGGGGCGATAAAACTGCAATGTAGATGTTCGGGCTCAGACTGGAGCCTAGGCTCTGAGATCCCACGAGAGGCGAGGGCCCATGGAGGGTTTTTAATGGCAGTGTAGACATTCCCAGAGAGATGGCGTGTGCCAGAGAGAGGAGTTAGCAACTAGGCTGTTGGAAAGAGAGGAGAGTTCCAAACACGGGTCAAACGAGGCTCTCAGTCACATCAGTGGAAATCCACTGTCTCCAGTGGGATTCCTCCTGTGGAGTTGCAAGCAGGATCTGGGCCGTGCCTTTTTTATTTATAAGAGGGTTGGGGAATATTTAGGGTCTCTGCTGAGTTTTCTTTCTTTCTGTATCCTCCCTCAACCTCAACTCCATATAGTGTCCACCATTTATTTTGGTCTTGTTCAGGTTTCTAGGTGTCATGTTGATGGATTGGCTTCTTTCTCTATTGTCTCTAGGTTGTGCTCTTTTTTCTCTTCCCAGATGGTTTCCATATCATCACCTGATGTGGACGTCATATTGGTGGCATCCTTAAAGCATTTCCTAAATATGTCCATTGTTACCGTCCCGTGTTTGATTCTTTCGACTGGTGTGCTCTTAGAATTTCTGATGTTGGAAGAAACTCTTTCCAATGAACTCTGAAGATCTTTTGCAGGCATTTACTTTGGAATGAGTAGATCCTCTCATCAATTTCTGTTGTAGATTTCCATGACTCTGCTCCATGAAAGGGGACCCCAGGTTGCCAGTGTTTAAAAATGTGTATTTTTGTGTCAGTGCCAATCTTTTTTTCAAGTTTGTGAAAGTTGTTTGCTGCTTTCAATCATCATTGCTTGACATCTAGCATGGTGCCATCATCCCTGCACATCTCACTCACCAGATAGGTAAAACGATTTACTTCTTTTAGTGTTTCTCTCTCTCTCTCTGCTCCGATGGCTGCTTCTGGGATATTGTCCAAATGTTTTGAGGTTTTACTTTTAAGTCCGTCTCTTTCTGGGGCCTAGCAGACCCTGCTCGCACAAATAGAAATCTGAACTTCCGGCCAGTAGCGTGCTCACCAGCAGTAGGGTAACGAGAGATGGTGTGATCTAGGGGGCTAGCCGGAGACTGTGGTCTCAGGAGGCAACTGGGATCACAAAGGAGCCGCCACTCTTTGTCAGTGCTGGCTAAGCAACTCCGAACTATGGTACTGGCAGACATTCAAGCCCAGTAAATTGTCCTCTCTGTGTTTGTGCCCAGTGAAGTGAATGCTGGAGGCAGGCAGTTATGCAACATCCTCCTCCGTGAGCACAGATAAGGAGGGAGGCTGACAGTTACGCTGAGGGAACAGAATGTGTGTGTGTGTGAGAGAGAGGCGGGTGAAGGAAAAGAGAGAAAGGCGGGTGAGGGAGAGAGGCTGCTGGGAAGGCAGTGCTGTTGTTTCTTTTAAAACCAGTTCACGACCTGGCAGGCAGATCTCTCAGTTCTAGCTAAGCTATCCAATGCCCTGGAATGAATCTGTCAGCCCTTCTGGAATTCCAGTGCCGGAGCGTGCGCACACGGGCTACACTACAGTGGCACCTGTGTCGGGACAGTTAGTTGTGCTCGTTTGCATCCTGACTGTGTTCTAATACGTTTGCTTTTTGCCTGTGTGGGTAGGGACAGGTCGTGTTATAAGCACCTTCTGGGAACTGTGTGGATCTTTGGGTTGTCGACGGTCCATGCAGGCAAGACCAAACTCTCTTGGGCCATGCCTTGCTGTAACCCACTGCCACAACATGATAGCTCTGATGGTGTGAACAGGCCCTGACCGCGTTCATGTCCCCAGTTGCTGGATCTCTGCATCTCAGAGGGGCCCAGCATCCCCCACAGGGACTGCGGTATCCTACAGCAGCTTGGCAGTATGTTCAGGCATTGCAGAATGACTCAGGAGACCTGGGTTACGTTCCTGGCTCTGCCACGGACCTGGCTGGGTGGCCTCAATGGAGTCATTTAACCTCTGGGTCTGTTTCCTCTTCTGAACGTGGGAATGATGATATTTGCCCCCCTCCCTGTGGTGTTCTGCTACATTCACTCGTGTGTGCGGGGTTTGGGTACCACAGTGATGGGAACAGGGGGAGGAACAGACTGACGTGTGGAATAGGTGGTAGGCCAGGGAGGACGTGAGTATGGAGCCAAGATTAGCCCATGGCTGTGTGCGTAATATCCCTTGACAGCTGCCCCGAGTGCAGTTTGCGGTCTCAGCCCATCGCGAGGGGCTAACAAAGCAGGCTGGTGGCGAGGGTAGTGTAACGAACACTGATACGGGTCTACCCCCTTGGTGCAGCAGCCGGATGAGAGGAGGGGGAGGAGGGCAGTGACAAGTTTGGCGGTGGCTCATCCGAGTCGTTAGTTACATAAAAAGCCTCTTTCATGTTCCTGGCTGGGCTCCGGCGAGGGAAAGGATCCCAATTAACGTGGTGGCTGGGAAAGCGGAGCAAAGCGGCCTCTGGAGTCACAGCTGCGAGGAGACAATAATCCTGCAGCGTGGGTCTGATGTCCTCATGAAAGGGGTGACTCGGCTGGCAATCAGACCAGCTTCTGATTCGCTGGGGGGAGGCGGGCTCCGCAATGTGGCGTGTCAGGATTCTCTGCTCACGGGCGGGGCTGGGGTGGGTTTGTCCTTCTGTCCCATGGAGCGGACAATGCTCCGGGCAGTAGGACTTTCTGTTCTGTGGAGCGGCTTTTCTGCCCTTCCTACTTGGGGAATCTACCTGCTAGCTCAGGGACACCCATCAGCCCCCCTGGAGACCCAGATTCTCTTGCCAGCACTGTTGCTGTGTTTGGCTGTGTCACGTCAGGAGTCTGTGCCTCAGTTTCCTTAGCTGTAAAATGGGAATGACAATAGACTCATAGAATTGTAGGACTGGAAGGGAAATCGAGAGGTCTTCTAGTCCAGTCCCCTGCATTCAAGGCAGGACCAAGCATTATCTAAACCATCCCTGACAGGTGTCTGTCTAACTTGTTCTTTAAAATCTCCAGGGATGGAGATGCCACAAGCTCCTTAAGTGATATATTCCAGTGCTTAACCACCCTGACAGTTAGCAAGCTTTTCCCTAATGTTCAACCTAAACCGCCCTTGCTGCAATTTAAACCGTTTGCTTCTTGCCCTGTCGTCAGAGGTTAAGGAGAACAATTTTTTTCCTCTCCTCGTTACAACCTTTTATGTACTTGAAAACTGTTATTATGTTCCTCTCAGTCTTCTCTTCTCCAGACTAAACTAATCCAATCTTTTCAGTCTTCCCTCATAGGTCATGTGTTCTAGACCTTTAATCATTTTTGTTGCTCTTCTCTGGACTTTCTCCAATTTGTCCACAGCTTTCCTGGAATTTGCGCTCAGAACGGTAGACAATACTCCAGCTTAGGCCTCATCAGTGCGGAGCAGAGCAGAATTGCGTCTCGTGTCTTGCTTACAACATTCCTGCTAACACATCCCAGAGTCATGTTTGCTTTTTTTGCAACAGCATGACACTGTTGACTCATAGTTAGTGATTCAGTGTGATCCCCATGAGGGGGTAGGGTCTCAGAGTCTGGGCCCCAGTCTGAGCCTGAACGTGTGCACGGCAATGTTTATCTCCACAGCCCAAGGCCGGTGGGCCCAAGTCAGTTGACCCTGGCTGTGAGACTTGATGATGCTGGGTTCTTTTTTCCTGCAGTGTAGAGGTCCCGTTAGGCACACAGGAGAATAAGTGCCATTGACTTGCAATGAAACTTGGGCTCTGAAATGCTAAGTTACTTCTGACAACAACACGGAGGTCCCTAAGACACGCAGGTGCTTTTGCAAATTTTACGCAGGTCCAACTTTTTGGATAGAAAAGTGGCTGTTCAATGGAATTTTCAAAAAATGTTGAGTTAAAAAAAAAAAGGGAAAAGAATCCTGAACATTTCCAATCAACAGTTTTAAAAAAATGTTTTCATCAACATTTTTTAGGAGAAAAAAAATTCCCAGCCAGCTCTTGGAATAACCTTTTGTCACCACCACCCTGGGCCAGCGTTTAACTGGTAACATAGAAGTGAAAGAGTCTGTTTCATCCCCTGAGATATTTGCTCCCTGTAAAGTTTTAATCTGTGGAATTTATGGCTAGCCCAGTTTACAGATGGCACAAGCAATTGCCACCAGTGGTAACTAGACCAGACTGTTGCTGTATATCAATAGGACATAAACTGGTTTTTTGTTCTGTGTCTGTACAAAGCCTATTGCATTGGGCTCCTGGTCCATGCCTGGGGCTCCTAGCTATTACCAGGATACAAAACATACATAACAATAAACAATAACGTACCAGCTGCCTGTGAAAACCCAGCACTAACCAGTAAAAGAAAAAGATGTTCCCTCTGCAAAGCCTTGACGTGGGCTCAAGCTACGAAATCCAGTTCTGGATTTCAAATGCCCCTGAACTTCCAAGCGATCAAAATCCGCAGCTAGATCCAGATCCAAGCCTCCAGTTATCATGGATGGAACCAAAACCCTGGATCCAGTTTGGGGGCGTTCAGCCACCAGCTCTGAATCCCAATTTTATCTAGTCGTTTCCGAGGGAGTGAAACCCCCCATGCGGGCAATTCCAACAACAGTAGATTCCGCTTAATAGCAACCCAGCTATTAACGACTTCCAGTGAATAGCCACGTTTTGCTGGAACCATTCCCGTCCCATTGCCTTGAAAGTTAGTGGGATTCAGACATTGCCGATGGCATGTCGCTTATTAAGAACATTTTGCGGAAGAAAGGCCCCAGCTGCAGACCAGGTTGTGAGGCTGCAGCTGGGGAAAGAAGTGCTGGGATGGGTTTTCCCTGGCTACAGCCCCGCAAACCTGCCTGTGGCCAAACTTGGTCCGTCCCAGTGCTTCCTTTCCTAGTTGCAACCCCGCAATCCTGCAGCTTCATGAACTTGCCTTCTGCTTATATTGGCGATGGCTGGACAATGGCAAACTTTTGCTGGCAATCAAGGGGTTGCTAATCAGCGGAATCTACTGGATCTTGAGGATAGTTTTGTTTTTTCCAGCATGTCCTGAGGAATGACCATTATTACGCTGACAGGACAGATAGAAGGATACACTCTCTGCCCGAAGAGCTTACAGTCCAAGGCCTCAATCCTGCAAACACGGCTACATGCAATTGACTTTAAGTGTGCAAGCAGTCCCATTGATTTCAAAGGGAGTACGCATGTGCTTTAAGCTCACGTTGGCAGGATCGGGGCCTGATTTCAGAGGTGATGGTACAAGTGGAGCAAAACAAACAGAAGGAATGGGATGGAACGAGGAAGAGTGCATGTTACAGTGATAAGACAGTGTGGTGACTCGTAGCCTGGGGTACACTGGAGGGCAGGAGAAAGGGTTCAGTTAAAAATATTTTTAAAAAGTAATATTAATAATTGTTACGATTGTTGACTCAGCACTTGAAAATGCTTTGACGCTGAAAAGTGTTCCACTGTATAAATACAACGTACTACCTGTTACTAAAATATGTTCCCACTTCCTGGACCTTGCAATTAACAATGTGCAATGCCTTGCAGTGTGGTTCTGCTTTGAGAAGCGATTATAAAAACAGCAAGGGGAGGCCCTCGTGTTTGTTGTCTCTCCCTGATGCTGGGTCAGCTGCGTCCGCTTTAGAAGGCGTTGTGCTGCTTTGTTTTTCATGGGCAATTTTAGCACCTCCAGGAATCATTTATGGGGCCACGATAAGCAGAGATCTGGTCCTGTTACAATGTTTTCGCTCTTGGATGGGGAAAATACACTGAGAAGGCAGGACCTTGTGTTATTTCTCCCCTGTCAACGGCTCCTGGAGGCACCAATAAGCACGTGGAAAGCAAACTACCAATAATCCGTAGCTCTTTATATAGCACTTTTCATCTGTAGATCTAAGAGCACTTTACAAGAGAGGCCAGGATCGTTATGTCCCCTGTAACCCAGATGGCCAAGAAATACCCTGCCGCAGTCCAAAGCACACGTACGTGAGAAATGGGGCTGAGCGAGGATGTTTGGATCCAAGTCCAGCAGTTAGGTTTGGAACTAAAGTTTTGCTCTGGGTCCACCACTAAATCACACATAATGCACGAACACGCTGGTCCCCCACGGCCCGCTCTCTGCTACACGCTCATACCCACGCACAGAGGTACGTGTCCAACTGAGACACACGTGTGGCCACTCAGCACAAACATAAACAAACAATGGTACACACCCCTAGAAGCCCACTGCCAGGGCCGGCAGGTCCGTTTTCACTAGCTCTTTAATCCAGCTGGATAAATAATTTACTCCTCTCTTGCAATTCATCAAATATTTATCCTCCCCATGAATTTCCCAGCCTGGACATGTCATTGCTAGGGCGGAGCTAGCAGAGGAGCTTGGAAATACCTGTCACCGGAGCTCAGCACTGCTAGAGTAGGCAGGATACTTGCAGCCAAGATAAACTGCCCCCTGCCCTGCTGTTGGGTAAATGGATGCCTAACGTTCGGTGGTCCTTTGCCTTTCTCTCCAGGATCTTTCTGGGCCTGATCCTCCAGGCCTTTTGAGCACAGAACTGCCTCTGAAGCCAGTGAGAACTCTAGATGCAGGACTGGGGCCCTGTCTTTTTTTTCCAGTAGGGGCTAGAGGGGTCCAGGTCCCATTGCTTGGGACTTAGTTTTGCAAAATCAAAAGCAGGAGTGGCTGTGGTCAAGGTTCTGTGGCTCCAAGCTACCAAAGTTTGGAGGGGAGGGTGGGAGCTGGAGAGGGAAATCTGCGAGATGCTGGGGGAATGGTGCAAGCCAGGCTGGCTGCGGAAGAGCTCCCCTCCCTCCAAGCCCAGGCCCTGTGGTAAAAGGGTGAAGCCAGCCGGGAAGCTCGCACCTATTGCCAATTTAGCCCCTTCTTGCAGGTGTCATCTGAGCCTCTTTCAGCACTGCTGGCTGTAGCCACCCTCTTACACGGGGCTGGCGAGGGAGCGTCTGGTGCCTCTCTGTGAGAAGCTCCATAGGAAGGAGGTCTGAGCCTCTCCAGTGCCAGTCTCTCTCCTCTCACCAACCCGGTCTCTTTCTTTGTAGGCGTGGAGGACATTCTAGCCCTACACATGAGCTGGGGGAACACGGGCCAGGGTGGCTCAGCTCCCATTTCAGTCACTCCTAGCAAGGGCCAGTTTTGGAAATGGTCTATCAGTAGCTGTGGGGGAGCACTTGATTCCTCCCACAGCAGCTGTAGTTCCTCAGGCATGATTGTAAGGAAAGGTGTAGGAATGCGGATGAGCGCCGTCGCAATCCCATGCTCTGCCAGGAGGAGTCACTCTAGGGAATGGTGCAACAGTGTGGTTTGGTAGTTCTGCTGTTTTGATCGTGTGTGTGAAAGTGTGTGTGTGTGTGTGTGTGTGTGTGTGTGTGTGAGTGTGAGTGTGAGAGTGAGAGGCTTGTTGACAGATGTCAGCAACTGATGCTGGATGCATTTCATTGACTCGTATATACAAGTGCATGGTTGATGCTGGAAGGGGAGTAGCCGTGTCTCATTTCAGCAGATCACACATAGAGGGGAATGTTAGGAGCTCAGAAGTGCACCCGAGCATTCTCAAGTGCACTTTCTCCATTTCCAAATCCTACTTCGCACACCCTATTGGATCTTCCTTATCATGGGAGGCTGCAAAAACTGGGCAACTCCTTGGTGACTAGCAATGGCCTGTTGGGATACGTGCTGACGTCACTGCAGGTTCTGCTAATTGCATTCGTTGAGTCTGTGGCTCATGAGAAGGATGGAAACCTAATCTCCACTTCCTTTGAAACCGGATTCTCAGGATGTGCTAGTAGCAACTTGCTCTGAGCTGTGCAATCGAAAACCAAACTTGGAATGGCAAAAACCCCCACCCAATCTTATTCACTCGAATGGTGCCCGAGGCACAGTTGTGAGGCAGGGGTGCAGTTCACGTGATATGCACATGAAGGTGAAAAGATGAAACAACTGATGCGGTTTAGGCCCTGTGCTTTGGATAGCCATTTATCCTGGGAGGACCTGTAGAAGTGCACAGAGTACAGGGCTTATTTTGGGAGATAGCTCCATGTTATGTGATGTAGAGAAGGGCTTGAATATGAACACCATCTGATTTTAGAGATGCTTGAGATCTGAACCAGCATCTGAATTCTGCAAATGGCCTTTACCTTTATAATGGGCCAGCCACAGATTCCAGAACCAGTCCCACCTCTCTCACCAACTCTAGGATGTTCAGAATTTGGATTCCAGTTTTGCAGCTCAGATCCCTCTCCAGCATGGAGAGAAGATGCTAGGGTGGGCACAGGTGCATGAGTGCAACCTTTGGGGCTAAATGTGGGTAACAGAAATTGCCACAGGCCTGTCTGTTGGGCATGTGATTACCTGACATTCACTATACCTCTTCAGGGAGTTCAAGGACGGGGTGTGAGGTGGCGGGGCTAGGGGATATGTTGCTTATATTTGGGAGGAAAGAAAGAGTTTGTATGGCAGTAGGGATGGTGGCATCCAATGCATGAGCTTATTGTCCAGTAAACATCTCTTTAAACCTCACTTCATATCTTCACGGTAAAGTCAGCCCAACAGAACTGCTCTTTAACTAGTTGTTCCAAACATTGTTTTAGGGGTGATCCAGACAAATGTGACATCTGGGGGAACACGCCCCTTCACCTAGCAGCAGCCAATGGCCATCTGAACTGCCTCTCCTTCCTGGTGTCTTTTGGGGCCAACATCTGGTGCTTGGACAATGACTACCACACGCCACTGGACATGGCTGCCATGAAAGGGCACATGGAGAGCGTGCGGTACCTAGACTCCATTGCCGCCAAACAGAGCAGCCTCAACCCCAAGCTGGTGAGCAAGCTAAAGGACAGGGCTTTCAGAGACGCTGAGAGGAGGATCAAGGACTGTGTGAAGATGCAGAAAAAGCATCACGAGCGGATGGAGAAGCGGTACAAGAAGGAGATGTCTGACAACTCGGACACCATGAGTTTCTCCAGCTATGCCAGCAGCACGTTGAGCAGGAAGTTCCAGCACATGTCCATGGTGACGTCACTGCCATATTCCCAAGCCACCATCCACGGCACCGCCAAGGGCAAGACCAAAATTCAGAAGAAGCTGGAGAAGAAGAAGCAGGTGGATGGAACATTTAAGATCTATGAGGATGGAAGGAAAAGCGTGAGGTCCTTGTCGGGCCTGCAGCTGGGGAATGACGTCATGTTTGTGAAGCAAGGCACCTATGCCAGCCCGAAGGACTGGACCCGGCGCAACCTCAGGGACATGTTCCTAACCGACGAAGATACCGTCTCCCGTGCCATCAGCGACCCAGGTTTGCACATAGATTTGGCCCACTCTGACGTCAGCACCGATTCTGGCCACGACTCGTTGTTCACCCGGCCTGGACTTGGCACCATGGTTTTCCGGAGGAACTATGTTAGCAGTGGGCTCTTTGGGATTGGCCAGGAGGGTGCCAGCCTTCCGGGTGAGGGCAGTCTGGACGGGGTTGGTGTCAAACTGCGGAGCCGCCTGCAGCGCTCGCCAAGTCTCAACGACAGCATCGGCAGTGCCAACAGCCTGCAGGAGAGGAACGTGGAGGAGCTGCCCTGGGATGAGGTGGAGCTGGGACTGGATGATGACAATGAACCTGATACCAGTCCCTTGGAGGCCTTCCTGGCTTCCCTGCACATGTCTGAGTTCATCTCCATCCTGAAAAAGGAGAAGATTGACTTGGAGGCCCTCATGTTGTGTTCAGACGATGACCTGAAGAGCATCAACATCCCATTGGGGCCTAGGAAAAAGATACTGGATGCCATCCAGAGGAGGAAGCAGACCCTGGAGAGGCCTGATGTTATTGCAGACACCGATCTGTAAGTAGGTGATGTCCCTCGCTCTGTAGCCCTAGAGCCATATCACCCTCAGCATGAGGGAGACTGGGGGAGCTGAAGGGCTTGAATATGTGCTCAACGTATTGTCCATCGGAAGAACAGGAGCTCAGCTAAGATCAGTATTTTCTTCATTTATACACAAGAACCTGCCAGCACATGGAGATCAGAGTTGCTTAGGTTAGTTCATTTCTCAGGATTTCCAATGCTGGGTGGGTGGGACTCGAAGTTCTTGCTGTTCTGTAATCTTTCTGAGGTCAGATTCCTACTGAGCACCCACGGGTGGAAGTTTCAGAAGCACCCAACCTTGGCCTCGCTCTGCTCCCATTGACGTTGACAGGAGATTTACCATTGATTTCAATGAGAGCAGTGGGGCCAGTGGTGAGCGAATCTGCAAATCCCACCTCAGACGCCTGGGTTTTTATTCAAAGCTCCTGAGCGTGCAAACTTGGGTTGGGAATGTTACAAAAACAGTATTTTGGTATTTCCACTTCTAGTGGAGACTGGGATTGGGCAGGGTAATGGAAATTGTGGGTGGGGGGTAAGAGGGAAAGGTCTCCACGCTTGCCTCTATACATTAAGAAGGTTTGGTTCCAGTTTTGGGTGAAGGCTTGGGTCAAACCTAGTTGCACAAGGAAGATGCCTAAATGGAACCTAAGTTCACAGGTTGGGACCTAGACCCTAATTTCTAAAAAGGGGACCATTTTTATGCCTGCATTTGATTCCCAGCAGAGAGGCTCCCATTTCACATCTAGCTACCCAACTTGGGGGTGCCATCAGTAGGTGGCTAAGTGGTAGCATCTGTGGCCTTGATAATTACAAGTTCAGAATCTTTTGCATCTGTTGTATCTGCTGAACTATGGCCATGATCTAGTTAGGAGTGCCAGATTTAGCTGTTTGGCTAATACTGGTCGAGATTTTCAGAGCTGCCTGGGAGATTTAAACATCTCTTCCACTAAGATTAGCGGAGGGCATGAGTCAAAATCCCTTAGAGTGCTTTGAAAATTTCCATCACCAAACGGGGTATCCGTTGTGAAGCCTTGTCTTTCATTGTGGGACAACCTGCTGACTCCAGCTTTCTGACACATTCCCCTTTGTTTTGTTCATTATTCAGTAGTGGGCTGGCCATCTGCTCAGGATTTGGCCCTGATGTGAGCTTGCTAACAGGTTTTCTCTTTTGCTCTACAGATAGCAGTTTTTATGAACAAGAAACAAAACCAGTTCTAAGTTGCCAGAAAACTGAAACCAGGGACTCTTCCACTAGGACAACTGCAAGCCATGGTGTAGATCAGTCCCTCCTAACTGACTGCCTCCTTCCCCATTCTGCTTCCGGCCTGTGGGACTCTGCCCGACAGGAACTTGCTGCTGAGAGGAATCTTTGAGATGTTACCTGCCCGATGCTCCATGTTTGCTGAGTGGAGCTCTTACCAGCCTGCTTCCTAGAGGTTGTGCTCAGATGGTGCTACGCCATAAAGCTGATAGGTGAAACTCCATGTGATCAGTTTGACAAAGCATAGGAAGCCATGGACAAAGACAACAGTGTGATACCTTGGAATGGACCAACAAATAAATAATCATCCACAACTTTTCTCTAGGGAGGCGGTTTGCTTTGGTGGAGTGGGAATCAGGACTCCTTCCTCTGTTTCTGGCTCTGCTGTTCGCTCAGTGTGTGGCTTGGGAGAAGTCATTTGCAGCCACATTTTCAAAATGTTGGCCAGTTTTCAGTGTCTCTGGTTTTGAGTTCCCAGTTTGAGACCCTCGGGTTGAGTCTCACAGCCCCACAGCTCTGTTACTTAGCCTTGGGGGTGGGGGAGGAGGTCAGCACCTCCGAAAATCAGGCCCTAGATGTCTCAAATGAGGCATCCAGAAATGAAAGGACCCCAAACCAATGGCCACTTTTGAACACATCGGCCTTTACTGCTCTGTGCCTCAGTTTCTCATTCTGTAAAATGGAGAGAATGCTCCCTGGAGACGCTACTCCTGTCCTACCTTGCAGGGCTGCTGTGGGGCTCAAGTACTTAATGTCTGTAAAGCGCACTCATGTGGAAAACACTCCAGAAATGCACAGCACACTTATTATTTTTAATAGAGAGGGATCCGAACCAAAAACCCGACTCCAGGCACCTCTGAAATTTGGCTGCTCTGAATCCCAGCCCAGAATTCTCATCGCTGTGTTTATAGTGGGCCTAACCGAAGCTCCACATCTGAACGCCCCTGAACTCTGGCTCCGAATGGTGCAGCCTGAACCCAGTCTCATTTGGCCAAATGAACTTGCTTCCAAACACTGTGGTTCTGAAGGAGACATGGGGATTTTTCACCCTTAAAAACCCAGAGGGTGATGCAACCTGGCTTGGAGTTTATAGGAATAAGGTACTATCCCTGTAAATAGGTTGTGAGCACCACAGAGTTTCAGTTGTTTGTCAGAAGAAACGGCACCACGCACATCACGGCTGCTCCTTACCATCCTGCCACTAACTGATCAATGGAAAGATTTTTCCAGACATTCAAGCAAATGCCTTGTGCTCTGGCAAATTTCTGACCAGCGTATAGAAATGAAGCCTAGAGACGCTGCTGCTCTGGTTAATTTCTGGTCTAAAACACAGAACCTGGTGAAGACTCAGAAACTATTTAAAGGGATTGTATGGACCCGATTCTGACTTGCTCGTTCCTCTGCTGTTAATGGATGGGCCTGAAAGTGCCACCTCCATGCGTATGGTATTTCCAGGAAATTGAAATGGGTGGCCAGAATGCCCCCCATGTTGCAAAGGGAAAACCCCTCCCGATTCTTTTGTCATGCTTGAACTGCAAACCCTGTGTGATCTGCCTGTTCTCTTGGGTTTGTGGCGCTAGTATTCATAATGGATCCAGGAAGCTCCATCCTTGGGAACTTCCAGAAAAGGAGGGGCAAGCAGGGGGCAGGACCACCAGTAAAAAGATATCTCCCAGTAGCAATTTATTAGCCACATATGTACCATGATCTCCCTCCTCTTCTTCTATGAATTGCACAGGGCTTTAGTGACTAGCTGCACAGCACGCCTATCACTGCAAACAGAACTTGGATGCTGCACTAATTCCCCTGAGGCAGTTTGGAGTTTCTGCAGTAAGCTCCGGCACCTTGGGGCTTTTGAATATTGTAACTCACTAAGACACAACACCTAAGGACAATTCTGGCAGTAGGAGAGAGGGATGAAGCTCCATTTGGCTCTTCCTGGAGCATTTGCAAAGAAATGCTGGATGCTCTAGTGAGGCGAAAGAACATCAACATGCATGAACCAAGACCATCAAGAGAGGGTTTGTTTTCTAGCTTCCGATAGCCCAGGTTCGGGTTGGGTTTGTGGAGCCCATTCTCACAGAAGATGATAGGAAATGACCCAAGAATGGCTGGTTGTGTGGGGGCACTGTGATCAAATGAAGACGAGTTTGAGGCAATAGCTATGAGCTTCATGGGTTGGGTTTAGTAGCCAAAACAGTTAAATATCAATTTTGTTATGTGCCTAAGCCTCCAAGCTCAGATCTACATTTCTCTTACATTCAGGGGAATATGCTGTGTTTTGTTATGCCGGGGTTTTGGTTCTGATCCATACATTCTGGTTTTGTAATACTACCCCTCATTCCAGTGTTAGCAAGTGAAGCTAGTCAGGAATTTTTCAGTGAAACGGTTTTATCAGAAAACGCTGATTCGTCAAAACCAAAACCACTCGTGGGAAAGGTCAGTTTCGACTTTTGTTTTTCAACTTGAAAAAAATTTTGGGAAAAAAAGTTTCAAAACATGTTGACGTTTTCCAAATGAACCATTCTGGTTTTTTGGTTGAAAATGATGTTTCATTTAGAAACTTACATTAATCAGAGTAAAAAAAATATATATCTTTTTTTAAACAGTCAGAATTGAAATGAAAGATCTTGATTGACTCAAACCGACTTTTCTTTGGCTCATGAAAATTTTCAAGATTTTGACTTTTCATTCCATTTTGGGACAGGAAAAATTTTCAATATCTCAAAAACATTCGTGGGACAGTAAACTCATTTCCTGCCCCCCTCTGTTAGCCAGGTTCTTTTTAGTTGCTTGAAAGCCGGTGGCCCTATGGCTCCTTATGGGAAGCACGTGTAACCCCTGTATTGCTCACATTACCAATGTATTCCCTGCCATTTGTTATTGATTCTGATTCATGGTTTTTCTGGAGTTGCCTGGATTACTGTTTGACATGTGACCTCAGCTGTGTCTTCCTGGACCTGGAAAAAGGTGACTGCCTGGAGGGAGATGTTTGGAGTAGCTGTGATTCGGTCTCTCCTGTTCTCCCCCAGATGTTCCTAACTTCCCAGCTGCACCTGCTGTCACCGCCCCCCTTCCTGGCGCTGAGTGAGACACTCTGGGACAAGGCTGAGGGTAGAAACCCAGCCATGCTCTTTGCAAAGTGTAGTATCTAGGGACTGTTGTGTGGTTACTGTTTTGTCTCCCGGGACATGGGACGTCACTCACGGAGTGTTGTATTAGAGGGTAGGTTTTGGGGGGCAAGTCCTCCATGGATATGGGAAAAGATGTGTTAGTGGGGTTGGGCCCTGTGCCCAGAGGGAGCAGGTGGAGAACAGCTGTTAGCAGAATGAATCTGGTAGGCCACCATTCGGCTGGCGAGCCCTATTCAGCAAAGCTTGTGCTTAACTTCAGGGACATATTTAAGTCTGGGTGACTTCAGTGGGATTAAAGTGCATGCTTAAAGTGAAGCATGTGTATAAGAGCTTTGCTGCATAGGCGTGACCCCAGCTGAGCTGCGGCCACTGTGAGGAAGCAGTGGTAGGTGTGCTACTCGCCCTGAGAAGCCAGGCTCACGTCAACCCTGAGCAAAAGCCCATTGAAATTGGTGGAAAGTCTTGCATCGGCTTGGATGGGTTTTGGAGCATGGCAAGAGGGAGAACGCGTCAGGCATTTCGCGGGCGGACCTAGCAATCCCCCTGGATTCTGGCCCTTGCCCCAGAGAACGCAAACAAAGCTGAGCTGGGAGAATCATCCCAGCCCAGGCCCTGGCCCCTGTTTGAAGGAGGCTGGGTGCAGGATTCAAGCCCTTCTTGGGTGAAACCGAACGTATGAAATAAAATCTCTAACTTAGCCTGGGCCCCAACCAGAACCCCAGCTCCAACTGCCTACAAGCTTTGGGCAGTGTTTGTAACCTCAGCCCGGAATTCACTCAAACTGTGGAGTGCCAGGCCTGTTGTAAACGCCTCCATGGACTGGGTAGCATCAAGTGGTCCCTCTCTTTATAAAGGATTAGATCAAAAGCACTGTATCCAAACTCTGGGGTGCTCCAGCTGTGAACGGTGGCGCTTGAGTCCATCTCTAACCTATACCGAGGTGGGCCAATATGTGAAGAAGTGAAAGATTCCCCCCCACACCATTTCCGTTCTACACATTCCCTCACTCCAGGACATTCCTGCACCAGGTACTTTTCTGCTTAGTAAAAGTAAAACCTCTGACCTCCGTAGGTGTCCGTTCTCTAGTCATTGGATGTGGTTCCTACCTGTCAAAGGCCTGTGATGTTTACCATATAGTTATTAGAGACCAAGAACTCCCTTCCCTTTGTCACTGCCTGACGATTACACATTTTTTAAGGAACGCACCATCTGCCGAGTGATTTCCTTGACTCTGGTTTGGATGCTTGGTTCTATCAGCAGGTCACGTGTGGCTGAGAATTTGGGCAAGAAGAAGTGGGACTGGAAAGGCGCAGGTGAAGAGGGCAGCATCCCAACCCCATCAATGCCAGTGCATGACGCTTTCCTGCGTGAGATTAGCCAAAACCCAACTGTCATATTGCCTCTAGGTTGCAGCTTTCGGCTCCCGCAGATCCCATTATAAAACTTTGGGGGGCTTTTTAATGCTCCTTGTCTCCTGTCCATGGTATGGTTCCTGCTCCTAGTGTTTCTTTCTCTTCTTCCTGGTTGCTGAGTGTCTACGCAGATGCCTGTGCACGTTTCTGGCTGCGCATGTCTATGGCCGTGAGATCAGCTTGTTAGTCTGACCCTAGAGCATGAACCTGACCTGGTTATCAGCTACTGACACACGCTGTGACTCCCAGAGTCACAGCTCAACATTAGGCGCTAGTAAAAAGGGGTTCTGAGGGGGTGCTTTGGGCAGAGGCAACAAGACAGGAGTGCAAAGGTTGTGCCAGTGACTTGCTTGTGACCCTGGACAAGACACCGAGTCTCTTTTAGGGCATGCCTACCATGCAAAACATGCTGCGTTCTTAACTTGCATTAGCTAGCTCGAGTTAAAACAGCAGCAAAGACCGACTGACCCGGGTGAGCAGCTCAGGTTTAAGCCTGCAGTGGAACGTGAGGTTGAACTGGAGCCGTTAACCCAAGTTAAAAGCCAAGTTGCTAGGTCTTTGCTGCTATTTTAAGCCTAGGTCAGAGCTCTTGTTTTTGCAGTGTGGCTGTACTCTCAGATTTTCTTGCCCATCTGTAAAATGGGGATACTACCAAAAATCCCCAATGGCCCTAGGGCGTTGAAATGCTTTCAGCACTGACTATTGGTAATGTGTGCCAAGTGAAAGGAGCTTTAAGTATTTATTCCGTTATCCTTTATTATTTAAAGGGTTAGTAGTTCTCTGGCTAGCAATTCTCCCTGGCCCCTTGTAGAACACCTGGATTAAAGTCCAGTACAAATGCACTGAAATTAGATGCATTGAGTTTTCAAGTTGCCAGTTGACGGACAATGAATCCTGAGTCCCAAGAACTGGTCTTTTCAGCCAGTACAAGATAGTCAGCTTCTTTCTAGCTCAAACAGCATGCTGGATTTACAAGTAATGCAACAGCTCGCTCTGCTGGAATAAATTGGCAGCCACAGTGGAATTTAAAACCAGACCAACCTCTGCAGCATTAAAGCCATTCGTTCTGGGGTCGGTGTGATTGCCAGAGATGGACACAGACCTGTACATGACCGAGGTTCCCCTCCCTGGTTGGATAGCCCACCCTGCTTACCCATGCGTTGTTCAATGGCAATGGATAGGAGTAATCAATTTTAAACAATGAATTTGCTTTTTTTGGCACCTTGCCCTTTCCAGCCCACTGAGACGAAAATGGCTGATTATCTGGCAAATCCCAGTTTTAATCTTGAGCCAATGGAAGCCAGACTTTGCGGTACTCATGCCCCTCCACTGTGGCGCTCGCCTCCCCAAGTCCTGTGGCTTGTCCCACACTGCCCTGGCGCATGGAATGCTCTGGCCGTGCACAACTGCAGCGTGTCCCCTGGAAGATTTACCTACAGCGTAGTCAAATCGCATCGAGGGCCTCCTAATTTAGCTGCTGACGGATTCTAATCCCCCCGTATGTCTCTTGGTGTCTGAGCTGCTGAGGTTAGTAGAGCTTAGCACATTGTGAGCACTCTTGGTGACTCACCCTAGACAGCTGGAACGGAGCTTGGCTCAGGACGCCCAATTCTCGTCCAGATCTGCGTTTGGAATGCTCCAAAGTTTGAGGGTGCTGGGTTCAGCTCCTTATATGGCAGGTCCTGTCTGGAACTGAAGTGAGGATTTGGAACGCTCTTAAATTCAGACCTGGAATTTGCTTCGGACCTGTCTCTGTTTATTTAGACTTATACAAATATTAAATACAGGCATTATCCACACACTCTAGGTGCCCTTAACAACGACATCACAACTAATACCCTAAGGACAGCAGAACTTTGCAATATTCTAGATCAGCAGTTCTCAAACTTCATTGCACAGCGACCCCCTTCAGACAACAAAAATTACTACATGACCCCCAGGAAGGGGATGGGGGTGAAGCCAGAGTCTCGCCGCCCCAGGTGGGGGAGGCCAAAGCTGAAATCTGAGGGCTTCAGCCCTGGACAGGGGTGGGGGAGACCTGAGACCCGCCACCCAGGGCTCAGAGCGGTGGAGCTCAGGCTTTGGGTTCAGCGCCCGGCCCCAGCAAGTCTAACGGCAGCCCTGGTGACCCCATTAAAGCGGGATCGTGACCCACTTTGGGGTCCCGACCCACAGGTTGAGAACCGCTGTTCTAGATAGTCCATCATCAGTGACCCAGGCAACTTAAAAACTCAAATGCCACCCCCTGCCCTGCTCCCTTCCAGCTGGGTCTATCACGCAGTGCTCCTAGAAACAATAGCCATTTCACCTCCCCACCACTCCCCCCGTTTTTAAGCATCTGGGTAAAAAGATGAACTTTGCCCCAGACCTTTTGTCCACCCTGGTGTTTATAAGCAAATTAAGGAAATATCCAAGTGCTGCTGCTTTAAATTGTTCTTAGCTGCTGATCACATAAGCTGAGCTTTGTTCTTAAGTGCCCTGTGGATTGTATGCAGGGCAGGAGAGAAAAGCTTTTTGTTCTGGTTCTGAAACCAGCCCTGCTCCGTTTTCGCTAGAATAGCTTCGAGGGCAAAGGGCTACAGGGTGTCAATTTGTTACAGAGCTAATGGGATACCTCACACCAGAGAGCAGGGCAGAGGCAGGCTGCGGTGCATGATGGCATGGGACTGGGACATAGGAAGTACTGGCTAGGAGTTGTCAGAAAGGCCACGGACCTGCCAGGAATCCAATGGTACCCTTGGACACTGGGATCTTTCAAGAACCAATGCGCCAGATGCCTGGGAAAAGATAAAAGGAAACAAGAGGGGCAACCTCCAACAGACCAAATACACTTCACGTAGACCAAGAAACTCATTTCCCACCCCAGCTGGAGATTTCTAGACTGTTCTTGTCAGATATCTAGTTAATGTCAGTGATCAGAATATTATTTGGAGCCTCTGGGATCACTGAGGTTTGTGAGTGCAGTAATATTCTGGTCCTGTTCAAGAGCTTCCCATCTCCTAGTTCACAATGTATAATACGAGTAATCTCTGATCCTTTAGATCAGTGGGTTTCAGCTGTTTTTCATTTGCGGACCCCTTTGGAAATCATAGATGTAGTCTGTGGTCCCTCAGGGGTCCACGGACCCCAGGTTGAAAACCCCTGTTTTAGAGCATTAGACAGACAGACAGACGCTCCCGCGCATTCCACTCTTTCACCAAAAGAGCTGGTTCAGCAATTACTTTCCCAGGCTTGGCAGAAAAGCCAGGCTTGTGTGAAAACCCACAGGTGAGGGAGCCGTGATGCTGAGCCAGTCAACAAACCCAAACCACAGCAGCCAGGGAAAAATCCCCAGGATCTTAGAGCAAGTGTAGGAAGTCACTGGTCTCAGTGTTTACACCCAGCGGGCGTGTCCTCAGGTGGGAAGGCATTTCAGACCTTCACAGACGGGCTGCAGTAAGTAGAGCAATACTGTGGCGTGGTAGGGAGGAGGCTGGGTCCATTTGACAGTAGCACAGACGTCTGAATGCTCATAATAAGGTGAGTGTGACGCCATAGCAGGAATCCAGCAACCGCCTGCTGTTCTTGGTTCACAAGCCAGGGGAAGCAGATATCCTGGCAAGAGTCTTTGCAATGGGTGTGAGACCCACATGTTCCCACGCCCGGTCTATGTGCCTGGCAGTCTCTATTTCTAAACCAGAGAGTGGTGGACTCGTCCATGTTGTCTCAGCACTAGCTGTGGTGCAAAGGTGGGGGGGAAAGGCGGGTCTGACAACTAGGCCTGTGTGGCTGGGTGGTCGTGCATTAAAACTGTGCCAACCTACATCCACAAGCGTCCAAGCACAGTGCAGGGTGCTGAATGGTGTCAGCTTCACTGCAACAAGCACCATCTGCTTTTTAGCGCTACAGTGGACCATACACGGCGCCTCGAGCTGCACAAATTGGGTTGCAGAATGGAGTGGCTAGGGACAGAGCCCGCTCCCTTTATCCACTTCTGCTGAAGCCCAAGGGCGAGCCAACACGGTTATATCTACACTGCATTGTAAACCTGGGTCTATGAGACCTGGGCTTGTGAACCTAGTGTTTCCAAGCCTGCACTTGAGTGTCCACACTGGATTGTAAACCTGGGCTTACAATTGCTGGACCTGGGTGTCACAGCTGTGCTAATGCATCCATACTGCACTATGCGGCCGTTCTGATTGGGGTCTGCAGCTTGAGCTGTGTCCAGACTGCAAAATGACAGGGCTTGGACCCAAGTCGCAACAGGACTCGGGTTCTGATCTACTTCCCCCCCCAGCAGAGTCTGAGGACCTGGGTCCTGAGCGATTGCGGACCAACTCAAACTGATTTGAGTGTGGACAGAAGGGGGACCTGGGCTCAGAACCCAGGCTTAGTGTGTAGTGTAGATGTACCCAGTAAAACCAGTGAGATTTGGCCCTGAAGTCTATAAACAGAACAGCTAAATGTCTCTACCCCTCTTGGAATGGTTTGCTTCTGGGGCATTGCTCATCTTCCCTCAAGTAAAACAGATTCTGCTGCCAATGCAATGTAAAGCAGTTCCCTGGCTTAGCTCACAGGAGGCTCTCAGGGTTCCTAACTACTAGCTGGTTACACACAGGCTAAATAGACTCCCTGACTGCAGGGAAGCGCCTATGACTCCTAATAATACCTAGCTTTTCTCTTGCACGTTTCATCTGGACATCTCAATACATTTTCCAAAGGAGGGAAGCAACTTTATTCCCATTTTACAGGTGGGGAAACAGAGGTCGGAGTCATGTAACCATCCTGTAGCAGAGCTGGGAATAGAGTCCAGGTCCCTATCCATTAGGCAACACTGCCTCATCTGAGCTCCTAAGTCAGCTGGAGAGGTCACGTGCTAATTGCATGTCAGATGCCACTGGGAACAACAAAGTCCTTTTGGAGAGGCTGCTTGTGAAAGCAGTGTGTAGGCCAGTCAGGGGCACACCCCTGGAACCAGCTGTAAATACACTGACCTTCCAGACAGAAACCGAGTCAGGCTGTGCGTGTCCTTGTGCTCCTTTGGCTTTGAGCCCCAGAACAAACAAACATCTGCACCTTCTTCCAGTGGTGCCCGGCTGTGGGAATCAAAGGTCAAGGCAGAGCTCAAATGCTTTCCCTGTGCCTGGGACTGAGAACCCAAGCTCTTCTTCGGAGCTCATGCTTGCAAATCGAGTAGTTCCACTGAAGTCAGGGGACGCCATCCAGTGTGACTGAAGGAAAATCGACCTCCGTGCAGCTGGCTTTATAAATCACGGGACTTTCACGTAACTGACTGGGTCCTTACCACCCCTCTGCGCTGCTGGCTCGCACTGTTCCGGCTGAGAGATGCTAGGCTCGGGGGCCTGACGAGGAAGGAGGGTTACTGTTCTGTAGAATTCCCTCTCCTCTGATCTGAGGACAGCCACTTCATCAGCCCCTCTTCGAGCAGGTTTGAAACACAGTCATCCCTTACCCCAGCAGAAGGCAAAGGGGCTCCAAGAAGACTTGGCTGCCATAATAGATCCTTGGGGCCACAGGCAGCTGGACACGGGTTACCACAGCACCCAGGCTGTCAAGTAACATTCGCCAGAGAGCAGCCCCCAAACCCACAGGATCATAATGATAGGAGAGAACTACTTCTGCTGCCCCAGGCTTAGACATAAAGATCTAAACTCTGCACTTGTGCCACCTTGGGAGCTCTTCGGACACCCAAGCTAGGCAGGTTGGGGGCTGCCCGGTATCTGGGAGGGAGACTCCCTAAGGGAAAACAGGAGCCAGACCAGAGCATCCCCTGCTGCTGGAAGGGGAAACTTACTGCAGAACACCTGTAGGGTGCATGGAGCGTCGTGTGCTACCAGCTCATTGCTGACGTGATTTGCCCACCCTAGAGAGCTACAGAGACACGCTGGTGCTAGGCGTTCTGGTTCTCAGGATCTCCAGGAGATCGCTGCAGCTCTGTGACCGCTCTGCTCTGCTGCTGGGAGTGCAAGCTTTAAAATGAGATGTAAAACTGGGAGCTGACAACTTGTGCTCACCGGGGCGTCTTGGCGCCAAATCCCAGTTTAGGTAAATCTGCCTACTTAATTATCTCCTGCAGGTCCAGCCAGGGTTTCACTTCCTGTCCTAAACTGTTGTGGGTTGCTAATGCCGGTGTACTGCGAAGGGCTGATGCATTCCACTCCCCAGAGGTGGCTGCATTTCAGCAGTGGGGGAAGGGTCTATAGTTGATTAAATGCTTTGGGAGGAAGTGCACTATATGAACACATGGGCCTATGTGGCTTTTTAAGGACTTCCCCCATTTGTTGGTCCCAATCATTGCTCAGAGTGTAGACATCTTTATGGAAGGTCATGAGGACATGGTGAACAATGCTTGGAATGGTTCAAAGTCCCATCTCTAGGGGAGCAAGCAAATAAGCACATTTCGCCAGCCAAATTTATCTTCTGCGTTGCCTTGGAAGAAATTCCACAGAGGCGTATGGGTGACTGAACTCCATAGGCCAAATCTACCTCTGGCTTAAAACCCGAGGTCGCTGGAGTTGCACCCACTCACTCCAGGCTGAATTTGACCCAGTTAAGTTAACAACAAGCTTTGCGTGCTCAGGGCTTGATTCTGAACTTGCCTGGATGTGGATTGGGATCAAAGCCTGTGAAATCACTGATTTTTACCCTGGTGTGGTTGAGATCAGAACGAGGCCCAAGAAGTTCTAAACGTGCCTTTTTAAGTGTGTTTTGCCAGATTGCTTTCAGGTGTTCCCATCACCCGCTCACAGCCAGAAAGCTAGTTGCACAACTGCTGCCGTGGCCAGCTGGCCATAAACAAAAGGGATCAGCCAGCAGCAACCGCCACCGGAGCGGAGAGGTGCTGGAATGGAAGTGCTCAATGCTGGAGAGCCAGGAGGCCGCTGACTTGTAAGCGACAAGAGAAGTCTGACGGTCAGTTAGGTGCTAATTTCGGCCAGCCTAGGGCACAACGTGTTTTATTTTCTCTACTTAGTTTCTCCGCTTGCACTTGATAAAGCAGCTCTTCCAGCTGGTAGAACCAGGTGCTCCAGAGGCTTGTGTGCTAGTCTCTGCACTGAATCAGTGCAGGCTTTAAAACTGCTACTGTGTGACTGTGCATCCTAGCCTCTTTGCGATCATAGGCTGTTCAGCGCGAGGGCTGTCCTTCAGTCTGTGTCTTTACAGTGCACATCGCAAGGGGGGACCTGACCTGGTTGAGGCCTCCCCGATTAGTAAATCTGCTTTAGATCCTGCCTGCACATCTCTTATAACAAATGAGCCAAGGTGGACATCTGCCACTGCCCTCTGCTGGAGAGGATCAGCCCGGAGCTGCGTCATAAGGCACAGACAATTGATGCAGATTCTCCTTCAGTGAAGTGGGGGCTCGAGGCCTGTACTTTTGCCCTCGTGCTACATGTCACCTCAGTGGGGCACTCGAAGTGTTCTCCCCCAGTAACGTGAGCAGACAAAGCAGCCTGCTTTGTGCGTTGGCTGCTGGCAGGGACATGCTCTCTCCTACAAAGACGAGCCTGTAACAACACTGGCCCTCCCAAACACCGAGTCTAGTCAAGCGTTTTAATGGCAGGCTCAGGGGAGGCCACGCATGTTCCCGCCTGCTGAAGCCTGCATTTGGGCTAAATCGCTCCCAGATCTGTGACTTGCAATCCGAGCCATCCCACGGCCTTTCACAGGCGTCTCCTGTTTTGAAGTGTCTCATGGGAGACCGACAGCCCCTTGGCGTTCAGTGTCTACTACAGGAGGCGAGCGTGGCAGCAAATGGGCTCCCAGGAGGATTCGACTGGGGGCTTTTGCCCATGAAAAGTTGCAGACAGCCCAACGCTCCCGAGGGCGGTGCTGTAACGAAGCACTAGGCGCCGGGCGTTTCGGCTGGGAGACTGGGCCCAGCTGTTGTTCCCAAGGGCAGCGAGCAGGGGATTTGCCAGCTGGCAGAGGGCCTTTGAAGTTGAGCGGTGGAGGTAGATTATGAAGTGCATTCCTCGGGGAGGAGGCAAGGTACCCAGCTGTGTCAGGCACACTTATGAGAGCCGGGCACAACCTGAAGAGCAGGGGTCGGTCAGGCTCCAGCAGCCCCACACACAGAGCTGTGCAGCCCCAAGCCAGCGATAGGGTTGGGCTGTGCAGAGACACGACGGATGAAGGCCTCGCCGAAATGGCCGCCTTCTCTTCTGAAATGAATCCCTTGCCGCTGCTGGAGCCACAGGCATCGGTGACACCTCAGCCCTTCCTCTTCTCTGCTTGGGGTTCGCAAAAGCTTGGTCTCCTGGGGGCTGTCCTAGTTTGAGCTGACTCCGCTTACTGGGCTTGGCGTGATGGTGTCTGGGTGGTGAGTGGCCTGTCCTCTTCAGGAGGTTTGGTCCCCTCTGGCCTCCAACTCTGTGCAGAAACAAGTGAGCTCCTGCTTACGTTAGCTGCTTGCTCCTCGCTGTACACGCCTGGCTTTTCTACCTGTCTGTTTGCCTGATGGGCACCAGGCAAAACAAAGCTCTCTAGGAAAATATCATATGATGCTGGGGCAATGCAAAGGATCGCATGCAGTAACCCTATGCCTCACTGGTGTGACGTCTCCAGCGAACTTCCCCTGTCAATGGAGGCTTCTGAGGGGGGCCTGGAGCATGAAAACGTGGGCCAGGTTGATCATAATGGAAACAATTCTGTTAAGACTTTTGTTGTGGTCAGACAGCTGTTTTTCCTTGGAAAAAACTTCTCAGCAAGAACATTTGATCCATCTCTATCTGTATAGCACCATTGCTTTCTCGGGCCCGTGGGCAAATGTGCACACGGGATGTCAGTTTCTTTTCCTGTGGGGGAGAGTGGAACTCCAGCCATGTATGCTTTGTGCTATGGGAGGGGAGTTGTGCTGTGACAAGGACGCTGCCTGGTCCCATACACCAGGGATTTTACTCCTCTCACTTTCAGGGGAAGGGATAGGAGGCTTCACCCCACCCTATGGTACAACGACTTTTTGTCTTTGAATAATTCAGATCTCCCCCCCAACAGTCCCTATTACAGGCTCTTTCAGGGCTATAACATCCCAGCAGGCACAATGCTGTGGCATTGCAGCTCCCAGGTGGTGGTTTCCTGGCATACTCAGAGAGACGTTAGATACAAGTGTAAAATACTCTTCCTAGAAATTGCAACGTAACACGACTCTATTTCTTAGAATTCAGGACGATGATACACACAAGGATCCAAAAACCAGAGATAGACAAAGCAGGCTGCTCCCTAAAACAGACAGGGGCACTTCCCCCACCTTACTGTAGGCTGGGTCTGATGCGCTCTAGCGGGCAAGGGGGAACAGGAAAGCCCTCAAAGTGATAACTGTTAAAATCACAGGCTCTCATGAAGCTTTGCTGCAGCATGGAGCTGGCCATTGGGTAGCCAGGGAGGTTTGGCTTGATTATCGGGTGTGGTTTTCTCGGCTAGTTCATTAGAACCTGGACTCTGTTGTAAAATGCTTGGCAGCCGGTAGGTGCAGGTTCCCTGCTTGGTCTAATAAACCTGGGGTGGGTGGGCGGAGGAGGAAGTTTGCAAAAGCCCTGCACTGTTGACACTGGATCAGATGTTACACTTAATGACGCTGGAGCCCAAATCCCGGTCCCCTGTACCCGTGTGCCAGTCCTGCCTTCAGTGGGGCTGCACGTGGCGTCCACGTGAAATATGTGCTGCTGAAGCACAGCCCTGGTCCCCAACACCGTGGCAAAGGGGGAAGCATCGTTGTTTCCCCCCAGGCCTGTTGAGCACCCCCATCTATGAGAATTTGATCACTGGATCTGCATCAAGGCTGACCTATGGGCTGTGCATCTTCTGCTTTCCTGATGTCGCCCCAGTACCTCCCCCCTCGCTGCTCCGGAATGAGCGGCCGTGCAGTTCCCGGCCTGGGAGCCCCTGCACTCCCTCCCTACGACCTGTCCCTCTGACCCCAGGCGCACACAGTTGTGGTACAGCAGCACCACAAGGCTGATGCTTTGTGAGGCTGTTACAGCCTGTGCCTCTTAACACACAAGCTAAGCTATGATTCTGAGGGCTCAAGGGGTGCTGATGGCTATTAATCCCCAGCTCATGTTCTCCACCAAGGTCACTATGGTCGACATCAACTGAAAATGGAATTAAAAAAAAACTCTAGCAGCGGGGGTCTTCTTCCGGTGTGGGGCATCTTAGGCAGGCACGTGCAGAGCTTCCTAGCAAGGTAACCGCCTGGCCAGTAGCTTGAGTCTCATAGACTCATAGACTCATAGGTCAGAAGGGACCAATATGATCATCTAGTCTGACCTCCTGCACAAGGCAGGCCACAAAACCCTACCCATACACATTTATAACAACCCCGAACCCATGACTGAGTTATTGAAATCCTCAAAAGTGAGATTTGAAGACCTCAAGCTGCAGGGAATCCATCAGCAAGCGACCCATGCCCCACGCTGCAGAGGAAGGCGAAAAACCTCTGGGGCCTCTGCCAATCCGCCCTGGAGGAAAATTCCTTCCCGACCCCAAATATGGCGATCAGCTAAACCCCGAGCATGTGGGCAAGACTCACCAGCCAACACCCAAAAAGGAATTCTCTGCAGTAACTCAGTTCCCATCCCATCCAACATTCCCACAGACCATTGAGCAGACTTATCTGCCGATAATCCAAATCAATTGCTCAAATTAAACTATCCCATCATAACATCCCCTCCATATACTTATCAAGCTTAGTCTTAAAGCCAGATAAGTCATTTGCCCCCACTACTTCCCTCGGAAGGCTGTTCCAGAACTTCACTCCCCTAATGGTTAGAAACCTTCGTCTAATTTCAAGTCTAAATTTCCTAATATCCAGTCATCTGGCAATGATCTATTTAGCTTGCAGTTACTGGCCCGGTGTGGCTGGTTTAAGCTAGGACCCCAAACAAGGGGGGCAGAGCAGGGCAGGGGGGTGCAAGGAATGGCTGGGACCTGCTGGGGCAGATGGTGTGAATGATCAAGCCAATGCTGGCTGTGTTTTGTGGTGACTAATAAATCCACTGAGATGCCCGAAGAACTCCACAGAGGGTAATCTCTGGTGCAGGGAGTGTGCCTTGGTACGGCAGGCCCGTAAGAGACAAATCCCAGCTTTCGCTGTCGTCCTCTAAATTAGGCCCATTAATAAACTCCCACTGGAGAGGTGATAACTGGACCCTACTGGCAGATAACACTGAGGCACTGGATACTGAGACACAAATACTGTCTGTTTCTCTGATCCCCCCCTCTCCCCTCCCGGTGGAACTGGAGTTGCAACAGTCTGACAGCAGCTGTTAGATAGTCGCATAGGGGAGGCACCGGGCTGGGATGCGGGAGAGCTGGGTTCAGTTCTTCAGTCTGCCACCGACTCCCTGGCTGACCGTGCACAAGTCATTTCCTCTCCCAGTGCCTCAGTTTCCCATTTGAACCACAGGGCTAACGAAACTTGCCTGCATGCCAAGGGTGTAATGGGATGCATTCCTCGATGCATGTGATGTGTGCGGATGCCACAGTGGCGGGATCACTGAAGTACCTGGATAGCTCTGGTAGCCTGTGTAGAATAAGGTCACTGGGGATGAGTGTCCACGTCACACAGGGGGCTGCCAATACAGGCATTCCAGAAGAGAGGACAAGTCCGACCTAGGCCCTGCGTGGCAGGAAAGCCAGCCTGCTTCTGCCCAGGGAGGACCTGATCTCCATCCAGCCTTTATCGGAAACAGAGGCAAGGTGTGGTGAGCATGGGCCTCTATTATTACCCTACGCAGGCTAGGCATGATTCCTGACCCAACCCCCTGTGCTGCATTGTCTCCAAGCTGTTTGTTTGTTTTTCAGAACAATGACTGATGTAAAGACAATGACCCCTTGGTGTGCAGGCTGCAATGCAGAGAGTCAAGCATACACCCTCGAGGAGGGGACAGATGTCAAATCGTCGCATGGGGGCATCGTAAAAAAGGGGTTGGGAACCAGTGGCTCCTGCCCTGCAGCTTGAGGATTAATAGCCCTTGTCATTTAATGCTAGCTGATGCCATTGCACATGTCATTCCTATTCATTTCCCTGCTTCCTCCTTCCTATGAAACCCTTGCTAATTGCCCTGCAGCAGTGAGTGCCACAGGTTAATTACACGCCGCGGCAGCCTTCACGTTGGCTGCAATGTGGAAACCGCTTTGAGAAAACAGAGGGACTGGAGTTGGGAAGGAACAAACCCCCAGTTCATCCTTCGTATCTCAACCAAGGCTGAGGGCCACCCTTTGAACAGCCCCCAGACCTTCGCCCACACACCCTGTCAGTCCCAATCACGTCATGTTTGCCATTCCAGGCCTGGGCCAGAAAAGCTGACATGCAGGGAGCCAGGCAACCCTCCCCCTGCCTTTCTGGCGGTGAGTGGAAGCTGATCACCTTTGGCTTGTGGGTCAGGGAAGAACAGCCCTGCCAGCCAGAAGTTGCTGGAGGGATCTGGGAAGCTGCCCACTAGAGAAGATCCTTGACCCTTGTGTGGCGGAGAAGGGCTAGCAGTCTAATACCAAGCACGTCTTCCATCAGGTAGGGGGAACCGGGCTATGTTGGAGACAAGGTGGTGGGGTTGACAATAGGGAAGAGAGGGTTTTACAACTTGGAGGGTGCTTGAAAGTCCCTGATAACTGGGACAAAGATCCCAAGTATTTCCTCTTAGCTTCCCCTTGTACCCTGCCTTCTCTGTGTTTGTTCCTTAAGCCCTGATCGTGCAAAGAGCTGCACGTAGCTGAGCCCCATAGCGAGGCAGATCCCATTAAAATACGAGGGACCCCACACGGGTGCAGGGAGCACATTGCAGGGTGGAGGCCTTAGACTGTAGGCTCCCTTGGGCAGATCCTCAGTGGGTGTAAACTGTCACCGCTCCACTCATTGCAATAGATCAATGACAATGTTACACCAGATGGAGATCTGTCCCCGGCATCTTGGAGAGTGCAGAGCACATTGCGGCACTTGAATAACAAGAGTGCTCATCCAAGCCTTCAGAGGGCCACCCGGTGCTAATCCAGGCATGTACAATTTGGTTCCATTCCATTGACCTCATTGTTTGTAAGTAGCGGAGCTTGACTTTTAACAGTGGAATTTAGCAAAGCTGTGATCTGTGTTTGACGAAAATTCGGGAGACGTGACTTCTTGTAGCTTTTAAGTACAGGACTTTTCTAGTGCTGTGGCAAGTCTGTTTTAAATGCCTGGGACAATGGAACTTTCCCCTTTGCTCCTGGGAGAATATTGCCCAGCCTGATCTATTTCATTTCCTGATATTCAGCCTGAATTTCCCCTTTATTAATTTCCTTCCACTCTTAGTTATGCTCCCTGGTACCACCCTCAATAATTCCTCTCTGTCTCCTCTCTGTTTACACACTTTAAGTTTTGGCAGGTGGCTGTGTGTCTCCTTAGTCATGCTTATGCAAGAGATGGGAGTGAAGTATGAGACCAAGATGGGAAGGGAGAGGTGGAGAAAGAACCTAGAGGGTTAGAAAAGTGTTCCTGGTAATTGGACCAGGTACTTGGGAAAAACCTCCTTGGTAAAACCCTCAGCCTGACATTCTGGAGGTCCTTCTGACACAAATGAAACAGAAGCCTGACAACGAGCCACTGATTTCCGTCATGAGGGTAAATCCAGAATGACTGCTTTCCCTGGAGGAGCAGCACTGGGAGCGAGTGGAAACAGGATCAATCTCCCTTGCCTTGAGTGAGTTACTTTGGATTTCCACTTGCATGACTGAGTTCAGATTCTGGCCCAATGAGCTTTAATTTATCACAATGAAATGTAGCTAGTTAACTTTTTATGTTAACCTCTCCTGGCCACTGCCCATTTCTCCATGCACATGTCAAATAGCCACCTGGTCTGCCCTTATGTGTTCTACAGCAGAGCATCCCTGTGTGGGAGCCTTTGAATGAAACTGGTGAACCTTGCAAACTCCTGGAAAGATCGACAGCAGAATCAGCAAGATCTAGAGCAGAGTCCCCTTTGCCATGCAGCTTGGGGAGTCATTTACACCTGTGCAAATTGGGGGTGGAACACTAACAAATCAGAATCCTTTCACATCCCTGGCAGCTTTACACTCACTTTGCACGAGTAAATAACTATAGGTGGTGAAGGGAAAAAAGAGAAACAGGTCCTGAGATTCTGATTTTCACCTCGTCCTGATGTAAGGCCAGAGGAACTCCACTGCAGTCCATGCAATTATAGCAGCATTGGTTAAATGAGAGGAGCAGCCGGTTTAGCATGTCTTGTTCCATAGCAGAGTTAGTGAATGCCCCTGTCCGCAGGCCTGCAACTCCCCCGGCCGAGTTAAAAAAGGACAACTCTAACAGCAATGATAAAGATAGAAAGGAGGAGAAACCTCCTGGTTCACTGACCTTGCTCCATCACTGGCTTCCGAAGTGGGTCGTGGCTCAGTTGCTATGACTGTGAGGAATCTGCTGCGGCCAATGGTTCAGACACAATCTGGGAATGAAGAGGAAGAATAGGGGTCAGTCTTCATTTCCCGCTGACCGGAAGATCCAGAAAGCTGCTGGAGGAGTAGCGGTGAAGCACCTGGCAGATAGAGCAAAGGGACCCAGATGACAATTCGCTTTGACAGATGCTGGTATATCACTCTTCCCTTTACTAAGATCCCTGCCTCCCTCTGAACCATTGCTCCACCCCCTAATGTGTGAATAATGCCTGTTGCTGGAGTGCTAATCCCTGGCACTGCCACTGACTCATTCTGCGACCTTGGGCAAGTCCCTTAACCTTCATACACCTTGATTTCCCCATGTACAAAGCGGGGAATAATTCTTACCTTACAGGGTATTGCATAATCAGCTAATGTTTTTACAGCATTTTGCAAAGTGCTGGGAGCTGGTTTCTGCTCTCGTGAACATTCAGGCAGCCCCAGCGGACTTGCACGGCGTAACTGAGGGCAGGATATGGCTGCTGGCCCTTTGCAAAGGGCTATAAAAACGCTATCGCTCCGAGATTGCTGAGAGTAGAATTTGGCCCACCAGGGATTCGTGTTTGTTGCGCACTGTGCACACACCTGCTAATGAGCTCGTGTGCTCCATGTAACGGATGTGAGGGCCTGGACAGCAGGGATTCAGTGACCTGACGGGTATCTCAGGTTCTTAGTCACAAAATCAGAGGTTTCTGGCTGGTTTGCATCAGCTGGCAGTTAGCCACCAGCTAACAGGTTGACAAAACCAACTTGTTTTACCTGCAGGCTGGGTGAGCAAAAAGGCGTCCCCACTGCTAACATGTTTTGCATGTATGTCCCATAATCGTAAAGGGGGAAAGTACTCGCCAGTCATGCTGCTCTTGGCACTGGCCCACCTCTTTCCCCATGCGTTGCAGTGATTTTCTTTCATCACGCTGCCTCTGCCTGCCATGATGCTAGAGCCCGAAGACCTGCCTGCCCTCTGCCCCCTTGGCATGCTTTGTACAGTGAGAGCTGGAAAATGGGTTGTGGGTTTTTAGAAGGAGACGTGGTTTGTCTTGGCCGGTCCTGGTGCTCTCTCCCCACATCTGGCCACCAGAGAGCAGCCTAAAGCCACTCTCATCTGTGTTGAAAAGTTCCCATCACCTCCTGCTTTGTTCTAGTTGAGGCAGCCAAAGGGAGCAGCAAAGCTGGGGGATAAAGGAAGAAACTCCTGGTACACAGAGAGGGTGTGTGCTGTCTCCTTCCACCTCCATGTATCAATCCAAACCAGAGCCATAGGGAGAGTATGAGAGCTGGGGGGACTCTGGGATGGGGCAGTGATTGGGAGGAATGGGAGAGCAAAGCTGGGGTGGTGGGATTTGCTAGAAGTAAATCTAGCAAAAGTACATTGGTAAGGATAGCAAGGGGAAGGAGGAAGAGAAAATTAGGCAAGGCCAAGGGATGTTGTTCCTGTAGGGACTTCCCCCAGTCAATACCAGTGGAGCACTGGAGATTCGGATGGGAAGGCTGGTGAGATGACTGGCCCAAACGGAATCCCTCTGATGTAATTTGGTCTTGTGGCATGTACCTCCTCTTCCTGATACTGTTCCTTCCTTGCGTCATTGTTGCCACAATTAGCAGGACAACAGGAGATGAGTGTCAATTCCCACAGTTGTGTTCCAGTAGCGTGGATAAGACTCCGAAGGGGTCTGGCTTGATGCCATGGTGTTTGATTTGCAATGCACAATGGAAGTGGTGCTGGGGAGGGGGAGGAGGGGTTATTTCAGCAGGACCCCTTGATCTGCCCTTAATCTGGCAGTGACTAAACCAAACAACAAGGAAGAAATAAACAGAGGAAAGGAGGCCTGGCTTATAATGGGAAATGAGGGGATATGGACCCCATGAATAGTTTCAGCCCAGGCTCCAGCTCTTTCCACCTATGGAGTGGCTTCCATGTTTCTACTTGAGTGGTCTTGGAGCTCTGCCCATCGGCAGGAGAACTGTTGTCTCTCCACTGTCCCACTGGTTGGGTGGTACCCAACTGGAATTTATGACAGGCCTAAATTCTGCAGCCAGGTCCCCTGGCTTCTGCTGCAGATGGGAAATTCCATGGCAGTTGAATTTCTAGGTATTAAACTACTGAATTAGGTTCCATGCTGAGTTTATTACACCACTGAATAGGACCGTGCCTGATCCCCTCGGCATGGTGCCCTTGCGCTGTCGAGTTTGACAGGCAAGTTAGTTCATGCTGTTTGCAAACTTTCCATTTCCTGTGCTGCCTAGGTCCGTAGTGGATTCACAGAAGTGGTCCAGGGAAGGATGCTGAACGGTTTGGACCCCCGGGGCGGTGTAGCACGGGACGTGGATTGGGAGGGTGTAGTACACTGAACCCTGTTTGAGCAGCCTTTTTTGCCCCTTTGCGGATCAACAAAAACCAGTTAAACAGCGGGCTAGGCCGTTTCGGGGGCTTTTCCCCAGCAGAGATGACTGAGCAGCAAAGTTCAGACTGGCTCCAGCCGTGGGGAGATTATGGTGTGGGTTTCTGGTCCGAACTTGTCTCTACATCCCAACTTCAGAGAAGAGCTTTTTATTTAGTTCTTCCTGGTGATAACAAGACACGGGGCTGGTCAGAGGCACTGAGGGGCTGCGGACCAGCAGAGCACCCCCTCCAGGTCTGCAAATGTAAGGGCAATCTCCTCGACTGTTCTCAAGGGGGAGTGGTTAAAAATAAAGACCCGCCCCTCTCTAGGACACTAGGTTGAACTACCGGCAGCTGGAGAGACGGGATGTACGTAGATGAGAGCCCTGCTCTGGCCGGTATGATCATAGTGGTTAAGGTGACAGCCCGCGTGTCAGAAGGCAGCTTGATCCTGCATCACGGGGTGAAGAAAGGGAGCGATGGATGGGGCTAGGGCGACACGGTCAAAATCTCAAAGACCAGCCAGTCCGGTACGTTCCTGCTCCAGCATCCTGCAAATCTCCCCTCCAGCGTGGGGATGAAACTCGGCAGCTCTCATGTCTTATGCCTTGTAGCTAGGCAAAGTGCCACCTCTGTGGAGGTTTGTTCTGCCCCTTTACTCTCCCTCCAGCCCCCAGAAGGATCAGGGTTTGCCAGCTCCCTGGTACGAAAGATGCCAACCAACGATATGCAGAGCTTGCGTCTGAGCTCAGGGCTGCTTATCCCAGAGCCCCCTGGGATGTGAGGGACGTCCAGCTCTTGAATCCCTGCTGCACCTGAGGTTAGTGGGAGGAGCGGCCCATGCCAGGTACACTGGCTAGACCAGTGTGGTGTATTTCTATTGAAAGCCCTGGGCTGAAACCAAACCTGAGCGGGAGAGCAGCGGGTTCTCCTCCCACTGCAGCAGCACAACACCTTGGCTTATGTAAGAGGGTTACATAACCTGGTTTGAGGAACGTCGAGCCGTCCTGGATGATTAGCCGGGCAGCCTAGTGTTTATGACCTGTCCTGTAATGCCACTGCAGGACAGCTACTCGGGTAACGAGCTGAGAGAGAGCCTTCCGCGCTGGTCATCGCCTGTGCGAGTGATAAACCCCAGCAGAGGCCGTGGGCCCCTCGCACATTGGTGCACTCCTCAGGCGTGCCGCAGGCAAATGGTTCAACCTGAGCTCTGTGCCCGTGACATAGCGGCACAGACTGAGGTTAGGTTAAAGTGGTTGTGTGGAATTGAACCGGACGAGGAGCAAAATTGCCCTTACCAAGGTGAGACAGTGAATAAACAACTGGGATTTGACCCAGCCAGCCGAATACGTTCCTTACTCCAGGCACATGGGGGACAAGAACTCTGTGTGGCAGGGGTACGGCTAGTCTATTTTAGTCTCTTCTCTATGGGGCGGACCCATAGTCCAGTTAAGCCACTGGAAGGACTCCCCTTGACTTCAGTGGGCTTTGGATCACGTGTTCAGAGCACTAGTCTGGGACTAAGAAGAGCTGGGTTCCATTCCTGGCTCTGCCACTGGCCTGGGTGGGTGACCTTGGGCAAGCCACTGCCTCGCTCCATGCCTCAGTTTATCCACCTGTAAAATGGGGATAGTGATACTCAACCTTGTTTGTAAAGTGCTTTGAGATCTATGGATGAAAAGTGCCGTATTAGAGCCAGGTATTATTATTTGGGTGTGGGTGTTAATTTGCATCCTTTCTCTGTTTACATGTTGAAGAGCTATTGATTACCTGTCTAATCTATACAGCCTTCTTTGTGGATCAGCTTCAATCCAGAAGGAAAGTGCTAAGTGAATCCCAGCTCAAGTTATTGAATTCTGCCTTCATAGATTCCAAGGCCAAAAGGGACCGTGGCGATCATGTAGTTAGACTTCTTGTATGACAGAGGGCAGAGAACCTCTCCAAAATAATTTCTACAGCAGATCTTTCAGAGAAAAACATCCAATCTTGATTAAAAAATGACAGTGATTAAGAATCCACCGTAACTCTTGGTAATTCGTTTCAAAGGGTAATTACCCTCATTGTTAAAATGTACACCTTATTTCTAGGCTGCATTTATCTAGCTTTGATTTTTCAGCCATTGGATTGTGTTATAACTTCTGTCTGCTAGATATCAAATAATTGTTCCAAATGTAGGTACGTAGAGATTGTAATCAAGTCACTGCTTAACATACAGCTCCTGCAGTTTCTACGGCTCTCGTCCTAAAATGATTGTTTAGTGTTGCTGTGCACTGTTAAACAGTTGTCATGTTTCACCCCAGCAGTGGCTGCATTTCAGCGCTGGGTAATGTGTTATCTGTGTATGGTTTGTACAGCGATTTGAGTTGGCAAAGTGCTTTGAGGTCCCTCAGGAGATAAGCTGCTGTAGAAATGCAAATTCATCCTCATCATACGAATCTACTTTGATTTCAGTGGGCTTTGGATCAGGCCCTTAAAGAGAGTAGCTCCACCTCTTCCTGTGATTCCAGATCTCCTTAGTCTACTAGGATGACAGAGGTTCTTGGTCCCTTTCTCCTGGGATTTTATCCCCCAGCATACCGAGGACTCAGATGGATTTTCCTGGATGGTTCATCCTGCTCATGCAGCTTCTCTTTAGAAAACACATTCTGTTGTGCAGCACCCAGCTTCTCATTGCTTGTAGTTCAGATTCCACGTGTCCATCTGCTCCAGCTCTGCACCAGGGTTAATCACAAGGACAGAGTTTCAGTCCCCAAAGAGGAGACTGTGTCCCATCTGGATCCTAACCCTCTGGGCTCCCTGGTTTGCCAGAGCTCTCTTGCCCCCATGAGAAGGATTGGGGGCTGGCAGAGGGAATAAAGGGCAGCCACCTGAAGGTCCCGACCCATCTGTGCTGAATTTGCTTTTGTATTAGGCAGTTTTGTACCCGAGATGGAGCGTGCTAGTGTGGGACTAAACCAGAAAAAGGCATCCAACGGCAAAGGGATGGTCTGAAAAGGAGCAAAACCTCTACCCTCAGGCTGGAGTTTCTCCCCAAGATGCCCTCTCAGCCTTGCAGTTGAATCCTCCTCCCCGGTCACATCAGACCATTGGCCACAGAGCCCTCTGATACAAGCATGCGCTTTTCACAGAGGCTGACAGGTGCGCCCTTACAACAGGTTGGAATGTTGTCCCTAATGTTACCGTAGCAAGAAGAAAATGGATTGGGGAGTGTCCCCCGGCAGCTGTCCAGAGGGTTGATGGCAATTTAAAATGTGCTGTAAAAACACGCTGGGCTGGATTTTCACAACTGGTCACCTGCTAATCTCGCTGATTTCCACTGGAGTTATGGGCCCCTGGCAATTGGGCCCTTAAATCCTGGGTAGCAAGGGAAGAAAGAATTGATTACTGTTTGAATGGGATCTTTTCTTTACGCTATTGTGGCAGGGCAGGAAGTAAACATCCTTATTTTATGCATCATGTTTTTCTCCCGTTCATTGCTCGCAGCATCAGCTGTCCAGACTTTAGGGGGCCACCCGAATCCCTGGGGCCAAGGAGGAGCCCTTGAGTTCCCCTGGGATTATTTGGAGGGGTTGGTGTAAATCACATTTTTCTCATAGCTCTGAAGAACCTTGATGAAATTTGGAGCCCACTGAAGTCAAAGGGAGTTTTGTTGGTCACTAGGGTCAGGATTTCACTCACCTGTCCCAATATGACCTGCAAGAGATTTAGCAGGGCACTCATGCTTAATCAGTCACGCTGTAAAAAGAGATTAGCCGCCCCGCCCCTATCTGACCTTTGGGATGCTGCAGCCTTGTACATTGTGGCAGAGTATTTTAAGAATTGGATCCTGATTATCTCAATGAACACTTGACTCGGAGTTCATAGATCATCTGTAATGGGCCTTCTGGGGTAACATTCCACTCTCCCGTTGACAGCTACGCCAGACGCTAGGGTGAATGTGCCATGGAGCTACACAGGCATGCAATGAAATGCAGACACGTGCACAGAGAACAGTGTGAGCAATCCCCCGAGGCTGCTTCATTCTTTTCTCCTCCAGAGATTCTGCGGCGACTGCCGGGTATGTAGAATCCGTCCCTGACATAGCGTGAGACCACCATGCATAACTCATGGGAAATTGGTCTGGCCATGAAAATTGGACTGGATGGAAACCCCATCTCTCCAGCCCTGGAAGATGTACACCCTTACTGCAAGCTGAAGCACTGCTTTTGCTCGTTAATTCTTCAGAGAGAGAGAGAGAGAGAGAGAGAAACTGACTGATCGTAAAATCAATAAGTGCTCAAGAGCAGGCTCTGCAAAAACTCCTTCAAGAGTCTGCTGAGCTGGAGTCTGGCTGGCAGCATTTTCTCTGGGCCTATAAAGTCAGCCGGGCATATGGCCGCATTATATCCCAGCAGCGGTAGGCCTGTGTGACACGTGAGCTGCAGCAAGGCTCCCCATCGCTCGTGTGATAAATGTTACGTGCTGACCACTTGGCTGGCAGCTTGGCCCCTCCCACAGGTGGGTCTTGGAGGAGATGAGAGACTGGCCCCGTGTTTTATATTATTTTAATAATAACCCTCTGCAGGTCCATAGCACTTCTCCTGTAACCATCTCGCAGGGCTGGGTAAACATTAATTAAGCCTCTCAACAGGGAGGAGGTGAGTATGAGAATCCATATTTTATGGATGGAAAACTGAGGCTTAGAGAGGTTAAGTGACTTCTCTAAGGTCATGCACCTGTGTGCATGTCTAATGACACCAGCACAGCAGTTCTCCTGTTGCCTCACACACCTGCTATAAGCTTTGGACCATGCTCCCTGCCATTAGGGGCCTACGCCTCCCATAGTTCAGGTTGCACCATGATTTCCATTATTAATTCCTTTTTTTTTCTTTTTTCTTTTAACTGCACATCATTCCCTCTTTAGCTTTGTCGAATGTTACCCTCCCCCCATGCAGACTCCAGTAAGCCGATCTTCACATGGTAATCACCCTGATCACATACGCAGGGTCCCAATCCGTTACTCCACATCAGTGGAAAGTCTCCCACTGATTTCACTGGGTATCGGCCAAGGCCTGCATTGGCCACCAGTTCTTCAGACTGGGGCCAATTCCCAGTATCGACAAGGCCTTAGGCTCCGGCTGGAGGATATTTGGTGGTGGGGGTAGGGAGGAGTTTGAAAAGAACAAATTAAGATGCTTTTGTTGTTCCGTTTTGTCAAAGGTTAACATATATTTGCAAAATTAGTGACTGTCCCAGTGTGGCTTGTGGCCCAACGGGGACCTATGGAGGCTTTCCTGGTGGTCTTCAGAGAGAATGCTGGCATCAGGCACTGGGGCGAGGCTGGCCAGGGGGAGCAGTGGGCCCACAAAGGGATCTCTCTTTCTTAAGATGCAGATGCTGGAGGATGGCAATGGCAGCGTAAGCCTGTTTGGTGTCTGGCCTTTCCAAGCCCTCCTGTTCCGAACTCGCAGAGGGGAGCTCTGAACAGCGCAGGCCCACACGGATTGTTTGAGGCTGGGAAGCTGTCTGGGTTGTGGGGACCATTGCTAATATTATTGAATACCAACACGACAAAATTGCAATAAACCTCGTGGAGGTGTGAGTGGCACTCCCTCTGCTCAGCCGCTGAAAGTGGGGGCACCTTATTTGCATGGGCTCTGTATTTGCATGAGTACAATTAAGTACTCGGCATCTTGCGTAAGCACGCTAGGAGCTGAGCATGATGGGAAATGGCCAAGATGTCTAGTATTGCGTCACAAATCACTTGAGTGTTAACTGCAGGGGCAAGGAAATGTCGTCCGTCGACTGTGTGAACAAATGGCAGCAGAACTGTGTTTAGCGTCTTCTCGTGAAAAATTCACTCTCATCTAAATGGAGTCAACAAGGCAGTGGCATACCGAGGGCCCCAGCGGCCAGGGGCCAAACCTACATGTGCATGCCCCCCACAGGTCTCGTGCTCTTCCTCCCCCGCCCCACAGGACAGGAAGGGTCCTGGTGCCACCCCCCCAGCTGCTCTGGAGATGAGGAGGTCCGTACCTGTGGGAGTGGGCGTCTGAGGCTTGGGGAGGGGGTCTGAGGCTTGGATCTACCGCGCCCGCACTTACCCGCTGCGTGGTGCCCACCTCTTCCACAGAAGCTACTCAACCTGGGGGAAGGGAGGCCTGGGATGGCTCTTCACGATGTGCAGCGGGGGGAGGCGCTGAGGGGCTTCTCTCAGAGCCTCCTGTGCTCCCCGCTCATCATAAAGGCTGGCCTGGCACTTACGCACTGCTCCAGTCCCACAGCCTGGTGCTGGCTTGGATGGGGCGACCTCACCACCCTGGCCTGGCAGGGCGGGGGGCGGTGCGCCGGGCTAACCCTTCACAACGTGCATGGGGCAGGAGACTCTGCACCCCTCAGAACCTCTTGTGCCCCCCACCCATCATGAAGGGATGGCCCAGTGCATGCTCCCTGCCACTCCAGCCCAGTGCTAGCTTGGATGGGGTGACCTCACCCCTTGCCCCCCCCCCCGGCTTGGAGGAGGTGCCAAGCCAACCCTTCATGCCGTGTGAGGAGGGAGGCACTGAGGGGCGCTCCTCATAGCCTCCTGCAGCCCCCGCCTCTTGTGCATGGTGAAGGGCCGGCGTCCTTCCACAGCAGGTGCCCGGGGGCCTGGCCCTCCTCGCCCCTCACCTCCGTACACCAATGCAGCAAGGGTGGCAGATGGATGTTCCAGCATTGTAAGGGCAGAAGGAGGGGTTGAGAAGTCTTCTGGTGAGGTTGCACTAGCCCTGGCAAAGGGCTACCCTGAGGCATGGATAGACTATCTCCTCCCACTGTTAAAAGGTAGAATTACTTCTACCTTTTTTTTTTGGTTGTTGAAAAGCAGGGACATTGCTCCTGTGTCAGTAGAAGGTTTCCCATGAATGAGAACTGTCAGCTGAAACTCACAAAGCGCTGAAATCGCTACAGGAAGAGGGAAACCTTGATAGACTGATAAGAGCCAACAGAGAGGTCCTGGCGAGGCCCAGAGGCGACAGCAGGAGCCAGCAGCGATTGGTGCCTGCAGACAGCAGGAACCAGCAGCAGGGACTCGGTGAGGCCTGGAGGTGGCAGGAGGCAGCAGCGGAGAGGACTGGTCAAGCCCACATCTGGCAGCAGCCAGCAGAAGGGGAATGGTTGATCCCCCCCCAACCAAAAGGTGGACACTGCAACTATGACGGTCAGTGGGGCAGGGGAAAGCGAGAAGGGAGAGGAAAAGGATACGCCCCACGTACTCTGGGGTGGGGTGGGTTCAGCTCATTGTGTTCATAAATTCTGGTGGCACTGTTTTCCCAAACCCGTGCTGTTTTGCTTCCTTCCTTTTATTAAAAGGTTTACTTTCTACACTCAGATTCTGCTTGCAAGAGGGGAAGTCTTGCCCTTTGGGGGCGCCCAGGGGGTAGTGTGTGATTTACCAGGTGGCTGGGTGGGGGCTCAAGCTGGTTTGGTGTTGTATCATTGACAAGAAGCCCTAGATATCGAACCCGACCCTTTGCTGCCGCTGGCTCTGTCTGGCAAAAGGGTTCCAGAGGATATGCATGCAAGGTACCGATGGACAAGTCATGATTTGCTAAGATTGATGAGCGTGTTTATATGCACGTATCGCTTTTGTATTATACGTTCTAAATATGTCTGGTATCTTTGTATTTCAAACTTGGGCTGTGTTTCTCAGTGACCACCCCCCCACCGGATGACAGCAGCACTAACCCTGCTTGTGTCAATGGCCCATTAAAGGAACTCAACTGTACGATGAATCCAGTGAAAGAATCCGAGGGCTGCACCTCAGGGAGTCACCAGGACATGTAAGAACATGCCTGTGCTCAAGGGGACTCTGAAGCTTTTCCGTGCCATGTGCTGTGTGGCTGTGTTAGGGACAAGTCAAAAGGACATAAAAGGCAGCTGCACCACAACCATCTCCATCTTGTCTTCCTTCCTGCTTCCTACCTCTGGATCAACTCCTCTACAGCTGAAGCTTTGAAACAAAGGACTGAGACCCATCCAGATATTGAATGTACACCAGAGGGACTGTACAAGCCTGCAAACTCCATAGTTCTGCTAAAAATCTGATCTATATGGACTTGGAAGTCAGGTGTATTATCTGATTGCTTTGACCATTTAACCTCTCTCTTCTTATTTGTTTCTTTCCTTTGGTAATAACCCTTTTGTTTAGTTACTAAAGGATTGGCTGGCAGCGTGGGGCTTTGAGTAAGATCCAAACTTGTATGGGTCTGGTAATGTGATTGACCCTTTAGCTAAAGGGAACAGAGTTTTCGTATCTTCTCTCTTTATTGGGCCTGGTTGCTAACTGAAGGCCAGAGACTGAAATGCAATAAAGAGGGCTGTGTAACTTCTTGTCTTTAGCTTCTTTATAACCCATGTAGAGGAATCAGGAGCCCTGTTTGTGACTGGTTGATGGCTAACACTGAAGTCAGATTAGTGCTGGGAGAATCTGCTCTCCTTTTGCACCCTGAGTGCCCTGACCTTGGCGTTTTCAGGTGGCCTACCCTAGGTGCAGAGGGGTCACGGAGGGATTTCTGATCTTGCGAACTAACTGGTTCTGCGAGTGTGGCTGTGCTGATGGAAGAACTGGTTGATGGCTTGTCAGTTAACCTTTTAGTTGCCGGTGCGCCTCTAAGCTGTCATGTAAAAAAGTGCTTTTTGAATTGCAGGAAAATCTGGGGTAACCCCAGTCGCAGGTCAGGCCCCGTCTGGCTAGGTGCTGTACACACACAATGGAAGGATGGCCTGCCCCCAGGAGCTTACAGTCCAAGTGTATGATGAGGGACAACAGGTGGATGCAAAAATGGTAGGTTGTTATCCCTTATCCATTTACAAGAATGTCAATTGCCCAAATGCGCTGCTGTGGGGTGTGTACAGTGGAATGGGGAGCCTTTGGGAAAAGACTAGAGTGTCACTGGATCCCAGCAGAGGTAGCCGGGCTGTAGTGTCATTGAAGGGAGAGACTGTGAGCACCTGAGTTCCTGGAAAGCTGGTGAAGGGAGGCTGGGAAGCTGGGAGGCTTGAGAGGAGGGAGCCTGGAAGCTGAGAGAAGAGAGGCAGCCGTCTTCTGATCTGGAGCAGCTGTAGGGAATGGCAGAGTGCAAAGGCAGCCTGCAGTTCTTCCACTGCAGCAGAAAGGCGGGTGTTGGCCGTGTGATGTGTACAAACACGGGGACAGACTAGAGGCCAGGATTCCAGATGCCGAGAGGGGCTCTTTGGCATGCAGTCAGACGTCCTGCCATAAGGAATGGCTCAGTGCATTGGCTTGCCACCTCCGTTCCCCTGTTCACTGTTGGCCAGGGTGCTGCCACCACCCTCCCCTTTCCTGCTTCGGTGCATGGCTGAGATCCGGAGCTAGAGAGCGGACGTCCAGCTGTGCTGTCTCTCCCCACGCCTCGGTTCTCTAAACCCCGCCAGGGCCTTGGGATTAGGGATAAGCATAATTCAGCTCACCGGCAGTGCTATGCAGCTGGAGTGGCCATGAGGAGTTGCTTTCGCTTCTGTGAGCTTGTGCCAGGCGGCTTGTAGTCCAGAGAGCTGGAGGGCTGTGCTACTCAGCCATGTAGGGAGTGAATGGAAGAATGGGACCAGTGTTGGGAAAACGAGAACACCGTACGTAGACAAAAGGGAGAGCTGGCTTCCGCCTACTTCTCTATGGGAACCCGGTGGGCATTTTTGTCTGAACAATGGCTCCTCTGTTGTTGACAAAAGGGGGTAGGATGGGGAGTACAAAGGATCCATTTTTCAGCCTTGTGTATATGGTGACTTTGTGGTCGAGTTGATCCCAGGATATTCGTGAGACAAGGTGGGGAGGTAAGACCTTTTACTGGACCAACTTCTGCCGGTGGGAGAGATCTGAAGGAGAGCTCTGTGAAAGCTCCAAAGCTTCTTTCTCACCCCAACAGAAGTTGCTTTAGTAAAAGACGTTACCTCACCCACCTTGTCTCTTCTTTGTTTGTGGGCATTTATTTGTTCTTTCAGTGTGACCTTACACATTTGACGCAGCTGTAAAGTGAAGCAGTGAATAAACATAGAAGTTACTGAGTGGGCTAAGCTTATCTCAGCTACACTTGGAACTGGGCAAACAGTGGCAAAAAGCATGCACAAACATTTACTCATAAAAGGAAAACCACCAATTTGCTTTGGTCCTCACTGCCCCTCCTAGTCACTGTCTGAACTTTCATACACGCAAGTCAGTGTTTGCAGAAAGGGAGAGTTTCGCCTGAGATTATAGTCCAGCCCCCTACGCACAGCATGACCTCTCAAGGCCCCTTTCGGTTCTGTGATTCTGTCGATAGCACTTACATGGTCCCCATTTCCCCATGAGGAAAGCAGTGGATGTGATATACTTTGACTTTAGAAAAGCTTTTGATACAGTCTCCCACAGTATTCTTATCCGCAAATTAAAGAAGTATGGGTTGGATGAATGGACTATAAAATGGATGGAGAGCTGGTTAGATCATTGGGCTCAACAGGTAGCGATGAATGGCTCCATGTCTAGCTGGCAGCTGGTCACAAGTGGAGTGCCTCGGGGTTGGTCCTGGGGCCGGTTTTGTTCAACATCTTCATTAATGATCTGGAGGAGGGGGTAGATGACACTAAGCTAAGGGGAATGGTAGTTACCCTGGAAGGTAGGGATAGGATACATAGTGACCTAGACAAATTGGAGGATTGGGCCAAAAGAAATCCGATGAGGTTAAACAAGGACAAGTGCAGAGTCCTCCACTTAGGATGGAAGAATCCCATGCAGAGCTACAGACTGGGGACCAACGGGCTAGGCAGCAGTTTTGCAGAAAAGGATCTGGGGGTTACAGTGGATAAGCAATGAGTCAGCAGTGTGCCCTGGTTGCCAAGAGGGCTAATAACATATTGGGCTGCATTAGAAGGAACATTGCCAGCAGATCGAGGGAAGTGATTATTCCCCTCTGTTTGGTATTGGTGAGGCCACATTTGGAGTACTGTGTCCAGTTTTGGGCCCCCAACTACAAAAAGGATGTGGACAAGTTGGAGAGAGTCCAGCAGAGGGTAACAAAAATGACAAGGGGGCTGGAGCATGAGACTTATGAGGAGAGCTGAGGGAATTAGGCCTGTTTAGTCTGCAGAAGAGAAGAATGAGGGGGGATTTGATAGCAGCCTTTAACTACCTGAAAGTGGGGGTTCCAGGGAGGATGGAGCTAGGCTGTTCTCAATGGTGGCAGATGACAGAACAAGGAGCAGAGGTCTCAAGTTGCGGTGGGGGAGGTCTAGGTTGGATATTAGGAAAAAGTTGCTCACTAGGAGGGTGGTGAAGCACTGGAATGGGTTACCTAGAGAGGTGGTGGAATCTCCATCTTTAGAGGCTTGACAAAGCCCTGGCTGGGATGATTTATCTGAGGTTAGTCCTGCTTTGAGCAGGGGGTTGGACTAGATACCTCCTGAGGTTCCTTCCAACTCTAAACTTCTACGATTCTCTGATTTCTGTAGTAACGGAGTGCCTGCCCATCTTGAACACACTGTTGTCCATTTTTCACCTGAGTGGTTAGTCAAAGTTCAGGGCTCTGGGGATGCTCTAGTTGGAAGTTGAAGTGGATAGAGTCTGGCATTTTCTTTTGTGCAGTCTTGTTTGTTTACGAGGAATGTACAAAGTTCTGCTTCTCCGAATGCAGGAGGGATCAAGAACAAAGGGAGCAGTGTCTTAGCTTCCAGCCCCACAAAGTCTCTCTGTTGCTTTTTCCAGGATCACACTGAGCTCAGAGGCTACTACCTGGCTTCCTTGTTTTTCCCCTCTGCCTCTCTCTCTCTGTGCAGCCTGTCCTCAGTTTCTCATTGTTCTCTCTCTCGCACACACCATCCTCCCATAAACCCCGAGTCCACTAACACAGCAGACTACTTAGCAGGTTCTCACAACCCCATTTGTTTTAGCCGGTGATAGGGAAACTTCTGATTAACTCATGCTGACAGTTACGTTAATTGAAGGGTGTATTCATGTCCCATCTCAAAGAGATTTGTGATCCAAGCAGTTAATAGCACCTGGCAGCTCCTCATAAGTATTTATCCTCACAGCACCTGTGAGAGGCTGGGCTGTGGTATTAACCCCATTTTACAGATTGGAAACTGAGGAACAGACAGTGTGACTTGCTCAAGTTCATGCAGGAAGCCCGTGCTGGAGCAGGACGTTTAACCTAGATCTCCCAAGTTCCCAGCTAGTGCCATAACCATTGCAGCACCCTTTGAGACTAGTGCAAGTTGTTTGCACAAAGCATTTGGCAAATCATTTCGAAGGAACAAACACATTCCTGAAAGCTGAAGTGTGTTTGAGGATTATCTTGTGCGGTGGACTAGATACGCTCTCTCCAGGTGCCTCTATCATATCACCTGAAATTACGAACAAATTACTTATGGCCCAGCAAAAGAGATTCAAGGAGGGTTTCTTTAACCCAGATACAGCTCAGCTGCTTGGTGCTCCAATAGATAGCTTCCCAAGAGGGGGCATTATATGTGACGAGAGAGCTCTTAAGGGGATGTAATAGAATGTTAAACACAGCAGCAGGCTATGCTATCCATGTTTGATTTTCTACCTGAAATGTGATGAAAGACATGTTATGATAGATGGCCACCACTGGGAAGCTTTCTAGTATGGGTGGTATGCTTGTGTATAGGGAAATATCTAGGAACATAGAGACCTCTACTTTCAGAAGTGCTTGCTAGGAGCGTGCAGTGTATGTGGGAGCAGGAATAAAATCTGAATGATGCATTGTCTTAGCTTTCTCCTGTCTGACCCTTGAACACTGAACATCAGACTGGAATCTCCGTTGCTGGTGGTTTTTAAGAGCAGATTAGACAAACACTCATCAGGGATGGTCTAGATAATACTTAGTCCTGTCTTGAGTGCAGGGGGCTGGTCTAGAAGACCTCACTAGATCCCTTCCAGTTCTATGATCAGGTAACACCCTTTACCAAGGCACTGGAAGCCTAATTAACATCCAAAAGGAAGAAAGGCAGCAATGCCTGGGAAGGGGGGTGGGGGAGAAGCCATTAGTTTTGGCTGGGCCAAGAACAGGTGCACACAAATGAGTAATTCCCTTTACTTTGAGCTTCTAAGCAGAGAGAGGAAGTCCATTATTAGCTGACACCTCAAAAGAGACTTTTGAAATTTAACCCTGGGAAGGGAGAAGGGATGGATGACAACCAGTTTATTCATGGCAACAAGTTGGTACAAAGAACATGCAATAGCTATTGTGTCAGGTTGTTCCATAGGCTGAGGCAAGCAGATCTCAGTGGAGCATATGCTAATACCGGCTCACAGCTACTGACTTTTAAGGGTTCAATGATGATGGCTAATGAGCAGAACTAAGGATATGTTTACACTTCGAGCGGGAGATTTGTGATTCCCACCTAGAGGGGACGACTTAGCTCTCATCAACCCAGTGCACCACAAATGGAGTGTAGCTACAGCTGTGCAAGAAGCGGGGTGGGCTAGCCACCCCAAGTACATGCCTAGGGGCTCAATGAGAACTAGCCCAAAGATGTCTCCTGAGCTGGGAATCACCCCATAGCTGGAAGTGTAGACGTCCCCTAAGCAAGGAGGATATTTTGGCCTGGGGGATAGAGACTCTGAAGATCAGGTAGACTTGCACAGCCTCTGGAACAGACTCTGAGCGCTAGCAACATGAGCGATAGAGATAAGGCTGTTTTTTGTAAATTCAAGGGTTTGGGGTCAACTTTTCCTGGGCAAAGGCGGGGAGTTAGCGGCCTCAGTAGGTTTGGTCTATTGTGTTACTTTTTTAATATGGAACTTGCTGCTTTTTCCTAATAAACCTCATGGGCCAAACCCTCTGCTCACGGAAGCCGGTGCTGGTTCCACTGGTTCCAACGGAATGGAAGCCAATGGAGCTGTGGTGATTTACCCTGGTGGAGGATTTGGCCCTGTTTTGTTTAAGATCCCTGTGGTGTTTAGGAATATTCTTGTAGAGGTGTCTTGGAAGATGTAAATGAACGGTTGGTAATTAAAGGGAACCTGGAGCCCAAGTCTACTTAGGGTTCTCGGTCAAAGGCGTGTGGGAGGAAATCTGTTCTAAATCACTACTAGAGCAGAGGGCATGTGCAAAGGCTAATCTTGCTGATCAAACAGTTTGAGGGTCCCAAGGTGCCATCCACCACCAGAAAAAAGACCATGTCTCTCTAATAAGCGGTTTGCTGTGAACAGTTCACCCAGCTCTAGTTATATCAAGGGCCATTTCATTTAAGTCGGTAGCGCTACTCCAGATTTGCACCAGTGAAACTAGATTAGAATCTGTCCCAGTGTCCCAGGGACAAATACAGGCGTGATGTAAATGGTGATATAAATTCCATGTTGGGTGTAAGCTGCTGCGTAGTGTAATTTCCAGCATGTTGTCATTCAGTGAGTGTCACTTGTATGGCAAAGGGGTGGAGACTAGCAGGAAAAGCCACTAAGAGAAGGACGTGAACTAAAGCTTACATCACAGCATCCTCAGCATTCCTGAGGCCACAGCCAACCCATCTGTAAGCAGTTGCAACTCCTGTTGATTTCGATGCCGTGGGAGTTTGCCAAAGTAAAAATAGATTAATGCCTCGAGGATTTGGCCCAGTATCTATATAGGGCTATACACATGCCTGGTGCTTTACAACAGAGAAAGCGGGGGGGAAGGGTAGCACAAAACCACTGCCTCAAAGAGCTTAAAAGACTCAGCACAGAACAAACACATTGGGGCCTATCCTGATCTCCAGTGACACCTGTAAATCTGGAATAAGGATGTGCAAGTGAGTGGCTTAACATGAGCATGAGTGAGACCAGAATCTGCCCCAGCGAGGCTAATGATCGGTCTAGTTCAAACACTTCACTCGGGACATTTGAGTCCATATTGCTGAAAGGACAGGGTGCTGGCTAACGTTCTGAAAGCATCTCCTGACCATGTGTCAGGTCGCCACGTTCGAGCTGCCTGGAGTGAGATTAAAAAAATAAAAGGTCAAAAGTTTGGTGTGAATTCCATGCTTGAGTGACAGTTTCTTGCTTTATTTGATTGATTGATTTTTGTGCACATCAGATCTTCAGAGAGGGATACAGAGAAAAACCACTCATCAACAGGAGAGTGAGAGAGGCTCATGGCCGTGGTACAGATTTTCCTGCCAAGCTCCTCTCTTCACTGGCTCCAGTCTGCAATGGAATTTCAACTATGTTATGTTATGGGGCCAGGCTCCAAGAGGCTGGACGGCTAAGCTTGGACTTTATGTGAGACGCTCACATAAAAAAAACACCTGCTACAGGTCAGCAACAAATCCTTACTGAGTGCTCATATTCTATAGGAAGAGCTTCTGCTGGGAGCTAGCACAGCTAGCTACCCCCCCCTTGCTTGATTGGGGAGGGGGTATGTGTATGGCAGCTGAAGGAGGTGCATTGAATCAGCTTTCCTCAGCAGTTTCCACCTGCTGGGCTCCTATGAAGTTTAGGTAGGAACACAGCACTAATCCCTGATTGTTAGCTAGCCCACGTAATCTGTAGACCTCACAGCACTTCACAGAGGTGGATGGGTATAATTATCTCCATTTTCAAGCTGCCCTTCCCTGGTGGGACCTACTGCAGCACAAGTGCCCACTGCCCTACCTTGGGGTAAATGCCCTCTGGGACACAGACCCCTCCCCACTGGCACAGGAAGGTACATATGGCACCTCCCTGCGTGATTGGGGTGAATTGAGTTGATCAGCTATTGCACACAGACTGAGAACTTATTATTTGTATCACAGTAGTGGCCAGAGACCCGAGCCTCAATGTGGTAGGCGATGCACAAAAAGGCCTCTGGAGAGCTTACAATCTAAGCAGGATACAGTCAGCACGGTGCCATTGATGTGTGGGAATTGCCAGTGAGACTAATATGAATTCCATCCATGTGGGGGACAAATGTGAGCGTGTGACCCCCCCCCACTGAATTCAGCAGAGTTTGACTGATATAAGTGAGGGAGATTTCAGGCCACTGCACATCTTCCCCTCCAAGGCATGAAGGTGAGCGTGAGAGGGCACTGTGCAAGTCATAGGGTTAAGTCGGGCCCAACCCATTTTTGTTTCCCCAAGTCAGGCACATGGAAGCAAATCCTCCTGATTCAGCTGACTCCTTAAATTGGCTTGCCAGGGTCAGCAGGAGTTGGAACCGTGTGGGCTGTGTAATACCCAAGCGAGGGCACAAAATGTGGGGCAAGATCATTTTGACTTTCAACGCCCACAAGTCTCTGCCACACCTGCTTAGAAAAATAGGTTTTAAGGATTGTCAGCTGGAAGCAACATGGTTTTGTGCTGTGACACCCAGCACTAATGGGAGGCTTGTCACTATCTTCAATGGAGCCTAAATACCCTATGCAGGCACTGGGAATGCAAACAAGGAAAATTCCTATAGACTCAGGCATGTATGTATTTAGACTTCTGGATTGTCCCTATCCATGCACCTGTGCAGTGCAGCATAAAATATACATACCAAGTGTCACTTCACTCTGAGGGCACATTCATCATCCTTCCACACCCGCCAGCCATCCCCCCTCAACCTACTCATCCCCTTGCAGCCCATCCCCTTGGAAAACCCAGCTTTCCACACCCAGAAAATAGACAGGACTTGCACATGCATGTCCTGTCAGCATCCTGCGTTCCATCATAACCAAGGGCGGTAAGTTCCAGAGTCAAAGACCTTCCACTGCTTTTCCCCCCCAGTCAAACATGTCTAGGAATTCTATGGTGGTTTTTTTCTCCTTGCCTCAGAGTGGAAAAACGTGAAGACACCTTTTAGAAGGGCAAATTCTTCCTTCCTTTTTCTGGGTCACAGCTGCAGGGGTCCCTGCACAGTCCCTTTCTGCACTGGCTGAAATATCTGAGTGGTCTCCAGTGTATCCCTGTGCAGCACATGCCATCATCCAATCTGTGTCATGTCTAGTTTACTTCCCGCTAACCCATTCTCCACCCATCTCTTGTCTTATTTATTTTTATGCAGTTGCTTTTGGGGAGCTCTTTGTTTGGTGCTGCGAGTGCTCCCCAGTGGTGCTCTCGTCCTTTAGGGGCTGAGGAGTCAGAGGAAATATTCCCTGCACATTACTATTTTCGGTCCATGGAAACCATTAGCATTATATCATGGTGAATCTTCCCAGTTCTCTGGAACGGTATCACTTTAGCCTGAGGGAGCATGCCAGACTCTGTAAAATGAACACCTTCATCCTGAGAGCTTGGCTTTGGGGACAGATTTATCCTCCGTGGCACTTACCTAACAGAATGAGCTGAACGAATAACGGTATCTGGTTATCTTTCTCTTTAACACATGGCATATATGAAGAATGCCCTGTATCCCTTTATTGCTTGCCCCTGGAACCAGAACCCCTGAGAGTTTTCCTTTAAATCGCCTAGCAACTTCAAAGCTCCCAGAGCTTTTAGAAATAACGATAGCAGAGCGTAATAAACTGGCTTAGTGCATGTGATTGTGTCTCCCTCTAGTGGCTGGTTTTATAGGCCATAATAGTCTACTGCTTTATCACAGCCTAAGGGGTTCTTTAGTTCCAGACGTGTGACTTTGGTCTCTGTGCATGTGTGGAAGTATGCAGTCTTTCATTTTTTTTCACTGGCAAGCTGTATATCAAAGTACAACCTAGGTCAGTGGTCTCCAAACTCTGGTCTGTGGACAGCTGGCTGAGCACATGGTACTGGCCTATCCTTGGTTCCAGCTGCTGCATTGTATTAGAAGCTAAGTAAGTGCTTTTCTAGTGGCACTTTTCCATTAATAATTGTAGTTGCCACATGGATGTTAGGGGATCTCAGATGGGAGAGAAGCTGGTCCATGTGATTGTAAACGGGATGGGAAGTGGCCTGTGGGAAGATCTGTCTGGTAATATGTGTTCCACATGATGAATGAGGTTTGGGAATTGCTGTATAATGCCAAACAGAGTAGACTCAACTCTTCTGAGATGTCAAACTTCAACGTATGTATTGACCGATGTTTTTGAGGGCCTGGCAGATAAAACACTAAATGCCAGCCCTGGTGAATTGTTGTGTCTCTGTATCTCAATGGGAAAATCCTGTTGGTACATGAGTGGAAAAAACATTCTCAGTTATATGCAGTTCACTGCTCAAACCCTAAGCAAAAAGGATGGCCAAGGTGGTAGAGCAGGGGCCATCGATCTTGTAGACCCAAATTCTTCTGATAATGAAGGATAAGATCTATTTCGCCATCCTTGAATTATTTCTTTCCACGTACACCATTGTGTTATACATCACAGATTGTTACATGGTAGCTATTGTACTCCGGTGCAAATAGCCACCTTTCATACTGACGAATCACCCAGACGGCATGTGCCAGATGATATGTATGGTGAGCTGTCTTGCTTTCTTCTCAAGAACTTTTGGAGGTCAGTGGGGAACAGTTTGAGTAAGGTAACTAATGCTTCTATTAACGTATCCTTCTACTTCATTCGACTTCAGGATATAAATGAAATAGCATAGGCAAAGAACTCCAGTCATTTAGTTATGCAGCTTTATCAGAAGAGAGAGACATTTCAATTCTAGATAGGCCTGAACCACAAACCCCAGGATATGAATAATTCGCAAACCCTGAGGAAGGTGAGATCTGGATCCAAAGGTTGTGGTTGGCATTGTTGGGCTGAATTCGAACCCTGGATCTGAACAGGGAGTTCAGAGAGAGTGGGAGAGACTGGACAGAGTGGTGGGAGTGATTGAGACCATGTGTGGAGGAGCCAGATCAAGGCTGTTGAGGGAAATGGAGACATTAAAGGGCATGGAGAAGCAGCGGTATCAGGAAGGTCGTCAATATGGAAAATGAAGTTTCGCATATGACGATGGGGGACTGAGGTGAGAGGAAGAAAGTGAATCCATCAGGCAGCGAAGATGGCAGAAAAACCGAGGAAGAGGAGATGGGTGGAGGGGTAGATAATGCCTCCTGAAGGGAGAGGGCAGAGGAGATCAGCATGGTGGGATGTCCAGTGAAGGAGGGAGGAGGAAGAAGAGAAGGGTTGGAAATGGCAGGAGAGTGAGACAAGGAATCCAGTGCCAGCGGCCAAGGCAATCGGTGATGAAGAGGTACCAAAGGATGTTGAATGGATGCTGAGTCAGATGGAGAGTACCAGGGTTAGGCAAGGGGAAAGGGAGGAGATAGCAGGAGATAAAGAGGCCCTGGATCAGTGGCAGATTTTCAAGGGTGGAGCAGGGAATCTGGAGGAAGAAGGAGAGTGACTGGGTAATACAACGGCGGCAGGGCTACGCTGTGATGGGCAGAGAAGGTGGCGTGGGAGGAAGAGACGATGGGAATGAAGGGTGGACCAGGGTTAAGAGAGGTCTCCCCAAGGCTGAGAAGGTGGCAAGGAATGAGGTGGAGGTGATAGGAAGGTTTGAGAGTGAAGGGTGGAGGTTGGACAGCACGTGAGAGCAGAGGAGGGGGGCGGGGCGATGGAGGTGTGACATGGAGAGGAGGTGATGGACTGCAGAAGAGGATGGAGGCAAGGAGATCAGTCATGGCTGGAGAGGGAAGTGGCGGAAGTGGAGTTGCTCGTTAGAGGCACAGATTAGCAGTAGTGTGAGTCAGACCCTTCTAAACCTGCTCTGGAAATGATGGACTAGACGAATGTGTCTTTGTCCCCCTCTAGTGGCTGATCCACATTAGATGTCAGTGAGGCAGCTTCAGCTGCTGTCTAGCAAATTTAATCCTTCAGTTCACATGGGAGAAACTCATGCTTTCAGCTCTTAAGGCCCTGAGTTCAATCCCCATTGTCGGCTGCTTTGGAGTGCTCAGTTACATTGGTACTCGATTAGAGACCCCTAGGAGAACACCAGCCTCAATACTGAGACAATACCTGCGTCTTCTTGATTCTCACTAACCCAAGCGCTTGCGTATCTCAGGTTAAACTTGCTAATCAGCCTTTTCCGTTTGCAGCTCTTATTAATACGCGTATCCTAGCCGCTAGCAAATGTTGCAACTCCTGCCCTTGGTTTCTCTGTGTGTTATTTTTACAGGCTGTTATTGGCTGGGTGAAAAGTCGTTATGGGCTGAGTTAAAACCGCGATCAAACTGCCGTGTGACCATGCTGTTCACCTAAGGCCTTGTCTACGCTAGCACTTACGTTGGCAAAACTTCTGTCACTCGGGCATGAAAAAAAAACCCCACCCGCTGAATGACGTAAGTTTTGCCGGCATAAGGGCTCATGCAGAGCTCTCCTGTTGACATAATCAAAGCAGCTCAACGAGCAGCGGTAGCTATGTCGGCGGGAGAGCATCTCCCGCCGACGTAGCGCCATGTAGATGAGCACTTATGCTGAGGCAGAGAAAGCCAAGCAGCAGCCCGTGGGCACAGAGTGACCCTGGGAAAAGCTAGAGTGAGAGCTTTTGGGTCTGTTGGCTACAGAGAGTTGGGGCTTGAAGCTCAGAAACTGCTCAGGTTTCTCCAAATGCAGGAGGAACAGAAGCAGGACTTTGTACATTCCTTGTATATAAGCAAGACTGCATCAAAGACAATACCAGACTCCCATCTGTTGCTACTTCCAACGGGAACATTCCCAGGGCTGTGAAATTTCACTGGCCACCCAGGATGAAAAGGGGCACCAAGACATGCTGATACCAGGGGTTGTGACTACAAACCAAGCTGTGCTTGGTCCATCCTCAAGGGGCCTCTTCCCAAAACCTCAAGTGCTTGGCTTGCATGCGATAGGATGCAACGATAGTCCTTGTGAACTGGGATAGCAAGGCCTCGGCCAGGCTTATGGCATTGGACTGCAGATGGTGTGGCAGCAGGCAGAGCCAGGCCCACCAAACGGCACCGGCCAGCCATAGAGAAGATTGCATGTTGCACCCTCTTTAAGGATCAGGCAGCAGCTGTGCTACCTTAAGGCCCAGTGGCTGTTGGGTGGAACTGGTCTGCCTCAATGCAGGGCCGTGGCTGTGCGCTTTAATTTGGTCCTATGTCTGCAACTGTTCTCTGTGTTCACTGGGCCCGTTTTCAAAGGTGTGTGAAGCACCTATGGCTTCCATTGCCCTCAACACTATTTGTGTGTCTCTGGAACAACTGCAGATCAGCTCAGATATTTGAGGCTGTTCTGACATTTATAGAAAATCAGGTAAAAACGCTATGGATAATAGCGATACCAGAACGGATTTTATCACAGCCTCACAAGTTAGGGGAATTCAGCCATTCCATTCAGCAGAGATTATAAACACTTTTCCAAAGAGCTTCCTGAAGCGGTTGATCTACTTAGAGGAGATCTTGCAACACGGAATTGCCAAATGCATTCGGTGCTGTGTTTAACTGTACAGCTATCGCTCCTTGCGCTGTCATTCCAATCAGATACCGGTAAACGAGGTCAGGCCCAGGCACTACTTGGAAGGAAAACCTTGAAGCTGCTGCAGGAAGCAGCACTAATGATTACCAGTAGGTGGCATTCTTCTCTTTGCATTGTTACATGGCCCTAATTCTAGGTAGGCCAGGGCTGTCTGTCGGATGAGGCATCAAACCAGTCCTTGGGACCGCTTGCGATCCCATGGCACTTTTGATGAGAGCTGGGCTGGTAAGCCCAGTGTCTGAGCCAAACTTCCTCCTGCAGTTTCATTGAATATTTTTCTCCACTTCCTGTCCTAAACGGTTGTATGATATTGCCGTTGAGATGTTAAACAGTTGCCATGTACCTCCCCAGGCGACACTGCCTGTCGGCAGTGGCCAGAGTAACCCCATGTATCCCTCCCAAGAGAGGTTGTAAAGCGCTTAGAGAGCCTGTGAAAGTTGCTGCAGAAGTACAGAGCATTCTTGTTTTATGCTAAAGCGGATCTAAGGACAATGATCAGGAAGCACAGAGGGTAAGTGATGCACAACCTTTACTCAAACAACCCCTGCCTTTAGGTGTATTCCCATTGTGCTCAGTCGCCCCAGCCCATTTTGACCACATCATTAGCACAAGGTTAGCTGACAACTTACAAGGAAATGCACAAGGTTGTATTCTATTCCCATACGAACAAAAGACCAAGGTGGTGAGTGGCAGCTAAAGACACCTAGCACATGCGTATGAGTCTTAACACACCACGTGCTTTGCTGCAGGTACCAAATGATAGGCCAGAGCGAAGCGGTCAGGTCCCCATCCAGCTTCCAGACTGGCACATGGACTGTGCAGGTTTCGGTTGTGCTCATCAACACGCCAGCTACTCAGGCCTCTCTCATCATATCATTAGGGACAGCAGGTAGTTATTACCAAGTCCCATAAATGGGCAAATAACAGGGTTTAATTCCTCCCTCCCTGGGGTGGTGGTAATTAACCCGGCATTACATTAATTACCCAAACCTGTTGGACCAAAAACATGCCCAGTTGCTTGTAAAGTTCCTTTTGACAGCAGCAGAATTCTTGGCAAAGCTATGATTCAGGGTTATTATCCCTCCAGCAACCACACTAGCAGCTGGGAAACTGACGTTGGGACTGGAGCCGGCGTGATGATGCAACAGCGTTTGCGTAGCCACTTCTCAGTTGGTAAATGGCCGGATTGCCCAACACAAGGCTTCAGAAAAATCAGAGGCTCAACCAACATAATCCGCTTTACCGGAGGCTTTATCTCCCGTCTGAACTGTCCCAACACCCCGGTCCCACAGTACGCTTCCCCGCCTTGTACAAGAGCCTTCTGGCCCTCTTCTGGGTAGCACTGTGTCCAAGCAAAAGCCAGGAAAATGTCTTGGGGTAATTCTGGGGCGTAGCTATTGTGCTGCTTCAACAGTTAGCTGGGCAGCTCCACACCAGATTCAGCTGCATCACAAACTTTGGTCTAGTCAGTCAGCTACCTCCAGAGGTCTCAGTTTCTCAGTCCCCTGAGGACGCAGCCCACTGGCTTTGAGCAGCCTGCTTTTACAAAAGTGATGCCTTTTGGCCCGATTCTTATCTCAGTTACACCAGGGGCAATCTGGAGTAACGTCATTGGAATTATTCAACTGTGACGTTGGCCTCTGGGGGAGCCACACGGAGATGGCTTAAATAGGGCAAAACTGCAAAGAATGAGGAGGCAGTCCCCTAATACCTTATGGAAGAAAAACCACCAGTATATCAAGCCAGCAACAAAACAACTTCTATAGCACCTTATCTGGTCACTTAGAAATCAAAAACGCAGTTTCCTGGAAAAAATCCAGCCTTAGGTCCTCACCCAGACAGCCAAGTCAAATATGAAGGGGATTACTAAAATTCCTTATCCGTCATATGATAAAAATAAATGTTCTACCAAACCCAAAGGATCAGACTCATTACCAAACAGGTCAATGAATAGTTCAGTTCTTATCCAAATACATGCTTAAACCAATGCTTATTACCTCACCTAATATTTATTAAAAAAGGGAATAGAGAAAAGGTTAAAAGATCATTACACATACACAGATTAAAATAAAGTTCTTAGGTCAGTTTCAAAGTAGAGATGATAAAGTGAGTGGCAAAATTCTTAATTTGCAGTCTCTGGAAATTACCCAAACAGCTTGGGGGGTCACTAATCCTTGTTTAAAGTTTCCTTGTTAGAAATCCAGACCAGAGAAGCGAAGCAGGAAACAAAGACCAAATAATCCATGTGCAGAGGGTGTATAATTTCTTCTGTGAGAAATGGCAGAATGCACCAGAACTAGATCGGATCCCAATCTAGTGATCCAAACACCCCCTGTCGAACCTTGGATGGATTTGAGATAAAAAGAGATCAGGCCCAAGGCTTTTTTAATAGTTTAATGCAGGCTTATTGATAGCACATATCAGAGCAGGTAACCCTTGAGTGCATATTAGGTAATTACTTGTGGCTTTGAAGTAACAGCTCCTATTTTTATGCATACCAATAACTAGTTACATTAGTATAAAGTAATTCACAATTAACAATGACTCACAGATCTTTTTATTTCTCTTTGAAATTTAAATAATAAATAACAGCATTGTTACATTCAAGTTCCATCTAAATGTTAATATGTGCCTTTGATTTTTGACTAATAGAATATAGTGGCAGACAGGAACTATTTGGTTCCATCGATAATCACTAGCAAGATTATAGGTAATTACAGACATATATCTAATTCCAAACTCTTAACAAAGCAAGATATAACCTTAAAGTCTTAGCTATTTACAATGTATGGCTCTAATTACCAATTTAATACCTTTAAACATGTCCTGAACAGTTGATTTTGGGTTATTTTAGCCTGCCTAAGGCTCAACCCTTCCTAGTCCAGCGTCACACCTAGGAATAACTCAAATCAGATCTAGCCTTTTGTCTTAGGCAGCTAAGTATCTATTCTACAGCCACACTAGTGCAAGTTTCCAAGGCACGGTCAAGCCAAAATACCAGTATAACGATTTTGATTAGGAGAGTGAATTTTTTACCAAATTAATTATACAGATGAAACCCCTCATGTGGACTCCGTTATATTGGTGTAGACTCTGTAGAAGCATCTAATGCAGATATAGCTTCTTCCTCTTCTGTTATGGGACTATGGCCTGGTCCACACCTAAAACATTGGTCAACCTAGCTACATTGCTCAGGGCTGTGAAAAAGTACTTCCTCTGAACCACCTCTTGAAGGGATGGATTTACTCCAGCGCCAAAACGCCCCTTCTATTGCTGTAGGAAGTGTCTCCCTACAGTGGCTTAGCATCAGTGTTGCAACTGTGTCACTATTGTGCTTGTATTTTGACACACCCTTAGCTCTGCTGGTATAACAGTGTCCTGGCTAGGTGGCTATCGAGGAATAACTATACTGGTTTACTTAAAGCATTGCAATCCCTGTGGATAGACAAACCTTTAGGATAAATAATTGGCAGGGTCGCTATCGCCAGCTTGAGTTTGAATCAAGCACAGTATGAGCGCTTATGTGATCTGCACCTATATCTTTAGTCCTGTTGGACCATCAGGTGCTCAGCTAGGCTGTGTGCAGGAGATGCAGTTCCTTTACCTGGCCACTGGAGGTCGCTGTGACATCTGGCCTCAGGCCAAATGATCTCTTGGCCTCTCTGGTGCCATGGCAACCAGAAGGCCCAGCAGGAGGAGGAGTGAGGGAAATTGGAGGCCTGTCAGGGATGTCCATCCTGGGCAAGGTAATGGCTGATAAGGGGAGCTGACTAATAAAGAATTGAAGGAGGGGAGTATAATTAATGCCAATCACCAGGGATTTGTGGACACTAGATCCTGGCAGACTAACTGGGTGGTTTTGTTTTATGCTGAGATTACCGATTTGGTCGATAAAGGTAATCGTATCAATGTAATAGACGTGGGCTCCTGTAAGGCCCTTGACTGTGGACGGCAGGGCATTGCCATTACAAAAATAGAAAGCTATACAATTAACCTGGCCCACGTGAGATGGGTTAAAAGCTGGCTAAAGGGTAGGTCTCCATAGACCACTGTAAATGGGAAATCACCATCATAGACTCATAGAAGATGAGGGTTGGGAGGGTCCTCAGGAGGTATCTAGTCCAACCCCCTGCTCAAAGCAGGACCAACCCCAACTAAACCATCCCAGCCAGGGCTTTGTGCAGCCACACCTTAAAAACCTCTAAGGAGGGAGATTCCACCACCTCCCTAGGTAACCCATCCCAGTGCTTCACCACCCTCCTAGTGAACAACTTTTTCCTAATATCTAACCTAGACCTCTCCCACAGCAACTTAAGACGTTTGCTCCTTGTTCTGTCATCAAATCCCCTCTTACTCTTCTCTTCTGTAGGCTAAATGAGCCTCGTTCCCCCACCTTCTCCTCATAAGTCTTGTGCTCCAGCCCCTAATCATTTTCATTGCCCTCCACTGGACTCTCTCTAATTTGTCCACATCCTTCCTATAGGGAGGTCCCCAAAACTAGACACAATACTCCAGATGAGGTCTCACAATGGCGAATAGATGGGGATAATCACTTCCCTTGATCTGCTGGCAATGCTCCTACTAATGCAGCCCAATATGCAGTTAGCCTACTTGGCAATAAGGTTACACTGTTGACCTCATATCCAGCTTCTTGTATACTGTAAACCCCAGGTCCTTTTCTGCAGAACTGCTGCCTAGCCTGATGGCCCCAGTCTGTAGCTGTGCATGGGATTCTTCCATCCTAAGTGCAGGACTCTGCACTTGTCCTTGCTGAACATCATCAGATTTCTTTTGGCGCAATCCTCCAATTTGTCTAGGTCACTCTGTATTCTATCCCTACCCTCCAGCGTACCAAGCACCCCATTTTAGTGTAATCTGAAAACTTGCTGAGGTGCAATCCACTCCATTCCCCCAGATCATTAATGAAGATGTTGAACAAAACCAGCTCCAGGATTGATCCCTAGGGCACTCTGCTTGTTATCAGCTGCCAACTAGACATTGAGCCTTTGATCGCTACCTGTTAAACCCGACGATCTAGCCAACTTTCTATCTACCTTATAGTCCATTCATCCAACCATACTTTAACTGGCTGACAAGAATACTGTGAGAGACCGTATCAAAAGCTTTGCCAAAGTCAAGATATATCACGTCCACTGCTTTCTCCACATCCATGGAGCCAAAGGGTGTGTTTCTAGTGGGGTCTGCAGGGATCGCTTCTTGCTCCTATGCTGTTAAATATTTTTGTTGGTGACAAAATAATGATAAATAATGAAGAGGCCAGGTCACTGATTCAGAGCGATCTGGATTGGTTGGTACACTGGGCACAAGTAAACAAGATGCATTTTAATACCACAAATATATACATCTAAGAACAAAGAATATAGGCCATACTTACACAATGGGGGACTCTATCCTGGGAAATAGTGACTCTGAAAAAGATTTGGGGGTTGTGGTGGATAATCAGCTGAACATAAGCTTCCAGGGTGACACTCTGGTCAAAAGGGCTAGTGCAATCCTTGGATGTATAAACAAGGGCGTCTTGTGTAAGAGTAGAGATGTTATTTTGTCTCTGTATTTGGCACTGGTGCAACCATTGCTGGAATACTGCGTCCTGTTCTGGTGTCTGCAATTCTAGAAGGATGTTGACAAAGTAGAGAGGTTTCAGAAAAACCGCAAGAATTATTAAAGGATTAGAAAAGAGGCCTTATAGTGATAGACTCAAAGATCTCAATCTATATACCTTAAAAATAGATGGTTAAGGCTTAAAAAACAGGTGGTGACTTGATTACTGTTGGCAAGTACCTACATGTGAAACAAATATTTAATAATGGGCTCTTCAGTCTAGCAGAGAGAGGTCCAATGGCTGCAAGTTGAAGTAGACATACTGGAAATAAGGTATACGTTTTTAATGGCTAGCATAATTAACCATTGTGATATATTACCACGGGCCATGATGGCAATATTGAAATGAAGATTGGATGTTTTTCTAAAAAATATGCCCTAGGAATTATTTTGTGGACGTTCTATGCACTGTCTTATATGAGAGCTCAAACTAGATGGCCACAATAGTCCTTTTTAGCCCTGGAATCTATGTATTTATTTATGTATTTCTATTGGAGGCGTGGTCAGAAGTCCCAGTCATGGTCCAAGGAAAGAGTTTATCGTAAAGGGAAAGGATTGTCTTGTGGTTAAAAGCACTGGACTGTGCCCCAGGAAATTTGGGTTAATTTCTCGGTTTCTGCCACAGATTTCCTGTGTTACTTTGAGCAAGCCACTTACGTCTCAATCCTCAAAGGTATTTAAGCCTCTAACTTGCCTAGCATCTAGCACAATGGGACCCATGTCTTGGCCGGGGTCTCTCAGCACTACTGTAATATAAATAATAAATGGTTACATAGCTAGTAACTAGGACGTTGTCCAGATTACACATGGTCCTTGTTAGCCCTTGAAATATCTGGTCTATGAAGTGTTGGAAAAAACACTGGTGCACCTAGATATACAATAGGGTAGCCTGTTATATTGCAATAACTCTTTTTCTGTGTTAATGATGACAAAGTACAGGCTTAGTTTTACTATCCAGTGCCACCTGCTGGTAAACCTGAGTCTAATCTAAATCTTTCCTCATGCTATATGGAGTGTTGTAGCCATGTTAGTTCTGTTGGTACTCTTCTTCAAGCTTGAAAGCTTATCTCTCCTACCAATAGAAGCTGGTTCAATAAAAGATATTCTCAGCCCCCCTTACCTCCTGCTAACATCTATAAATAAATCCTGAGCTACAGGAATAGGGTGAAGATCTACCTATCAGTAGTGATCGACTGCCACTTGATAATATCTGCAGGTTTACACCTGACCCTCTGCTTTGGAAACACATAGAATAGGTGTAATCCACTCAGGATGGACAGGGGTTAACAATTAGATTTCGAGCTCTTTGAGCTGCGAATTCTCAGCATCCCACAGCGTGTCAGGCACTGTTTAACTTTCCAGCATTTTGGAATGGCTTTTTCAGTCTAGATCTATAGTTTGGTCTCAGTCCCTTTTTTAACTTACCTCTCTCGATTTGATCTTGGAGGTATGTTTAATACATAATTCTTCCACTGGATCACCTGAGCCAATTCACTCTCGAGCAATCAGAATTAGTGTCTCAGTCTTATTGCTGTTCAGATGAGCCGGACCCTTCCACCTGAGACCAATAGATAAACTTACTGCCGCGGTTACTCCCCTCATCACTGCTGCCCTCCCACTGGCCATCTCCAAAAATAGCCCCAAATATTCCTTTGTTTTGGGCTGCATTTGAGAACCCGGTGTTGATGAAGACACTGCTAGCTTCCCTGCTGCCATTTTCTCATTGCTCTCTCGATATGTCCTAGCTGTGAAAGTGAACCAGGAGTGGAATTTTTAAATCTATGTCTCTTGGTGAAGGGCCAAACCCCAGGTGGTGGGAAAAAATGTGATCTGCTTCGTATACTGTTTCCAGTAGGTGGCTTTTCTGGGGCTTTGTGTAGAAGGACTTTGTAGATGGAATCTGCAGATGTAAGCCAATGGGGACAGCCTGGATAGCTGTGGACATTTGTGCCTTTCCTTGCTGGGTCCTGTACTTTCAAAAATAATCAGAGTGGGTAGAATCTGACCAAATATAGACAGCCAAGACAAGACCCACACACCATTTAATCTCTTACTGGGGACACAAGGAGTTTACAAGGCCATGTGCAACTTTTCACCCAGTGTCCTTGCATAAGATATGTCTCCTCCACATACTGCATTTACTAATTTGCTTCACAGGATGTTGCTAATGAGTCCATGTTCAAAAGGATCTCTCAGCTGTTCAAATGTACCTCCAGGGTCGCACTCTGTAGAGTATTTAAAACTTGCTGTAAGTTCAGATGCTGTTTCGGTGTCATCTATGGCTTTGGAAATGATCTTTTAGCCAAGACATGTTTGGTATAGGAATAAAATCTAATCATTTAATGAGCTCATTACATTCAGTGTCACTTAATATTCTGTTGCCATGAGGTCCTCTGAGAGAGGAAATGTCTTTGAGCCAAATTCTGACATGAACACAGTCCTTTTTTGCCCTTGGCTCTAAATTATTTTTTTTAAGCAAAGCTAGATGCTCCCTATGGGGGGGGGAGAAAACGGGGGGCTATGCCTGGTGTAACTTCATCAGAGCATAAGTCAGGCTTTGCTGGAACATGCATGTTTCTGTTTTTTTTCTTCCTCTCTTTAAAATACCATCAACGCTGTCCTTTTTACTGCTGTTATTTCCATGCATGGATGATGAAAACATGTAGCTTAGGGAGAACTGGCCGACCTGTTTGTTATGAATTTAGCTCCATTTTTGGTTGTTATTATTATTAATAAAGCATTTCTATTACTGTGGTACTCAACGGCTTCTGTTGTGATTGAGCTACGGCGGCACTGTGCAAACAGTGTTCGAGGCATTTGCTACTTGTTAGGAACCGAAGCCTGTGACTATATTTGCTAGATGTAAGCATTCACCAGTTCCCATAAATCACTTGAAGCCTATTGATTGTGCACAAACCGTTCACTTTTGCTGTTCACTATTTTCTGGTTGCGTGGTGTGATTGGTCACCCACAGAAAGTCACTTGGTATTGTTTCTCGTCCCTTGTTTGGTGAGTAAAACTTTCAAAGCAGGTGAATAACGAGGGACAAATATGAACATCCAGAATACAGTTTTGAATGAATAGTCGTTTGCGTTAAAACGCGTGAAACTCAGGATTCGCACATCATGAGCGCCCAGTAGAGCACCCAAATAAGAGGGAAGGTTCATTGCATTGAGGACTCTGCTCTAACCACATCCCAGATAAACTCTGTGTTGAAGGCTTAAGTGGGATGCAGATGGTGCCTGGGCTCCAAGCCAGCTCTCTGCACAGGAATAAATTTAATCTAATAGTGAATAACTACTACAGTGACCCTGTGAATCATAGTGAACTAAACTCTACCTTTTTACACACACACATACTTGTGAACCAGTATCTATTAGTAGTCAGCCAGCTGTACCTCTCTGTCTGTGTGACTTTTATTTTAGATTGGTGGAAGAAACAAGCTGAGAAGGAACAAATATAAAGTCTCCATGAGACAGAAAGAGGAGTGTCTTTCTTGATCTGTCTTCTTCCACAGCTTGCCCCTTTAGCTAGCAGGTAGCCAGGCAGGGTCTTTTTGTGTGTTTGTACAGTGCCTAGCACAAGGGATCCTGGTCAATGACTGAGGCCCCTAGACAACAGGGTAACATAAATAATAATAAACGCGTAGTAGGCCGAAAACAGCCATCGCTAAGGATCCTGCTGTGCCAGACTGTTGTGGTTGAAGTCATAATACAAGTCTGGAGGTGAATCACACTTTGTCTACAGTGGGAGTTTTAGCCGTCAGTGGAGCTGCACTAGTGCAAACCCCTAGTGTAGGCAGGCAAGGCTAATGCAAGCCACAGTTTGTACCCAGAAATGGGATAAACTGTGCATGTGCAACTCATGGCTCATCACAACCTCCCTTTTCTACACCAAAGTCTTGTGCTGGGGGAGCTACGTCAGGAGCCAGCTGCTGATCACTGCCCCTGGGCCAAGTCCCCAACACAGACAAGACGTTAGATGTTTTCTTTTGAAGCTCGGTTCATAGGCAGGAGCCGGCAGGGAACCTAGAATGTTCTCAAAGTGAAGAGAGACCTATCTGAGACTGGTTGTCCCAGAAATCTACCCCCCGCAAGGGTATTCATTATATCGGCATTACTACTCCCAAACAATGCTTGTTGGCTGACCAGCGACCTGGCGGGGGGGTGGGGGGCGGCCAGGAGACTCTTGTGTACCAACTTCCGAGAGCTGGTTAACCCTTTAGAGAGTAGCACCTTCTCCTCGGTCATGATGTCGTGCCAGCGTGTTGGCTTTGGAGAAGGGCTGTAAGATAGAACTCTAGGCATGTGTTTACTGGGGACATTCTTTGGCCAGCCAACCGGTTGTTTCAACCCGCTGTGAAATCCGAGGCCTCTTCGGCCTCCTAGAGTGTGTCTGTGATCTCTCTCCTCTTGGTCTGGGGGTCTAGCTTACTTAATGGCGCAGCATGTGCACGGGCTGCTGTTATGGACCCTGGAGGAGATGTTCCTTATGGGACTGGGCAAAGCCCCTAGCAAGAAGGGAGAATGGTATCCCCAAAGAACAACTTCTTTTCAGAAGACCCCCTGCTATAGCTTGTAGCCATGCAAAACGCCACAGCCTCAACCTCTCAACATGCAGAAAAAGAGAGCACAAACGAGAAAGAGAGAGCAAGAGAACATTCACGGGTCATCTGGCGCCTGATCTCTGGTGCTGTAACTCCCATCTGCACCCATCTGGCTGTCTCTTTGTAACCCTGCTCCTTTGTCTCACCCCTGACTTCTTAACCTGCTCATTAAAGGCTGTTGAGCTTGAGACAACAGATCCACCCATTACTCTCTGTGTCTGCTCTTGCATCTCTTCTCTTGGAAGTAAACGAAACAATATCCTCTGGCCTAGATACACTGCCGGTGTTTCTCTCAGTAGTTTCCACCAGTGGATTTCTCCACCTTTACCATTTCTACTGTCTGTCTCTCTAGCTCCATCTCTTATTACATTCTCTCTTTCCTACCCCTTCTCTCCTTCCTTCCCCCGGGCATCCCATGTGCTACAAACTCCCAGATACTATGGGGATGGCTGCTTTTAAAACCAGGTTAATAACACTGCTGCTAATTCTTTCCCCACCCTGCCCTGCCCCTTGTTTTTCCTCCTAAACTGGCTAGTATTTGGTACCTATCTGTAGGGACATTTGGAGAGAAAAAATTGGAGCACACTTTTTAAATCCTTTAAAATCCACAGGCTAGGGAGCATGAGGGAGTGACAGAGTGGGAATATGATGAGCAGCTTGCTCTGGGATAGGAAACATCCTTCCTAATTAGCAAAGCTTGGCATGCATACAAGGCTTCTCCCAGCTGTTCTGTCTCTCTCTGCTCTTTGTTCTCCCTCTTCTTGCCTCCAGCACAGCGCTGAGCTCCTCTATAGGAGCAGTAACTTTTCCCTTTATATCACTGCCCTTCCCACGTCCTTCAGCTCTGGTGAGAGCCGCAGCCTGCCTGCACATGCTATTCTTCATGACAGGAGAGCCAAGGGCAACAGATCTGGCAGCACCATGAGGGAGAGACCGTCACAAAGGGTGTGGGAGAAGCAGATGAGGAAGGGAATGAGAAGGCGAGAAAGGGGCAGAGTCTAGGGATGGGACTGAGGCCAGCTTCACGTTACTAGCGCTAAGCAATTTGAGCTTGCAGTCTGCGAGCATTTCAGATTGTACACTGTGGCACTCCTGCCAAGGCCAACTGCATTTCTCTGCTGCCTCTGCCCTTCCCGGGACAGGCTCATTTGTTATCTGACCCTGCGGAGCTACTGGGACACTGGGATCACTCTGCAGTGTCCTGTGCTCCGCAGGGGGATGGAGCCGTGGCAGGCGATGCTGCTGAAGAATCAGGACCTGTTCCGAGAGAGACAGACGGGGAAGGAGCCAAGTGAGGCAGGCGCAGCCAGGACAGAGCAACTGCGGAAAGGTTCTCCCCTAAATCACGGAGTGCAACAGCCAGAACCCCCAGGAGAAGGGAGAAATGCCCAGGAGAAAGGTAAGAAACTTGGGCCAGGGGACACAGCAAGCCAGGAGACTGCCGAGCCAACACGACAGCTGCAGACAGGCATCAGCAGAACAGGTCCCCGAGAGCAGGAGGCGATTCCTAAAGAACAGGCTCGAGGGCCGACCTTAAATCATCCAGTCCTGGAGGGAGACGGAAACGCCTCTGGAGGAGAAGAGCTACCTCGGGTCTTTCAGAGAGGTTCCAAGGAGGAAATGGCGCCCTCCGAGGAGGGGAGAAGTGAGGAATCCCTGATGGGGGAGCTCTCCGAGCTGGTGCAGCAGGTGGTGAAGAGAAGCAGCTGGTGGGAGCGACATGGCATCGATGACTGTATCCTCGCCCTGAGCTTCCTCTTCCTTCCGGCAGGTAAAAGTGGAACGGTTTGTGTGATGTCCGGGAGGGAAGGAGAGGGCCCCTGCGTTTCCCTCCTGCTTTCTCATTACACATTAACAGGCAGCTGTATTCCCTTTGCCAGTAGGCATGGTAGCTCAGCTGGTTATTAACCACTGAGAGGTTGCTGCGAATCGGAGGAGGGGGAGAGGGGTGTGAAACGCACCTCCAAGCGCTGCCCCTGTGTTCCAGAGCCTATTTCCCATGCTGCCACATGGGAGCAGCCGCAGGGGATGGTGTCAGAGGTCTGCATTATATGAACGCAATTACTTGTTGGCGACAACTGGGATCACCAGTGGGCACAGAACCAGTGCTAAATGCAGGGCCCAAGCATGATTTTTTCTGGTCCAGTACAAACTTGTAACATGGGCCCCCTCCCGTAAAGGGGGTTACAGCCTGGGCCGGGCACCCCAGGGCCTCCAGGTTCCAATAAAGTGTACCCTTCCCCACCCTCATGTGGGGTCCCTGGCTTAATGCAGTTGAACTGCAAGCGTAGCGCCAGGCAAGATGGGCCTCGGATACCAGGGTGATGGGTGTGGCGTAGGAACCTGAATATAGTGCAGCTGAACTGTGTTCAGCACCATTTCAGTTCCTGTCCTTAAAACCCGCTCAGGCTTGAGGAGGTAGACAGGCGAGCTTCAGCTAAGTGGGACGCCAGTGGCTCTGTCGTCTCTGATTTAACCCTTTGATGCAAAGATGTGCATTTGGGGAAACCGTCATTGTTCCGTGCTGCCGGAATGCCATTCGGTTCTAGCCGCCTGTCTGTCCCAGGGAGATCTGCAAAGGGGAACCTCAGGCCTGCTGTGGGAGCTTCATTATTATATTTATATGCGTGACTTTTTATGGTTATGCTGGTGGCTGATGCAGGAGAGAGGTATTTCTAATTACAGGCAGAGCCAGTCTTGCAACTTCTCTCAGGATGTGCAAGAGACACCAGTACGGGCCCAACCTTGTCGTCTGGCAGCCAGCGAGAGTTAATTTCTGCTCAGAATGAGGGGTACGAGAAGCTAGCAGTTGCAAGAATAGATATCGCCACTGTCCTGTGGCTGGTGGTTCGCCATTCATCCTGGGACAGGTTTCCAGGTTTGCCCCAGTTACGTCGGCGTGTCTCTACACGCTACAGACGGTGCTGGCGCTCTTTTCACATGGCCCTAAACCAGTTTTGGTGCTAATGATGCGTCAACTTCTGCAAGTGTTGCATCAGGGTGAAATTGTGACGGCGGCAGCCCACGCTTAACACTGGAGCATCGCTCATTTCAGCTCAGGGTTGAGGGGCTGGTTGGATGCTTATACTGGTGCTTCACTGTTGGTGCCATTGTATTGTTCCAAATCTAGAAGTCCTTACTCAGGCAGAATTCCCATTTGGCCAAATGCTGGGCAGGGCTGAGCACCTGAAAACCCCTCGATTACATTGGGAGTTTTAATTGAGTACCTGGCATCCTTCAGGATTTAGTTCAGTGGGTGTTTTGCCTAAGGACTGGGTACAAACAGGGTGAGTAGAGAATTTGCTCTGCCCTTATTTAGGTAAACGTCATGTTTTCAGAGGGAATTTGCCTCAGGATGAACTAATTAAGACCCTCGGGACTTTCAGATTCTTGTAGCATACTTCACTGTGCAGCAGAGGAGCTGCTGTGCCAAGAAAATAATAGTTCGCTGCCCCCAAAAGCTTCGAGTCTCAGTATATAATTCGGTAGAAACATAAGGAGGCATACTGGCGTAGCTAGAGAGTGCAAGAGTTTAGGTAGCTTCTCAGCAATGTTTTGAAGAAGGAATGAATGGGAGTTTGGTGTTGGCCAAGGCGCACTGAGCAGTGTGACAGAGGACATTGAGTTGGGAATGGAGAGAGAGAGAGGAAGGGATCTCGCCAGAGTAAAGCTTCCTGAGGTGGGGTTGGGCGGCACAGGTGGGAATAGAGGGATGAGAATGAGGGAGCCTGGTATAGGGTGGAATGAGGAAAACGGAGCATGGGGGGAAAGTGGGGAATTATTATTTGGGGTTCCTAGGTTCTACCGTAATACAGTCATGGACCAGAGACCCATTGTGTAGGCGCTGTGCAAACACAGAACAAAAAGATGGTCCCTGTGCTAAGGAGCTCACAGTCAAAATATAAGACAAGAGATGGATAGAGACAGAAGAGGGGCTATGAGTGAACAACGAGATAATATTGGTCAGCATGATGACCAGTGTTTCAACACCAACAGCCTAACCATTTTCCAGTTATTTGTAGGCATAATAGGGTGCCTTGCTTATGTCCGTAACCTGGCCCCCAGAACCCGAGCAGCGAGGAGATCCAGTTCCGTCTCGTTAGGGGTTTTTAACCTCTTTCCCTGTGGTCTGAGCTGCTGGGGGAAATCCACGTGCATGACTCCTGTTTGGGTATGTGTGTGGGGAGCAAAACGTCTTTTGTCCTCTTTATCATCCCACAATAGTCTGTGTGATGTCAATCGACCTTTCCTTTTGGACAGGACATAACAGCTTCTGATGGAAACCTGCACAGAGCCTTCAAAAAGCAAGCCTAGGAGCTTACATTCATAACTTTTCTACTCACTAAAATCATAGATGAATAGAGACAGTGGATTTATGGTTTATTACAACAATTATAACCCACTACCTCCTCCATTTACCCCTTCCCCCATCACTGGAGAGGTGTTAACTGGCCTCTTCACCTTGAATGGTCCCTTGAAATACTGTATGTGTTAAATACTTATGCTAAACAATCTGTTTCACCTTGTATATAACCGTGACACTCTGAGTACATTTCCCAAACCTGAAGAAGAGCTCTGGATAAGCTTGAAAGCTTGTCTCTCTCATCAACAGAAGATGTTCCAATAAAAGATGTTACCTCACCCAACCTGTCTCTCTAGTATCTTAGGTCAGGTCTATATTACACACTTTGGTATAACTACATCACTCAGGGGCAGTGTAATTATTCCAACCTTAACCCCCAAACACACCATAGGCAGTCTTGACGACTTAGCTACCACCTCTCATAGAGATGGAGTTTAAACTGACAGGAGTGCTCTGTCCTGTTGACTTAAAGCATCTTCATCAGAAGTGCAACATCAGTGCAGCTGCACCAATGCACGCTTGTAGTGTAGGCCTTGCCTTAGAGATGTCAGGCAAAAGGAATAGGCAAGATGTAGATATAGCCTTGCTGTAAAGATTTAGAGAGAGGTTGAAGGTGATTCCCAGGCTATGGCCTGGATGATGGCGTGCCCATGGTGGTTGAGAAAAGAGAGAGAGGGGAGCTTGGTGGTGGTGGTGGATAGTTGTGTTTTAGTCACGTTTATCTTGAGCTGATGGCTAGATGCCCACAAGGTGCACACAAACTCTGGAAGGCAGGGAGAGAGAATGGGGGACCCTGGTAGGGAGGAAGGAGGTTGGGGGGCACACAGAGCCCATGGTGTGAGGGAGGTGGGGAGTTGCCAGCAGTCCCTGAAATGAAGGGGGATGGGAGGGTAACACACAGGGAGCTTGGAGGAATGCAAGATGTGTGTGCAGGGCACTCGGACTACATAAGCATTTGTGCTTAATTAACTTTGGGGAAAAACGCAAGTTGGATGGTCAGCATAAAGGGAGCCTTTCTTCTGCCCTGACAGTCCATGAGACCACATGAACACTTCCCTGTCCCCTAGACTTTCATCTGCCAGTCTAGCTAGGTACTTTCATGGCCCTCAGCCCCGTAGTATCTGAACTGGGTACCTGGATTTCCGTTGTCGATTTCCACCTTGGTGAGAATAAAGAAAATGGAGACTCCTTCAGAGCGAGCTATCATCGGCACAGGAGAGCTCTCGTTCTTATGGGGAAAGCAGTCCCACGTGGATCCAGCCATGGCCATTACACTGGTCTGATTTTGACAGTCGAGAAGGCTTAATGGCTCCAATGTTTTTATTTCTATCCTTAGGGTTCCTGTGTCTGCGTTCGGACAATGCCCTCCCCTTCCTGCTGGGCATCTTCATCCTAGGCACGGTGCACCACACAATAGCAGTGAAAGGAAGCCACTTGGCCAGCCACAGGGCCTTGACAGAGTCCAAGTCTTGGGGAAAGATTTGGGCCATATTCTTAATCGAGGTATATAACCAACAGCTCCGCTGTGTGTGGGGATGCTCCTGTGTAGAAGTTTATGTAGAAGATACTGAGATTTCGCGGTGCTGGGTGGCTATAAAAACCTACATAGCTAGACAGAACCCTGCAAAGCATATGTGTGAGATGCTCTGCTGCATCCCTTCATGGCATGCATGTGTAAGTGGGTGGATGTACATGGGGATGGGTTAGATGATGTGCATATTTCCATCGAAGAGAGGCAGTTCTGCCAGATATCTTGATGCCAAGGATGGCAACTCATCACTAGATTCTTAACTCAGCTACTCTCGATTCATGTTCGTGTAACTGAGATCAGAATTTGGCACATTAGCTCTAATCAGCGGCTCAACAAGTTGCAGCGGATTAGCCACCAAGTGGCTTTCCAAAGAGGGGACATTTCTTTTTTTCCGAGTTTGAAAATGCCAGAGGAAATCCTCCTCAATCTTCTTCTGATAATCACCAGCCTCACTGATCCCCAACTTGGGAACTGGCTTTCGGAATGAAGATTTGATCCCTAGAGCTGAACTAGTAGCGCTTTCTGATCAAGGGATAGGTATATTCAGAGGGAAAAAAATTACTTTTCAAAATTAATTAGTTCTGCTAACTAATTTTATTCTTCTAAATTTATAACATTGTAGCAGAACTAGAAAAACCTATTTCTGCATAGATTGTCTGCATAGATAGACTGAGCACTGCACTCAGCTGGCTAGTGTGTATGTAAAACACTGCTCTCTACTGGGTGGAATCAGAACTGCTCAAGAATGTGTTGTAGTCTCTATACTGTTGATGATTCCTGGAGCTCCGTTGGCAGGGCTTGTGCTTTTTTGGACAGGGGGAAGTGAGTTCTAGCTCTGCTGGGGCTGCAAAATTGCAAATGGCCCTGGTGTGCAATGTAGAGACAGCCGGGAAGTATAAAGTGAACACAGATTCGGACTAATGGTTGATTGTTATGTTAAGGCCATATGTCAACTCTGAGGCCATACTGGAAAATTGGAATTTCCAAACTGAAGATAAATTAGCTTTCCAGTCGTCAGCTCCTAGCTGCGTAAGAGTTCATACGCTCAGAACAGCCAAATGTACACTTACTTGGTCACTAGAAGCACCACGTAGTGGCGCTAAGCCTGAGTCTCAATTCTGCATCTCGCTCTGAACTTACCCCCAAGCTGGGGCTTGTTTGGTTCAGGGTTTTGGCTAAATCCCATCTCTGATAACCAGTAAACCTGAATAGCTCTTTGTAAGGAATGTTCTTATCATGGTAAGTGACCTTAGAGATTGACAGTGCCCTTCGCAGTAAAATACACATCATTGTGTAACTCCAAAATGATCTGCCGTGCTCGTATCATATAGCTTCAACAGCATTTTAAGGCATCTCTGGCACATACCATGAATGCATTTCTCAGGTATAGTTATATCATATTAGTTCTCTTCCCCTAGTGCACACCAAGGCTTTGAGTGTGAATCTCTGTAGTGGTGTCATTCCAGTGAGACAATGCTTTGTACCTGCCATGTTCTGATTCTTATATGCATGCTGTTCCGTATTTACTTCCCCTTTTTTTTTTCTCTTCCAGGTTTGCTCAGCTTTCACAGCAGAGCAGGCATACTACAACCATGTGAAAATCCACCATTGTTACACGAATGTTATAAGCCTCGGTGACTCCAGTACTTGGAAGCTTCCTTTCTTGAACCGCTATATCTACATGTTCATTGCACCCATAGCTGTACCTATTTTAACCCCTCTAGTGGCACTTGGTATGTTGTTTTCCCCTGAAATATTTTTCTCCTATAATATATAAAATCTAAAGCTGTTTTGTTTTTAAACTGAAAATTAAACTTGTTTTTAAGGGCCCCAAAAGATAGATACAATTATCGGCATTGTGGAAGCCCCAAACAGCATAAGGCTCGATGGTACTAGGAGCTATACAGACACAGTCCCTTGCCTGAACAGATTACAGTCTGTTAGGGTGCGACATGACAAGTGGGCATAACAGACAGTAGAAGGAGCTGGAGAAGAGTTAGTGATTCCTTTGGGCCATCTGCTCAAAACGGAGGCGTTGACCACAACCATCTGCAGGGCTTCTTGATTCTTAAACTGGCACAAAAGAGACCCATTTGGGAGGCAGATTTTCTATTCAGAAGGGAATGCACTCACAAAAACTCAGTGTTTAAATATATTGGGTCAAATACTGAAGACCTGAGGGAAAACTCGCATTGAAGTCAATGGGCCAAATGCTGGAGATCCTTATTTATTTCGAATTCAGTCCATCCCCAGAACCGTTGACTTCAGCGGGTGTTTTGCCTAGGTAAGGACAACAGGATCCAGATTTGTATATAGTTCTCCAGGTCTTCAAAGCACTCTACAAACCCTGAAGTCCTTACCCAGGCCAGATCCCGTTGGAATGGAAAATAATTGAAGAGTACCGGTCTCTGTGCTAGGGTGTGTAAGAAGATGGTCTCAGTGCGAGGAATGGGACCAGGAAGTGCAGGCAGTGGAAGGAGAAGAAGTCAGGATGATAAAATGAGCAAATACAATGTCAATCATGTAACAATGTCAATCATGTAAAGAACCTCTTCAGTCTAGAGGAGGCCAACACACAACCATGGGCAATGCATTGAACAGCTGCTAATTTCCGTGCAGAAAAATCATATCGGGCCAAATTCTGAGGTCATTATTTAGGCCCTGATTCTGTAACCCTAACTCATGTTGCAGAGTATCTGTAGCATTTGGTTAACGGGACTCCTCACTTGGGTGAGCGCTACTCAGCATGAGTAAGAGTTGCAGAATTAGCCTTTAATTTTTATTTGGTCCTTGCTCAAGCAAATTCCTATCACTTCAGGGTGGATATTCACCCAATCAAGGACTGCTGACGCTTAGTAAGGAGTTCAGGATCTGACCCATAAATTGGCTCTAGATTAGAACAATAATCAGGTTAAACCAGAAACAAAACTATGTCCTACAGCTTCGTTGGTGACACTGTTCACAACTGTTCTGAAAGCCAGTGGAACCTTAGTTATAGACGTGAGTCTGGGATCAGGTTCTTCTAGAATGCGTACGTCGTGACTGACCAGTGCCTAACCTGGGATTTGGAATATAAACACTACAGTGTTATGCTCCATCTGGGTAACCTGGAAGATGTGGAGAGGGAACGACTGCTGCCCCACACGTTGTCTGTTCTTTCTTTCATAGGTTTGCTGAAGGATGTCGAGTTGAAAACAGCTCTCCGGACCCTGTGCTTCATGTTTCTTGGTCTCTACTCCCATTACTGGCTCCTGGTCAATGTCTCAGGGTTCCAGTCAGTGTGGTCTGCCCTCATCTGCATGTTGATCATCCGATCTCTCCTTGCCCACCCCTACATCCATGTTAACATCTTCCAGGTAGAGGCTGCAAGCTCCAGCTTGTACCAAAGTCCTTGGAAGCAAAACAAAGCAAAGCTCCCTGTGTTAATTAAATAGCTCTCATGGTTGACTCTCGTAACTGCAGCATCTATAAACTTAAGACACAGACAGCCTGATTCTGATCTCACTTACAATGACTTCACATCGGATTAGACTCAGGCTTAAAATGTTTAGGAGACCGATGTCAGTTGGTATAGCAGTGTGCAGAAAGTCAAGACAGTATGAACACAGAAGGCTAGATTCTGACCTTAATTACATTGGTGTAAAAATGGAACAAGTCTACTGCCTTCAGTGGAATTTATCCAGTTTTATACAGGTGTAAAGGAGGTCAGAAGTGGCTCCTTCTCACACTAAGAGAAGATGTTACTTTAAAATCCAGGTGCATTGGGGAAGAATGGAATGAGCATAGAACGGCAGGAGTGGCTGGTCCTTGCATGTTGGGGTTTCATTGATCGATCAGTCTTGACTGACCTAGGATGACATGAATATAGATGACCAGATTCTGATCACATTTATGCAGGATTACTCCCCGGAAGCCGCTGGGGTTTACAAGCTACTGTGGTGTAATTGGACTCTGGCACAGAGGCTTCTTTACTATTTGCTGTGAATGGGTGGCTGTGGGATAATGGATGGGGAGCACTTTGTGAATGCCTCCACACCATGCTTGACAGTAGTGAGGGGAAAATTAGAGTATTCGAATTGATGGCCCTAGCCTGTTACCTCTTGTGAGGACTCCTCATCCCCATAAAGAAGGAGACTCACAAGATCATGTACAGAAAAGGAAAAACTGCCCCTATTCTGCCCTTGCCTGACGCCGCTGGATTCCAACCTTGTCCTCAGGAAGCCCTGCTCCCTGTCTGCTCACTGTAGGAAGAGATGCCAGATTCTTCACGTTTTGTCTTTTAGCACATTGGCCTCCCGATGTTCTCAGCTGAGAAGACACCCAAGCGGATTCACCAAATGAGCCTGGGCGTTCTGAATCTGCCCCGGAACGCCCTGCTGGACTGGGCCTTCGGGCACTCAGTCGTCAGCTGCCATGTGGAGCATCACCTCTTCCCAAACCTTTCTGACAACATGTGTCTGAAGGTGAGAGATTAAAGGAGGGCATGTCTGGGGGTGAGGGGGGAACAGAGTGCCACTTAGCATAGAGGGGAAGATCAATGAGAATGGGAAAAAGAATATTTTGAGATAATGAGGATTAAGTTTATGTGTTCCCTTCCAGTTAACTCAAAATGGAGGTGCTAAGCCTTTTCCCTTCTCCCTGTAAATCAAACCATGCTTCCATGCTCTCTCTTTTCACTGGCTTCTCCTCTTCTTCCTCCTTAAGTTTAGACTTCTTCCCTTTTTCAAAACGCTCCATCTCTAACTACATCTCTGTCCTCATTTTCTCCCACTCCACTTCTTGCTCTCCATTCTGCCCAACCATCTCTCCAACCTTCTTCTTTTGTCTTCTTCCCCCATTCTTGACCTTGTGCTTTATTATTGTAACAGCCTTCCAGTGTGGATTTAGCAAGGTTCCTCCCCCTCCTCATGGGAAAACTTCTCAGACCCCACTTAATCTGTGAATAATTCCAGCTAGAATCCTCACACACCTGCTATGGTTGACCTACATCATGTTCTTTCATCTACTTGCAGTGTATTAGATGTAGGCTCCAACCAAAACCCTAGATCCGAACAACCTGAAATTTTGGGACAGCTGAGATCTGGATCTATACTTTGCAGCCCAGACCCATTTCTACACTGCATTTGTTTGACACCCATTTACTTATTTGACAGTCCCATGTACACTCATACTTATGGTGCTGGTTATAATAAAGACATGGTGCTACTGCGATAGCAACTCAAGGCAGTGTCCATGTCAGATCTCACAAGATAAGCAAGGCCAGGCTTGGGAGATCCTCCTCAAAAACAGGAACAAGAACAAAACCTTTCGGGTGCTGCAAAAGGTGCTGTTGGTCATGCAGAAGGAGGCACTCTTTCCTCTGCACCAATGCTGAACCAATGCCACCATGTGGTATGAGGGAAGGATGCTGGAGATCCTATCTTTCAGATGAGGTGCAAGATTGAAGGAGTGAGCGCTTGTGGTCATCTGGGCCTTGTTACAAGAGACGGGTATCAGCCTCAGTATCCTGTCCTTATCCCAACTCATGTGAATATATTCTGCCATTCTAAATTCCCTTTGCTGCTTGAGATGGATGCTGTATTCATCTTCGTTCCCTGGTTTAAGCCATTGTATAGTGTTATGTACTGCGGAGCAGTTTTCTCATTCCACCCCGGCTGTATTTCAGCAGTAGGTGACATGATTCGGACATGCATAGTTTTCAAAGGACTTAACGGTCGCTCTGGATGGAAGCCCTGTCAAAATGTAAGTCATCATCCTTAGAACTTACGGGGCTATTTTAATATCGCCTTTCCCTTTTAGATCAAACCCATAGTCTCCCAGTACCTGAAAAAGAAGAAGCTGCCATATAACGAGGACACCTATATGTCCCGACTACAGCTGTTCCTACACAATTACGAGGAACTGATGGTCAAAGCACCCCCAATAACTGAACTCGTGGGGATTCAATGATGTCAGGCTCTGGGATACCACGTCAAGACATGGGGCTGTTTCCTGTGGGTCATTATAACATCTGACAAGATCAGGAAGTTTAAAACCAAAGACTTTTGCCGTTATAAAGCAATCAAAGAGGAAATAGGTTTGCCTCAAGTGTCTTGCTTTTGGACAGATAGAAATACATATAGAGACCAAGAAATGACACTAACATGGTAAATTGTGAACTGAACTGAACTGTAGTGGGACGAAATGGAATTCTGTAGCTTCAATACAGTAGGATCAAATGGGAGTGGACCTGAGATATTAGTAGCTGGTGTTTATTTTTCCTCCATTCTCTTTTAACTCTTGGACAGAGTTCCCTATTGATTCCTGTTTTCTGCACTGTCATGTCTCTGGAACAGGACTGGGAGCGCAACAAGAAAGGCTATTCACATCCTATCCAACTCCAATACGCTAAAAGGACAGGATGACTCAGGGAATTGGTAGTGCGGCAGCCTTTAAATCTAGGTCAGTGGTTCAAATCCCAGCAAAGCTTGTATTTTTGGAACAACCAAAAACTGGTTCCCATCTGATGGCTGTTTGGTGGCCCATGTGAATTTGGGTTGATGGCTCCAGTTTCTCAGAGAAAGATGCTCTTATGACAAAACCTTAGTCAGCAGGCTCAGATGAGAGGCTGAGGATGGAATGGGCCATAAGGAATGTGCTGCTTTACAGGTGGTCTTTCCAGATTAATGGAGGCACATTGGTGGGGTGGTGTAAGGGAAACTTGTGCTGTTGGCACCAGGCTCTACCTGTTTTACGATTAAATAAATTCCTTTTACAACTGTTGATTTGCCCAAACTAGCCAGAGCATTTTGGGGTGAGTTGGTGAAAAGGATTTGTGCTGCCCCTTCCCAGTGCAGCCATGGTTTCACCACAGTGCACAGGGCAGGATGGAGGATTTGCAGAAGAGTTAGAGAGAGGATTCTTTGGGTTACGTGTCAAACGTAACTGCCTTTTTGCACATGGAGTATCTGTGTTGTGGATGGCGATGGTGATCATAAGATTACCCCAGTCTCCTGTTGCAGACATGGAACCCAGCTGTTGGCCCTGGGCACTGTATGTGGTCACCAGCATTGGAGAAAGTTTTGCAAGAGACCCTTATCCAAAGAAAGCAGGACTCTGGGAACCTGCTGGTCTCCAGCTACTGTAGGGCTTTGTGCTGATTCAGGAATTTTGCTATATACCTAAGGGGAAATCCTGGCCCATTGAACTCAGTGGCAAAACTCTCGTGACTTCAGCAGGGACAGGATTTCCCCTCGGGTATATAGCAATATACAGATGTTAAGGGTAAAATGTTAAAAAAATGCCTAAGTGATGTAAGATCAGAGTCCCAAAATGTTCTCCTCGGTACTTAATCATTACAACACATCCTGCAAGATAATTACCTGTTTTTGTCCCAATTTAACGAACGGGGGACCTAAGGCAAAGGGGTTAAATGATCTGGATAAGACCAGAGGGGGAGTTGGTATCAGAGCTAGGCTTAGCGTGCAGGAGACCATTGTTCTCGGTCCTGTGTTTAGTCCCCTACCCCATGCTGCTTAGCTGCCCCTTTGTGCAGCCAGATCTGGCTATCGTGCTCTCTGGGAGAGGGCTTGCAGTCTCTCTCATGTCGTGAGTTGCATCTGGGATGCCACAGCTCCCTACAGCCAGGAGCTACTCAGCGATTCTCTCTCTAGAATTGAGGGACCTGTGGCTATGGTGTTCACGGAGCCAAAAGATCAGCCCTGGGTGTCTGTAGAGGAATCCAAGGGCAAAAGTCTGTGGCAAGCTTTCATCCCTAGCTACTGGATTACATCAGTTACATTATCAGAGCACTTTGCAAGGAAAAGGATGCGAAACTTGAGGGAAGAGAGTCTCTCCTTTACACTAAATGTCATAGTTCCTCCACACTTGGGATGGAGGTGGGGGGCATAGCCCTGAGATCCACAGTGCCTCAAGGTTGGCTCTACAATTTGGCACCTTTTGCCAGTACCAAATCGTGTGTCAAATGACTAAAATGCAGTGCCAGCTCGTGTCTGACTTCATTCTCCACTCCTCTCCGGGAGACACATGGAAAGCCTCCCTTCCTTCTGCTGTGAAATCCCAGAGGATGAACATCTGAACCAGCCACTGCTCCAGTAGTATTGTTGGAAGGTGGGAAGAGGGGGAGACATGGCATTGTGCTAAGACCAGCTCTCAGCTATTTTCAAAAAAACAGACAGCAAACAGCAGACTCCTCCGCTGGCCCTTTTGGGGTCTCTGCCAAGAAGCTATTAATATTTATCCACTTTAATGAATTAATATTTCATGTTAAGAAAAGGCAAGATAACTGCAGATAAGTGAGCTACTGTTTATTCCTAACACGTTCTCTGCTGTGCGGCTAATGGAAAGGAAGAAATGCACGTTCAGCAAGAAACAAATAATAAAACCCGTATATCAATCAAACTATGGTCAATTACATTTTTTTATTCATTCTGGTCCTTGGTTCTAGAAAGACTTTCCAAAGGCGGATTCTCTGGTCTCCCTCTAGGGGCCAAGTCCATAGGAGCTAGAACTGGAAGTTTGTGGGGTGCTGCTGTGGCCTCTGGCTTGAAATGTTTTCCATTGTTTACAGTATAGTTCACTGTCTCTCAGCTCTCCCACTGTAAAAACTGTTCCAGCCCCCCTGGCCAGTCCTGCAGTCAGTCCTTATTCAGGTAAAATTACCACTAGAGTCAAGGAAGGATTGAAAGATCTGGCTCTGAGAATATAGTGGTGGTGAGGCGCGTGTGTGTGGCTGAGGGAGTGGGTCTTGTGTTGGCGCATGCATCCAAGAATGGTTATATTAGAATATCTGTGCTGTTCACCTTCCCAAGATTTACCAAGATCTCACAGGCTGACAGGTGGAGGCCCTTCCTTTTCTTCACCAAGCGTGAATTTCACCTCTGAGCATAGGGCCACCACCAGGCAGATCCGCAGCCTACATCTCTTTGGCCCCAGGGCCCAGGAATGAATTTCACCCCGATTGCACTTCTACACCGGTATCACTCCATTGGTTTCAGTGTCGTTACTCCTGATTTACACCACCAGGAGAAGAGAATCAGGCCCTGTGGTTGCACCTGTGAGATCATCCCAGGACATACAGTTGAGTCACACAGAGTTAAGCTCTACTAGCCCTTTTCCATCTCTATCTTTTAAGATTCCATTATTAAGTGCTTCATTAATCATGAGGGCCAATTTCTGCTAAAATCTGCGAACCCCAGCACTCCTTGCTGCTACAGGTTTATATGGCACTATTTGGAAAGAAGTGGATTTGACAGATACCTGGTGGGACAGAAAATACCATCGTTTGTTGTTTTTTTTAACCACTAACCCATACAAAAATTGATATCCCACCAGCCTATGAATAAAATAAGCAATGGTGGTAGCAAAGGCTGTTTTCAGTAGTTCTCCATTACAGCTGGTATCCTTACATACAGTGCCACCTGGAGCCTGAAGGTGATCATTACACGGGTCTAAGGAAGATTGCATTGCTGGAACTTTATTGACTATTCACTGGCCAAAACCTTTACTGCTGAAGTTAAGGCCTGGGCAGTGAGTTTTCCCTAGCGCTGCTTCAAAAAAAGCTGTAAGAATCTGCAAGTGGTATGACCGGCTCAGTGTGAAGGGCTTATAACTTGGGAACCCCATGACCAAATGACCCCAACTTTGTACCACCACCTCAGCCTGTCTCGTGACATACCTATTTTCAAGGTAATCTCCCTACACACCTGGGGTTTAGAGCAATTTGAATATTAAAATCAGCTCCTTAGTGAGCGGGCTGGGCCTGAAGAACCACTGGGCCACCTGATCTCAGACTTGCACCACTCACTCTATCCCTGGTCCTGATGAGACATAGCAATTTTCAAAATAATCTGAGCATGCACCTGGAGTTTAGAGTAATTTGAAATATAATTTTATAAACCATACTGTGGTGGGTGGCTTGTGCCTTTAAGAGCTGGAAGCCTGGATCTGGCCAGCCCCTGTCCAATTAGCCCTGCCTGCCACACCTGGGATGAACTGTGGTGGCTGGGGTTAGCAGAACCAGCTGGGTATGGAGGAGCTGATTCCTCTACAAGGAGCAATGACAAGGAGGGGAAAAGATCAGGACAAAAGTCAGCTTTTGTCAATAAAACAGTGGAGGTGTACACATCGAAATGCTGTTCCCATTGATGTAACTCCCGTGCTGTGCTGACATCATAAAACCATCCCAAACAGAGAGGTAGGGCTTATGTCGATGTACTTAGGGCCATGTAGTGTCTGTGTAGATGCTGTGTTCCTTACATCGGCTGTCGGCTGTCATTTTTTGTCAATTTCACAGCTCCGCCCTGCTGCCCCCCACTTCTCTGGAGAGCTGAGCGGCTGCACCTTGCTTCCATCAGGAAGCCCTGGTGGCTTCCCTCTGTTCTTGGTTGGGAATGTGGAGGGTAGAAGCTCAGGGCGGCTACCCCGGGCTCCTGGTGGGGAATGAGGAGGCTGGCGAGAGAAGAGCAGCCTACCGGAAGCCCAGGAGCCGGGATATGCCTTACTTGGCAATTAAACACCAGGGGGCTTAGGGAGAGAAAAGCCTTGAGGGAAATTTGTCAGAAGCGCTTAACGGACTTAGTTGCCATCTTCAAAAGTGATTTAAGGACTGGACTCAGAAGCCTAAGTCTTGAAAGTCAACGAAATCAATGGGAGTTAGACACCGAGACGCTTTTGAAAATCCCACAAGGCACTTGCCTGCATCTTCAGGGACCTAAATACTTTTAAACGTCGGTCCCTCCTGAAAACATTACTTCTCGTCTATTGTTCTGGTGCTAATGTAAAATTGATTGGTCCTCCCATGCTTTGTCCTGGGGGCTTCAATTCATAACTCTGCTAGGCACGAAAAATCATGGCCTGAACAGAGAACCTGGGTTTATGGCTTATTACAACAGTGTGTAACCCACTAACCCCCTCTGCCCTGTGACTGCAGAGATGGGGATGGGCCATTCTACCTTGAATGGTCCCTTAGGATAGGTGCTAAACAATCTGTTCCACCCTGCATCTTGCTGTGATGCCGGGACTACCTTTCCCAGACCTGAAGAAGAACTCTGTGTAACTCGAAAGCTTGTCTGTCTCACTAACAGACGCTGGTCCAATTAAATGATGGTGCCTCACCCATCTTGTCTCGCTAATATCCTGGGACTGACTGGCTACAACTACACTGGCTACAGCTCCTGTCTCAGAAACAACAAAAATTACCTGTTACCGATAAAGCGTGTGAGCATCAGGGGTATCTGGGCGGGTGCTGAGCGTAGCTTAACTGCAAGCGTAGCCAGGGAATAGCCATGCTCAACACTGTTTCAGAGCCAGCAGTGACTGGGACAAAGGTGGACTGTCACAAACAGCAGGGAGAGTTTGAATTTGGAGGTTGCTGTATAGTAGTGGTGACTCTCAAAATCAAATGCCTTTCGAAAGCATATTAGCTGGGAGTTTTGCTTAAACTACAGTAGAAGTAGTTGTCTGGTTTGGGTGAAGAAGATAATGTAAAGACACCGTTTAATACCATCTCAGCAGCCCAGAGGGCATAACAGGACATAAACCTCACATGTTCTCCTGCCCCAGCCAGATAGATTGGCTGGCCTTGGTTTGTCTATCTCTGAGCGGGAGGGCGTTCTTATCTATCAGAGCTTTAAGAAATTATATTGCAGGCCTCAAGGGTTTTTGTGTGTGTTAAAAGTAGCCTCACAAAAGACTGACTTGTATATAAAAGAGAAGTTAGATAAAGAGAACTCAAATATCACCAGCTGTCACAGGGAGGCAATTGGGGCATGCATGAGAGCTGGCTGGCTGAAGCTCAGTCCAGATAAGACTGATGTGATGCCGGTACAGTAGGTGATACGGCAAGAATGATTTCTCCCCCTTTGATTGAGGCTGTGTTCCCATCAGTTAGCTGTATTTGGGATCTGGGGTGGATGATCCTCAGCTACTGATGGATAATCATATAGCAGTCGTCACCAGGAGTGCTTTTTACCATCTGTATCTCCTCAGGAGATTGCTACCGTGGACCGAGGCCTTTGTCACCTCAGAACAGGATCATTGCAATATTCTCTACATGGGGTTCCATTTTAGAGCAATCTGAAAACTAGCGGGAGTGCAGAATGCTGCGGCGCTTTAAGCTTTGCTTCTTGGTGGTAGCACGTCACTGGTGCTCCATGACCTGCACTGGCTACCTGTTGGTTTCCAGATTGAATTTAAGGTGCTGGTTTTGAGCTGCAAAACCCTAAGTAGATTCAGCCTTTGCTACTCAAGAGATTATCTCCCTCCGTGTGCTGAACTACCGCAGATGCAAGCCGGGGGTGGATACTTTTGTTGACTCTCCCTCGGTTTAAAGAAGAGGGCGTTTGCAGTACAGGGTTGTCTTAGAGGTCTGGTCCAAAATAGCCCAGGTTTGTTAACCTTCCAAGCTTGCTGGAAGACGTTTGGTTACAGGGGCTGCTGTTTTGCTGAGTTAGTGAGAGAAATCAGAGGTGAGGGAGAGGGGTTTGAGGATCTGTGGATGATATATTCCCCCCCTGTAAATTTGGCAGGAGAACCTAGAGCTTGGGACCAGCATATTTTTTGTTGTTGTAAATAACTCTAATAATAATATCATCAAGGCCAACCCTGCTCTGGAGTTTTGCCATTCACTTCAATAAGAGCAGGATCAAAATCAGGGCCTTAAGTAATTAGATGGATTGGTTAATCACTGTATGTTGCTTTGAAGATGGAAAAATCTACACTTATTAAAGTCACTAGGAAAGATCACAACTAACAAGTCATATTGAAGAAAAAGCTTTATGTTCTACTCTGATGGCCTAAACCCTGCAGTACCGGTCAGCATGCCACCTTTGTAATAATCATCACTGGACAGTGCATTTCTATAGCACTGTCAGTCTAAGGATTTCAAAACCTTTTATAGAATCATAAAACATTAGAGTTGGAAGGGACCTCAGGAGATCATCTAGTCCAACCCAAATATTAAAATGATAATATTTTACAATAATAATGAATTAATCCCTGGGCTATATTGTTATCCTCATTGTACATACTAGGAAACAGGTGCATGGAGAGGGTAATACACTGATTGTCAGCTCTGGAACACGCACCTCTCCTACTGATGCTGGTAATGCGCTGAAGTCAATAGGACATTTCAATGGGAGCAGGATGGGGGCTCAAATCAAGTCAGAAGCATGCCCCCAGTGGCCTCGGACATTTCATGGGAACGTCCCACTTGGACCTCTCCAGCCTCCATCCTGGCTGAAGGAGAACGTTTCCCGAATTCAGGGCTGCCGGGGCGGGGACACGAAAGGCATTGCGACCTGGCAGCACTAGTGTGCGGTTGCAGCGCCACGCAAGGGGTCGGGAGGAAGGGGTTGGACACCCCAAACCCTGGTCGTGCTGCATCCTGCATTAGTCGCTTGAAACCTCGGGCGCTTTGGCCCCGGCCCAGCAGGGATCAGGGGCAGAGAGGGATTCCCAGCCCCACGCCCCATCCGTGGGACCCTGGTAACAATGCGCAGGGGACATAGGGCCTGTGCCGTGAGCTGTGCAGGGCCAATCAGGGGCTTGCCCTGGGCTAACAGCATGTGGGACCAGCCCCCTCTGCTCCCCAGGGTTAGCCCGAGCAGGGGAGGCCAGGAGCTCTTGCATTGTGCAGCAGGCGCAGAGTGAACCTGGCTCAGCATCCTGGAGGATAAACCATAGAGGCGGCCGGCACGATGGGGCCCAGGCAGGACCCTTCCTCTCTATGGTCCGAGCGGTGTTCCGGGTGGGCGAGTCCTATGCGCCCGCCATCCTGGCCGTGTAATTGGCTCCTAAGCACGCCGGGGCGGAGCTGGGCGGAGGGGGCCGGGCTATGTTAATCACAGGCGCCTTTCCGCCGTGGGATTGGCTGAGGCGGGCGCGGGGCGGTGCCGATGCGCTGCCGGGGGCGGGGCCGGGGGTTGCGCTCGGGGTGGGCCCGGCCGGCCGCTCGCTCGCTGCGCGGTCCCGCAGCATGGCTCTGGGCTGCGCCTGCGGGGCGTGGGGCGCCCCCCTCCGCCGCCTGCGGCCCGCTGGGGGCCTCCCGGGTAAGGGGCCCGCCGCGTCGGGGCTGGGCCGGGGGGAGCGGGGGCACCTGGCTGTAGGGGAACCTAGGGGGGGACTGTAGGGGACATGGGAGCTTGGCTATAGGGGAACCGGGGGGGCACTATAGGGGACATGGGAGTCTGGCTATAGGGGATCTGTGGGGTGGGTGCAGAGAGCCTGGCTATAGAGGACCCTGGGGGGGACGCTATAGGGGACATGGCAGGGAGCTTGGCTATAGGAGAGCCGTGGGGTGGAGACAGAGAGCCTGGCTATAGGGGAACTGTGGGGGACACTATAGGGGACATGGGAGTCTGGCTATAGGGGAATCTGGGGGTGGTGAAGACACTATAGAGAACATGGGAGCTTGGCTTCAGGGGAACTGGGAGCCTGGCTATGGGGAATCTTGGGGGGGAGGGCTATAGGGGACACGGGAGGGAAGGCAGGAGCTTGTCTGTAGGAGGATGGGCTGAGGTTTGGAGACAAGAAGCCTGGCTCTGTGGGTGGCCAGGGAGGGAGCCTGGGATGAGATTGTGTGAGGCAGTGAAAAAAGGGTGGGGTAGGATCTGAGCTATGGAGGCAGGGTCTTGGGACTTTAGGGTGGAGGGGAATGGAGACTGAGCAGAGAGAATGAATGGAGCACTGTGGCAATGCAATGGGCATGGGAAAGATGGGATGAGAGAACCAGCTGATGCTTTATGCCAGGGCCTGTGAGAATGTCAGTGGGTCCTGAAGCCTGGGAAGTAGCTAAGGGGAAGCTTGTGTTCACAAAAGGAGCTTGGGCTGATTCCAGGACTCACTGAGGGAAAGTGATAGTCCAAGGGAAGGACAGTTCCTGTGTACCCTGAAATGGCCAAAACACAGATCTTGTCCCACAAATAAAGTTGTGCCCTTGAAATGGTTTACTCTCTGCAAGAGCCCCGAGGCTCCTTTGGGCCTGACATTTTTTTAATTTGTTTTTGGGGAAGAGCTGAACATCTGCAGCGACTGTTGACTTCAGCTGGAGTTGAGGGTGCTTTGAACTTCCATAGTTAGGCCCACATGTGTCTCAAGTTAAGCAGCCACAATCCCTCCAGGCAATGTGGGCCTGGGTGATTTAGGAGTCATTAGCTAGACTGCTGATGACATTAAATTGCTTTAAGTGATTAAAGACCAACCAACCAAAAAATACTGCAGAATTGTGAGATGGTTTTGGACACTATGGGGGGGACTGAGCAGTGTAAAGGCAGATAAAGTTCAACCTGGATACATATACAACAATGTGCACTAGTAAAACTAACTTAAACTTCTCATCTGCTGCGAGGCTCTGAACTTGCAAGACTTTTCCGGAAGAAGATTTGGCAGTAACGGAAGAGAGAACTCAGTGCAGATATCTGTCCTGTATTCAGTATCACTCTAATTAAAAATAACAATACTAAGATGCATAGTGTTCTGTTGAAGGGATGGGAGATAGAGGAAACATGATGGTAATGTATCAAACAATGATGCATCCTTTGCTGTCCAATTTATTACCTCAGTTTAAGAAAAAGCAGAGATGGAAATGTTCCAGACAGGGTTAATGGATAGAGGTTCTGAAGACTTTCATGCAATGAAAAATACCAATACTAAAAGCTAGCCTTAAAATAGAGGCGTTAGAGTAGGATTTGCCTGACTTTCAAAGCTTCGATCACCTCTTCCTTTTATTCCTGTCCTGAAACTTGAGTGCAAAGGTTTAAAGTAACACTATCCAATAAAAAATAGCGCTGTAAATAAACCACCCATTTCTTGATGTTAGTGTCGTCTAGGCTGACTGGAAGTAAAAGTGCTCTGCATTTATGCCTGTTTGGAAGACTCCACCATATCAGTTAGCGTTTTGAGAGCGAGCCCCCCCCTTTAAATACATGTACATTTGGACATAGGAGTGTGTGCCTTGGTGGGTTGTCAGTAGGATACAGAGACCTGTTGTGGTGCTGGATTAAGCCCAGGTCAGTAGAGACTAAATTGTTGCCATCTGACTACTGCTTAAAGACCTTGGTGGAATGAGCTGGTTTAGTCCAGTTCTTGATGAACAAATGCCCATGTCTCAAAAAGCCACCCTTGTGGTTAACATTAATTTGGGGCCCTGGTGGGCAATGTCCTCGGGGAAACCTAGGTCTGAATGGACCATGGAATCCTCGCCACCTTCTCATCTACTGGCCTTGTAGGTCAAGGGTGAGTCAACTTGTTGGGGTGGGATGGGGCGGATACTTGCACCGCCACTGCCTGTGCCAGAGCTATTTTCCAGAGAGGATTTCAGTCTTCAGGGACATCTGGCTGCCACCATTCAGCAGGTGCAGATTCACTAAAAATTACCCACCCCTGCAAGCACCTACCCTCCCCTATTCCAAGGCGAAAAATCTGTTCCTGTGTTGCAATTCTGTCATGCCATTCCTCTGAAGTCATCAAAGTGCTTTAGTTAAAAATATTAGTTAAGGAAGCCCCAAGTTCCTGGTGAGGTAGGCAGGAATTTCCGTACCTGATTTACAGGTAGGCTAACTGTGGCATCAAGAGGCAACGTCCCTAGGCAAGCCAGCGTCAGAGTCTAGAATGAAATCCAGGACTTCTGACGCCTACTGGTCTTTGCTAACTACCTTCCCCAGACACGCCATTTCTAGGAGTCCAGTTGACTCTATGGATACGTTGTGAGCGGAGCTGGATAACAGCTTCCTAAAATAGATATAAATATCAAGGCCTCTGAAGAAAAATATCAGGGTTTGGCAAGGAGTTGTAGTCCCCGGCATTTGACCCAAATGCATTTTTGCTTTGAATGTCTTTGTACTTAGTGCAATAAAACTTCTCAGCTGACTGCCAAGGTTGTGCTGGACTATGACTGAAATCACTCTATTGTCTCCAGCTCTTTAATCGGATCACAGTAAAGCTCTGAGTAGCCTGGGTTGTGGGGAATGCGAAGCACTAGCGGACAGTTACAGCTCGGTCTTTTGTTTGGCTTGTAACTAAAGAGAAAAATCTGAAGTGGGGGGGGGCAGCAAGATAGCTTCCTCCTAGCCCCACCTGATGACACACAGTCACTGGTGCAAGGGGCAGTAACAGTATCCAGCCCGCTGTGCAGAATGAAATGCTGAAAGAGAGGAATAATCACAAGGAGAGTCGTCTTATGCCCCCTTTCAGTAAAAATTCCCTTTGAAAGAGATCTATTGTATAGCGTAATCCCTGAGTCCATCCCTGATGTTTTCCTCTTGGTGGCTTTCCTTTCCTTCCTTGGGAACACGTATGCCATGGCGTGACTTCCATCCCTCCCTTTTAAGTGGTTCTGAGTCCTGTGTTTGCCTAATGCAGAAGGCCTAGCTCTTAGAAGTCATTCGCACTCTTTCCCGTTTTGAGGTCCAGCCAGTGTGCATGGGCAATCCTAGCAGGATGAAGGTGTTTGTATCAAGGCTGGCATTTTCTCTGCTCACGGACTCTGCTTTTTCCCCTCTTTGCTCAGGTTGCAGCAGGCTGCTTTCCACAGCTGCTCTCGCTCCTCAGATATGTGTCGTGGGCAGCGGACCTGCTGGGTTTTACACTGCCCAGCACCTCCTGAAGGTAACTGGCTTTCATTCCACACGAGGAGAGAGATTCAGTCTCTTGCTTGCTGGTCTCTGGGCCGTAGACATCCCACCACAATTCAGGGGAGGATTCACCTGGTCGTGTGCTGTGTTGGGCTACCATAGGTGGTTCTTTACTATCCCCTTCAAGCCCGGATATGGGGGGCGTCTGGGGTGGAGCTGTATTGCATGTCGCCCTGGCCATTCTGGCTCACACTGAAGTGTAGGCACCACTGTGGAGGCTGCTGTAATTTAGAGCAGACTCTGGTCTGCCAAAGTTATGCTAGGAGCCATTTTGGTCCCCGTAGAAGTCTGGAATCAGGAGGGTACAAAGGTGTCTTAATCTTTGCCCCCTTCTAATGGGTTGCACATTTATCAGGTGCAGCACAGACTTTAACTCAACTTTTTATGGACACATTGTCACTACAAATCAGGGCAAATCTATGCTTCTGTAATAAGCTGCACCACAGATACCTGTCTACTGGCTTTTCAAAATTTTGATTCCACAAAATGCTGGCAGCATTCTTCTATGAATAAAGGAAACCAGGGAGATTTGGTTTTGGTCCTTCTCCATTTTGACTAAGCCAAACAAACGAACATACCAATTCCATGCAACAGTAAATGTCAGCACCTCAGTCGATCACTTATTGAGCTGGCAATGAGAATAGATTAGAAAACCTGCAGAGGGTGCTGCTAGTGACAAATCACAGCTGTGGTTGCTTAATCAAGTGAGGTGACCTGCTATTTGCGGTCTCTGAAGTACCCTCGAGCATGTTGTGGTGTAACATGCTGCATTTTAGCCATTAATGAACTTCAGGGACAAATTTCAGGACTACTGAATCTCCACAAATAGCACGAGAGAGACGCTATCTCAAAATACAAGCTGCTAAGAGCTTGAACCAAAAAGTCGGACTGTGTCTAAAATACATACCAGCTGCAAACCTAAAATGTCTTTAATTAGCAGCAAGATTTCAAGATCTCGGCCAGCATCGTTAGCTGCTGGTGGGGGTGGTGAGGGAAGGGCAAAGAGTTGAAATCTCTTTTCATCATTCACTCAATAGATGTCTGTACCAATTGCTTAAATACCCAGTGCCAAACTCTCTGCAATGGGGTGGTCAGAAATGGATCTGTCCCGGCAATATTTTGCAGCATCTCATATTCCTTTCAATGATCTCATGGGCATGTCCTAAGATAAAATAGCTACTGCACCAAAAACAAACCATAGATCATAGTCTCCTCAGAATGGTGCTCCTATTGGTGCAAGTTAATGAATCCTGAGGTCAGAAGGTAGATCCTCTTGTTAGGTTTTTTTAAAATGATTCCTTTCATCATTCGATTGTTGCAGGCTGGCAAAATCCAGTGATTTAGCAGAACATAGGAAAGTATTGCTTGGAGACCTTTCGAGTCTGAAATATACTAGAAACGTGCAATGTTTTGTATCTGGTCCCCACATACTAATTTTTTAAACATCCAATAGGAATGGGAATAAACTTGCCTGCCTAAGTTCCTTCGTTCCATGCCAGCACTCTGTGCACATCCGTTTCCCTTTAGGTAGGTGAGTGTCTAGAAAATGTGAGTGTTATCATGGCAGCTACCCATGCAAATGAACCCATTTTTGTCACCATTGTATGCTCATCCTCGCTATCTGGATACGATGCCTTACAACGAACACTAAATTAAAACACAGCTAGGCTGGTGTGTATGTTCTTGCCCCAGCTGGATTTAGCAGGCATTCTGTGATCTGTGCATTCAGAAGTGAAAGCAGACCCTTGATAAAGATTGTGGCAACATAAAAGATGGGCCAGGTCTTGCCTTCCATCCCTGTATGATGCGCCCAGTGTTCAGAGAGTTTAGTTGAGTGCCACTGAACTACAAATGCTCTGTGCACCTCTCCCTCTTCTTGCTGAGATGCAAGAGCTCTTACCTGAGTTTCGATTCGAGATGATCAGTGTCTCTTTACGTGCAGCCTCTTTCCTCAGCAGAAGGTTGGTGTTGGCCCCTGTTGTTAGCCACTTAGCTTGTCTGTTTCTGCTCCTGGGTGCTTGTATTTTAACTGTGAACTTGCTTTTCGTCTCTAGCACCACAAGCTGGCCCAGGTGGATATTTATGAGAAGTTGCCAGTTCCCTTCGGCCTTGTTCGTTTTGGAGTGGCGCCCGACCACCCAGAAGTCAAAGTAAGTGCTGGCTTTCCCATCGTTTCACACGGTTGAAGGGTGCTGGGAATGGAGAGTCATGAAGGTACCTTTGTCAAAGAGGTGTGAATGGGGCGTGGTGGTCATCTTATACCTCTCTTCCACACAAGAGGAGAGACTTACGACTGGTCTCAGCTCACAGTGGCGTAAGAAGTGCCAGCAAGGGGGAGCAATTCTTGTTTATAGGGGTTGCTCTCACTGCAAGGGGGCTGTTCTCTGTTGCCAGGCCTGGTCAGGCATTCAAGGGACAGAAGTGGTGTTTGCTGAATGGACAAAGCTACTGGGAAGCAGAGGGGTTGGGGACAGAGGTGAGATGGGGGGCGGGAGCTTGGGGAGGTGGAGATAAGAATAAACTGCTGCAGAGTCTGATTTCAAGAAAGAGCTTCCCTATGAAAGCCTGGTTGTGTGAGGCAAGGATATCTGTGGCAGAAGGCCCGGGCTGGGATTTTTCAGTGGTCCTGGGGTTTGGGGTTTTGCCTTTAAGGGATGGTCTCCTTGTTAGCGCACTAAGACTCCAGCAGCACGGGCTGCAGTAAACCAGGGAGTGGCGGGACCTGCTGTGGGGGCTGAAAACATCGAAACCTACGTCTGTGAGGTTCTTACTGAAAAATGAACCATTGCTTCCAAATGAGCCCCTCAAAACCCAGCTTGGCTCTCCCTCTCCCACTGTGCCACTGGAACTGTGAATTGTTCCTCTGGATGCTGGTGGTGGCTGTTCAAGGGGCAGATTTCAAGTTAGCAAAGCTTCAGCCGAGTGCTCTCTTCCAAGAGGCAAACTCACGCCAGCAGCGAATGGATCGGGTTCCTCTTTTTTGCCCTTTGTAGTTAGCCATGAAAAATGGATTTTCACTTCCTTTCGACAGAACTGACTGGTGTGGTGCCAAGCCATGGATAACTGTTTATTTTAAAATGAAATATTCGCAGCCTCTGTCAGATAAGAGCTACGAGTCTTGGAACAGCCAGCATGAATTAGAGAGGGAGACGCAGACTTGTAGCTTCAAGGCCACCTGGGGGCGTTGGGGACCTATTTATCCCCAGACCATGCAGCTGTCTCCTCTCTGGCTGTGCTCCTCTCTGGTTATGCTGTGTGGCTGTTTAATTTAAACCCTTTGAAACTGCTTTTGACCCAACAGAATGTAATCAACACGTTTACTCAGACGGCGCATTCTGATCGCTGCTCCTATTATGGGAACGTCACTATCGGGAAAGACGTGACAGTGGCGGAGCTGCAGCAGGCTTATCATGCGGTGGTTCTGGTGGGTTAATGGTTTGCATGTCTAGTGGGGAAAGGACTAGGGAGGAGGCTGGGGAGGTGTTATGACCGGATCCAGCACGGTTCACTCCTTCCCACCCACAGAGTTATGGAGTATTGAAGCTGTTGGATCCCCCACTTTTCAGCCCTTCTTGTGGAGTTTGGTTTTTAAGGGGGAGGGAATCTATCTGTCTTAGGAACTTTTATGGTATTGCTGCAGTAACGTGCTGGCTGTCAAATCTAGACATCCATTTGTAATCATTGCTACTTACCCAAGCCATACGAAAGGAGACTTGTGTTCTCCATCATTGTAGTGTCTGAGGTCCTCACAATTTTTTAATTATTTATCTTTATAACACTGCTGTATGGCAGGGCAGAGCTCTTGCCCCCACGTTACTGATGGGGAACTGAGGCACAAAGATGCTAAATGACTTGCCCAAGGTCACACAGGAAGTCTGTGACAGAACAGGGAATTGAATACACAACTCCACAGTCACAGATTAGTGCCCTAACCACTGGACCGCCCTTTCTTCTGAGGATGAAGTGAACCGTGTCAGGAATGAGATGGTTTGGGATGAAATTTGGTCCATGTTAGCTAGTGAAGAGGGTGTTTGAATCTCTGACTGCTCTGCTCTGCGTGCTCTGATCTGGTGAATATTTGCTGTAGCCATTCAGCCTGATGTGCACATCCCGTAGAGTGTTGCTGATCTGGGGACTGTATCACGTCCCATCCTGTAGAGGAACGGCAGAGCCAGTAGTAGGGAAATGTCTCTTCCTTGTTTTTCATGACAGAATGCAAAGAAACTCCCTTCCTGACTGGAACTATCGTTCTGAGTCCGGCGGCTGACTTGGATGTCAGGTCGTAGGATGGGAGAAGGCCACAGCTTTTACGCTCGGCTCTGGGGAGTGCCTGTATCTGTGGCGTAATCCACCATCGTTCTCCTTCCTGACAAGACGCTTGAGAAAATAATTGTCAGTTGAAAAAACGACGGGCTTTATGGCTCTTCATGGAGCTAGAGGGGGTCCCAGAGGAGATGTACAGTTACCATTTCTTCAGGTTCACATTGCCCTTGCCCTAAAAAGGCAGCTTGAAAGCCCAGCATCTCCCTCGCCATGCCTCTTTGTCTGACCTAGTCAAACATCGCCAGGCTAGCATTAGGAGCGGGGCTTCCTGCAAGCCGAGATGGCAGAAAAGCCAATAATGCCACAAAATTCATTACGGTCTTTGCTATGCCGATCCACTAGCCCAGGAGGTGCTCAGATATTGTGGTGTTTGGCAGCAGTGCGGTGTCCAAGACCTGTAACTGCTTGAGCAATGGCTCCTCTGTATTGAGTTTGTGGAGCGGAAGATTTGCGTTGCGTGTCGTGTTGATACCAGCATATCGCGGCATGTATATGACAATGGGAATTTTGCTTCCTTCCCTGCAGAGCTATGGTGCTGAGGCTAATCGGATCCTTGGAATCCCAGGAGAGAACCTCTCAGGAGTTTATTCAGCCAGAGCATTTGTGGGCTGGTACAACGGACTGCCTGAGAACAGAAATGTAAGGGAGTGGGGTTTTTTCCCCTCTCTAAGGCTTTGTGCTCTCCATGCGTCTGAATGCAGTCATCCAACTCCGCATCAGTGCCTGTCTGAAAGGCTTGCAATTGAAAAAGATTAGCCGACACAACATTAAATCCTTCGTCGATGTTAAAAATGTGAACCATTTGCACGTCGGTAAGAGAGGATTAGCTAGCTCTGTAGGTTGGCAGCATTTCTTGGAGAGGCCATAAGGAAGCCCAGAAGGGACACTTTTGGGGCTGGGGAGATTCAGCTGGCTTGTCAAAGTTGTAGACACCCACAGAGATTCCCTGTGAGAGAGATGGGAATGCAGGAGGCCTACAGGAGTGGGGGCCAAGGATGCGCTGAAAGATGCAGGTTGGGGAAATAACTGAATGTCTTGCAAGCTGGCCATTCTGACAAAGCCGCACTAGCGAACTGAGTCTAGAGGGTGACAGTTCAGCGTACCTGGCTCCCATTCTCTGGGTTAGAATGGCAGCTAGGGTGAAACAGGAGGAGGAAGAATCTTTTGCCTTTGTAACGAGGGTTGGAGGGAACCAGCCATAACTGCGGCGAAGATAAAAGGACCGACCGGGTGTTGAAAGTGCTCTTGCGTGGAATCTCTCTCTTCACACAGCTGAAGCCCGACCTAAGCAGCGAGACAGCCGTGATCCTGGGGCAGGGGAATGTGGCTCTGGATGTTGCCCGAGTTCTGCTGTCTCCACTCGATATACTCCGGGTGAGTTGAGGGAGGCGCTGTAAAATGCAGCAGACCAGGTGCAGAGTTTGTATGAAATTCGTTAGGGGTTGATGGAAGAGGGAAACCAGACAAAACAGCTCATTAAAACAAGCACCCGGCCCTACTGCCAGCTTTCTGGATACTCATCTCAGGGTTTTGTTTTCAAACAGAGCCTTTCTCCCTCACAGCCTGCTCTCCCTCTTGCTTCCCCCTGCAAGGAAGTTGTAGTCCTGTGTTTGTAATACGCAGTGCTGCCATGGGAGTGATCGCGGGAGTCACAGATTCAGCGGTAAGATCCCGCTGATGGCAGCAATGGCGGGGCTGGTACAAAAAGGATATTTGCTGCTTTTAAAAAAAGGCAGGGAAAGCACCGTGCTCCAATCCGTTCTGTGCCGCAATTGCGCTTTCCCCAATGTGAAACATTCTCATGTACACGAGATCTAGGGAATGCAGAAACAGGGCTGGGATTCTCCCAGAGCCAGCTGGCCTCTACTGTAGCATTCAGGGCCCTTCCTGGTATGGAGATCATCACTTTATTTTGTCCCACACCCCCTCAAACTCTCAGTGTTTTCAAGGCATTCAGTGAAGCTTTGGCCCTTTCTCCCTGCAAGGGACAGAGGGAACCCCAGGCTGCTTCTTGCCGGAGCTGCTGGCAGGTAAAAGTTTAGCATGAGTTTCTCTTTTGGGGGAAGGGTGTCTCTTCCCCAAGCATCTCTCTTCCAAGGCCTTTAGCAGAACTCTCAGGATCCCCTGGTGTGCCTGTTATCCAGCCTGTTAGTGGGCTGCATCTGTGGAATGATCTTTTCTCCCCCATGCTCCCAGTTTGAAGGCTTGTTGACAGCAGCCACTGTGTACAGCTGCTGCCCCAGATGTTAGCAGCAAGGGCCTCCCCAGACCTTTCTGTCCTTCAGGAACTGAAGAGAGGCTGATTGAAACTCAACTCACTACCTCTAACATTAATGGCTAAATGTCAAAAGGCATGGGATTTTGCAAGTTGAGGCCTTAGACAGTTAAATTGCTTGGCAAGTAAGAGCTGTGCTTCAACGGATGTGGTCTTTGGGACCATAGGCAGTCCTCAGCTCAGGCACAAGGGCAAGATGTCTTTTGTCTGTGAAGTGCAACATTCCCACACCTGGCTCTGTACCTTAGATGGATTTGCTCCTTTTTTGTGTGTGTGAAGAACGTAGGTTCTTACCCACTTTTATCTCTGTGGCGCTAATCCAGCAACAAGAGAGAGAGTCTGGAAGTTTGTTCCCCCTTGGGTGTCATCAGTAAAACTGTCAGTGAGTTCTGTTTGCAGAAGCTTTATCAGAAGGGGGAAGGAAGAGGCAGAGACGAGGCCTGCTGTGCTTTTCAGATCGACTAGCTTGCGATGCTGACGATTTAGGAAAAAAAACATCTTCTGACTTGGGAACTGAGCACATCCAATTTGGGAACCTTTGAGGGACGGTCCAGTGGGAATCTCTCCGCATTCTACCCTGCTGAGTAGAGCTGCGCATCTCATTTCCTTTCTGTTGAGTAGTGAAGTCTCCTTGCATTTTATTCTACTCACCCCAACCCTAAGTCACATTTTCGGTCACAGTCTGTCAATGGGGCGTTTCCTCCATTGTAGGGAAGGTTAAGGGGCAAGTCATCAAATGACTCTGTGTGCATCCCTACAGCAGAGGAGGTTGGAAAGGTGAGGTTCCTTGCCTTGTTGGCCCCAAACTTTAAATGACTGCCTGCTTTGGGGTTGTTTTTTAGCACCATCTTAAAAAGCTTTTATAGAAGGGAGATTTCCCTTGGAGGTTGCTCAGTAAGGCGTCACCTTGTTAACTCTGTACTGATTGTAGATAATCTATTCAGGGAGTGCTGTTAAGGCATTAGCTGTGAAAATCACCCTCATGCAAAGGGAGGTGGCTTTGCATGTGCAAGCAGCTGCCCTGCTGTTTTCAACTTCCTGCACTGTCCCTTTCTGTCTCTCCTACTACCCTACTTCCCTGTCACCCCATCTTCTTGCAGAAGACCGACATCACTGAAGACTCCTTGGCAGCCATAGCCTACAGCAAGGTCAAACGTGTGTGGCTTGTGGGGAGGAGGGGACCCCTCCAGGTTGCTTTCACCATAAAGGTAAAACTTATTTGTTTGAGCGTAAGGGTACTGCAGTGTAACCAGATTGGCTGTGACTGTCAATCTAGCCTGTGCCGCCTGTATGGTGGGAATGGCTTCGGTTTTGGATGTGTGCTGTTCTTACGGCTTCTCTGCCTTGTCCATGTATGGAGCAGTGAGGCATAACGTCTTCCTGTCTGCTCTTCCCAGGAGTTGCGGGAGATGCTCAACTTGCCTGGTACCAGACCTCTCCTGGACCCTGCTGAATTTACAGGCCTTGGTGATGTTATTAAAGGTGAGGAAAATCTACCCAGCACAATGCAAGTTGGATAGTGAGGTTCCCATGGGGGGTGAACACCCAAGGGTCCTACCCAGGGGAGCTCTTGGAGGTGAAGGATAAGCCAGGGGGCCTTGTCTTGCTTTCCAATCCCATTACTAAAGAAAACCAAAACCAGTGGGCATCTTTACCACCATCACCCCCCCTGCCCTTGCTTCTTAGAAACCAATTTTTAATGCATGCCTTGCTCTGTCTTGGCACCTGAGTGGATGCAGTTGTTATGGTCTTAGTGGGTTGTCATGAGAGACCTTCTTCCCCTTTGCCCTCATTCGCTTACTAGACCGTAAGGCTCCAGAAAGAGCCTTGCCATGCCCTGATTGACTAGCACATGAGCTCATCTGGCTGAGCCACAGCGACCAGAATATCAACAGGCTGAAACAGCAGCAGCAGAGCCTTGGTGGTGAGCCTTCAAGGATGGCTAGCAGCAGGAGAGCTGCAAAACCGCCTGTGTCTCGAGGGAGTGGACATCCAGCTCTGACCTGCTCCGTGTTCCAGCGTAGTTTGTCTGCTCAGGCTTGTAACAGCAGTACCTGGGCAGGGACGAGATGGATCGTGAAGGGTGGGGTCAGTGTGTGACTTTCAGTGAAGGACAGTCCAGGTCTGAAAGCCCATGTTAAAAGCGAAAATGGAAGGAGCGTTGGGTTCTAAGGTGCCCCTGGACTTTCTTCTCAAGCTGTTGTGTTCAGAGGCTGCGGCTTTTGAACTGTTCCAGAGCCCCAGGTGTGCTGCTGTGTCAGCTGCCAGCGATCTGCCTTGTGGATGGTTCAGAGGCTTGCGGACACTGACTGAATGTAATTCTTTAGCATTACCTCAGTCCAGACTCGCCCCCTTGTATGGTCCCCCTGGAGAGAACCGGGGTCCTTCTGTTCCTGCAGTGCTCTTTCAATTTTAGATGTTCCCAGACCCAGGAAGCGTTTGACTGAGCTGATGGTCAAATCGGCCCTGGAGAAACCTGGTGAGAAAGAGGCCGGTCGTTGGGCATCAGCAACCAAAGAGTGGGGCTTGAAATTCCAGTGCAGCCCGCTGGAGGTACTGCCAGCTGCTGATGGGAAGAAAGCAAGAGGCATCCGAATGGCCCTCACCAGGCTGGAAGTACGGACTCCAAACTTCTCTTTCTAAAGGATTTGCTCTCCCAGGCTTGGCTCTCTCTGTTGCTTGGAGATGAGTCAAAGTCTGTTGCAGCCACTTGGATCTAGAGATCTCTGGGGAGCTCCTGCGTTAATCTAAAGACAGCTTGATACTCTTTGGTCTAATTAGAAGCAGCAGAACTGCCTGCTGTCTGAGCAGCTGGAATGGCAGATTCTTGGGAAGCCAGCCCTGGGTCTCCCCCGGAGCTGTTTCTGATACAAAGGCAGCTCTTTCTGTCCATTGGTATTGATAGCTGCTATTGGAGGACACTCCAATAACCCGGCCCGTATATATCCATTAATGTGATCGCCAGTGAACCCAGGAGATGTTGCTGCTTCTCCTGGAGTGACAGAGAAGACGCTTGACTCCATTTGCGTTACAGGCTCTTAAACTATTTTCTTTCTTCCCCCTCTCCCTTCCTGGTTATGTAGGGCTCAGGAGACTCTGCTAGAGCTGTCCCCACTGGAGAAGCGGAGGAGCTTGAATGTGGCTTGATCTTCAGCAGCATTGGCTACCGGAGCCTCCCAATTGACTCTTCAGTGCCATTTGACCCCCAGCTGGGGACCATCCCCAATAGCCTGGGCAGGGTGCAGGGGGCACCAGGTCGGTATTAACGTTCAGGGTTGAGGTTGCCCCGGGTGTGATGTGAGGGTAGCAGCCTGTGCGTGTGCATGGAACATGCCTGTAGAAAGGATGAAGGGTGAGCGGCCAGGAGGCTTGTGTGGCTGGGAGTGAATGGGAGGGTCTGGGCGGCTGTGTAGAGAACAGGACTGGGAAGTGGGAAACCTGAGTTCCACTCCTCTCTAGCACAGGCCTCCTGCGTGACCCAGCCTTGGGCCGTTCGACACAAAAACGTGCTGTAATTTTGTATTAGTTTATTAAGGAGAGATGGCAGCCTGCAGTGGCTGCTTAGGGGTAACGTTCTTGAGCCATTATGAACTCCGAGAGCTGCTCTGCACTGAGAAGGCCAGCACGGTTGAGACGATGCGCTCTCTGTGCTGTGGGGAGGGTAGATACTACCCTGACGTGCTCCACTGAGCACATGCTACAAAGGCCTTGGTAGTGATCTGAGCGTGACGTGTCCTAGTGGCAGCTGTTGTTAACAGTGGCCAGCTACATCTGAGAGGGTGTGGGCATGAAACTTCAGTGGATAAGGAAATCTACATACATATTTAACTCCTGCGTCCCTTCAAGCTGAAGAGACACTTGTGTTGGGGAGTCTGCTGGACCCCATCCATTTGAATGTACTGGGGATTGCATTAGAGCGTGTCAAACTTGGTGTAACGTGCTGTCTCAGGCCTGTACTGCAGTGGCTGGGTGAAGCGAGGACCCACGGGGGTAATTATCACCACTATGAATGATAGCTTTGACACAGCCCAGTCCGTGCTAGAAGACCTGCAGCTGGGGGTGCTGAAACTTTCAAATGCCAAGGAAGGCTTCAAGGCCATGAGGAGCGTCCTGCACAGTCGAGGTCAGTGAATGTGCGCGCACGAGTCCTTGTGTGTGAGCCTCTGTAGCAATGAACCTAGATGGGTGAGCCAGCCAGCCTCCCTCCAGAAAACTCATGCTAAAGTCCTAGGCGGACACAAGTGGTTAATGAACTGTCTCTTGAATTCTGGAGTCCTGGGTTCTTAGGTGACTGAGGAAAAGAGTCTGATCTTGTCTCAGTCTGTAGTGGACGTTCCTCTTCCCCTAATCTCCTTGGACGGAGGTGGGGGGAAGAGAGGAAACAAACGCCCCACACACTGGAAGAGTGGAGTAATAATAAAATCACAGTGCTGAGAGTTGGGATTCAATTGCAGGGTCAAGGCGGAGTGGACAAAGCTTGCACAGCATGTGCTCCACTCTTCCTGATGCTCGCATTTGCCTGGACCCTACACGTGTTAAATTCCACCTGCTCTCGCTTAGCATTCATTCTGGGTTAGGCTTTACTTGCTGATTAGAAATCGGAAACATTTCTCGAGTCTCTTTATCCCCTTTGCCAGGAACACTGTCTTTTAAATTAAAAAAAAGAAAAGTGTGAAAACTATACAATGCCTGTTGCAAATTGTAATCTAAAAACTCTCAGAAGCAATAAGAAGATGGACTATCTAATGGCGCAGAATACAGAGGCACCAAGCTGGGTAGCACACCTAAGAAGTGCTATTTTGAGCACCTCTGCTCAGCCTAACCTTTTATTGTTAACATAACATGGAACTTTGCCTACAAAGCTTTTGAGTGGTTACAATGAATATATTTCAGTGAAAGGGGACAGAGATTCTGTTGCCTGCTCGTCTGTTCAAGGACAGCACGAGCTCCTCCCCAGTGCTGCACTTCTATAACGATTCAGAGCTAACCCAGAGGAACCACCTCCAAGAATCCGAGAGGAGTTCTCTCCGTGGGCTGCTAAAACCTTGGTATCACTCCTGAGGCATCCTGAAAGGGTGCCTGTTTATGCTTGTAGATTCTGTGGTGCGAATACAAGTCCTCTATGGTGTGAGATGATCCAATTCACTTCCTAGGTGATACATCATAGCCCTCAAACATAGCTCTCCCTCTCTGCTAATCTAATCTATATTTAAATCTGTGATTTAAAGAGAAATGTCTACCCTGGAAGTGGCCTGTTCTCAGACCCTTTTCCTGTAACAGATCTCTCCTTGGGCCCAGTTGTGCTTATAGGTGCATAGGAATTGTCACACCAGTTCAGGCCAGTCATCTTAATTCAGTATCCTGGATCTTGCAGTAGCAAACACCAAATTGTGCAAGTAACCTCCTAGTCGACAGTTATGGAACAGCCTACCTGGAGGGAAATTTTCTTCCTAACCACTATCGTTTAGTGGTTGACATATGCCTTGAAGCATGAGAACTTCTATTCCTTCTAATTTTTGTACCCTGCCTAATGTAACTATAAATGGTTTTTATTCTTCATACAAATGTTTAATCTCTTTGGATCCTACTAAACTCTTAGCCTCTATCTTGTGAGAGTGACTTCCACATGGCATTTAGGGGAGCAGAGTGTGTAACAAGATGTGTATGCAGCTCCACTTTTTATTACTCAAAAATTAAAAAAAAAAAAACCCTGGGGTGGGTATTCTCCCAATTTAAATGTAATTATTAAGGTTTAAAAGTAGTTGTGGGCAGCGCATGGGGCTAGGAAAGGGCCATCTAAAAGCAGCACAGTCGTTGGGTAAAGTGTCATTTTCACCTGCACATATAGTGAGGCTGTTGCTTTTGAATGGCTTTTATAACAATCCTACCAGGCATATTTGGGGACAGATGAAAACACCCCAGAGGATCGTTTACTGCTGCTGTATTTAAAGGCTTTCAGTTAAAATGTGCTTCCCTCCAACAGTTCGACACTTTTTAAGTGAACCAAAGCCGTTTCCCCTAAGCGAGTGCTGTGCTGAATATTGTTACGGCTTGCAAGTGTCTGACTGATCAGATTTGACTGTCTTAGAACTGCCTTTGTGCTGCTGAATTCTGAAGGTGCCTATGTTTGCAAGGTTCTGGCTTTTCTCTTTGCTTGCATGTTTCATTCTTGTTTGCTTGGGTTAGATGAATCTGTACTTTCTCTCTTATTACACCAGGGGTCCATCCAGTTACCTTTTCAGACTGGGAGAAGATAGATGCTGTTGAAGTGGAAAGAGGCAAGCTGGCTGGCAAACCTCGGGAGAAGATAGTGGATCCTCAGGAGATGCTACAGTTGATCGGTCACTGAAGATGCCTGTGCACAGCCCTCTGGTGTGAGAAAGTGACAGATCCCCAGTGCATCTACTCAGCAAGTCCCATTTGCTGTTGGCAGTGCCTGTGGTGGAGGGCTGACACAGGCAGAATTGACTGCTGTTCTTGGATGCATGGGAGAAGGTGGGTGGATCCAGGGACCAATGGAGCTCTCCAGTAGTGAGCTGGAACTGACTCTGGATTCTCCAAGTGGACATGAATTTACAGAAGGCTCTTGACTGACTCCAGGTCTTCAGAGCTTGTAGTACTGACTCCAGCCACCTTCCCTTCCTGTGCCAGCTGGTCACTGCACTCACCTGGGAGCTCGTTGTGGATTGAGTCACTTGGGCATTGACCACTTAGTTGGACCAGCGCACCTTAGGGTGAGATTCCCCTCTGGGAGAGGCCCTGACTTGCTGCTCTCCTCTGATCATTACGGAGACGTTTTACTTCATCTTTCAAGCCAGTGAGAGAAAATTGGCCACTGTCACCTTTCCATTCACAGCAAAAGCCTGAAGCCAAAAGGCTTCGTTTCCTTGTAACCTGTGTCAGAGTCTGGGCTAGTTTTTTTTCTTTGTAAATCCCCTTAGATAAGCCCTTTCGGGAAGGGGAAGTTGGAGCTAAAGTTTGAAAGTCCAACCTCTGAATTTCAGTGCCTGCATTAATCTTAGGGCTGGCTGGCCAGCCTAGGACTGCACCTAGCCTAAGAGCGGTGCAAATGCAGGGCAGCGCTTCTCCACTGAGAGTGTTGCTTTCTGCCTGTTGCCAACTTCAACGAAACAGTCTGTGTCAATAAACCTTGCAGAGTCCTCATCTGCTCAACAGCACTTCATGACGGAAACCTAGACTGGACTGGTTTTAGCTTTTTAGCCTGCAGAGGGGGGAAACTAGTAAATATATAATTGACTTGCTCCGGAATATCCAGAGCCATCTGTGCATTGGTACTTCGGAGGTGCACCCGTCCCTGACTGGGACAAGCAGCAACCTCTTGGGCTGTCTGCTTTGATTTTGTAGTCTGTATGTTTTAAAGCTGATTAAATTTGCCTCTTTGACCAAATCGATCATGTGTTAAATGATTCTAGATTTTACTGTTAGGCTGAGAGCCCCTAGAGACTCAAATTCTCTATTTAGCCATACAAGTACAGCATGGACAGTGTCAGCGCAAACTCCCTCACTGCTCTGCCAATGTGCTTCCTCCTTGACCTACAGGGACTCCCTGTATGGCTGCGACTGCATTTGTGTCACATACAAACTGTTCAGATCCCTTTTTCATGTAGACATATGTTTTTATGACCATATCTGCAGAGCTCCCTCATAAGTGTATCTACTGTAGACCAGCCCTCTAGATGTTAGGGGAGTTAAATCTCTGTCTTCATGCAATCCTTGGCCTCTCTGCTAAAATTGTCAGTTGCGCTGCTGTTTTGTTGTGATGTGGACACCTGTCTGCTGGAAGTTCCAGATTGTATTTCCAGGCTAGGCGTTTAGTCCAATTTTAAACAAGACAGATCTGGGCCTCATCTCTTTTTAAATCTCATTTGCAAACTCATTAAGAAACTCAGGAAATGTGATGACTGCTGGAAACATATATGCAAATGAGCAATAAAGCTGGTTGAGCAGCTGTTTGTGCGACGTGACTTCTGTTATGTCGTAAGGATGATGCGTTACTAATGTTAAACTTTGAGCTGGAGATTACGTTGACGCTGGATTTGGAAAGGCGATTAAGCTTTTTTTGGTAACACTGTTGACGACAAGGTAATGGAATTGCTCTCTGTCCTGCTTTGGTTCTGGGTATAAAAAATCATAACCGTAGAGGAAACAATTGAAATGCATTGTGAGTGAAGTATTTGCCTGCGCTATGATGTGATGGGCCAGATCTTGCTTGTAGTGAGTGGTGGTAAATGCTTGCCTTGTGCCAACAGAGGTCACCTTGAATGTTAATCCCAGAGCACTTTACTGGCTGTGTACGTGGTATGGGGAGCACACGCTTGTCTCTAGGCTGGGTTGCAATAGCCAGTTCTGTACCAGCAAATTTCCCTGCCAGTTTTTAAGAAGGGGCAAATAACTGAGGGGGATTTTAAGTAGGCAGAACATTCTTCCTTGGATAGGAACTGGGCCATGGCCCGAGGTGAGTGGCTCTCTGGGAAGTGCCATAGGACCACCAAGGGTGTACAACAGTTCGTGAAGTAGGCTTTAATTTCGCGGGCAGATGAAGGACTTCCATTGACGATTGTCAATTCCTCTCACGTTCGCAGTGCCTTTGAACTGCCCGTGCATCAGCTGGCTGCATGTCATCTGTCCCTGACAGAGTTAATGCATTACAGGATGGAGAGCTGGCTTCCTTTCCCTTTTATCTTCACTCTGCTCTTTGGACCAGGGTAATTCAATGTCTCGGGTAAACTTCATTGGCCCAATTACACTCTGTCCATTAGGTGGTGCTGTGAGGCCAATAACTCCCAAGAAGTACAGTTAAGTGCAGCAGAAACTTTCTGGGGCTGAGTGACAACCTGTATTTGATGGAGTGGTGATGCCTGGTCTGAAAGAACGAGTAGCTCATTAGCCTTCTTTGTCCCTAGGTTATTTCTGCTGTGAGACTTGGCTCTCCTGCTGAATTAGATGGCCAGCCTCGGAGAGATGATTAAAAGATTTTCCTGTGGGGGGGGGCAAATACTTCCCTTCATCTGAAATGATGTCCTGTCTGCTCATTTTCATCCCTCATGTTCTTCATGCTTGCAGCTGCTCAGAGATCAGTGCGGCATTTCAAGGGGCGCTCACCTGCAGTGAGGTACAGTGGCTGGGTTTCTCACCTTTCCACCTCCTGCACAACAGTAGCTGTCTCAGACTCCGGTAATTCCCACGTTTTAAAAATCCCTTTAAGCTGCCATTTTAAAATAGTGCGTATTCGGCAATTCAAGAGGACCATTCTGATCATAAATCTTTGAAAGCCTGGTCATTTGAGGGTAAAGGATCCACAGCCAACCTTAGCGTTTCCCCATATAGTTCTGTCCAGCCTCCTTTTATAATTAGTCAATCAGGTGTGAAGGGGAAGGATGGTTCACTGATTAAGGCGTTGGCCTAGGAGGTGGGAGACCCAGGTTCATATCACTGCTGTGCCACAGACTTCCTGTCTGACCTTGGGCAAGTCACTTGGTGTCTGTATCTCAGTTCTCCATCTGTACAATGGGGATAATAGCACTGCTCTGCCTCACAGGATGTTGAGGATAAATATGTTGGCGTATAAAATGTTTTGAGAGCTGATGAAAGGTGCTATATGGGATTATTTTTATTATCTAATCAAATAAATACGTCAGAAATACAGGAGGGTGGGGTGAGGCAGATAGGGCTCTATATTCCTAGTGGAATGGTGGCAACAAGCCAATTCTCTGCACTGTATGTGGAAAGATAGGTGACAAGATATAGGTGTTTCTCACTCATCAGTGGAGGAATAGGGCGGAGATCTGTAGGCGCCCTAAATAGGGGAGAGATCTGTAGCAGCATTGATGCAATGTGGAACTGGTTTTATTGACTCTAGGTAGAATTAACCTTGCTGATACTTGCCACTCCAAGTAGCAAGTGCCATGGAGGAGGCTTGAGCCACACCTCAGGGGACGGGAGACGGGATAAAAACCTACTTATGAGGAAAGGTTAAAAATTCGGCATGTTTTGTCTTGAGAAAAAAAGACTGGGTGGAGGGAGACCTGATAAGTCTTCAGGTACATTAAGGGCTGTTATAAGAGGACTGGGGGCAATTGTTCTCCGTGTCCACTGAGGCTAGGACAAGAGGTCATCGGCTTAATCTGCAGCAAGGGAGATTTAGGTCAGATATTAAGAAAACTTTCTAACTGAAAGGATAGCTTAAGCTCTGGAACAGGCTTCAAAGGAGGTTGTGGAATCCTTGCCACTGGAGATTTTAAAGAACAGGTTAGACAAACATCGGTCAGGGATGGTCTAGGTTCACTTGCTGCTGCTGCAGCGTGGGGGGGCTGGACTTGATGAACTTTCCAGGTCCCTTTCAGCCCTACATTAGCGTTCTGTGGGTCAGATGCCTTCTACCCTCCCTACAATGCTGTTCCCGGATGTGCCCGACATGAGCAGTAAGAAATCCTGCTGCTATGTTTGAAACCTTTGCCCAGCAGGTGGCAATGGTGAACATTGCTGGGAAGTGGCCCCGTGCTTCCGCCTCAGTCGAAAAGTGGCATGGAGGATAGCAAGGGCCGCCACACGCTCAGAAAATTAGTTTTTTGTCACAGTTCTGGGTAATGGATAAGAAGCCAGAAAATGTAAAGCTGAGGGTGACACACACCGGCCTTTCCCTTCATGCTTCTGAAGGGGGAGAGAACTGAAGAGCTTTGAAGTAAGACAGCGCTAGCCTTTCACTAGATTTCCCTGCGCTGCTGATGTGTGGCACAGCTTAACCTTAGTGAAACTGTAGAAAGCCGCTGATGCCAAAAAAAGGCTAGAACTTGGAGAGGAATGTCCTTTATTTTAAGAGCCCGACTAGACTTAGCAGCCCAAATCCTTTCACCCGGTTACATCACGTGTGTTGTAATGTAGGCTGAGCCATGGCTGTGCTCTGGGCATGTCTAAGTCTTTAGCCAGGTCTCATGGCCCTGTTACAACAGCGAAAAGTTCTTTCTGTGTGTTCTGGTCCCCTGATTCAGTTGTATTTGGGACGTAGACAAGAGAACATGCCTTTGTTAGTAGGGGAGAAAAGTAACTGGCTGTAGCAGGTGAGGGTAGCCGGCTGATATTCCTCCATGCCCCTGGGCAAGTCATATAACCTCTCCGTGCCTCAGTTTCTTCATCTGTAAAATGGGGAAGCTGCTACACTTCCTCTGCCATTTAGTGCCATCTAGAAGGGGGCTGTGTTCTCCAGCTGGTCTGATAGCATCCTCAGGAAGACGTGCTTTCACTGTGTCTAGTGCCCAGGACGTGACTACACTCCCCAGGAAAGCTGTTCTTTCCTTTGTCGTGGGCTGCTGGGAGGGTAACCAGGTATGAAAAATCAGGACAGAGAGTAGGGGGTAATAGGCACCTCTATTAAAAAAAAAAGCCCCAAATATTGGGACTATCCCTGTAAAATTGGGACATCCGGTCTCCCAAGCTGCTGGGCAAATTGATAAAGAGGCTGAGTAGGGAAAAATCCCAGCAGGTTCCCAAAAGGTCCTGCTCCTGTTGGTCGTGGTAGCATTCCTGCCATTCCAGAGTCCTGCTTTTCCACAGCGAAGCAGGGAGCTGTGATCTGGCACTTCAGTCTGCCATTTTCTTAGCCTTGGCTTTATAAACACGTTGTCTTTGGCACGAGCAAAATGTCTGGGTCGCCTCCTGCCTGCTTAACTGACACACCATTTATTGAAATGGGTATTTAAAGTGGCCGAGGGCAATGCTGCCTCGAAACCTGGGTGTTTAATATCCATTACAGGTGATGGGAAAGGCCCCGCATCACATTTATATTCCAGAGGGGAAGAGGAATGTCATGATTTAAGAGCGAGTTAGTGAGACCAGAGAGGCATTGTTTAAAAAGCTATTTGTTTAATGAAATCATAAAAATGAATTTAGATTAATTCCCCCAATTACTTGGCCAGCCAAGGCAACGTCCTGCTTTAAAAGTTCCCCCAACGTTAATGCATATGAATCGCCAAGGGCGGCATCCCTTCTTCGGGTCTGCGTGACTCTTTTTAGTGGCCATTCGGCCTGGGAACAGATGGCGCCAGGGAATGCTGACTCCAGCAGCAAAACTTTCGGAAAACACTGGACCCGGGCACAAGCCTTACTTGTCCTTTCAGAACCATTTTTTTATGTCCTGCTGGCCAAGGTGACCCTAAGATAATGATCCTTCCAACCACCCCTGCCCAGGCTCTCACACAATGTGACCATTTATGAGACTAATTCAATGTGAAATTTTGAGTCCATGGCCAACACCACTTTTGAGTTAGCGTGTGTGTGCGGGAGAAGATTCTACGTTCCCTTTGCGTCCTCAACTACCACATCACCAGCTGGCGCTATACTCAATGCCTGCTGCTCTCCTGTGACTGATGCACGTAGGTGTTTAAGGGTCTGTGTCAGCACCTCCTTTATACTTCTGCAGCTGGGGGTTACTAATTCCATCATAGGAATTTATACTGTACACCACGCTTGAAATCCTGGCCCCATTGAAGTCAATGGCAAAACTCCGATTGACTTCAGTGAGGCCAGGATTTCACCCCTAGGACGTGACTAATGTGGTCGAGGTAGCTAATGCCAACGTAACCGCATTGTCTTCTCTAGTACAGACGTAAGTTAACACCTTTAGCCTCAAGTGAGCTCATTAAGGACCACTCTAGAGGGAAGCTTAACGCCCTGTAACACACCTGTAGCGCTAGTGGGTCAGAAGAAATGATAAACTTTCCATTGTGAAAATGCCATCCCATTTGTAGCTACGCCTAATAATGCCTAGTGCCTCAGCTTCTCTCTATGGCCCTGACATCCCAAGCCCTCCATCCCTGTGCTCTGCTAGCAGTGGGACTGCTTTGTACTCCTTATCAAATAGGGTTTCTCCTGGAGACAGCCAACGCAGAAGCAGAAGGGGGCACTGTTGGCTCTGAGGAGCAGGCAGGAATGTTCGGTAGCTCCAGTTTCCATAATTGGTTGTAGGTTTTTTCTTTGCTTGTGTTAGTTACTTTGGCATAACAGGGCCTCCTGAACAGGTTTCCTAGGTTAGAAGGGGAATAGAACAGAATGAGATGTAAACCTGCAGCAGCTGCTTTGAGGAGCTATTCAGGGATGTGGCGAAAAGCATCAAATAAAGTTGTCCAGGTTGGAAGAGCTTATTTTGTTGAGTAACCAGCTATTTCTTCCCTTCATGGGAAATTTCCCTTAGTGATTAGAAGATTTTTAGTGCCTCATCCTCCGTTTACCCAGCGATCCTTTAGGTGAACATAAATGAATGCAGGGCACTATGTCCATGATCAGGTGGTCCCCATTCATTTCACTGTGTAGTTTCTTTTTTTAATTCCTGTGACCGGACAAAGCCTTTCCAGTATGTGCAATGATGAGAGCAAGGTTGGTGTGTGACAGCTTTCTGCTGTATGTGCCGCTCTAATGGACCTGGGACTTGCACTTTCAGCCCTCAGTCAGCCTCACGTTTTTCTGTATTTTTCCGTTTTGCCTCAATTGTTTTCTCTCCTGGGTTTCTGGACTACGTTTCCATTACGTGACCACCTTCCATACTCTGCCTGTCTGCTCACCTGTGGCTGCTGATAAAGCCAGCTGGTGCTCCCTCTGTGCTATGCATAATGGAGGTTTGCTGCAGCTCAGCTCAGCTGTTGTCCTGGACATTCGATTGCGTTGTGGGGGCTTCCAGGAGCCATAAATGAGGGCCATTTACGTAAGCATTGGCCCTTCCTTATGTGGATCATCCTCCCTCACTTAATCCCACATGAGCAGCCGTAGTATCTTTGTGTGGATTTGGTGGGAGACTAGGGTGCAATTCACACGTTCCTCTTTAGGAGCAATGACTGGATGTTGGGCGTGAAACCCTGACCCCATGGCAAAATTTCTGTTGACTTCAGTCGGGCCAGGATTTCACCCAGCATGCTTTGCCTGTCATCGTGCCAAGGGTTTGGTAGCGGTGATGATTCAGAAGCATGATCCAGACCAGTCTGTCAGGGTGACAGGATAAGGGGGGAAATCATTGTGGTCTGTCTCCCATCCAGGCCAGTGAAAGGAGAATCAAAAGAAAAGGATTTGACAGGCTGCCCACCATCTCCATTAGGACTGAAGCTGGCACTTGGAAGAGTTTATTAAAGACTGTCAGTGTGAGGCCATGCTGTTGTAGGCAGCAGTTCATGACTGGTAAGATAGGACCGAAGGTATTTTAAAGGGATACTGGACAGGCAGATTAGCCCAAAATGCGAGAGCTCTGGCTTGCAAATATAATTACCTACAAAACCTCCTGTTAACAGAAACATTTTCACATTAAACATTAAAACACAACAATGAAAAGGATTTTTTCTTTACATGAACGCTTGCAGGATGTGCAATCCAATGGCTTGAACTGGGCGCTAAAGCGAAACTGACTACACAGTCTAGTTTCATTGGCTGTGCTGAATGAAGTGCCAAAAGCAACCAAACCATACACATGATGAAATGTTAAACTAGACTTTACATTTTTTTAATCCAGTTTAATTCTTGTGTTGTTAGAAATACAGGCCAGGGAGATGCTGTTTTGGTTTGGTTTTAAGTACTGGGTCAGATTTTGATCTCGGTCCCTGTGGTGTAAATCCAGACCTGCTGGAGGCTTTCCAGATTTACACTGATTGAAACTGAGATCACACTGGTAACCCCTAATTCAGCATGTGGTCAGGTTAAAAATCATTTGCCAAGATTCGGGTCACAGCTTCCCTGGTGTAAATAGATTGCAGCTCTACTGATGTCAGCAGAATTACTCAGGATTTACACTGCTGGGCTGGGGAGCAGAATCTTGGCCTGTGATTTTTAACCTGACTGCATCCTTTCTAACCACATGAAAGCAGCATTGTATTTGAGTTGCACTCTGACGCACACAGGACTCTGTGCAGGAGGAATGTCTGATTGGAGGGAATGATTAAGAAAAGTGAAGGGTGCTTTTGTAACCTTTCCATTTCAAGGTTCCCTGCTTCAGATGTTGTTTAAAGGATCTAATGTAATTGCACCTCTGGAAACTATTTTGTTGTTTTCTATAAGGACTTGCCTGGTGCTTGCACTTGCTTTGTGAATAACTGTGAATATAAAATATTACATTACAAAGAATCGCTGGTTTGATCTGTCTGATGCAGCGAAGCCCCGGATGTAACCACGTCCCAAGAGAGAAACTGTGCGTAAATGCAGCCCATCTGTGTTGGGCTGAGAACTAACTGGCTTTCTTTAGCTGGACAAGGCTGCAACATTACTTGGCTGGCAGGCCGCCGGGAAGACCGGTCAGGTGACAGAAGTGAGGTGATGGCATTCTACCCTTGAAGTCTGCACTGGATCACTAGCCGCCATGGTGTTTGGGAACACTGTGCTGCTAGAGACGGTGTGTTTCTGATCAGATGTGGAACAGGAGCCTGGCTCTTTGCTCTAATTAGAGCATCCTAGGACACCGTTCTGAAAGGGTCTGAAGGGTAACCGAGGTGTCGCAGCCAAATTCCAGCGCTGGCAATTACATCCTTCCTCCCTACGCCTGCCCCTTTATTTCCAGATGAACAAAGTATCCTTATTGTCCTAAACTCTCCTGTCCTGTTCATCAGTGACTGCTTTTATTCCCAAAGTGGCTGCACACCAGCGAGTTCTGCTGGACTTTTCGAATGCTCTCGGCTTTTCCTGAGTGAAAGGCCCCAGAGAACGGTGATATCCATGAAAATAAAAGCAGGAGCTGTCCTTCGGGTGGGTCCTGTAGAAGTATGGCCCTTTTACTGAGCAAGAAGTCTGAGGAGTCCTGGCGTTGGTGTTTGTATCTAGATACCATGGTAATGGAGGCTCCACAAGTGCCCAAGATAGACAGGCTGGGTGAGAGAATATTTTAGTGGACCAACTTCTGTTGGTGAGAGAGACAAGCTTACACAGGGGACTTGAAGAAGCGCTCTGCATAAGCTCAAATGCTTGTCTCACTCGCCAGCGGAAGTTGGCTCAGTAAAAGACGTAACCTCACCCACCTTGTGTGTCTAATATCCTGGGACTGAGGCAGCTACTGCAGACGTAAGAGTCAGAAAGCATTTGGTGGTGCTGGCTACTCGCAGACAACTAGATTCGCTCCTGCAGATAGGTGCAAATTGCAATCCTGTGCAGCCGCAGGGGCAGCTGTGAGGGAGGGGTTTCACCAGGAAGGAAGGCACAAACATCCCCTCCTGCCCCCCCCCCCGTTCTTCCCCAGGGACACAGCTGCAGGGGGAAGCTTTAAATTCCAACCAGGGCCCTATAGGAGCCGCATGAGTAGAGATTGCCTGGGAGATGCTCTGAACTGCCACATCTTCCAGCTGGTATAGTCTTGCCGGCTTCGTGGGCTGCAATGGCCAGCCCCGGTTCCCTCTGCAGACAGGGGCTGTAACAGTTCACCCACCGAATCCTGCAAGGCTTGTCCTCCTGGGGACCTTCAGACCTGGTTCTACTGGGAGAACTTGGGCAGTGATCAGGGTCCCTAGAGTTGAGGATAAGTTAGGGTATGGGCTACACAGTGTCTACACTGGCACTACTTCGACCTAATAACATCGGCCGTGACGGGGAGGTGGTGGTGGTAAATCTGGCATAGAGAGGCACTTCTGTCAGTGGGAGCCAAATTTAAGTGAAGATGCTTCCATGGCTGCATTGACTCAAGGCAGCTTGCATTAACCTAACCGTCTAGTGTAGACCAGGCCTTAGTCTAATTTCTCCGGCCCTCTCGACATCCTCTTTCTCTCTCCAGCCCCTGTATCTTCTTGTTCTCTTTTCCCTCATCTTTCCAGTCCAATAAATTCCTTCCTTCCTTGTCTTCTCCATCCACTCTTCTCTACCTCATTGGCTCCTTTCTTATTTTCTACCCCCCCGCTCTCCTTTCCACTCTCTCTTTGCTTCGCTTGAATCCACCCCATTTCTCCCATCTCTGTTCACTGGCTGCTGGACACACCCACGTCCATCCCTCCAGTATCTGCCCCTCCCCGCCCCACCCGCTTGCACCCTGGGTCTTGGAGAGCACTGCCCTTTTCAGCACACTGGCTGCTGGATAACAACGCTGCCTCTCTCCTTGCTTCTGCACACTGGCTCTTTGGAAGCTTTTCCCCCCACCTTGCACTTACTCCCTTGTGTTCACCGCCTGGCGGATCCTCCGTTTCTTCCCTTTAAGGGGGATGAGCACTAGGGCCCACACAGTGTTGCCAACTCTCACCATTTTATCAAACTTCTCATGAAGTTGGATGTCCATCTGTCTTGAAGCGGCAGCTCTGGGAGTCACGTGACTACGTGAGCAGCTCAACTTTCCTTTTTATTTTGAAAAGTAAGTTCCTAGCTCTCATGGGTGTGGAGAAAAAGTTTGTCAGTGTGATCTATGTGTACCCTAAAGGCTTAGCAGTCACAAAGCAAAGAAAAAGAACCCCCAATTTTTTTTTTTTGTAACATTATTTTAAGCCATTCTCATGATTTTGGGTGGGAATTGACAATGTCTGAACAGCTGGAATTGGCAGCACAGCAGTCCCTTTTCTGCTCTGGCAAAGTCAGCTGATGATCGGGGTGCCAAACCTACAGCCCACAGATTGGATCTGACCCATTCAGCACCCTTCCCTCCATTCTGCACCTCCCTTTGGAATGAATAGAGGGATCCAGCCTGCAGCTGCCAGTGCCAGCCTCTTCAAGGAGCAGAAATCAGAGTGGGTGGAGCTGATTTGGTACCAGCACCTGAGCCGCTCCCTGTCCAGGCTGCGACACCACAGCACACAGCATCCTGGGGCCATGAAGAGGTTCCTCCCTCACCTGTTGTCCCTCCCCGCAGCTATGGTGGGTGTCCAACAGCAACAGGCTCCTAGAGGAGGCGAGGGCTTCTTTCTAGCCCCATAGTGTCAGGGAAGGGCTGCTTCCTTTCCCTCCCAGCGATGGAAATCATCAGATCCAAGGATGGGAGGGGAATTGGGGAAACAATGCTGAGAAGCAGGAGAGGAGGCCCAAAATAAGGCAACAGTGTAGGGAAAATTCACCCAAGGAAGGGATGTGACTGGCCATGTGGGACGCACAGAGGGGTGTGATGTGGGAGTGGTGGGGGGGAAAGGCGGGGTCTCAAATGCATTTGTTTGGTAATAACTAGAGTTGCCCAGGAACCTGTTCTCCTGCCCTGAGAGAATTTGAGATTTAAAAAGAAAATTTTCTCTCCTGAATCCAGAGGAAAAGTCTGTCTCAAATTTTTGCCAACTGAAAATCTCCCCCAAAATTTCAGCTCAGGCCAATCAAAATATTTGGTATCAGTTTTGACCTTTCCTCCCCCCCCCTTTTTTTTTTGCCATAAATTAACTTCACCTTAAAAACAAAGTCATTTTGACCTAAACAACAGAACTTCTTTGCTTTGAACATGTCAAAATGTTCTGGCTTGGCAATTTTGAATTTCAGACATTTTTAGAAACAAGATCTGTTGAAACTGGTCCTTGCCCACAAAGGGTTTTGGTGCATTAACATTTTCTGATGGAAAAAATATTTGGCTGAAAAAGTCCTAACCATCTGCCGTAAATAAGCCCTTATTTGTCCTTAAATGCAGCGTTTTAGCTCTGGTACTCACGGGCATGCACTCTGCAGCCAGGCAAGGCTACACACATAATGCCTCTCGTTAGTGAACTCCTTCCTTCTACCTGACTGACGGTGAGTAGCTTGGCCTTCGCCTCAGAGCTCACTTGATACCCCTGTGTTACGGGGGAGACCAGGCAAGAGAAATGAGGTGACAATTAGTTTTGTTGCAACCTTGGTCTCCCTGTCTCTGTGTTAGCTGCCTCATCCTGTTCTGTTCTGCAGAGGTTCTTATACTATGAACATCACTATAGCATCTGTGTGCCTCTTAGTCTTAAGCAATGTGACTAAACATTTGTGACGCGGTTTGTTCTCTCACCCTCTCCCTAGAGGTAATGGCTTGGACAGTTGGCCCTCCTCACAGAGCCATAATTTGGGCCAAATTCTCTGCTGGTGTACAGTGATGCTTCTTTATGCCAATTTGCACTAGCAGGGAATTTGGCCCTTTGAGATCACCTGAGCTCTTATCCATCTTGGGTTGAGAGATGCACTGGCTCTGCCCCTATAAAGCATATACAGTTAAGCACACCAATGGCATTAAATGCAAGTACCTCCCATTAATACAATGTGAAGACTGGGAAATCAATCATTCAAAGGGTTGAGGATTCAAAAGCTACCCACAATATTAACTCTGCCAGGTGGGAGCACAAGCAGCATTTTCTGTGCCTGTTTTCCTTTTTTAAATGTAGATCTTCCTGTATTATTGTTTTTAATGGTATATATCTTGCATTCTCAACTGGAGGGTTGCAAACAGGTGAGGGGATCATAACCATCCCATATTGCTAAACAGAGAGCCTGGCCTTCTGATATGGAAAAGGTAAATACCTGGTATATACTAACAACATATCATTCGTAGGATATGCTAGTTGGGAAAGTTAAATCCTTGTACCTGACCCCATCATGTGATAATGTCTAGGGTGCAAACACTCAGGGAAGTGCAAATCCACCCGAGAAACCATGTTGTCACTGAAATAAAATGACACCATTTCGTTTGTAAACCCCTTTATCTTTGAAAGATTTTAGGCATCACTGACCCTCACTGACCTTTTAAACTGGTTCCCTGGTACAAGTCAGACTTCCCTTTGACTTCAACTGGCTCAAGCCCAGTGAGGCAGATTGTCAAAGATATTTAGGTACTTAAAGATGCAGTTATATGCCTCGTGAAATGTTTTTCTACAGTGCTTGGTTCCAACGCTGTGGATTAAGGATGGACTGAATCTATTTCTCTTGGCTTTGATATTTTTAGCTGGGAGCTTTTAATGCCACCGTAACTGTTTTTAACTTGAGTCGACTAGTGTAAAGTCCTGAAACCATTCAAAGGTCACTTGGGTAAGGCGCAGTTCCTCCAGCTGTTACAAGCAGTTTTGGAACAGCAACAATTCCCTAGGAATAGGTCGTCTCTCATTATAAGAGTGGTGGAGTATAGTTTAGACAGCAAATAGTTAACTAACAGAATCAGAGGCATTACATAAGCTGCCATCTCTCTCTCGAAATGCCAGGTGTCACTTTCAGGCCCCAGTGATGTTCTCAGTAGTCTTCTCTGTGTGTTTTCCTTATCGGTTTTAACCAGAATAGAACATCACTTTTATGAACTGGTGTGTGGCTAAGAAATGGAAGTGGAGCTTGGCTTGTACACAATACCAGCTGCGATTATGAACCTGATCATATTACAGTGTATTTGTACATTCTTATTGTCCTAGACTTCACGTATATGAGAGAGGCGGGTGGGTGGATTTTAAAAAACTGAAATAAAGTCTATTGGAAATCTCTGTACAGCTTTTGATATATTAAAACGTTATTTCAGTGCTTCAAGGCTTTAATGCAGTGTTTTCGCCTTCTTGCTGAGAAAGGCATGACGGTCTGTTAGTGGTAGCACTGTCAGGCCTTCCCTGAGAATGAGTCTGTATTGTGCTAGGGGCTGTACAAATAGTCCCTGTCCCAAAGAATTTACAAATTTGAAGAAAGACAGACACAGGCTGGGGGAAAGATGATATCCTCATTTTACAGAGAGAGACTAAAGGGGCCTTTTCAAAAGAGGCTATGCACCCACGATTGGAGCCAGATTTCCAGAAGAGCTCAGCAGGTGGGGTGCATGGCATGCTGAGATCTTTGGAAAAGATGGCCTTGCCTGGCTTGTCCACAGTCACACAGCCAGCCTAGGGCAGAACCAGCAAATGACCCCAGAGCGCCTTCATTGCAGGCCAATACCACAAGTGCAAAACTCTGATTCCTTTGTCGGCGGGTCGCCAGCCTGGGAGCCAAGGGGTCTAAATTCTACACCCTGCTGGGCTAGGGATCCCACCCTCTGTTCCTGCTGGCAGCAGCCGCACCCAGAGCCAGGCCTTTGGGAAGGGGTCACCTAGGGCCAGCCCTGCCAGGGGCTGATACCAAACAGGGTGGCAGAGGCTGGCAGGCTCTGATCCACTCACTGTCCGGCTGTAGCCTCAGGAATAACCTTGGGGAGACGGTTTGCAACGCCCCCCCCCGAGCCGGGTTTATTTGAAAGCCCCTTTGAAGCCAGAAAGTTGGGGTGCTGCAAACCCACCCCGGGGGTGCTTCTCCTGCCTTTGCAGCATGCGCCCCCTTTCTTTCTTAGGCTCTGACTTGAGCAGCTGCTGCCCCTCACCCGACCCGCCAGCCGGAGGCTGCTCGGACCTTCGCTGCCCGCCGTCGCGCCCCAGCCCTGGAGGGGCTGCCCCGACCCACGCCCACGAGTGACCCCCGGCCCGCAAAGGGGAATGGGTGGCGGGGCTCCTGGCCTGGCAGACTCCGCTGCGGTGCAGGGATGGAGTTTGGGCCAAAGTGCGGGGGGGGGGTGCAGAGAGTTGGGGGGGGAGGGAAAGGGGGAGGGGCTGGGGGGACCCTGGAAAGAAGGGGAGCTGGAGGGCGGGGGCACGAGCGCTCCCGGGTGGGGGCGGACCGCCCCTCCCAGCTCCCCCCCAGGTGCCGCGGCTCGGCGGGACGCCAGGGGCCGGGCCAGGAGCACGCGTGGGGCGGGGGCCGGCTGGTGACGCGGGGCGCGGGTCCCCCGCGGGCTGAGCGAGCCGGGCTGGAGGACGGACGGCCGGACAGACAGCGCGCTGCACGGCCGGGCGGGGCAGGACGAGGCCAGCCGCTGCCAGCCGGGGCGCCCCCCCCGCAAGGCGGCCGGAGCCGGGGGGGCTCCGCCCGCCCCCCCATGCAGCCCCCTCCGGCCCCCTCGAAGAATGCGCCCCCCGCCCGCCCCCGCCCGCCCCCGGCCGCCGCCCGCTCGGCCTGACTCGGCGCCGGGGCGGGGGCGGCGAGCCGGGCTGGCCGGGCG
>ML675637.1:11300938-11425944 GCA_007922155.1 Mesoclemmys tuberculata
CCGGGCTGGCCGGGCGCCGCGCTCCTTTCTGCCAGCCCGGGCGGAGCGGCGCGGACACTCGCCGGGACCCGGGAGCGGCCGGGGCGAGCAGCGGCGGCCAGCGCGCGTCCCCGCCCGTAAGTAGCGGCTCTGGCTCCACGCGGTGCTCGGCGCTGCGCGGGTGCCGCGGCGAGCCGCGCTCCCCGGCAGGGACGGGCGGACAAGCGGGGCCGCAACTTTTTGTCTGGGGGGGACTTAGCGGCGCGCGTCTCCCCCTTCGCCGTTCCTCTCCAGCCTCCCCGGCCCTTGCGCCCTTGCTTCGCCTTTTCCCGGAGGATCGGGGCCGCTTCCATCCCCTCCTCAGCCCCGGGCGCCGCGTTAAGAGGCCGAGCCGGGCCGGACGGGAGCTCCAAGGTGGCCGGTGTTTGCGACCCCGCTCTAGCGCCTTGCATAACGCGGGGCGTTTGGTGCGGGTTAATCCGCCTCGGACCTTTCCAGCTGCAGAGTTGGATTGTGTGTGTGTTTGAGCCTGGGCTGGGGCGCCCAACCTCCGCGGCAAATGTTTTCCCGTGTTGCCTCGGAACTCTTGCCATTTGCCTGGAAATGGTTATTAGGCTGCGATCTAACTGGGAGCGACAGGTTTCCCCTCTCCAACTGTTGCAGAAGGCGAAACGAGGCAAGAAAGGACGGGCTGGGGGGGCAGATCAAGGTTGAAAGGAGACGCATCTTGCCTGAGAGGAGTCTATGAATTGCAACTCATTTTCCATCTGGAGTCCCAAGAGAAGGAAAAGGGGGTCGGGGCGACAGTGGCAAAGAAAGTGTGTGTGTGGGGGGCGTGATTGGGGCAGAAGAGAAGCTGGAATATCTTCTTTTGGGGAAAATTTACGGTATCACTGCAGCCTCTTCTGTTTTTTGGCTCAGTCTAGACTCCTATCATTTGCTCTGCTTGATAGAGCCCTGCCACGCATCCATGCAATGACAAGCATATAGTGACAGCCTCTTTCTCCTGCCTTTCCCCTTTTCCTTCTCCAGTCGCGCTTCTGTTCAGTATTTCACACCAAGGTTGCGTTGATTTCATTACCTTAAATGTATCGATAACTCTATTCCCCCTTAACATTGCACATTTTTCACTTGCATTCTCTGGTTTGGAGGTTTCTCTAGTTAATTAAGCTTTTTAAAAAAAAAAAAAAGGAGGGACCCTTTTTTATTTAATCCCGAAAGTAAAAACCTCTGCAAGATCTTTTCTCCATGTCACAGCCAAAGAGTCAGGTTTTGGGCTGGGGGGACACAATAGAGGGGCTTAAAATACAAGTAATGTTCACCTATCACATCAGTTAAAACAAACAAAAAAGCCTGTCTAGTTTTAGGATGTGGAAGTATAAGAAAAACTCAATAGATTGTTGCTTTTAAACTGACATTTTGTACGTGCTTGGTCTATGGAATGAAAGCAAGATATTTTTGTTTTGTTTTGGGTTTTTTTTTTTGTTACTTTGAAAGCAAACACCACAGCATTAATATATTTTATTTGCCCCCCCCATTAATCTATTCCATATACATTATTGCAAACCACACTATGCTCCGACAGGATGGTAAATACAAGTTTTCATGGCAGACCCTAAGGAAATCACCATTGCGGACTTTCAGTTCAATAATATGATCATAAAACAACTGTTTGCATGAGTGGGTTGGAAAAATGTTTGGAGCCATATTGTTTCTTAAAGCAGAGCTGCCAAGGGAGAATAGTGCGACACCTTATATTGGATCAACAAATAATGCAGAATACATTGAACAAGCTTTCGGATCTCCAAAGGCACCATCGGTACCTTAAGCATGACCCAGAGCTTGCATGTTCATGATACTTGGTGTTTATATGGTGACTGTCATCTTCAAAGTGCTTTTCAAACATTAAACTCAATTCTTCTCCCATTGCAGTCAGTGACAAACCTTGGGTAACCGGATAGCAAGAGTGAAAAATCTGGACAGGAAGTGTGGGGTAATAATCCCCTAAATAAGACAAAACCCCGAATATCAGGACTGTCCCCATAAAATCAGGACATCTAAGCAAACCTCTTGTTGGCTTCTCTGGCAAGGTAGGCATTACTATCCCTGTTTTACAGATGGGGACACTTACCTTTGGTCTCCCACTCTCTGCCTTGTCCACAAATGGGCCATATTTTTGAAAAATGCTTTGACCTGCCATCCTTCACACAGCAGCACCCAGTGTCCCTCAGTCTGATAATCTGTCTTGTAAACAATTTTCCTAAATAAGTTCTTACATGATGCTTATTTTAGAGGCTTTTAAAAATGTGGATTAAAGGGACTATGGTGTATGTGTGGGGGGGAGGGGTCTAGTACTAACAGAAAATCCAGAGTTTGCACCAAACCAAAAACTACTCAACTGAGCAAAGATGACCCTTTTCTTCTCCACCTCTCCCCCTATGTAAGTAGCCATAAGGATGAGGCACAAGCTGACCCCAGATAGGAAATGCTATCCTTTGTTCACCATTCTCTGTGTAGGGATGCAATCAGATCTATCTAGGATGTAAATATCCAAATGCAGAGTCTTGCCAAAGAGCAGAGCCTGAACATTAGCTTTTAATTTCCTGGGCTTTTCTTAGCTTTACTGCAGCCTAGATGTTGCTTTGATACAGTTTTTTTGGTAGTTCAGTCTTGTTTTGTTTGATTTCCACCCCCCTCTCCTTTTTACCATCAGCTTTTCGACTGTGTGCCATTACTGATTTCTTTTGTCAGTTTATTCTCTGCTTCCAACAATATTTCTTCACCACATCCTCTCATGCTGGGGTAAATGCCACTAAAACTAAACCAAATGAAGTGGGTTTGGACCCTTTCCTGTTTAAAATAAATATAATTTGCATTTATTGCACTCCATGTATGGAGGATCTCAGAACACTTTACAATCATTAAGTCTTCCAGCATCTCTGTAAGATAGGTAGGTAGATGCTGTATTGACTGGATGGAGAATTCACTCTTTAGGATAGGGACTGTCACATACTTTGTGTGCGGTCTTACCTAGCACAAAGGGGCCCTAATTCTTGATTGGGGCCTCTAGGTAATAGTGAATAATAATAGATCTAAGTATTATTATATCCATTTTACAGATCGGGAAACTGAGACAGAGACACCTTAAGTGACTTGGCCAAGACCACACAGTGAGTCAGTGGAAGAACCAGGTATAGAACTTGAGCCCTGATTCCTTCCTTCCCTGCCCCCAAGATCACCCAGAGATTTTAGTGATGGATCTAATTTACTCCTTTTGCTTAAAAGCATTTTTCTCCGGACACAGCTATGACTTCTGCTAAGTTTACACAAAGTTGGCTTTGGGTGGGGAAAGAAGCAGCGTGGGGGGGGCAGGAAAGCGTTTGGTGTCCTGGTTGGAAACGTAAGTGTCCCCTGCTTAACAACGCCCCCTTCCCCAAGGCCCTGCCATGCCTGCCCTGCTGGCTGAGGAGAACTGAACTTCCGATGGCCCCTTACACTCAATCTGAAGTCGATGTAGCTTAACGGTGTAGCTACTTTATCACCCAGCAGAGTGGCTGTTCAGCAGCACCGGCCGCTCCCTTGGACTGCTTGGACTGCTCCTACCTTGGGGGCTGAATTTGCCGTCCCCATAGCCCTCCCTTCCCTGTGCCAGTGGGATGTGCTTTTGCTTTTTTTTAACGACTACGTTTTTGGGTGAGATTTGAACTCAGTGAGATTAATGTTGCTGGCAATGCCTGTAAGGAGAGGCTCTCCGCTGAAACAGGCTTCGCTCAGTGGCTCCCATTGGTTTGGATGGAGGGAAAGCCCCCTTTCGGCTTACTTGTCAGAGCTGCTGCCTCAGGCCTAAAGTCTGTGCTGCAGTCCTGTGCAGGTCGCACCCCCGCTGAAACCTCTGGATGGAGGAATGCGTTCACTGGATTAGCCCGCTGCTGCTTGGCAGGCACGGCCAACAGCATGTAGGCAGCCTTGTAGCTGGCCGCTTCTCCAAAGTAGCTGTACGGTTGTTTCCTTCCTTTGAAGACATGTATCTGATCACCAGGGAAAGACAGGAGCCGTTGGCTGAGAAACTGCACCATAAACTAAAGAAGCTCCCAGGATAAAGGAATTATTTTTTGTTTAGGAATCAGTGGCAGTGACGAGGGACTTTGGCTGCTGTTTTCGTTTGTTTGCACTACCAGACCCTTGGGAATGGCCTCCTAAGGAGTTCTGGCATGCTGACCAGGGTTGGCTCAGGTTGACTTGGAGAGGACCCCTCCTCCGGTGATTCACTGGGGGATGCGCCTCTCCCTGGTGTGGCGATGCTAGATGGGGTGTTGCTGTGTTCATGCTGACTGTGTGAAATGGCTTGTGCCAGTGGTTGGCCCACCAGATGGCTTAGCACTTGCACACCAAGATGTGTTCCTGGCAGATCCGTTTTCAGCACATCCTCAAGGCACCTTAATTTCATGGTTGTACCCCTGCATTCAGAGACTCCCGAAGCACCAGTCCCATGTTTCTCTGCACTGTTGGTGGGGAGGAGGGCTTCCAAGCATGAAGCACCGCATTCTGAGGGGAGTGGCTGAACCAGGGTAGCTGCAAGCCTCGGGGCATGCTGCTGTGGAGAAACAAATGCAGACTGTACTGGTTCAGCTGGGACTAAAGGAAGAACCTTATCCTTGGCATCGAAGACAGCTGGTACAGCCAACGGTCCTAACATGCTAGGAAAGGCAGTGACATGGTGTTTCAAACTCAAGGCATTCCAGCCAATGGTCAGGATAGGATCAATTTCACCGCGTGAGAACAGAATCCCAGTTTGGTGCCTGAGGTCCCCTCTTCCTAGGAGAGGTAAGTGGAGTCCTGCCACTGTTTGTCATAAAAGATTCCATAGCACTTGCCTTGTAAGAGTAAGGGTCTGGCCAAATTCCAGCTGAAGTCATTTATTCTGCTGACCTAAACTTCTCCCTGCAGTAAGAACCAGAGAGGGTATTCTCAGGCAGATTCTGTTCTTGGCTTGTAAGCAGCTGCTATGTTCCAGCTGAGACCTGGATGCATTTCAGCAGTGGGTGAATTAATTCCTATGTTTGTGTCAATCTAGCCACCTTTATTACTCCAGTCAGGGTTCTGGATGTAGGGTGGCGGGAACATTTGCCGCGTTAGGGCTCCGTCCTGCAAGGGGCTGAGCGCTCTGGACCCAATCCAGCAAAGCACTTATGCTCATGGTTAACATTCAGCAGGTGAACTGTCCGTTTGAAGTCCACACTTAACCCACCCGCTTAAGTGCTTTGCTGGACTGGGGTTAGGAGTGCTGGTTGGCACCTTGTAACGTTGAGACTTTAGCCAGCGTGCCGGTTAGGATGTTGGCTTTGGGGAGGATGCTGGAGCCACAAAGAGGGGGTCTGTTATCAACTCAGCCGGGGTATCCGCCATGGAGAGAGAGAGGACTCCTGTCAGTGCAACCAGCGCACTGGATGGAGGGGTCTTTGACCAGATGTAAAGCTGCTCATGATTGAGCCATGATGAGAAGTTGATTAGGTGTTAGTGATGTGTCAGGGCAAGTGCAAACCAATCTGATCAGCAGCTGTGAGGACCAAGTGCTGTCTAAAATATATTTAAATGTCCTTGAGGAGAAATTAAACGGGCAAATCACTGTTTTAAGAGAGGTTTTTTCCTCGTCTTAGGTAGTTGATGCCATATTCCCTATGAATTATTAATCGCAGGACTAAAAATACTTGGAAATTCACAGCAAGAGTGTAAGAGATTCTTGCTCCATCCAGCCTGGCGGGGGAGACTGTGTGTATGTGTATGTGTGTGCGTGAGGCTGGGGTCAGCTATCTGTTTTCTGGAGTAACGAGGGTAACAGTGACCCCCTAGAGCTGTGGGAGAGCCCTAGGTTTCCATAGCCGGGTGTTAAAGGGCATCACTTTGTTCCTGGAATGACACTTCCACTTACCTGAGCTATGCTGGTTTAGAGTTAATAGCTGAGGTTGATCTGGAGTGGCTTTGGGATTCAGTCCAGTCCTTGCCTGAAGATGGTGGCGACAGCTGAGTGGGTGCATTGGTTCTTCTGTTGGATTTGACCAAAGCCTCTTCCCGCGAGGATAGAAAGTGGATTTGAGGCAAACTGCTGTTCTCCTATTCTCCACTGGCTCCATAGCAAGGAGAAAATGGCAGGGCGCTCCTCCCCAGTCACTGGATGGGGATAATCAGTGATCCAACCGTGCTCAGGCTGCATCCATGGCTGTAGTGTCAGAACCTGAACAGGACAGAACATCTGGCTTCCCCCTCTGGCCTCGCTGCCAGGCTGTGAGATCAGGCCATGCACTAGTCCTGGTTACAGGACCTTACACTTATTGGCAACAGAACACTAGGTCCCCCTGCTAGGTGGGGAGGGTTGGGTTGTGAGTTGCTGCAGGGGCCACTGTCCTGCTAGTGCTTAAGGTTGACAGGGCTTCTCATTCCCAGAAGGGATCCGGGAGAGTCCAAGGGAGCTCGACCTTTTGCATTATGAAGCAAGTGTTGTTCTGTAAGAGCTGGAGACGAGACCTGCTCTAGTCTGTAAAGAGAGAACGAAGATGAAATCTTATCACTATATTTGTGTTGTGGCAGGGGCTAGGAGCCACAGACATGGCCCAGGACCCATTGTGCTAGGTGCTGTACAAACACCGAACAAAGCCAGTCCCTGCCCCAAAGAGCTGACAATCTTGACCAACAGCCTGTGCCACAAAGATGCAATTCCTAAGCCATTAAAGATGGCTCCTCCTCTGCTGGAAACCTTCTAGCTGGGACTTTAATTATTATTACAGTAGCTATTGCAATTACCTGGTGCTCTTCTATAAACCCAAACCCTCCCAGGCATCCTCTGTAACTTGACACCAGGCTAGCACCACCAGCCTTCCCGCCCATCCCCTTTAGCCCGAGGGAGGAAGGGCAATTGCAGAGTCTGTGACTTGCCCAAGGCCGCAGAGGGAGGCAGTGTCAGAAGCAGAAGTAGAACTCGGGAGGTCCTGGCGTCTAGGCCTGCGTTGCAGCCTTGCTTCAGCCTTTCTTAGCACTGAAACCAGGCAGGGAATGAGTAGGAAAGGAGAAGAGTAAGAGCAGGAGGAGAGGGAAGGGCCCCGAATGTGAATCCTCAGGTCCCCTGGTGGCAAAGATGCACTTGGAATTGCAGCTTTTAATTACACTTGGCATTTTCAAGCCTCCTGCTGCCAGCCAACGTCTTGCTGCAAAAGTGACGCCAGCATTTGTGCCGGTGACCAGGTGGGAGGCTGGTGTCACTGTGTAAAGGAGCCTCTCTCTTTCTCTGTTCCTGCTCTTAACATCAGAGGACAGTCAAACATCTCCTTTAATTCCTCAGCCATTGTTCGGTCGGCATGTGGAAGGGAAAGGTTTGGTGGGGCGGCCTTGCACTGAAAGCATAGGGCTCAAGGGTCTGGGTTCTGTCCCTGACTTGCTGGGTGATCTGGGGCAAGTCATGCCATTGCCCTGTGCCTCAGTTTCCCCCTTTGTGTGAGGATGATGATATTACTGACCTACTTTGCTGAGCCTTAGCTAAGTTTGCAAAGCACTTTGAGATCTTCTGATGGAAAGGGCTATAGGAAGGCAAAGACAGACTGGAAGCTCTTTGAGCCAGGAACTGTGTCTTGTTCTGTGTTTGTACAGCACCTAGCACAGTGGGGTCCTGGTCCTAGCCAGGAGGTCCTAGGTGCTACCCCAATATAAATAATATAATGCCATCATTGGGTCCAAACACCCCAGTGTGTCATGGGAGGGGAGGCTGTCTGGCAAACTTTGCATACAGCCCTTTGTGGGCCCAACCAACCCCCCTCCAATTCTGGGGTGTAAAGAATCACAATCTGATGCAACTCGGGCACTTAGGCCTGTCTCTAGCGTACTGACATAAGAACGGCCATGCTGCGTCAGACCAAGGGTCCATCTAGTCCAGTAACCTGTCTTCTGACAGTGGCCAATGCCAGGTGCTTCCGAGGGAACGAACAGAACAGGTACCATCAAGTGATCCGTCCCGTCGCCCATTCCCGGCCTCTGGCAAACAGAGGCTAAGGACTTTTGGCCCAAGGCTGCCTCCTTTGCTGCCCGAGTCCCGACCTGTTGTTTGTTTCTAGCAGGGTGATGCCCGCAGGTCACAGGGCCGGTTGGGATGGGTGCCGTCCACCCAGGTAACTTCAGCCAGCCTACTGGGGGTGTCGAGTGGGAGCTGCTGCCCCATCCCCTAGGACAGGCTGTGGGACCAGATCTGAAACCTGGTCGCTCCCCTGGGATCCACATGGATAGAGGGGTGGGAGGGTGGAAGACCTGGAGACCCGGAGACCTGGAGCTCCTCAGCTGTTCCCTTGCAGTGCGGCTGCATTGGTACCATGCTGCCAGTTGCTGCCTGTGGGACCCCCGTGAAGCTGTGATTCCCTGCCATGGAGGGTGTATCCATGGAGATGTAATGCAGTCTCCAGCCAGGGAATTTCCACTCTGTGCGCTATGGGGCTGGTGTGGGAAATGATGCATGTCCCTCTCCCCCCAAAGCCACCCTTCTCCTACCTGGGTGTGATTCCTGGACCCCCAGAGCGCCTTCCTCAAAGGCTGCAGGAAGGGGCAGCTGAGTGGAGAAAATGCGGCTGCAGATGTGTTTGAGGCTCGTTGCTGTTTGAGCGGCAGATCCAGGCATGGAACCTAGAGGCATAACTGGGGCCCTCAGAGACTTAGGACCTGACCATGTTCCCATTGCAAACCATGTGGCTTTTCCCTGTGGCTTCCCTGGGAACCGAATTGGGCCGTTATAAGCTAAGCTGCTGCCTAGGATTATTGTTCTATATCAAACGGTACAGTTAAAATTAAATCCAAGAGCAACCCTGGCCATCACCCAGAGATCTCCCTCACAATCAGACCGCCAGCTGTAAGAATCTTTGCTGCTTTATCTGTGTGATTCCTGATGTGTCCGTCCGTTCATCCGTCATATGGCTCGGCCCTGTGCACTAAGGGACCAAGGTAAACTATGCAGCAGAGAAGCATCTGAACGAAAGCCCTGGAACTAACCATCCCCAAGGAGGTGGGTCCAGATTCTGATCCCTTTTGGCTCAGGTTTATTTCTCAGGCCGCCCCAGTACCTTAGTGGATAAGGGACTGACCTCTAAAGTGGAGGTTTGTGGAGTCTAGCCCTGTGTAGAGTGGAAGATGCTTCTGAACCCTCCTGTTTCAGTGCATATATTCACGGTTAAGTGATAGGGTTAGGAAGAAACTTCCCCTCTGCACTGGCTATTTTACAATCCCCCATGTTGGAGTTTCTTCCTCCGAAGTTTCTGGCTGTTGTCAGACAGGGCACTGCACCAGATTGACCAATGGCCGGCTCTGGTGTTCGTCAGATTATAGAGAAACCGTCTCACACCCTGCAGGAAGGGAAGATACAGTCCCTGCCAGATGTTTCTGGGCACTTTAGAGCCAGAGGTGGCAGCTAGTTTTGGGGGAAGGATCCACGGTTTCCCGTCCTCGCAGATAAGTCACTGGCATACGTGCCTTGGGTTTAAGGCGTGTCCAGCTTCCATCTGAGAAGTTCATAGGAATAAGAATCTTCCTGAACTTTGCAAGGCTGTGTCATGTGCTGTCGTTTCACGGGATTAGCTGCCTAAATCTGTGCTTTCTTCAAAATACTTGCAGCTAATTTTTGTTCCTTCAAACGTTTAAATATTTTATTATTACTCCGGGTGCTTAATCTTTGAGTTGATGGAACTGAAGGTGCCTATCAGACTGCGAAATATGTTTTTTTTTTCTTTTTAATTTAAAACGGAAGCCAAGCAGCTCTCTGGTAACTGACAGCCCAGGGATGGTGGGAGCTGGTGGGGGGAGAATGGGCAAGTGGAGACAATATTGCTGCTGAAGATCATTTAAAATAATATAAAAATCTTCAAGGGTGCCAGGAGCTGAAGAACAGAGGGCACCGGGAGGAAAGGATGGAGACAAGGAGAACTGTGCTTTTATTTAACCCTTTTTTCTCTAAATTCTCTGTAGCCACATGCAAAATGTGCTGCGGAGAGAGAGACAGAGACGGGGGGTGGAGGGCACGATGGGAGGGCTAATGTTGTCTACTGTCAGACAAAGCCATTCCACCCAGCTGGGCACGGATGTATCGATGTAGCAGGAAAGCAGCATAGCCCAGTGCAGAGGGCACTGAATGGGGAATCCTTGCCTTTGGCCAAGTCCCTTCCCCCTCTTTGTGCCTCAGTTGCCCTATCTAGAGCATGGAGATGATGGTTCTTGCCCCCCTTCGTCGGGTGCTCTGAGGGCTACGCGGGGAAGGCTACGGACGTGTTGTGTGACTACGTACCGTGGCTGAGACTCCAATGCTCTAGACGAGAGTCGCTTAGAGCAGAGCCCATGCAGTGTGTCTGATAGATCTCAGCAAGCTTCCAGGATCCCTGGCCTATGCAAAGGGGCATGACGAATGTGACTGCATGCTGTACCTGTGGTCAACCATGCACATCTGGCCTCAGGGCTAAAACTGAGGTGTTGAGTTCCCTGAACTAGGCCTGTTCCGTGTCAGCTGAAGGGGCTAGCGGCCTGCCTCCCCAACCCAGCAAGGATTAACACCATGCCCAGGGTCTTTTCAGGCCCTTTTGCACCAACAGTTTTCAGCAAACCCAAATCCAACAGTTTCAACAGCTGCCTTTCCCAGAGCCAGGGGTTTCCTTGCCGTAGCCGCCGCACTCCTACAGCTGCCTGCCTGGGATCCGTCCTGCTCCAGGGCCTGAAACGAGGTCAAACCACCCATCCGTCTCTCCAGATCTCCGGCAGCGCTTTCCCCCAGCTGCCGATGTGCTGGCTTTTATGATGCCCTGTTCCCCAGCTGACCAGTGTCAGCTGGGAGGTGGCTGATCCATCACAGGTGTGGCTGGGTCCAGCTTCTCCTTAACGGGCCGGTGACAGGTGTCATCCTCTAGCTCAAAGTAATCCAGCGCTAGGTCTTTTGTACTCTCTGTGAGGGTCACAGTTCCGGAAAACTGCATCTGGATTCCACCTCCGTGGTCCACTAAGGGCACCCACTGCAGGCTCCCGGCTCCTAAGCCATCAGCATCTCTCTGCCTTCTGATCAGAGTTTTTTCCAGGCTGCACAGTAGGATATTCCCAGCAAGCCAGACTGCCTGAACGGGCCAGCGTCCGCACTGTGCTTTCTCCCCAGAGGTTATGCCTAGTGTATTGCCTGCGGTTATAAGTGACCACACAGCTCTTTATAAGCAAGCGCATTTATTCTTAAGGTAAAAGCATTACAGAAAACACATATTAGAAACAACAGAAGTCCTACCCACATGGTCAAAAGCTTAGCGGAGGTCATCCCAGTTCCAGCCGCGGGTAGGTGTCAGCCCTTCAAACCTTGCAGCTGGGTTTTCCTTGTGGAAGTTTATGACTATCTCAGATGCAGAACCAGAACCCAGGCTGGGCAGATCAGCTGTTTCTTACACAGCTCAGGCCTTTGATCTTGTCTGCAGGAACTGGTCTGCAGACAGTGACCCACTCCTCATGGCATAGCTTCAAAAGGCATGAGCGGAGGTGGGGCAATTTGCATTATCTTCCCCCTAGGCATTCCCCATGAAATCCACTTCATACTTATTGGCCTAAAAGTCCATTCTTGTCTGGCATTTTTCAATATAGTTCTTGAACTCCCAGACCTCACCTCATGTCTCCACCAGGGAGGGCACATGCAATCCTGGCCCACAATAATACACAGATGTTGCATTTAATACAGTGGCCCCCAAAGAAGGTATGTTTAAGTCAATAAGGTCTCTGAAGGATGTGCAGGAAATTGTCTGATCTCTCATAGGGGGCTTCTAATCTGATCTCCCATTCACTCGAGTCAGGGGAGGGGAAGCCCCGGCACCTTGTACGGCTAAGACAATGTCAGTGGCAATGAGTAAGGAACGCACCATAGAGATCCGCAGTGCAGATGAAAGAGCCACTGGATGGATCAGATGGGAGAATGTTGCCTTTAAATCTTCAACGTGATTGTCAGGTGTACAAAGAGCCAGGCAATGTAGCCTCCAACCCTTTGTGTCTTCTGCCTCTGTGTCCACCCCCTCTTCGTGTGTGACAAACCAGAGCTGTTCAAACAGAGGAAAGGAAAAGGAAATAAAAAAGGAATTTCACGGCACTCACGGCTCAGACAGCAGCTAGGAGCCTGCGCCCAGAGTGAAAGGAGTCAGCAACCAGTGGTGCTATGGGGACAGGCTGGAGGGAGCTGTGTGAGCTGGGGGGGGGGCCCTCTGGAGTGAGTGGATGATTGGGCTGGAGGGGTGGGAAGGGGGGCATTAAATATCTGGGATCTGATCATCCTCTTCATTCTACGTGCATGGCTCTTATTGACTCTGGCCAGTGGGGGGCATTGACCCAGGAGTGCAGGGAAGGTATCTGTTGTTGGCCTAGAGTGACACCCTTGCCCCCACCCCATTCCCTCCCTGCCCACCCTGGGAGCTGAGCTGACAAGCTTCCATGGCTGGACAGGAGGGCCAGCCCAAAGAGAGGGACGTGAAGGATGCCGTGTGACTTACTGAATCTCTGCTTGTCATTGGCACGCGGGGTGCGGAGCATGCGGAGCAGGGAGGGGCTAGGAACCTTGCTGCTGAGGGGGATATGCTGAGCCCAACGTGTGGGACTTCAGCCCCTCATCTCCTCCCAGCTCTCACCAGAGCTGCCTGACGAATGCCCCGTGCGACAGCTCAACCCACGCGCCCCACAGCTGGGAACGCTTCAACCAGAGGCCAGGGCCTTGGCTTTGAAACGTCTGAACAGAAGGCTCCAAACCTTCCTGGGCTCGTGCACCCTCCTCGTAGGAGCAGCCCCTCGAAGGCTGGGTGTGGGGCTGACGACGGCTGAGCCAGCCACTAACCAATGTATAGGGTGAGGGAATGCGGGGCCAGGGATCGAAGGGAGAAAAGTGTAAGGTCAGCAGGCAGGGAGGTGGAGACGGGGGAGCTGAGTGCAGAGTAGGAACCGGAGAGGCCTGCGGACCTGGAAATGGGGGATCGCTCTGTGCCTAGCTTGTTTCATCCCGACTGTTCCTGCGAAGAGGCAGCAGCTGCTAACATAGTGGGACCCACTGGAGCCATGGGTCTCCGGAGCTGTGGGGAGGAAAGCTGGCCTGCAGGAGTGGGGGTGACGCAGGGAGCACAAGATCCCAGGTGCTAGCCATGTTCCTTGCCCTGCTGCCCTTCCTGTTGCCAGGGCTTCTGGTGAGGCTCTGCTGGCAGGCCCCTCTCTCCCTCTCCTGGGAAGTTCTTATTCTTTTTCCCTGCTGCTCCAGCCCCTTTTCCTCCCCCTCCAACACCTGTCCTCACTCCACACTCGGGCCTGTCTGTGGCACGTTCCCACCCTGGTTTCTGTTTGCTTTGGGTTTGCAGGGCCTCGGTGGTGGACATGGGCAGAGCTCTGACGCACACTCTGGTGCTGTCCGTGGTGCTGGGCTGCTCCACTGTCATAATGGATCTCCTGCTGCCAAGCCCTGGGGAGCCCGTGGTAAATGTGGCTGTGGTATTCGGGGGCTCCTCCTACCCTCTCCACAGCCGCAGCCGGCTGACTCACCAGAGCTTCCTGGACCTGCCTCTGGAGATCCACCCGGTCACCGTGATTGTGAACGACACCAACCCCAGCACCCTCCTGACCCAGATCTGCAACATCCTGGCCAGCACCAAGATCCACGGCATTGTCTTCGAGGATAACATCGGCACGGAGGCTGTGGCCCAGATCCTGGACTTCATATCCTCCCAGACGCGGGTCCCCATCATCAGCATCAGCGGGGGCTCTGCCGTGGTCCTGACCCCCAAGGTGAAATCTCTTCATTGGTTATTTCTGGAGACGGGAGCGGGAGGAGAAGGTGGATGGGGGGGGGGGACTCATTAAATTCTCTAAATATGTGGGCCTGAGTCCCCCACTGCTGTAAATCAGTTCAGCGCCATAGAAGTCAAACAAGCTGCATCAGTTGAGACCCGCTGGGGATCTGGCCTCTTATGTGCATATCTACATTTCCGATCACTATGTGTAGGGAAGAGCAAATCGTGCCAACATTGGCTAAAGTGTCTGCAGTGCTCAGGAGGCAAGAAGCGGTGTTCTTAACAACCTGATGATGTATTTTAAGACGCAGGAAATGCAGGCCAGTATTTGAATGTGTGGGGAGGCGGGGGAGTGTCCTGGTGATTGCAGGAGAAGATCTTTCATTGTTAATGATCAGTTTCTGGTAGTGCCGTCTATGAGGTAGGTGCTTTTCAAACATTCGGAAAGGACAGTCCCTGCTCCAATCAGCTCACCATCTAGGGAATAAGCATCTATGTCAATTGCCATCGCCAAATGCCAGTTAACTCTCACTATCCACTCCACTCCCCACCCCTTTTTGAGCACCTCTTACCCTATGACAGCTGCTTTCTCACACGTTTACATGGACGCTCTATCCCACGAGTCCAGCTCTGCGTTTTCAAACTGGAACGCCTGCTGGGAAGTGACAGCGGCCACTGGGACACCAGCATCCCCCACAGCAGTGGAGACAGTGAGGACATGATGGGGGTTGTTAAACATGGCTCTGAGAACTCGGCTTCTTCAGTGACCAGTGTATGTGATTGCCTCTCAGAATGTAACTGCGGGCAAAGCAGACACATGAAAGCAAACTTGGGTCCTGGTTATGGTAGTGGATGAATCTCCTCTGACTCAAAGCAGGGAAGTAGGGGCCAACCTTGCCCACACTGAGAGAGGGGGCTCCACTGAACTAGTGGACACTGGTGTGAGAAATGGCCACTGCGCCCCATGGAAATGTCTCTGATCAGATCCTACGTTCCCTTCTCCCAGGTTATGTTATGTATAAGTAATGACACCCTCCTGCCCCACCACAGGTGTCAACAGGGTTTAAGTTTGGGGACTTCAGCACCAAAGCCTGAACCTCCCTCACTTGAACTAAAGGAGTAACTTAATTAGCTAGCAGCAGTAGTAGGCTGGTATCCTCTCTGGGTATGTCATACACTGCAGCTGGGAGGTGTAATTCCCTGCTCAGGTAAGAGGTATATGTGCTACCTCTAATGGAACTAGCACCTAAAACTAGCAGCGTGACAGTGGCAGAATGGGTAGCGACTTGTGCTAGTTGGCTGAGCACAGCCCTATCTAGGACTCTAGGTGCGTGCATGGATGGCTAACCTGAGCCACCACCTGTGCAGCTGTGGCCCTACAGCTATTTTTAGCATGCGAGCTTCATCAGAGCTAGAGTGGGTAAGTCCTCCAGCGGCAGTGTAGACGTACGCTACGTGGAGAGGGACCGAGAGGGTACACACTGTGTGTCACACGCGATTAGGGGAGTGTGCTGGGAAGGTGGGATCAATTGGAGGGGATGAGGAGAAGAGCTGGGGAGAGGGAACCGAGGTTCTGAGTGGCACTCAAGCTGGTAGGAGATGTGAAATGAAGGCGCTGGGTAGAGCTGAGTGAGAACAAAGCCATCCCTTGACCCTGCTGGTGCATCTCCTGCCCTCCTGCAGCTCACCAGGGTGCAGACAGTCCCAGCCGCTCACCCCTGAAGCGATCCTGCTAAGATCCTGATCCCGCAAGGCAGTGAGCATGCTTGGCTTACTCCAGTGGGAGTTAAAGGTGGCCAGCACCTCGCAGGATGTGGTCCTAAGTCCCCACAGTCAGCACAAAAGCTTCCCAGACCGACGGTGTCCCAGCTCTAGGATTCAGCCCTCTGTTTCATGCCAGCCAGCGGTGCTCCTGTCTGAAATCACCAGCCCAAACCGCCTGACCGTACATTGCCTGCGCTGCTGCAGGGCGCCCTGGTTTCTTACAGGTGGACTGCATGCTGGGTAATTATTTTTAGCTTGTTTGCCCGTCGCTGGGTGTCAGACACTGTTACTGTCATCTGCTTGCAGGGAAACGTGTAAAGATTTCCCTGGGCCTTGTTCCCTGCAAACGCGGTTGTGCGTGTTGGTGGAAGGGGGATGCCAGGTTCTCACGGGTGGTTTATGTAACTGCCCCATTGAAGGGTTGGGGTCATGGGGGTCAGAGGAAGAGCTCGAGAAGAGACTGTGCCCCAAAGCCCACTCACAGGCAGCGTTGTACCTTACAGAAAGCCTAGCTCCTGTAATCAGAAGCAACGTCTAAAAGGTGAAGTCCTGACCCCCTTCCCCAGCCGCAATCAGCTTGAAGCTGGTATTAACGTGCCCTGCTCCATCTGGACGAGATCCACAGGCCAGCACAGGGGAGGCAGCAATGAGATGCCAGTACCGCTGACTGGAGGAAGTGGCACTGACGCAGGGCCTTATAGGCTGGGAACAGATCTGGTGCAGGTGTGTGTGTGTGGGGGGTGGTTAGGGTACGTATGAAAGATGCCCTCCCCCCCGTGCTGTTTTTTGTGGGGAGAGGCCAGTGACTTAGCTGTGTTGTTTTTATTGAAGACAAAAGACACCCCCGTCCAGTTTTCCGCACTGGCTCTGTTGCTCATGCAGCCAGGGGCGCTGCAAAAGATGGGGCTCAGCTCTTTGGCACAGAGGTGTGTACGTCTCCCAACAGGGCCCCAGTGACGTTGGGTTTTAAGGAGCTGCACGGACGGAGTGTGAATGGATTCTCATCCAATCCTCCTGGTCCGGGAGCTGATGACCAAACCGGCTCCAAACTGTCTCCTGTACCTTATCTCTGTTGCCTTCTCTCCCTCCACTCTTCATAGCATCAGCCTCTCCGCTCCATTGCATACCATTTGGCCACTCTTGGTGCAGTAGTCTCCTTCCAGGGTCCTTCCATGTCAAATAGCCTCCCTGCATCTCTCTGCCTTGTCTGATTTTCAACTGATTTCACAACTCCACTGTGAAACCCCTTTCTCTGCTGGCTGCACCTCTTAGCCCCCCCTTCTCAGGTTTGTCAGACTCCTCTAACTCTGGAAAGCAGGTTGGGATGCGGTTTGTGTGAACGTCCTCTCTGTGCAAAACAAGGCCCTGATCCGGCTAGCTCTCTGCAAGTAGACTTCTTCTCTTTGACTTCAGTCGGAGTTCTGCGCGTGGAGAGCTGGCAGGATTTGCAACTAGAAATGAGGGTATTAAGTGGGAAGCGCAGAACCAGGAGCCAGGCCTTGATATAGTCTAACCCTTCACGTGCATTTTGTTTAGCAGTTTGGAATCTCCAAGAGTTTTTTTGGCCTGTTGTTCAGAAGGGCCTCAGCCTGTTTTCCATTTCTGTGCGTGCAGATTTGCGCCTGCAAATAATAGTGCCTGAAATTTGGCCCCTGGGCCCAACTGATGCTATTTGCATGTGTGGCTACATGACATGTGGGTGCCACCAGAGTGTTTTGTGTGTGTGGCTTGCTCCTGCAGTGAATTGTGGTGCAGATTTGTACCCACAAAACGGGCAGCCATTGAAATCCGTAGGACTGCTAGAGTAAAGTAGTGCTCACAACTTAGGATATCAGAATCTAGCTCCAAATGATTAAAATTAGGCCTTGAATTTGCTGTTCTGGACACTGGGGATCTCAGCACTTTCTCTGCTTCTTCCCATCTTGCCCAGTGGATTCTCTTTATATTTTACATAGGGTTTAATTCCTGCTGCAATGCTAGGGTTCTTTCTTGTTTGCAAGGATTTTCTCCTTAGAGCTGTGTCTCTTGGTTGCAAACTCCTTTATAACAGGCTTCTCAAATCCAAGGTAGTCTCCCCAGAAATGTATCTGCCTAACAACCCTGAGTTTAACATGTGAATTCTTCTCCTGGTTGACTCATCAATGTTTCTCTGGAAAAACAAGTTAGTGGAGATTATGGAAGTTTGCACCAAAAAATCCCGCTGCCTTTTGTGACTGTCTGCAAATTCCACTTTGTAACCCATTTAAGATGGAATCAGTTCAGTTAAGATTTGCTAATGAGAGGGACAGATGGTTGGGGTGGCGCAGGAGGGAGGGAGGTGGCCAATGGGACCCTTGAAAAGGCGGGGTGGGTATTGGGCAGGGGTAGGTAAAGCTTAACGGCATTAACTCCTTAGGCAGATTTTTTTACTCAAATGTTGAATTTTTTTAATAATTTTAAAGAAAAATGTTGGTCTCCTGAAGTTGCAGAAACATTACATTGCAGATGAATGAGTTAATGAAAGAGTCATAGAAATTAGAGACAGAAAAGGCCTTTTTAGGTCATCACCCTGTGTTTCTCAGTGACTGGCCTGTGGGCTGGCACGGGTCCCTGAGATCTCCCTGGCCCAGTTTAGGAGCGCAGCAAGCTGGTGCCTGGTATCAAAAAGGTCGCGAAACACTAGCCCATCCCTCTCAGACAGGATAAAGCACCAGCAAATGTATTGTAGGAGGAAATTGGAACTGGCTAATTTGATATATCCTAAGTGAGGGGGTTTCCACCGCTTCCTGGCACCGCTGAGAGGATCTCTTCATACTGGCAAACTTTAAGGCCTATGGGGTCGTAAGTGAAATGCAGGATTTTGGAATGGCCTGTTGGGGAGATACAGGGTTGAAAATGGAAGGCTCAGAATGGAAGATAATTGGCAACTGGAATTACGAAATGTTGAGATCCCTGATCCTGTGTTGGATTGGGAAGCAGATATAGGGCAGGCAGAATCAAAGCTGCTGGATCAGGATGGGGCAGTGAGTGATAAGGCATGGAGGATATGATCTCAAGGCAAGGTGTATAAGGACTGGGCTGAGCAGATATGGGGTAAGACACAAGCTGCCATTTCAAGGCCCCACCCAGTGGTCTGTGGGGCCCTCTCTTGCTTGGCAGAGTGAAGCAATGTGAAGGACCACGGGGATAAGAAATGGGGTCAGGGAAGAGAGAGCTGGGGGTGGGAAATACACGACTTGGAATAGCAGAAGGCGTGTTTGATGCAGGGCTGCAAACGGCAGCAATACTAATCCTGTGCATTGATAGCACGTTACAAACATTCATTAATTCATCCTCCTGACAGCCCTGGAAGTTACGTAGCTGGTTGTTATCCCCACTTTACAGCCTGGGGGGAGGACTGAGACACAGCAGGGGAAAGTAATTTGCCTGAGGTCACCCAATGAGCTAATGGCAGAGGGGGGACAGATTCCCTCCCGGGTTTCCTGACTCCGTGCTCTGAGCTGTAAGCACTAGACAGGCAGTCAATCAGTGCCAGTCGTAGCTAATCCATTCTCCTCTCCATGGGGGGTGGTTCTCACTTCCAGGAGCCTGGTTCTGCCTTCCTGCAGCTGGGAGTCTCCATCGAACAGCAGATCCAGGTGATCTTCAAAGTCCTGGAGGAATATGACTGGAGTTCTTTCGCGGTCATCACCAGCCTGTACCCCGGGTACAACATCTTCGTGGACGTTATCCGTTCCTTCACGGAAGCCAGCTACTTCGGCTGGGAACTCCAGGACGTCCTGACCTTTGAGATGACCCAGGATGGGAGCAACTCCAAAACCCAGCGGCTGCTACGGCAGATCGATGCCCAGGTGATGATCGTGTACTGCTCACGGGAGGAGGCTGTGTACCTCTTCCAGGTGGCGGAGCAGGCTGGCTTGGTCGGGCCTGGCTATATCTGGATCGTGCCTAGCCTGACGGTGGGGAACATGGAGGTCCCGCCTGTCTCCTTCCCCATCGGTCTCCTCAGTGTGGTGACGGAGAGCTGGAAAATGAGCCTGAGGCAGAAGGTTCGGGATGGTGTGGCCATCATTGCCCTGGGGGCTGAGAGCTACTTCAGGACGCATGGGTACCTTCCAGATGTGGGCAAGGACTGTAAGATGCCACCCAGCACCACTGCCAACACTTTCTACAGGTCAGCACCAGCAGTGCTTGAATGTAGTCATTTGCATGGCGGGGACCAGGAAAGATGGGGATAAAGCTCTCAAAGAGAGGCCTGGAGGTACGCTCCCTTGGACAGGCATAGGTTGGCAGTAGCCACTCAAAGAGACTGGACTCTGGACCAGTCAGGGAAATCCCCACTGGACCTCCTGAAGGAGTGGGGGATGCTGGCATCATCAGAGAATGTGAGGACCCGGTAAATTGATCAGCTTAACCATGCTGAGCTCCACCTCTTAGGAGGGAGAGGGGCGCTTCCTATTCAGCTCTGAGCTGCTGGCGGTGGGGGAACTCTGCCCCCTCCATCTTTCAAACACTCCTCAAAGACCTAGAGCAGGGACTTGCCCAGGGTCACCTACAAGGTGGGAGCCAGGAATAGAACCCAGGTGTCCAGACGCCAAGGCCAGTGAGTTCCCCATGGCGCCCCGCTGCCCGGTAGCCCCTCGCTGGAGCATTATAGTCTGAAAACTCACTCTCTTTCTCCCGCCCTCCATGTGCTTGCTCAGGACAAAGCGGTGCCGTGGTCAGGGCCGACATGGAGGGTGGAGAAAAGGAGGCTGATGACAGGCAGAGGGAAAGTGCAGGAGGCAGCAGGCAAAAGGGACATGGAGAGGAGTGGGAGGGCAAGGCTGAAAAGCCCGAAGGAGCTGTCTGAGCACCACGCGTTTTCATTTCCAGGTTTCGATGAACTCTCCCGGTGTGCGACTCTTGGCTCATGCAGCAAAGACCTTTGGCTCTGGGTTAGGTAGCTCCTGTGCAGTTTGGGTGACACAGTGCTGAGAGTCAGCGGGCGAGGGGGGGGAGCTGGGTAAAGGGAGGAAGGCGTGCGTGGCCAGAGAGGCAGCCTGTCTGAAGGAATGACACAGAGGGTGAGCGCTGCCCGTCACCAGGCTGCTCTCGTGAGCTGCCGCTGAACGTGCCAGCGCTCGGCTCACACACACGGGCATGGTGCCAAGCCAGTGACCTTGCTGCCTTTCCCTGCCCAGTGCCCCCCTCCCCCCCCACACCGAGTTAGCTGATTGGGAATCTTCTGTCCATTTAGCTCGTTAGCCTGTCATTTTGTGCAGTCCGCACCCCCAGGGAAAATAAAGGGGGGGGTTAAGATCCTGGGGTGTCAGCTACATGTCATGTGTCTCTATATCGCTGGGGCACTGTCTGTCTTTGCCTCTGTGCCTCCTTCTGGTTCCTGGACTGTAAGGGGGGTGGGGGGGTGAAAGCTCTGGGCTGCTAATTTGCAGATCAGTCACTGAATCTACTGCTCATAGCCTGGGATGACAGTGAGAGGCTCGGCATAATATCAGGTGGCGCTTGCCCTTGTCTCGTCCCACCCCGATCCATGCAAAGACTCCTTTCCTCCGTTCCCCTCAGGCTGCTTTTGGCTGGGGTGCCTGGCTGCGTCTGGGCCTGGCCCTAGGGCTGATAACAGTGGCCCCTTACCGAGGAAAGGATAACGACGCTCCCGCCTTGCATAGCGCTCTCCGTTGCTAGATCTCAGAGTCCACTTCCAGGAAAGAGGGTTGTTATCCCTGTTTGATAGGTGGGGAAACTGAAGCAGGCAGCGAAGTGACTCTCCCAGGGTGACGCAGCTGGTCAGTGGCAGAGCCAGGCATAGAATCCAGATTTCCTCAGCCTCGGACCTTGCCTTCTAGATCACGCTGCCAGACGGTCCTAGGGCCTGCGATGGGGAGAGAAGCCAGGCTGGAATTCGGGCTCTGAGTTAGCCCGTGCTGACGATGGCATCTGTGCGATGGAGCAGGTTGCCAGCCCTGTTCGGGAAGCTCCCGCCTTCCCTGACCATGATGCTTCTCATTTCCCCCCACAGGCACCTGCTGAATGTGACGTGGGAGCACAGGGACTTCTCCTTCAATGAGTGTGGCTACTTGGTGAGGCCCACCATGGTGGTGATCTCGCTGAACAGGCATCGGCTCTGGGAGATGGTAAGGGCTCCCTTCCCCTTCGGCACCCACAGTCGTCTTCCTCCCTTTTAAGGCATGACCCCGCGGGAACACCTCTCCCTGCAAAGCATAATGACCGCTGGGCTCTGTAGGTTAAAACCAACATTGGAAGGGGCACGGGAGGGAAGAGGCTGCTGCACACACACAACCTCACACTAAAGAGTTACCTAGGAACTGCCTCGCTCTGCTGGTCCGTCCACTCCAGACTCTCCCCGACTTCCGAGCCCTCCTCATGTCATGTCTCCTCTGTGCAGCATCCACTGCCTGCCCGGATGCCTTTGAGGAGCAGTGGGTGCTATCCAGGCTTCTTTGCACCGTTCCCCTCTGGATCCCGGATCCCTGATTTCATCCCCATCCCTGGTTTTTTCCATTTGTTTCCATTTGTTGTCCTGCAGATTCAGTTCACGCCTGGGTCCCTTGGCTCCTCCTCTTACGCCGGGGCGGGGGGAGGCTTTAGCAATGGGTGGGCTCACACTCGCCCATCCCCAGTGCCTCAGTAGGTCCAGACTCTCTCCCTCGAGATTCCTGATCCATTGGCGCTCCGACCACTAAGACCGGTGGCAAGTTCTTTCACTCTCCTCCCATTTGCATCCAGTCCAAATGCCTCCTTTAGGAACCCACAGAGCCCTTTGCACCCCTTCCCCACGAGCACCAATATGTTCTTTGTAGGACCCTCGACCATGTGCCTGGAGACAAACTATCTAGCCGAGCTCCCTCGCTCCTTTAGAGGTCCTGTGCTCCATTTGGAGGCTCCTATGTGCTTTTACTTCTCCCATAGACTCTCCACCTTTAGAGACCTTGCCCACCCCTTTAAAGACTCTCCCATACTCCTGTTAGATAATGCCTTGCATTCTCCCTAGAGCCGCCAGTCCCTGGTGCCGTCCCTTACACAGACTCCATCACACTCTCTCTAACTACCCCCACTTATGTTCCTGCAGCCTGAGATCCCCATTCTGTGGTTGCTGCCATTAAATGCCACTGATTACCCCTCTCTCCACCCCCATGGGCTTCCCAGACCCACTCCGAATCCTCCTGCTGCTAGCTGAAGGTTTATTTCCCCCCCGCCAGGATACTGGGGGATTCTCGCTCTGAACAGCGGTGTTTAAAATAAGGTTAGCATTTGATGCGATTCGTATTGAGAGCTCTGTTCCCAGCGTTCAGGGGTTGGGAGCGCTGGTGTGTGTTTGCACCTGGTTCTGATATTCTTTTAGACAGGCTGCTTTCTTTGGAGAGAGTGAAAAGCTCCAAGGTAGGAAGCAGCCCTCTGGCAAGTCATGCCACCTTGGGCTGTCATCTGTTGAGCTCTCAGGGAATGATGAACGTCAGAGCTGGAAGCTGAACATCTTAGGAAAACGGAGGAACTGCAGTCAGTGGCGTTAGTGAGCCACTGCCCCAGCACGTTTATTTTGAGGGGGGGACATGCTGTCTTTGGGGTGAGCTGCATAACACAGGGCCACTAAAGATCCCACAGATCTTTTTGCAAGAGCAGGGCAATGAACTTTGGGATGCTGACCGGATGCAGTTAATTACATTCAGCCGTCCTAAATTAAAGCTGCAGGATAATTGGAGGTGGGGGTGGCCCTCTCCCTGTGCTGTAGTCCGGCTGTGCTGCATCCCATCTTGCAGGTGGTGAGTGAAGCAACCGACTGGTTTGTAAAGCACCTTTGGATGAAACGTTTTATAGATAATATATATAAGCAGTAATAGCCCTACTGAGAGCATAGTAAAGATGCTGGTGGGCCAGCAGATTCCAAGCCTCCAGGCTTCAGTAGTCAGCTTGGAGCACGCAGTCACTGTGGTCTATGATAGCAGATCTACCTGAATGCCAGTCAGCTAGCAGCTGAGGAACAATGACCCCCAAGTTCAGGGCCTCCACATGGGGGGAAAGAAGGGACTAGTTTACTGGGGCCCGGAGGCCAGGCTGCAACCCCCATTACCATGAGGGAAAAAAATGTTCAAGGCTCATGAGATCGTACATACGGGATGAGGGATTGTGGTATGTGTGTGGGAGGGGGCCCGTGTTACAAATTTGTACTGGGCCCGAAAAGATTATGCGTGGCCCCTGCCTGAGTGGCTCGGAGGCCAGCGTGAGTTCCACCTATTTAGCGGAGCTGGGCAAATACTGCAGCCAAACAAACAAACAAAAAGGCCTGCCACCACCCATTCCTGTTTTTAGGCAAATTCCCTTTTGCTGGGGCTTGTGCCCACTTTGCGTTCGATCTCTGCGCATATCCAAGCAAGCCAGTTTCCTCGCATGGCAGTTCACCGGCACAGCCAGTTTTAAGCTAATATTGCAGAACTCTTGTGGCAAGCGAAGTTGGAATCCGTCATTGTGACTGTCTGCAGCGGAAGCGGGGCTCGAAACGTTATTCTCACCCAGTCGGGGGCAGACAGAAACACACCACGTGGCCTCTATGCCCAGTCAGAGCAGCTTGACTATCAAATGCAGCAAATGGCTTGTGAGGCGCCAATAATTACTGAGAGGAATGAACTGGCAAATTGCTCTGCACGGTGGATCAATCCGAGGGGCTCTGGATTTGCTCACAGGCAGAGGGAGAGGCAAAATGGATGATTGGTTATGTACTGTTTGCCCATCAGCGGTTCAGGGCCAGGCTGCCCTGATATCCAGATCCATCTGTAACTTCCCTGACCTGCTGCCTCCTCCTCGTATTTAACTGCAAAGGTGGTGAGTGTGGGATGGCAAGGGGCCTGCCCTGACATCCCCCCATCCGCAGGCCACATTGTCGGGCCGATGAGGGCGTTTCCCCTCTTGTGTGGACAGTAACGTTGTTCTCCACTCTCGGGCAGGTGGGGAAATGGGAGAAGGGGATCATCCACATGAAGTACCCGGTGTGGCCCCGCTATGGCTCCTTCCTGCAGCCCATGTCGGACAATCGCCACCTCACCGTGGCCACCCTCGAAGAGAGGCCCTTTGTGATCGTGGAGAACACCGACCCGGCCACTGGAGTCTGTGTACGCAATACCGTCCCCTGCCGGAAGCAAACCAACTACACGGACAGGTAAGCAGGCTGGGAGACGGGCTGCTGTGCGTGTGGAGAGCCAGCCTGTAGATATTCAGAGCTGCAGCTGAGACTCCTCCAAGATAGGCTTCCAAATAGGTGGCCGTGGAGATTTGGCCACGAAAGGGCCCATGCAGGGATGCGGCCAGGCGGGCTTGTGCACACTTATTAATTACTTGCCTACGGCTGACCTCTGCATCTCTCTGATCAAGATTGTGTCAGCCAGCCTGTTGGAGCGTGTCTCTCACTTCCCCGGCTGGAGCAGCCCCTCCTGTTGTCCTGCCATTTCCGTGGTTCCCTCCCTGCCTCCCTCCTTCCCAAGGTGGAAGGGCTCGCCCATCTCCCACTGGGAATGAGGGGTGCTGTTCCGCAGCTATGCGTCCCTAAACAAGGGATCACAGATGTTATTCAGCGGCTACCCCTCACCCGCACGTGAAGAGATGTGTGCTCCTCTCCCAGGGGAGCAGCAGATATTCTGCACCTACCCCTCAGCGACCCTGGGGAGTTGCTTTTCCAGCAGGCAGGCAAGGCCACTTCTTTCCTTGTAATTTGGACTTGCTCTGTGGTCCTGATTGGGTCCAACTCTCCAGTGCCCTGCCCCTTGTGCAGCCACATACGCCAGAGCAGAGTTGGGTCTAGAATGGGCGTAAAATGCTCCGAACTCACACCAGACCAGTAGCATATCGCACTTATTTCGCATCTGTGTTAATGATTACGTGAGGGGCAGGGCGGCAGAGAATCAAGCCGCTTACAAGTCCGCATTTTGCTCTTGGGAAAAGTGCCTGTGAAACACCAGGGTGGGTAGCACGTGAGGGGAGATTTCCGGCACAGTAGCAATTTTACACTCGCTTTGCATGGATGTGAATGACTGCCCAACGTGCAGGGCTGTGACCAACAGACTCAGCAACTCTAGTGCCCCATCCTGAGCATTCCGTGGGCCTACGTTTGCCGGGTAATGTGGCGGAATGGCCCTGGCACTGTCAGGGAGATTCTCTGAAGCAAATGACTGGCGTCCGTGTTGGTTTTTTTTCACGTCCTCGTTTCAGTGGGGACGAACCTGTGGACCCCTACATCAAACTCTGCTGCAAGGGCTTCTGCATCGATATCCTGAAGAAGTTGGCCAAGGCAGTGAAGTTCTCCTATGACCTCTACCTGGTAACCAATGGAAAACATGGGAAGATAGTGCGCGGCATCTGGAACGGAATGATTGGCGAGGTAGGGGGACAGGTGTGACCCATTCCCAAAATGTGCCTTTCCTCAAGGAGGGCCATTCTTGCAATCAGTTGACTGAAATGCTTGAAGGCATGACCTGAGCTGGGATTCTCCCATTTGAGTAGGGTCTGAATTTCTGAGTTTGGAGTTGGTTTCTGATCCTTGGCCATACTTGGGTAGGGGACAATGTAACGTGAATGACGATGGGGCTGTAATAGCAGGCAAAGCTCCAAGTACTTCCTGTAGCAAAGGCTGCCTAACATTTTCCATTATTAGACCCTGTTTTCAGTTGTTTATAACTTAGCCAGACTAATTGTTTGGACTGAAATTTGGATGTCTGCCATAGGCTGAATTTTTGGGGGGGAAAATTTTAGCTAAAAAGGTTGAAATGAGTCAGAGGTTATGGAAAAGTATATTGTTTTGTCCAAGTTAAAAAATTCATACAGTCATTGAAACTAGTGCCTGCATGCTTTTGAGCAAGTCATTTGCTCCACCATCAGGGATGTGCCTTGTGCTGTTCCCATGAAAATGTACCCACATTTGGCCAGGTTATCAAGAACGTTATTGTAATGCAAATGCACAAGGGGGCTGAATTAAGGTTGCACAGACAACCTTAACTCTGGCATTTCCTAACTTGTAAGTGTTTGATTTTGCAACCTTAACTTTCTTTAACATAGTCTGTGTGTATGATTTACATTCATTGGGCCAGACTCCCTGGTATGCTCTAACTGTTTTGCATTGATCCAGCAAGGCTGGGTTGTCAGAAACACGGCTAAAATAGACTGAAAGCTGATCTGTGTCACTGAAGCAGCACCACGCTGCCAGAGCATGCTGGTGAATGTGGTTTTTCTTCCTTTTGGTGCAGACAGAAAGCAGGAGGAGCTCTGAGGTGATGGTTGATACACTGAGCCTGCCTAAGTGTATAACTTTGCAGTTATGAGTCGCTGATGTTGTGTTCTCATTTATTTCCAGTTATATATGAGTGTTTCCAACACTCTTTATTTTTGTTTGTTTTAGTGGACACGTTTCCATTAGCAGGAAATAACACCTTCCTGGGAGAAAAGGGGCTTATTTGAAAGAGCTGTTCAGAATTTTTTTTGTCTAAATAGTTTTGTTGGGAAATGCTCTTTCTACAAAACAGAATTTTTTTTGCAAAATCATGTCAACTTTGATGAATTTTTGTTGGGGAAAAATTTCTAAATTTGATGTAAAAGCTAAAATTACGTTTCAAAATGTATTTTGTTTGCTTGTTTTTCCATTTCTTTTATTATTTTGACCTTCTGTCAGCACGTCATGTGATGCGCTACTATGCCTGACATGTCCCGACATCAGGTCAAAATAATAAAAGTAATGGAAAAGCACAAACAAAATAAATGTTGAAATGTAATACAAAGTGTTGGGATCTAAATTAGCTGCTGCCACTCAAGAAAGAGATCTTGGAGTCATTGTGGATAGGTCTATGAAAACATCTGCTCAATGTGCAGTGGGCACAGAATGTAAGAAACCATTAGGAAAGGAGTAAAAATAAGATGGAAATATCCTAATACCACTATATAAATCCAGGGTTCCCCCACACCTTAAATACTGTGTGCAGTTCTGGTTACACCATCTCAAAAAGATATATTAGAATTAGAAAAAGTAAAGGGAAGAGCAACAAAAATGCTTAGGGCTATGGAATAGCTTCCATCTGGGGAGAGATTAAAAAGACTGGGAGAGAAGAGATGACTAAGGTGGGATATGAGAGAAATATATAAATATATATAAAATCATGAATAGTATGAATATATAAATGAAAATATATAAAATCATGAATAGTATGAATGGTATGGAGAAAGCGAATAAGGAAGTGTTATTACCCCCTTCACATACCACAAGAACCAGAGGTCACCCAATTATTAAGAAGCAGCAGGTATAAAACAAACAAGGAAGTACTACTTCACACAACGCACAGGCCACCTGTGGAACTCCTTGCCAGGGGATGTTATGAAAGTATAACTGGGTTCAAGAAAAAATTAGATAAGTTCATGGATAAGTCCATCAATGGCTATTAATTCATATGGTCAGGGATACATCCCATGCTCCAGGTGTCCCTAAACCTCTGAAAGCCAGAAGCTGGGAGTGGACAACAGGGGATGAGTCTTACGGTAATTGCCCTGTTCTGTTCATTCCCTCTGAAGAATCTGGCACCTGCCACTGTGGGAAGACAGGATACTGGGCTAGAGGGACCATTGGTTTGACCCAGCATGGCTGTTCTTATGTTCTTAATTTTAGTTTTGAAGCAAAAATTCAAAATTTCTCTGAAATGAAAATTTTTCAAAATTTCTCTTTCATGGGAAGTTTCAAAAATATTTGGTCATTCTGATTTGCAACAATTACGATGATGATGACTTTTTGAAATGGCATTTCCTGCAAACCAGAAGTTCTGGGTTTCAACCAGCTTTAGTAACGTGCCTGGGGCCAGAGGTCCTCATGGACCTTAAGTCCAGACTTCCACGGACTGCAGTGGGCCAGGGCTGGGCCCAGGGTGTAGCAAGGCAGGAATCCAGTGAGTGGTAAGAAAGGAAGGAAGGAAGGAGGTGGCTCAGGAGTGTGAGCCTGACCTAGAGGCCGAGGAGCTGTGTCTTTCACTACATTCCTGTGCTTGGGGAAGGGTGGGAAGGGGCAAAGGTGCAGGGGCCTTGCTGGCCTGTGGCTGCTCTAACTCGTGTGCTCTGCTTCCCCTTGTAGTGCCGGGTAGCAGAGAACAGCTCTTGTGCAGTGTGCTATAGCCATTCCCCCAATCTGCCCCCTACATCTGGGAGCCAGGCTGGCATAGGGCCTATATCCCAGTTCCACCGCAGCTGGGGTGACCCCGTGGTAGCCGTATCCCTCTCTCTTGTGCTGCCAGAATGAAGTCAAAGGGCCGTGGGGTCACTTAGCCTCCGGCCTTGAGCTTCTTAGGGGAGAACCAATCATGAAGGCAGGCGTCTTTTCCTGTGCAGCCTGTCTCTGAAGCTGGGACGGGGCAACGGGTCACCTTGGGACCAGTCTTCCTGCCACTCGGCCAGCAAGAGGAGGCAGGGTTGGACTGAGAATTAGCTATGCTGGTGCCAGATCCCCTGTGAGTCACTGGCGGGTGGCTTCGCTTGCGTAGCTCCAGACTCACCTGGCTGCCTCCTTTGCTGTCCTCCAGGTATATTACCAGCGAGCAGACATGGCCATAGGGTCCCTCACCATCAATGAGGAGCGCTCTGAGATTGTGGACTTCTCTGTGCCCTTCGTGGAGACCGGCATTAGCGTCATGGTGGCCAGAAGCAACGGGACCGTCTCACCTTCTGCCTTCCTAGGTGAGCAGAGCCGGCCTGGTGCCAGAGCGGTTGTTTGCTCTGTGTGTGGAGCTGTCGGTGAGCAGGGTGTGTCAGGTTAGAGGAGGAGAAAAGTACAGAGTGAAAATGGAGAGGTGAGGCTCTGCCCTAGAGGCGGCTAGACTGGGGTGAATTCTCTGTGTGTCTGGGGTTGGGGAGGCCATGTGGAGTGTGAACTATAGACTCTAAGGTCAGAAGGGTCCATTATGATCATTGAGTCTGACCTTCCGCACAACGCAGGCCACAGAACTTCACCCAGCCTCTCCTGTAATAGACGCCAACCTATGAGTCAGTTACTGAAGTCTTCAAATAATGATTTAAAGACTTCAAGGTACAGAGAATCCACCAGCAAGTGACCAGTGCCCCATGCTGCAAAGGGAGATGGAAAACCCCAAGGGCCTAGGCCAATCTGCCCTGGGGGAAAATTCCTTCCCAACCCCAAATATGGCGATCAGTTAAACCCTGAGCATGTGGCAAGACTCACCAGCCAGACGCCCAAGGAAGAATTTTCCGTAATAACTCAGAACCCCCCCATCTAACAACCCTTCACAGGCCGTTGGGCATATTTACCGCTAGTAATCTAAGATCAGTCAATTGCCAAACTAGGCTGTCCCATCAAACCATCCCCTCCATAAACTTATCAAGCTCAGTCTTGAAGCCAGTTATGTTCCTTGCCCCCACTGCTCCCCTAGGAAGGCTGTTCCAGAACTTCACTCCCCTGATGGTTAGAAACCTCCATCCAATTTCAAGTCTAATCTTCCTGATGGCCAGTTTATATCCATTAGTTTTTGTGTCCACATTGGGGCTGAACTCAAATAACTCCTCTCCCTCCCTGGTATTTATCCCTCTGATGTATTTATACAGAGCAATCATATCTCCCCTCAGCCTTCTTTTGGTTAGGCTAAACATGCCAAGCTCTTTGAGTCTCCTCTCATAAGGCAGGTTTTCCATTCCTCAGATCATCCTAGCAGCTCTTTTCTGCACCTCTTCCAGTGTGAATTCATCTTTCTTAAACACGAGAGATCAGAACTGCACAGAGTATTCCAGATGAGGTCTGACCAACGCCTTCTATAACAGTATTAACACTCCCTGTCTCTACTGGAAATACCTCGCCTGATGCATCTTCGCACCACATTAGCTTTTTTCATGGCCACATCACGTTGGTGGCTCATAGCCATCTTGTGGTCAGTCAGTATGCCCAGGTCCTTCTCTTCCTCTGTCACTTCCAACTGTTGCGTCCCCAGCTTATAGCAAAAGTTTTTGTTATTAGTTCCTAAGTGCAAGATCTTGCACTTTCCAGTATTAAATTTCTTCCTCTTTCTATTACTCCGGTTTACAAGGTCATCCAGATCTTGTTGGATGATACCCCAGTCTTTCTCTGTATTGGCAATACCCCCCAACTCTGTGTCATCCGCAAACTTTATTAGCACATTCCCACCTTGTGCCAAGGTCAGTGATAAAAAGGTTAAATAAGATTGATCCGGAGACTGATCCCGGAGGAACTATGCTCTGTGTAAATGTGGTGGTTGTGGGCCATTTTGGTAGCAAGGAATGTGCCTGTCCATGTGGATTTGGGTGGTGAGGAGTACCCAGAGGTGCTTCATTGCTTTGGGACGAGACGAACTGCTGATGTTGTCAAAGGACTGAGATCCCTTTATTGGCCCAATTCCCCTCCCCGTTATGCCTCCATTCTAACGCGTCTTTTGCTAATAAGGTGATCGGGGCATTCTGGATTTGTGGATTCTATTCCCGGCTATGCCGCTGACTTGCTGTGTGATCTTGGGCAAAGTTACTCAAGCTCTCTGCCTCGGTTTCCCCATTTACAAAATGACTATAATAGCACCCTCCCCACAGAGATCCAGGCAGGCTTAACTCATGGTTTGACGGAGCACTTGGACTTCCTCTGATGAGAGGTGCTTTGAAAGTGCAAAGAATTCTCCTTGCTACCCATGCATAGTAACAGCTTCCCAAACTTTTTTTCATGGCTGAGCTCCGTGACAGCTGCCAGATGAACTGAACACCCCATGATTTTGATGGGACTTTGGCTGTGTTGCATTTTCCATGTGGGGCCAGCAATGAAAGGGTTAATGTATCGGATGCGTTTCGTTTTACCTTGGCAAATCCAGGCGTGTTCTCTGCATGCAAAATCACTGCTTGACCGTGCGTTGATTGAGAGCATAACTTTCGGCCAGTGCCATAATGCGAACTTAGATTCCACTTCTCTAGATTATGATAGGTTGTCCTCATCTCCTGTATCCCATGGTCCTTCTGCTGGGTGTTCCTCTAGGCTTCCCCTAGAACTTAGGGGAGACCGTCTGGCGTTTAATGTTGGCGTTATAGCCTGTGTCATTGGGCGTTGTAGCTGGGCCATTGACTGGAAGACCAGGAAACTGAAGTCCAGTGAACCAGTGATTAAAATAGAGTTGGGTAGTTTAAGGTTTTGGTTAAGGGCTAAACTGCTGTACAGGCTTTTACCGCTAGTCTGACATGGGGCCGGATCAGTGGAAGTCCAAGGCCATCCCTGCTGGTGACTTTTCAGTGGCCTTTGTGAAACGAGTTGGTGAGTCTCAGACGAGTTCCCAGCGTCCCTATCACACAAGTCACCCCTATACATCGGCACTGGTCAGCCTCCCTGCTGGGGGAGGCCTGACAGGCCACGGTCTGGGCAGGCCATAGAGGGTGAATTCCTTTCTTGTCCAAGCAAGTGTCTGAAGGTCAGTCTAGGCAAGATGGAGGTGGTGCATGGGTCACATATACGATTCCCAGCAAGGGGGCCTGCCCCTCTTTTGCCAGCATAGGGGTTATGTAAGTGTCTTGTCCGCTCCTGAAGTCACTGGCGATAGGCTGGCCAAGTTGTGGCTATAGAATTGTTTCGCAGCATTCTAGGGCCCAATTCAGGTTCAACTCCTTTGACTCCAAGACAACTGCACCCACTTGCATCCTGACTTAAATGTAATTCCTATGTTACGAGACTGCCTTGCCAGACTGTTGTTCATATTATAATGGCAGCTAGAGGGCCCCAACTGGGATCAGAGCCCCGAGGCGCATACACCCTAAACAGACAAGATGGACGAAGGGTGAGAGAGCAGAAAGACTATTCTCGTTAAGTCTAAGTGATTTGCCCAAGGTCACACACCGAGTCTGTGGCGAAACCTGGGAACTGACCCCAGAGCTTTCGAGTCTCTGGCCATTGCCTTAACACAAGGCCAGCCTTCTTCTCTAATGCAGGCTGGCACCAATGATGTCTAAGTGTGATTGTGCCCCAGTGAAATCAGCTTTGTGGAAGCAATTTGCCCCACACCCGGTGAGGATGCTGGTGCTACATCTGTCTTTGGCAGCACTAACAAGCAGGGTTCCTATGGACTTGCTCCCTTTCTCTTGCTGTGAAATGAGGGCTGTTATTGTTTGCATTGATCACCAGCTTTGCAGAGAGTTTAGGACACAAAACTAAATTGGGGGATGCAAGGTATGTGATAGTTATTTTATTAAACTGAATCCACCTGAAACTTGGTAGGTGGAGGCCAGGCTGAGTGTATTTTTGGGGAGGGTCATTCCACAAATCTGGTTCTTGCCTCTTGTGCACTTGAATTTTGTAATTACAGTTAAAAAAAAAACAAAAAACCCTGAGATTTTTTGAAGCGCTTTCCACAAAAATAATCTGAGTCTAAATAAGACAAAAGGATGGATGTTTAAAGCTATATGTGAGTGTGTGTCAATTTGGTTAGCATTGCATGTTGCGTATTTGTGTTTACATGAGGATGAGTGTGTCGCAGCGCATATTGTGAGAGTCCGTCCCTATATGTGCATGGATCTCTACATGTGTTTCACATGTGAATAGCTGGCTAGGCAGCAGTACTGCAGAAAGGGATCTAGGGAATCACAAATGGAATCAGAGTCAACAGTGTGAGACTGCTGGAAAAAGGCAAATATCATTCTGGGGTGTATTAACAGGAGTGTTGTATGAAAGACATGGGAGATAATAGTTTTGCTATATTCAGCATTGGTGAGGCCTCAGCTGGAGTTTTCACCACTACACTTTAAGATGTGAACAAATTGGATTCTGGAGGAGAGCAACAAAACCGATAACAGCTGTAAAAAACATGACCTATTAGGAAAGGTTGAAAACCTTCCCAATGCTTAGTCTTGAGACAAGACGGCTGAGGGGGGACCTGATAATAGTCTTCAAATATGTTAAGGGATGTTATAAAGAGGATGGTGAACAATTGTTCTCCAAGTCTTCTGAGGATAGGCCAAGAAATAATGGGCTTAGTTTGCAGCAAAGGAGATTTATGTTGGAAAATTAGCCAAATCTATCTAACTATGAGGATAGTGAAATAGTGGAAAAGGTTACCTAGGGGCATTGTGGCATCTCTGTCACTGGCGGTTTTTAACAGGTTAGACAAACACCTGTCAGGAATGGTCTAGGATCCTGTCTCAGCACAAGTGATTTGACTAGATGACCTCTGGAAGCCCCTTCCCCAAGCTCACATGGCTATGATTCTGTGTTTGTCTGCAGTGTGTGTCTGTGGCATGTTGATGAGTGTGTGTTGCATGCATGCGCGAATTTGGCTGTGTGTGTAAAAGTGTTTGTGAATGAGTGTATGAGACGATATGCTGCTACATGTATGGGTACTTCTGTGGTGGCATATCTGAGTGTGCGTGACACAGAATTCATGTTTTCATGTGGCTGACTGCACATTTGCTCCGTGTGTGTGCATACAGGTGCACGTTTCGTATTTGAGTGCCCGCTGGTTTTGAAAGTGTGTGTGTGTGAACATGTGGCTGGCTGGCTGCGTGTGTGAATTGTTCCATAGAAGTGCTCATGTACGTTTGTGTGTACCTAGCAGCTTGCGTGTGTGGATGCATGTCTGGGTGCAGGGAGATGCCTACGAAAGTGCATGTGTAGTACACAGTCTGTGAGCACGTCTGCTTATATGTTGGTGTGTCTGTCTGAGCTTGTCTGTGTTCTGTCTGTTGGCACACACGTTGGCATAAGTTTGTATATGCTTTGAAGGCCTCTTTAAATGGTCCACTGTCAAGTCGAACTTCGAAGACATGCTGCTGCCAGAGGCTGTGAGCATCTCCTCCCAAGGGCTTCCTCCCTCCTGTGCTGTGGGATTGCAGGAGAAATGTACAGGCTTCCCGGCACTGGTTAGCAGAACATATCTGTTTGAGAGGAAGCGCAATGTCACCACCTTCATTGGAGGACAGATAGCTTTGACCTAGGTGTGTCAATGCCCGGGCTCGGGGTGAGTTTATGGAGTCAGAGGAGCAGCAAACGATCTCCGCTCTTCTCCCCTGCAGAAAAGCGTTGTCTTCCCCCATCTTGAGCGGAGTAACCCTCTTGGACTTCAGTCACTTGAAAAATCAGGCCCCTGGAGTTTACCTCTCTGTGGTCTTCAGGTTTGGGCCTCCTCTTCCCAATCATCTCATCAGAAAATGTGTGCAGGAGAGCTAAATCCAGGGGAAGCCAGGCTCAAAGGCTCCTCTCTTCCCCCGTCCCCAGCCTCTCGCTGGCTAGGCTCAGCTCCCTAGACATGCTAATGAAATGCATCTGATGCCATCAGATAAAGTTTCTCTCCTCCCTGACAGGGAAGGACACGCTGACAAATGGGCCTCTGCTGCTGTTTGTTGAGGACCTGAATTAATCCCATCCTTCAGCCTGCCCTTTAACCACAAAACTCTATCATTCTGGGTGTCGGCTGTTGTCACCCAGCAACTGCCACTGTCTCTTCCGCTGGGTCTCTCTCTGCCTTGAGTGCCTCTTCCTGCCTTCTTGATGTCTCTGTCTCTCTGTCCCTCTAGAGTCTCCTCTTCTTTTGTGCCTGCCTTGTTCTTTCTCCACATCTCCTTCTCTCTATGTATTCCTGCTCTGGCTCAGTAAATGAATAATGGATCTGATGTATTTTGCCCCTTTTTCGGTTGGTGAATTTTTTTGCAGCGAGATTGCTGTTTTTTTCTGGAATTTACTCATTGTTCAGAATTCTTTGCCAAATAATTTCTGCAAATGATCATTCTCCATCTGCAGCTGGTGCGTGAGCAACCTTGCAAAGCATTGGCTACCTGAGCTGTTTGGACTGGACATGTAAATTACATGGTATGGTTCTGTTTCCTGACTGGATCAAAATAACTCGTAGGATCAGGTTTCTGGAGTGAATACCCATGATTACAACTTCAAAATTCACTTTCCACTAATGTTCTGCAATATCCATTTAAAATGTTTTGTTTCCACAAATGTTCTTGCCTAGAAGCTCATTCATGGATGGGAAAATGAACACAAACAGGGTGTGAACACTGTCGCTTGAAGAAATGATGCAGTCAAACAAATATTCATGGACAGATGTTTGCATTGTTCACTCATTCTAACCTCAGCCTTGCAAAATTCTATTCTACTCAGATTAATTTTAGATAGTGAACTCCTTTTGTTCTGTCTTCGTACTAGCAAAATGGACCCTGGTCCTGAAATAGAGCTCATTGCTCCTATAGCAGTACAAATCATAAACAATACTTAAGGCCCTACTTGAATTGTGAGATGGTTCTCCAAAAATTGTGGCTGAGTTGTGGACAAGCCATGGCAAATTGTGAAAAAGTAATATTGGCCCTTATTATTTGCGGTAATAAGATCCACTATTGCTTTTCTGGGATTTTTTTCTTGCTGTCAGCTGCCTGGGGCTGAGAGAGGCCATCTGGAATTGAGAGTGGGGGCACCCACTGTCAAAATTCCAGCGGAAGCCTAATATTGCGGGATCCGTAATGTCCACAATATTGCAAATTAAGTAGGGCCTTAATAATGCTACTGCTAATAAACTTACACCTGTTCACCTAGGGTGAATACTACTTTACAACGTTTTGGCAGGTGAGTAAGGGCTCATTCGTTTTTCCACCGTCACTATGTTATGATCAGGGCAGGTGAGCAGATTTTGTGCCTGGACTGGTACATTTTCATGACTGTTTTACACGGCTGGTTTCTCTCTCCCCCAGTCCCCCTTGGCTTACATCGGGTCTGACTTTAGCTCTTTTTGTGAATGAGTCTCTCCCTTTTACTTCTCTCCTGCTCCCACTCTGAGTTACTTAATAAACAGCAAGACAGAAGCGCTTAGCATGTGCTCTGCTCTGTCTATAGGTGGGGGCACCCAGTAGTAGGCATGTCAGTGTGATCCTGATGATCCAAGGGCTGTCAGAGGATCAGCACAAATATATTGGGCTGGGAAGAGACACAATCCTGTATGAAGCTTGAGGGGGTTTTCCCTGAGCTTCTAGGTTTGGGTCCTGCTGTATTACTCCGTGGGAGGGGTCCAGTCGCTTACGGTGACATGTAGGCCTGGGAGCCGGTGCCGCACCGTTGGAGTTGACCGCCTCCCTCTTGCCCCGCAGAGCCCTACAGCCCCGCCGTGTGGGTGATGATGTTCGTGATGTGTCTCACTGTGGTCGCCATCACCGTCTTCATGTTCGAATATTTCAGCCCCGTTGGCTACAACCAGAATCTAACCAGCGGCAAAAGTAAGTTGCTTAAAGGCACCGATGAGCAAATGTTGTGCAACGGGACTGATGGATGGGCGCCCTTTGTAACTAGCACCCCTCCCCGCCCCACCCACACTTAATGCAGGCACCAGCAGTCTGGGACCCCTTCTCTAGAGGGGGAGGTGCCGTAATAATTCCATGGAAACGAGACTGGATTCTTACAGCCCCTCATGCCCTGGCTCCTCCCAGCGTCGTGTTTCCAGCCGTCTCTGTGGGTCACAGGGAACGGAGGGCAGCCAATTCCCAGCCTCTTTCAGCAGAGCCTCAGCCTTTGCAAAGCTTCATCCACCCCAGGCCTGTGTTATCGGGGGAGGGAAGCCATCACCAGGGCGTTTGATGGTCTCTTTGCCCAGCACTAGCTACCAGTGGGATGTCTCCAGTATCTTCCATTTCGACGTCAGCCCGGGAAACTGAAAAGCCATACAAATAGCCGTCCCCCTAACCACGCCCACGCCTCCACCCCCTCCTGCCATTGTTCTGCAATACGTGCTGCTGGCTGGAGATTGCTCGGGGCAGTTTGACCTGACCTGGGATTTTGCCAATGCCCATTGTGGACGTAGATTCATAAACTCCAAGGCCAGAAGGGTCCATTGTGATCATCCAGCAAATCCAGTTCCTTCCAGACCATTTGTGTCCGTGGCTGTCACCAGCAGGCCAGATCAGCCTGCCAGATATGTGGGTCTGCCTGTTACTCTGCTGTCTGCTCCAGCTAAGGGCTCCCACATCCGAGCTAGCTGGGGAGAAGTTTTTTCTCACATTTGTTTTGAGGAGCTGTCAGCCCTGGGCTGGGGTGCCATCTTTGCCCTTGATAAACGTACATTAAAGCATATCCATCCTGACGGGTGCATAATGAAAATGCTTCTTCTGTATCCTACGTGTGCACCATCACTCCTGGACCTGAGGTCTCCCCGCTCCAGTTTCAGAGATCCTGGGCAGTTTCTCAGTGTTAACCTTGGAGGATTTGCGATCAGACGCAGGGAGGAAAGGAGAGAGTCAGAAGGAAGCTGGTATCTACCGGGAGACAATAGCCTAGAGCCCACAGTAAAATACACAATCTATTTTTAGCTTTCGTCTTCCGAATGAACAAAGACTCCAACGGAACGTGGCCAGCCAGAACCCTGCTGCTCCGTTCCTCTCACCAGAGAGTGCTGGTTTGTTCTGGATTCTAATGCCTCGTTTGTCATTTTGTCTCCTCCTAGTTTTCATTTTTGGGTATGTTGTTGGGATGTAGCGGGGGCAGCAAAATGCATTTCCATTCCCCTCTCTCCAGCAGATAGAGGCAACCATCCAGCTATTTCTGGAGGTGAAGTCAGAAAAGCTGCTACTTAGTAGGTCTGTATGTCTCTGTGCCGAAGTGCGGTCTTGGATCATCATCAGAAATGGGTCTGGCAGATTTCCTTCACAGCCCAGGACCTGCCATGTGCCCTGTCCTGGCAAGACTCCTCTCCCTTTCTTTCTCACCAGCACTTTGGAACAAAACGAGCACCGAAGAGTCTCTACCGGGTTTTCTATCAGACGAGGTGCCTGGGTGCAGCAATGACTGGCCCGAGCTAAATATCTCCAACAGATTAGAAATTGGGACAGGCTCGTGCTGAGATGCTCAGTGGATATTGGGAGAAGCTCAGTGTTCAGACGGACTCCTGTTGAGACAGAACCAGTGCTCGTTGGGATGTGGCCCTGAGGTATTTTAGTTCTAGGTGAACAGCCAGCTTTTAAATGGCTGCACTCAATAAAGGTGGTAGATCTTCACATTCATCTGGAATCTCTGACAGTCATTTGAAGGTCCTTGAAATACAGCCAGACTCACTTGCTCTGTGTTATGGGTAGGATGTGGACATCGAAAGTGTTACCTTGTTTATGATGTCTGATTGTCAGGCAATACTTCCTCTCTCTCCACTCTAGCTAACCCACAAAGCAATGCAGGAGTTAAGGAAGCGACAAAAATAATTCTCTCCAAAAGCAAATCCTGGCCCGCCTTGTCTGGTGGTGAGTTACACCTTTAAAAAGGCAGCAGCATAACTGGAAATCCCATTAATCTAAAGCACAAGGCTAAAAGCCCAGAGGAATCGGCCCTCGTCATTTTCCAGGACTCACAAGTTGGGGCACCAGCAGCGTGCCAGGTTGTAGAGATGTGTTATGTTTATTAAAAGGCCCTAGTTCATTCTGAGCTACCCAAAGCTTCTCTCCTTTGCTCCTCCCAGAGTCCGGCGGTCCCTCCTTCACCATTGGCAAATCTGTCTGGCTTCTCTGGGCCCTGGTCTTTAATAACTCGGTGCCCATTGAAAATCCAAAAGGCACCACAAGTAAGATCATGGTGCTGATCTGGGCCTTCTTCGCAGTGATCTTCCTGGCCAGCTACACAGCTAACCTGGCAGCATTTATGATCCAGGAGCAATATATCGACACCGTCTCTGGGCTGAGTGACAAGAAGGTGAGGAGAGCCTACAGAAAATAACCAGTCAGGGAGGGGAAGCGTGGGGGAATAGTCACGGCTGGGTATGGAACACACAGAGGGGGTAGGGTGAGTAGATTAGGTTAACCGTATAAGGACTGAAGAGAATTGATCTGCTTTGCCTTCTGAACAAGTCTGACTTCCATAGTGTGGAAGCCTATGTGACACAGGTTCCTAATCAGGAACAACGTGTAGAATCCATTATGTGGTCACTGCTTACCCTGAACACGTGTGCCTCACTCTGACAGCCGTTACGCCCCGCTGGGGCAGAGCGGGGCGAGGAATCCAGGGTGTACATCCTGGGCAGGACGAATATGGTGGGCTAAGCGTACGTGGGAGGGAGAGGCGAGTGGACGGGGTTTGGGCACTCTCCCCAGGGCGCTTAGGTTGAAGATGAGGAATTGAACGGAATCACAGGCTTGTGGGATGTGAGAATTCCTTTTGCCTAAGGTTGAACAGGCACAGTTGAAGGCTGAGTGGGCACAGTGTGGGGCGGAGGGGGAAGGAACAGAAAAGAGACGGAGAGAAGTAACCTGAGAGAAACCAGGTTAGATGGAGAGCAAGCAGAGCGAAGAGCCGAGAGAGAGAGACAGTGAAATCGAGGAGCAATGTTCTAGTGCAGAAGCTGACTTGTGGGCCCTCTTCTCACCCCACAGCATGCAAGTATTGCCCACAGAGGTCAATAGGAATTGCTCATGTGCTTTGGTGGGAGAAGTGGACCCAGTATCTGTCCTGTGTGCCCCTTCCTTCTCCCCACTAAGCCAGGCTCTGGCGAACTGAGCACAGGCTGGCCTCTCGCTAGGAACACCTTTTTAAAAAATCTAATCCCTTTGGGGAAAGGGCCAGGATACAGGGTTCCTGCACTCCGTGGCTAGGCTGGTGAAGTAAAGGTCAGGAGCCATGGGTTTCATTCCCAGTTCGGCCACAGACTTGTGCAACCCCAGGCAAACTGAACCAATTTTGATGAAGTGGGAAACTTCCTGTGGAAGCACCTCCCCAGTTTTCAGCCAGCGCTGGCGTTGATGCAGCTTGATAGTCCCAGGGTGGGGATGGACAGAGGAGCAGAAGTGGAGCGGAAGCTGCGTTCAAGGTGAGGGTGAAAACAGAGTGTGGGTGTACCACTGGGCTAAGTGGAAAACCCGGGAGGAGGCCTGGAGCGTGCGGCGCTGGGCCTGGGGGACCAGGCACTCGATTGCTGTTTGTGGTGGTTGCCGTTCCAGTTCCAGCGGCCCCAGGAGCAGTATCCCCCGTTCCGCTTTGGTACCGTGCCCAACGGCAGCACAGAGAGGAACATTCGGAGCAACTACCCGGACATGCACACGCACATGGTGAAATACAACCAGCGCTCCGTGGAAGATGCCCTGACCAGCCTCAAAATGGGGTAGGTCTCCCGTTCAGAGCAACTGTCCTGAAACAGGGGCGCCGTGTGCCTCCATGGCTGCAATGTGTGCAGGCTTCTCCCCCCGAAATGCCTGTGGTGAGGCGGGAAGGGAACCTTATCCCGTGTGTACGTTACCAGAAACATGGGGATGTGGGGTGGAGATGAAGTCAGATCAACATGCCTGACTTTAGGAGTCTGTGCCAGCTAAGAGCTCCCACCACCAGCATACGGGGACAGGTCCTCTGCTGTTGGGGGGCGGGAGGGAGGATGTGGCGCCACTGAAGTAAAGAAGGAGCTGTCCCAAGATCTGCACCTGGCCCCTGGAACATGTGTATTTTCTATAGCGAATCAGGTAATTTAAGAATGCCCCATCTCCTTGCACCATAGCCTTTGGCTTTCGAAGGGGAAGAGTGGGTAGGAATCTCGGGGGTGAGACATGCACACAGATTGCCTCTACAGAGAACATCGGGTCAGAAGTCCACCCTCTCTTTGGGTCTCTCCGGTGGAAGCAATTCCCTCATGGCACTGCCATCTCCAGACAGAGGTCCCGACTGCTCGTGGTCCGGAGTCAGCCAGTGGCACTTCTCATGAGCACAGGGGGGTTAACGGCTGCATCCTGCCACTGCCAGACTTTAGCAACTGAAAACGTTACCGCGGCCCAGCTGCGGCAATGCAGGGCGGGGTTCTCCCATCGGCACAGGTAATCCATCTCCCCGAGAGGAAGTTGCTAGGTCGATAGAAGAATTCTTCCATTCATTTAGCACAGTCTACACTGGGGCTTCGGTTGGATTAACTACACTGCTCAGGGGCATGGCTTTTATACATCCCTGACCCACGCAGTTACGCCCACCTAATTGTCTAGTGTAGAGGAGGCCTCTGCTGCTGACAGGCTGTCGCTCGGAGCGTGTGTCTACACTGCAATCCGAGATGGGACTGCAGCACATGTAGACCCGAGTGAGCTTTGGTCTGTCTCCCTTGAACAACAATAGCAGTGAGTCCATGGCAGAATATTACTCGCGTGCCTGGGACCCTGGGTATGTAACTCCAGCAGCTTCGGTATGATTGTTATTCAAACTTGCTAGATCAAAGCTAACTTCAGGATGTGTAGATGCACTCCAGTCACACGTCCGACTGCAGTGTAGACATTGCTTACATCACCTCTTCCATGTCAGTGGCGAACTGGGTGTTTTCCCCTCACTTTGTGTCCTACCGTGTTGTGTAGGGTTGCTCTGTGATGTGAAACAGCTGCCACCTTTCACCCCAGAGGTGGCTGCATTTCAGTGGTGTGCAAAGTGATCAGTATAGGTATGTCGCTGCCTTTAAAACGATATTGGCCTGAGGAAAGCATGTTGTTGGGGGTAGCCTTCTCCCATGTTGGGTGTTTGGAGCCCAAACTCTAGTTATGTCTGGGGTTGTGGACCATATTGTTGAGGAACCCCAATATCTTCAGCAGCTCCTCCTTGTTTAGAAAGGGAGGTGCCCAAGTTTCTCCCCTGCTGTCTGAGATGAGATGCTGAATCCAAAACCTCTTACAGGTATCTCCTCACCCTTTCCCTGCCCCACGCGCTCCCTTCCTGTCTCCTCTATTGCTGTCCTTGCGCTGACCTCTTTGCTTGGTTCCAGGAAGCTGGACGCCTTTATCTACGATGCTGCTGTCCTGAATTACATGGCTGGCAAGGACGAGGGCTGCAAGCTGGTGACCATCGGCAGCGGGAAGGTCTTTGCTACCACTGGCTACGGCATTGCTCTCCAGAAGGATTCAAAGTGGAAGAGGGCAATTGATTTGGCTCTCCTGCAGTTCCTGGGAGATGGTGTGTATCTCTGTGCCCACTCAGTGCTAGGCTGTGGTGTTATCACGCCCCTTGCTGGGCAATCGTGTGATCCTAGCCCTTCCCTTCTTGCATTTCTTTCCTTGCAAAAGCGGGGAACCAATGTTACCCAAGAATCAGACACAAATGTGGCTCTCCTCTTCCTCGCCTTCCCTTCCGTGTTTGATTTTCCCTTTTCCTCTCCTTTCTTTCTCTGGCACAAACACGCTGCTGTTTTCTTTAAAAATGTATTTATCTGTTAAAACTGGAAGAGGATCAGACAGTTTGTCCAAAGCAGCACTTACATTGTGAATTAACCCAGGCCTTACAGGCTCCATCCCTGAGATAGAGGCCAGATTCTCAGGTGGTGTCAATGCAGACCAGCTGGGAATCTTGGCCCTTGCTTTCTCCTCTGCTTGCCACATGGAAGTCATCTCTGACATGCAGTTTTAAGACTCGAGGTCTCCTGGTACCTTCAGGAGCACTGGCTGGACTCTGTGTAGTCAAGCAATCTGTCTGTGGTCTGAGCAGTTCATTAGGGGAAGGATCAAGAAGTATTCAGAAAACCGTTTGTCTCTGTCAGGTTGTTTGTGGTTAACGCTAAATTGGACACAGCCTCTCCAGTCAGATGCCTGGAAGTTATTCTCTTTGAAATCTCTCTCCCCCTTTTAATAGGGAATACAACCCGCTTGGCAGCTTTGAGACCTCAAGTGATCTGTGTGTATAAAGGCATGGGAGCAGAGAAGCAGGAAGCGCAGGAGCAAAACTTAATGGAGTTAAGGGGGAAGGAGGAGAGAAAAAGGGACAGATCAGGACAGAAGAGAGATGGGAAGAAAGGAGATGTGTGTGTGTGTGGGAGAAATTGAGGAGTCAGAAAAAGGCTTGTGCACTTGCCAATCTAGGAGAGTTCGGTGAAGGCACAGATGGGGAGAAATCTTAAAGACTGACTAGAGGAGAAAATCCTTTCAATTAATAATAACTTCTGGGACGCAGTGGATTTTTTTACTGCTCCTAAAACAATATAGACATTAGACTGTGATGTGAGGGGGTCAGTGCCTCACACTGCAGAGCACAGGAAGCGCATGACTAGACTCTCCATCTGTCCGTGTGTGTGTAACTCTTTCCCAGGGGAAACCCAGAAACTGGAGACTGTGTGGCTGTCGGGGATCTGCCAGAATGAGAAGAACGAGGTGATGAGCAGCAAGCTAGATATCGACAACATGGCTGGGGTCTTCTACATGCTACTGGTGGCCATGGGGTTGAGCCTGCTGGTCTTTGCCTGGGAGCACCTCGTGTACTGGAAACTGCGCCACTCTGTCCCCAAGTCACACAAACTTGACTTTCTTCTGGCCATAAGCAGGGTAAGTGTCTTAACCCCCAGCCCCTCCCCGTGCATTTCCACTGCATGGCCATGTTACATAAGAACGGCCATACTGGGTCAGACCAATGGTCCATCTAGCCCAGCATCCTGTCTTTTGCCAGTGGCCAATGCCAGGTGCTTCAGAGGGAATAAACAGAACAGGTCATCATCAAGTGATCCATTGCGCTTTATTGAGCTGGAGGATCTAGTTTGTCACCAGAAGTAAGGGCTGAGTGGATTACGTCTGAGGATTTTGCCTCTAGGCTACTTTGCAGTCTATGGTCCCGAGGAGTGACCAAAAGCTGCCAACATCTGCTGACTCCGGTGGTTGTGTGAGAGGGGTGTGATCTCAGTTCCACTCCCTGAAAGAAAAGAGCCACTTTCACAATTGTCCTCAGGACTAAGTGGGCTGCCCTCTCTGCCTTGGCAATGTCCTTTCAGATGGAGTTAGAGGCACACTGATGGGGCAGGAGTGAGCCAAGGCTGCCCATACAGTGTCTATGATCTGTGGATAAAAACAAGCTTCTAGTCTGCAGGGCTGTGGGGTCCTTTTGGGGGAGCCTTTCCCCAGCACTAAATTCCCATGAAACAATCTAGCACCAGTTAAAAGCACACAAAGGACATGAGTAATGAATGGCCGTTACAGTCCCTGCCCTCAGCTCACCTGGTGAAACCAAAGCTAATGAGCGTGCTGTTCAAAGCGAGGCTGGGGAGTGAATGGGAGGACTGAGGACAAGTTCTGGGTTTCTCTAGGCAAGACGAACTCGGAGGCATGCTTGTTGGCTAGGAATGGGGATGGGAGGCTCTCTACCCTCACGTTTCACTGCTGATCAATGTGCTGTTCTGGGAACGAGCCATCTGGGTCATTAGTGGGAGGAGCCCAGTGTAAAAAGGGAAGATGTTTGCAGTCAGGATGTCTGCAAGGATCTCTGCGTGACTTTCAGAGTAGACAATAATCCTCGCCCGCAAAACTGTGGCCTCAGGCTAGTCCTGGGCCGCTCTCCATCTCAGTTGTCGGTGTTCATCATCGTTCTGCAGGATTTATCAGCCTCATCTTGCATGAATATGCAGCTTGTACATGAGGGATTGGCCTGGCTCATCCCTGGCCAGGACCCAAGATGCATTGATTTATCATTATCTGCACCCCTCCTTGTGCACCCCGCACTCAGGGTGGCTTGAGGGTGGCTCTGCTCACTTTCTCTCTCTCTCTCCCCTTTCCAGGGCATTTACAGTTGTTTTAATGGAGTCCAGAATCTGGAGAGCCCCGTTCGTGTTCGCACTCCCGACGTCACTGCTAACTCTGCCCAGGCCAACGTGCTGAAGATGCTGCAGACCGCCAAGGTGATGGTGTCGACAGCCAGCGTCGGGAGCTCTCTCGAGAACGCCACGCGCACCATCGAGAACTGGACGAACCGGAGCGAAAACCTGCAGACCACCTTCTCCCTTAGAACTCCTCAGCTGGTCGTCCAGAACACCAGTGCGTCTCCCAGGCCAACCTACTCCTCCAACGTGGTTGCAACGGAGAAGCTTGGGCGGGTCTCTGCCCAGAAGGCTCTTCCACTACCCCTCTCTGCTCCCTGCCTGCCCCTTGAGGACTCCAGGCTGCCAGGAGTGGTCAATGAGCAACCACCGATGCTTCACCCCCTCAAGCGGCGAGGAAGCTATTCTGGGGATAAAGTTCTGCCAGGTTGCACCGGGGGCAGCTTTCCCCACCTACTGGTGAGGACCACTCCAGCCTATTTCAGGAGCCATGTGCCCCTGGGAAACCACCTAAGCACCCCTCTCTCACCACTGACCACTCCAAGGGAGCTTCCCCTCCCAGACATCTACAAAGAGCACAAGCGGCCTGTGTCCAGGGGAGATGGGAAGGAGAAGCTCCCACCAAATGTCCACCTGGTATATGGGGAAGGAGGACACGGGGGCCCACCACAGCTGGCAAGGCTGTTCTCCCCTTCCGAGAAGAGCCCTTTCTTGCCTCCTGCCCATGCGCACGGCTCCTTCTCGAAAGCCAACAGGCCTTGCAGACCCTTAGTTGCTGTGTTCAAGGAACCGGAACCGGTGGAGCGAACTCTTCTGGGGAAGGCGAAGCTGAGCCGGAGAGCCAGCCTGCTGAGGTCTGCCTGGGAGCAGAATGAGAAGCACCACTCTCACGGCATCCGGAGATACGACGGTAAGTCATCCGTCCGAGGGGATGTGCCGGATCTCTTCCCCAAAGCCGCTGCGGCGCTGAGGCAGACGCCAGTCCCTGGGGCTCGGCGCTATCCCCTGGAAGCCCTCAGGCCCGGTATGAGGTACAACAGAAAACGCACAGAGGCAAACTCCCAGCTCTCCTGGAAAGGACAGCGGTGGCTGCCCTCCTACGGGGAGGCGTGCCTGCAGAATGCCACCGGCATGCACCGGGCCTCCTCCACCGTGGTGCACAAACAGTACGCCTACATGAACTCCTATATGAACCTGCCCATGTACTTGGGGCGGCTTTACCAAGGGCCTCTCCCGCTCTGTGAACACTCCAGGGCCGGCCAGCACTATGTTACCCGGGCTCCCTGGGCACCTAGGAGCAGGGACTACTTGCTCCAGGAGGACAGCCGGAGGACCATGTACTTTGACAGCACGTACAGAGACCGCACAGAGCGAAGCAGAGCAGAGCCGTCCTTCCTCCAGATGGTCAATACGGAGAGGAGGGACCTCCTGGCAGCCCAGAGAGTGAACAGTCCTTATGCTGCCAGGTCCTGGAGACGAATTTCTAGCCTGGAGTCGGAGGTCTGAGGGTAGGGACGGGGGGCAGGGTTAGGGCAATTGGCTTATCTCCATGTTCCAGCTCACACGCACCATTTGGAGACAACACACTGAGGTGTGACTTTTGGGTGTTGAGCCCTAAGAGAGGCTGTAAAACCTCAGTCCATGAGGTTCCCCTGCTCTTTGGCACCAGCAGGAAGATCTTTTCCCATTTCCTCAGCTGCCGACGGACTAAAAGAAATAATAAAGCAACAGCTCTTTGATCCGGGGCAAAACCCTAACTGCAGAAGTCACTTTACTAGGGGAAGTCGGAAGTCTTCCATGGTTGGGTCCTGCGTCTCAGCACGGGCAGTGCGATGTTCCTGATTGTGTCTTGCCCAGTTGAAAGGCTCAGAGTCATATGTGGAGAGCTATAAAGTATCCAGTACAATGTCTGTCATTCCTGTTTACTTGTGGAGCATGCCCCCAGCTCTGCTCTCTGTGGAAAGGTGGGGGGTGTCTTCCAACCCCTTTCCCCCCCCCCAAACTGTGACTGTCCTGCTTTTACAGATGCACTGCTTTAAATGGGCTACGAATGAATGGGGACCACGCAGGGACATGAAGACACACTTTCCCTAGGATATTTTTCAATAGTTTCCTTCACATTTTGGTTTCTTCAGGTGAGAACTCGCCTGGCCGTGCCCAGGTCATTAAAGGGACATTTTAAATCTTATTTATCTAATTCCGCCATCATTCTGCACCCAATTCAGGCCTATTTTTGCCAAGGTTTCTCACGATCTCTTTCACCCAGAAAGCCTTCTTCTCACCCTGAAGGTCTGCAAAGGGTTTTAGAAAGGAATCAGGTTCTCACCTTGTGCCCGTCAGCTGAGCGCCATTGAAATCGGGGGAGCTGCCACGCTCATTGACCCAAGCTGAGGATCTGACTAGAATCCTGCACTTGGTTCTCTTCCGCCAGACCCTTGGGCCTGCCCCAACCTCAGGCGCAGGGAGAAAGTCTACGGTTTCCTGCGGGGGGGGGGGGGTGAAATGGTAACTGGGGTACAATGTGGTAGCTCTCTACCAGGAAGCTGCGCACTTGTGTTGTGGGGTGCTGCTTGCCATATCCAAGCTCGCTTGGCAAATATGTAATTGAGGGGAACTCCCCTGTAGATCCTATGCTCAGGTTATGTCTACACTACCACCGACGTGGGCAAAACCTACATCGCTCCAGGGTGTGAATATTCCACCCCCGAGCGACGTAAATGACACTGATCTGAGTGCTGGCGTGCATAGCACCAACATAACTTCTGCCACTTGAGGGGGGAGGTGTTTTTTAAGGCTAACAGGAGTGCTCTCGTCCCTAGTCACAGAGCGTCTCCACCAGATGTGCTGCCGCGGTGCCCCTGCATTGGGACTGCTGCCACAGCAGCACTGTGTGTAGACATGGCCTCAGTGATGGGTTTTAATGCAATGCGCAATCTATTTGCCCCTGTTTGGTTAACATGCTAATTCAATCTGGCCACGGCCTGGTCTTTTTTCACACCCAAATAAAGCTGGAGGAGCGGGGAGCTGAGCAGTTGAATAGAAATGAGGAGAAGTGTATTTAATTTAACCGCAGCCTGTTTAGAAAAAGACCTTTGCTATTCTGTATCTTATTTCTATTAACTCACTTTGTGTTCATTCACTTGCTCTCATTATAGTCACAGCAGGATCAAAGGCCTCCGGAGGAGACATCACCTAACTGCTAATTTTTCATTTACTGTCACAAGATAGCCAGGGGTTGGCGTGACTAATGTGTTTCCTCATTTGCCTTCTCTCGCTGTCTGCGCTGCCACCTCTCCCAGTCCTGTGTGCGGCGGGAGCAGAGGAACACCTGCTCCGGATCTGGCAAAAGAACAGAGAGGAGTTTGGGGCTGAAAGCGATCACAGCTGCTGCCAGACCCCGGGGCTGCTGCTGGAGTGAAAATGCTTCGGGCCTTGTCTCGTCCCTGCCTCTGTAGGGTTCTTAAACCCTCACATGTTTTATCTCTATCAACTTGCAGGCAGGGTTCCTAGCACAGCGCTTGCACGAGGAGCCCAGCTCAGGTTCCTGGCCATAATAGAAGTAGATAATATGTAGCCCTCTTCAGCACTAGATCTTGTGCCCTTGCCAGGACAGAGAGGTGAGATGCTGCGGGCAATCACGGGCAGAGCGGGGACTAGTCCCCCCAGTCGTCCACGTGAGTGCAGCTGTTTTCAAAAACGTAGGGAACACTCAGAATCCCACTAGTTCATTTTCTCCTGCTGCTCCATTCGTAAGGTAAAGGGCAGTGCAAGAATCCTTCCCCGAACGGGTGTGGAGGGCTGTGCGCAGGGGGGAGAAGGGGTTCCTTTATGCCATGTGTAGGTAAGAGGCAGCTGTGGTTTTACAGAGCCCCACTCCCGAAAGCAAGGTCCTGCCTTCCCCCCGTAAGCACACGTGTCAAAATGCCTGGGTAGCGACTGAGAACATTTGGCCCCATCCCTGAAGCTGCGGCCACTTAAACACAGTAAAATGAAAGTAGCTCAGGGATCTACTGGATGAACGAACAATAAAATGATGTAAAGGAAAGGCACAGGATTAACAGGAGCCTCTAGGATTTCTGGGACATGAAATTCAATGCACCAGCTTCCCACTCCCCTCGGGCCGGGCCGTGTCACTGGAAATCCAGCTTGGCCTGGGGGCAGGAGGAGGGGGTGCCTGAGCGCTCTGGCTCTAGCCCATGGGCCTGACTCCAGGGAGTCCGGCCCTGCATATGCTCCCTGCCCTACAGGCAGCACTAGCCATGGAGCCGAATCCTCTAGGCGGGCTAGGGAGCCATAAGAAAGTGTACACACTGACACCAAGGGGGAGATTTTTCTGTCTAAGTTTGGTACTATTTGCTAGGTTCCTAAGTGGGGCTATTGACTCCCTGCCAGACCTCCCCACCATCCTCCCAGGAGCAGCTGCCGGAGTCTTCTGACCTAAAACTGCCGACGTTTCATTTCTTTAGTTAAAAATCAATGGCGCTGGGGCTCGCCGCCAGCTGAAGGGGTTATTCGTATTGGACCCGCAAGGTTCTTTTGCTGGGCAAGGGCAAAAGTGTTGCAGAGCTGCTCTGGCGAGGCAGAGGGAGAAAGGGGAACAGTGCGTTGGTGAAATTCTGGCCCTACTCAAGCGAACGACCGACCCCGCCTGCCTTCAATAGCACGGGGATTTCACTCTGCTCTCAAACGGATTTTTTTCAAGTGCATTTGGTGCAGGAGAGACGTTACAGCCTTGATGTCTGAGGGCCAGTTCTTAGCTCTGCTAGTGGCCTGGGATTTGGCTCTAGGCACATAGAAGGGGTGGCAATGACTCCTTGGGAATACCCTCTGGCCAGCTGGCTAGGCCAGCCCTGGTGCAGGACCACAACCAGAATATGCTGTGTTGCTGCTATCATCCCCTTCCCGGCAGCCCTGAGGGCCCGGCTGCAGGACCGAAGGAGCACCAAGGGCTCGTGAAGATGCTTTTCTCCTGTTCCTTCCTCAGCGAGAAGAGCAGAGTAACAGCCGCACGCTCTGCAATTCTGCGTTTACCCTCAGAGCAAGTTGACCATGAGTCTGCCCATGGGCCGCTGCCCTGCCCTGAGGGGACATCCACCTAGCTAGGGCCTTCATGCCTCGGCCTCGCTGGGGCTGGACCTTGGTACTGTGCACATGAGGGAATGGGCGGGAGGGGTGATGAGCAAGAAAAAGTGACCAAGTGGCTTTCAGCTGACAAGCAACATCCTAAGGCTGGAAGTTGAGGCTGGAATGGAGCAGCAGATCAGCTAGTTTCATCTCCTGCTGTCACAGGCCACTAACCACCACCTCGCCCCTGCGCATTAAACTCAAAAACCGCACCGAGACCACAGTATTACATCCCCCAGAACACTAGCCTAGTATGTGCCCCTGGGAGCAAACAGGCTGGAGCGAGGGACCCAGTGCGCAAGGGTCCTGAATGGGAAGGGAAAGGATGAAGGGACAAAATATAAGAGGCTGGGGGAAACTGGCTACCCAAAAGGGGCCAGGGATCAACACAATAAAAAAAGTGCACACCCCACAGCTTGGCCAACGCAACTGTAAGAGGCGTTGGGAACACACCAAATGGCACTGGAGCGCATGCTAGGGAGCCAGTTAAAGTTTAAGGTGCAAGTGTTTTAACATGCATGTATTTAGGCTGCACTAAAACCCTGGCGTGGTTGGCACCCCTCGGCCCATCCGGCTGCGGCTCAAGAATGTGTCTCAAAAACAAACTCCAACATCCTGCCCCTAACAGGCTTTAAACAACTGGCACGCCTTAGAGTCACGCTGCCGTGCTAGGCAGCCCGCGCGCTGAGGCCAGGGCGGGCAATAACGTGCCTGTTCCACTAGCCAGCACACGGCCACAACTTGCTGCAGCTGCTCGTAAGCGCGAGGCGCTGGGGGCCGAGCGGCTCAGCGGGATTAGGCTAAGCCAGCCTCGTGGTCACAAGGGCATGGGTTGCTGTGGCAGTGGCGTCATAGGCTAAATAAGGGGCCAGCCTGAGCAGATTGCAAGACACGCTCTGTGCTGGGGGGACACATGGTGGCTGTGCAGGGACCAGCCGTGGCACTGCTCGGGGAGGCGGGGGCGGGGAATTACTCTTGTCAGCTGGCCTTATTGCAATTAGTAGCGCTATGGCAGTCATGGGCGTACACATGTGTAAAGGGAGCAGGATCAAGCCCCACGCTTCCCCCCCACGCTCGCTCCGCCCCCCCGACCCCCCAAGGCCAAACCAGCTGGGACATGGGCAGAGCTTCCCAGGGAGCCTGGGCTGCTGCGGGGTAGCAGGCTGGGCAGGGCGAGCCACACCAGCAATGCGGGGTCCACAGCCGCAAGCTGCAGCGACGCCCAGCCTGCTACAGGGCTAATGGGCCACACAGCCAGCCACGGCTGGCCCCTGCTGCTGCCTCGGGCGCTGACTCAGGGCTGTTTGCTTTAGTTCTCACCTTGTCTCTGAAATATTGGTTTATTCTTCACTTAAGAGGCACATGTAACATTTCTTGACATGCTTAGACTGTCCCCTTGCTTGGCGATGGGTGCGAAAGCAAACCAGGGGCATGACAATGATAAGAATATTGGGTGACCAGATGTCCCGATGTCATAGGGCCAGTCCTGGTAGTCAAGCTTTCCCTTCTATAGGTGCCCCATCCCGATTTGGCTCACTTGCTAGCTGGTCACCCCACAGAAAAGCACAGGGACAACTTTAGGACCCGGGAGCCAAATGAAGAGGCGGATGAATTCATTCAGTGCTGGAGAACAGCAGGATTAAAAAAAAAAATCGCTTTGCCAAGAGTCAGGTGTATGTAATTGAGTGCAACAGGTGTCCTTTTAGCTGCTCTCCCATTGAGAACGACTGCCTTTCCACGGCTAGCCAAACTGCTCCCAAATGCATTGTCCCTGAGGATATGCCAGGAGGTAGCGTCCAAGCCCTGATTCCTATTTAAACATGGTTCAGCATCAGCTGATTAGGTGAATAAGTGTTTTCCCAGCGGCTACCCCAGGGACGCTCTTTCAGGCCATGCTTTCTAGTTAAGAATAGCCCAGAGGCTAGTTTGAGGCGTCCTATGGAAATCCCAGCCCTGGCATGGAAATGCGAGCCCTGTGTACTCTAACAAATAGGGAGGTGCTGTCACTTGTGTGGTGGGGTGAACCACAGAGAGAAAACAGACCTTGCCAGAGACCCTGGCGAATTCTGACTCCGGTGGCGCATGAGGCTTGAGGCAGCTACACTGAAAACGTCACTTCTAGTAGTGCATTAAGCCACGTCAAACGTCTCGCAGGTGGTGGCTGTTCGCCCAGCCGTTCCTCCGCAGAGGCAGCCTGTGCCGCGGATTTTAGGGGTGTTTTGTTTTTGAAATACACACGTCGTTCCATCAGAGAAGGCACGGCGCAAACGCAGCCCCTTCCCAAACCACACCTTCCCAGCCGAGTGCAAGGGGCATTGCACAGCAAGAGGTAAACACACCCCACCGCTGACACACAGGGCACGGGGCCCCTTAGGACAAGACGTGACTAATTCCACCTCTAACGGAAAACCACAGGGCGTACATGAAGGCAGACCATAATCTGCTGTACTAGCGGTCAGCCGGGTCACCGGAGCAGCCACGCCTACTCTCACAAACAACGTCACAGGGGCTTCGGGGACCACACCGGGGCGGAACTGCCATCCTCTTCACGCCTCCAGCTGGAGGGTAGCCCTAGTCTGGGTACTTGGTTCATTGTGGTTCAGTGTGATTGTGGAATCACACAAGTACTAGCCCAGCACAACGCTTGTGTGAACAGATGGGCTCGTAGCACGCGATGGCAGGGTCATCTTGAGCATGCATGTGACCAAACTAACTAACCTGCTCGCCTGGCAGCTTAGTAATTCAGCCAACAGAGCCACGGTTCCGCACAAGAAAGCACTTTTTCATCCTCAGTCCTCCAAGGGGCCCGCCAGCAAAATCTGGGATGATGGGTCTTACCATTCCTGACCTTTGACACGCTAAGCCAAATAAACAGTTTTCAGATTGTCTACATTAAAGCTATTTACCTCCCCTCCGCCTCCACCACGTTTTCCTGTGATCGAAACTGACGCTGAGGAGCACGTGCTGGAAATGAAAGCAGTCTGGCGGCAGCGTCCTCTGGATTCTAACGCGCTGCTCTGCGTCTTGTTCGTTACAATCCATCATGCTGCCAGAGAAATTCAGAACAAAACACCCGGCCCCTTTTCCCATGGCAGCCACATGCCACCAACGTGTCTCCTCCCTTGCTGGCTCACGACACAGGGTTAACTAACACAGGAACCAGCCATGCAAGCTGCCCCGCCTGGGCAAACCCCTGGGTCCCTGCAAGGCCCATAGAAGTCAGTGCGGTGCCATCCAGGTACAAGGGGCAGGCCTCGGCAGGCCAGCTGGCAATGCGTTAGCAAAGAGGCATCCTACTGGCCTCCTTGGTGATGAGGCTGGGAAGCCGGCCAAAGAAGGGCAGACTTCACTGCAAACCAAGGGGGAAATAACTACACCACGTTTGCCAAATGGGAAAGGAGCAGATTGGTAGGAGACGAGCCAAGAGGTTAATGCAAATGACAGAGTGCTTCCAACAAGAGGTGGGCCTGCGTCCTGGCCTTTGGAGGCAGCTCCAAACGCCCCCCAACTTTCTGGGGGGGGTCAGAACTCAGTATTTTCGGTTGGCCTGTGGCGCAGAAGGGGGCTGTGTATAAAATTCAGGGTTGGCAGGCCAGGGAGGAAATGGGCAGCCAAGCAACCACCCTTTCTCCAACTGAAGCAAGAAGTTGGCTCTAAATCCAAGTAACGCCCTCCCGTTGCCATCGCCCTGGAACACCAAACAGCCTCCTCTGCCCCAGCAGGCCAGGTCGCTTCAGCACCTGATGGTTCAATTCATGTTACTTATCCACCACTGCGATGGGCTTAACTGCTTGTAGGTCACCACCCTGAGCAGCTCGGTGACGGAGGAGGCAGCAGGACACCGACAGGCCGTGCCTACAGGACCGTCAGCATTGTTATTTAAAAAACACAGAGGGGTACATGGTTTGCTCGGCTGGATCGGGCCATTGGCCCAGCACGCTCTCGCGGCAAAGAGCACGCGATGCTAAACACCCACGGCATCTATTCAGCCAGGCCCTTGAGACCCGCTGAGCCGTAAGTGGGAGACGAAGCCCCCCCTTAGTCAGCACATCCTTAACTGCAAGGCTTGCTTAAATCCCTGCCGAAGGCTGCACGTGCTTAAAGAGGTGCTCGGCTTGATGTGCCTTGCAGAGCCACAGTCGAACGCATCTTCTCACAGGCGCGTCTCGCTTGGCCTGGCAGGAGCTGGACGTAAGATTGGTCTCCTCTCCCAGCAATATACGCCTGTCTGCAGCGAGAATCTGGCCCATCCGTGGATGGGCACTTCCCCCAGTAATGCCCTTCCAGCCTGAGTCAAAGCCCATGAAAGGGGCTTTTGATTGACTTCTATGGGCTTTGGATCTGGCCCCCAGCCAGCAGTTTAACGCTGCAGATGGAGGGGAAGTTTCCTCTTCCCTCACTCCTATCTTCAAGCAGCAGCTGAAACCCTTCAATTAATTAATTGCACTTTTCTTCCAATGCACATGCCAGCCAAATGAATTTGCATCATATTTTATTCATCAGCCTTTGTTCCGGGACTCAGTGACGGGGAGGGGGTGGCGGGGCGCAGGAGGCCCAGGCCAGGGGAGTGAGGCCGTCCCACCCAAGCCAGTGCTGAGAGAGAGAGCCAAGCCTGTATTTGTGCCCCCTCCGTGCCTCACTCCCCCACATAGGTAAAGCTCCCCCCCTTCCCCCCCATGCAGAGGGGAAGGAGAGGCCTGGGGGGGGGGGGGTGGAGTGAAAATGTAGGCTTGGCCCCCAGGTGCTGGAGACCCTCGGTACACCGCTGCACTAAACACCGTGTAGGTGACAGAAAAGTGGCACTGCCACCCCCCCAACCCCAGCCGCAGCATCCACACGCCCATGGCAGGAGGCTCCACACCGTGCGGCCAGGGCCCTCCCTGCCTTCCTGCCCCCAGGTGGGGGCAGGCCCGGTCTGCTAGCCGCAGAATGGTAATGAAAGGCTGGGGATGGTGTCATTTGCATAGCTTATTTACATGCTAAATGGGATGGAAAGAGCAGCTTGTTTCCAGTTCCTCTCGTCCTTGTGAGGGTCTGACAATTAGGAAAAAAACCCGACAAGAGTTTGAGCCCGATTCCCCATTCTGTCCACACACGTCAGGCTGTGAGGCAAGTCAGCAAGCCCCAGGTTCTAGGCCTCTGCTGGGGGGAGGGGCCAGCGCCTGTGTTCTGCTATGAATTGGGTCCAAGTCCTGTCATTTTCAGTGTGGATGCAGCTCAAGCCATAGACCCAACTCAGACGGGCTGGAGCGTCGTGCAGCGTAGCTGTGTCAGTGCAGTTGGGAGATCCGGGGCCAGCCATCGTAAGCCCAGGTTTACAATGCAGTGTGGACGATCAAGCATAGGCTTGGAAAACGCTCAGTCCGCAGACTTGGCCCTACAGACTAGGGTTTATGGTGTCGATGCTCCCTAAGTGGTGGGAGAAGCTGCCCCAGCCACCCAAAGCAGATACGCCCTTACTGCTGCCCCTGCCTCGCCAGGCAGGGAGCGAGAGGACCTGCTACTCCCAAAGGGAGATGATCCCTTTCTGCTGCGCTGGGGGAGTGAGGGGAATGGATCCACCCTCCCCCCAAGCACTGCCCCGACACGCAGGGCAGTACGTCTGCCTCGGCAGGTGGGGATGGGGCCATGGTGCCGGACTGGCCCATGTGGTGCTGCGTTGGGGCCCCGGCTTGCATCGCGTGCACTGTCTCTTACGCTGTGTTTGCACAACACAACAGGACTCCCGAGTCCAGCTGGACCACGAGTGCTACGGTGGGTCTGAGCGGCATGAAACACGGGGCTCGTCCATGGGCTTCGTTAAGAACCTGTTGGCTTAAAAAGGAGAATTGGGTGCGAGGGGCCCAAGCTGCAAAATCGGGAGCCACGTGTGGCCTTCCAGCACCGCAAAGCTGCGTGACCACAGCTGAGCCGCACCCCCTCTGTCTGCAAAGGGGCGCAGGAGACCAGGCAGGGCCATCGCCACGGCAGGGACAACGCGCGGCACAGGCCACTCCAGCCCCTTTTGTTCGGCTCCTGCACCCAAGCAATTCTTTCAAGGCGCCCTAGTGACATTGGCCCCCTTTGGCGACGTGCTCTGAGATCCTTGGCTAGAGCGTAACTAGCGTGGTGCTCTCGGCCTGGCTCCACACCCTTTCCTGGTTTGGGTTTTTGCCAAACCAAAACCACAGCCCCCCCCCAGCAGAAACGAAGGACGAGGCGATGGCCTGAGTCGTCAGCCGGCAGGGCCAGCAAGCGCAGGGGGGAGGAGACATTGGAGCAGGCTGTGAGCAACAGCAGTGGGCCATAGCATGCCACGGCCGTGCCCAGGGCACTCCCCATTCATAGCAGGGCACTCTTGTGACACAGTGATGGCGGGACACAGGACTCGGTGCTCTTAGGTGCTGGCTGTTGGGGGTGGCGGGAGGAGCTGACGGTTTGAAACGTCCCCCCTGCACGTGGGCTTGCTTCTCTGCACGCAGGGCCCCTGCCTCCCGCCACCACTCACTCACATCCTGCAACGTCTCCCATCACCAGCGGCTCCCACATGCTTCGGGCTCTCCTCCCGCCGTCTTCGAACAGGCACGTTTCTCCTTGCTGTGCACACTGCCTTTAAGCGGCTTAACCGAAGGCCTGCTGGGCTCACAGCGCCACGTGTTGAAGCTGGCTCCCTGGAGGAAGTGAGCAGCGCCGGGAGCCGGGATGGGGACGTGGGAGCGCTGTGTTAGACGACGCGAGGGTAAAAGCTGGGCAGGAATTTTTCAGTCACAGCTTTGTCAGAAGATGCTGATTTGGTGGAACCAGAACTTTTTGCAGGAATGCTCCTGTTTCAGTGAAACGGTCACTGGGACAAGGGGCACAGGGCCAGCATGGACTACACCAGAGACTAGCCAGGCCATCAGGGCACGTGCAGGAGACGAGGGAAGCCTGCCGACTGGACTCTGGACTGTTGCTTTCCGGCCAACTGTACCTGGGAACCGAGACAGGGGAGCCCTAACACCTGGGTTCAAATCCCTGGCCTGCCTGATTGAGTGCAGGACTTGAACCTTGACGTGGATTAGCTAGTCTGGGATGGGGGGGAGAGAGTCTCTTTTTTCACAAAAAAACTTCAGAATGTGTCACTTTTTTCCCGGGGCGGGTTGTGATTCCGGCAGGTTTCTCCAGCCCCCCATTCGCCTCCTCTAGTTGGGATTCTTATATCAGGGAGCCCCTTCCCTAGCTGGCTGCTCCCCGCTAACTCTCCTCGCTTGAGACTCACCTCCCAGCTGACTTTTCTCCCATGACGGTGGTAGCTACCCCCGTAACACCTGGCCCCCATTACCCAACGAGGCTGCTACTCCCTTGAATACCTGCTTCCTTAAAGTGGCCATTGTCATGGAGCATGGCTTGGCTGGCCCCAGGCCCCATTACCCCGTAAGAGACACAGATCACCCTGTTATGCTGTATCATTGCCGGCAGGCGTGTGTCCCACAGGGCGGGAACATTTGCCTTAGACCGTAGCCCGGTAGGGCAGCTCACGCTGCCCAGGCCCAAAGGGAGGCACTGGGGAAAACCTGGGTTAGGTTAGCAGATTCCTGGTGGGTCAGAAACCACAGCAGAGGGTTGGCCAATACTCAGCCAGCCTATCCCTCTACCCCCCGTCCTGTGAAAGTGGCTGCCTGCTGCCGTAATTAGCAGACATCCTCCTGCTCCGGCTGGTGCCTTGGGTCCTGGACAAAGCGGCTGCTCCCCTTCCTTCAACACAAGCCCCTGCAATTCAGAGAGCTAAGCCGGTGCCTGCTTGGCCGCCGGAGTGGGGCTGTTTCCTTTCATGTGATGGTGATGAATGGCTTGGGCCCAGTTTCATTTTTCAGCTATTCGGGTACGGCAGGCGGGGCTAGGGGAGAGCATGGCTGCAGGAAGCTGGTGTGGGCGGGAGACGATGTCTCAGGACTCCCCACAATTAGAGGTATTTAGGCGACTAGTGCCCATTGCGAGCAGTGAGAGTTCGCCGCCTAAACACTGGGGAGAACTTGGGCTTTGGTGCTTAATAAATACTCCACTATAAAGTCGCCGTCACCCCAGAACCATCATTTCTAGCCGTGCCTCCTTCTCACAGTAGGACACGGGCCCATCACCTCTCCTGTCCCGCCATTCCTACTGGTGCGGGGCTCCAGGGAGAGGAGGCAGTGATGGGCCTATCCAGCCAAGCTTTTGCATTCCCAGTACTGTCCGTGCCATGCAGCCATCCCCCTACGTGCAGCGAGGTGCCACGCCCGACGGCCACAGGCATCGGGAGAAGCCGAAGCCTGAAAAACGACAGGGGCCGTGGACTTAGGGTGAGCAGGGAGCTGGGCTCCGCGTTCCTTTTGAAAGGGAGAGTTGCTTCGGCGTTGTGCTGTCCCCTCGTGCTACAAATTGGGTTTTCCTCCTCTGTCCTCGGCTGCGGGCAGTGCATACTCTGAAAGCTGCCAGCGTCAAGGAACAGAGTCATTAATGGAAGGGCAAAAATCCTCTGCCCCTGACTTCATGCCATTATCTTTAGCTGGAAGCATCTCGGGGTTCCTAGCAGCCTCTGTGGATGTTTTTCAAAGCCTGCAGCTGGCAGGGTGATGGCGCCTAGTGCGTCCTGCTGAAGCTGTGTGCGAACCTGCTGATTCCCCCCCCAGCACACAGCTCATCACCAACCACCATTCCTGGCCCCTCTGCAGCACCTTCCATGTGAGGTGCTCGCAGCCTTTCACACACATTAATGGAAGCTCACCGCACCCTGCTGAGCTTGGTGTCACCCGCCTCCCCACTTTACAGATGGCACAAAGAGGTGAAGTGACTTGCCCAAGGTTACACAGCAAGTCAGTGTCAGAGCTGGGAAGAAGCCGTGCTTTCCCCCCAACCCTGTTTCCCTGCACTAACCACTAGGCAGCACTGCTTGAGCACCAGGTCAATTCTAGATGTTTTCAGACACCCCGCACAGTGCAGGGGTCAGTGCCATCTCCACAGTGCCTGCTAATGGTCCTGTTCCCAATCAACTTACCTAGAATCTAGCCTGGGCAGGCACAGAAATCCGGCTCAGAAAGAACCCTTGGAAAGGAAAGACTAGCCTGGATGTCTATGTTCATGTGGAAAAGATTCCACGCCCCGGGCCAGCTGAGGTAGTTGTGGGACTCACCACTGTGTTGAGAACGCTGCAGCACCAGTTTAATTGGCACAGCCCAGCAAAGGGTTACATAGGAAAAGCCATCGCTGTGAACTGCTGTCTCATTAGAAACCATTCCTTTTTTAATATTGGTTCCCATGCCTCTAAATCTTCCATTGTCACCATGAGTTATCATCGACCCCCGAAGGGAAGTCATAAAACTCATTCCTAGATTCATTTGTTTGAGACGCCGCTTCCAGAGAAAATGTGCTGGTTTTCTTCCCTCTCCCATTTGCTGCAAAAGTTCATTATCAACAACGAAATTGAAAAATAAAAAAGCTACAAAATAAATAAACGCTCCAAAAATGCAGGATGCTGGCTGGGTACTGAAACCTTGTGCTCTCCTGAGATACCAACGTTTGTAGCCTTGGTTTAATCATCCTGTGTAAATGGGAGGCAAGGTTTGTTTAGTTAGATATGCAAGAACCTCTTGGTTTAAGAACGTGCACACGCTAAGCAACCCCTGCCTTGAGCTAACAGTCCCAGCTGCAGTCTGCAGCGGGGAATCATGATGGTTTTGGCACCCAAGGCATGTCTACACTGCAAAAAAACAAAACAAAAAATGTTTTCTTAACTTGCTTACTTAACAAATGAGGACATTCAGAGAGATCTGAAGTGGTTTTTCCAGGTCCTGTTAGCACGGAGTTCTTTTCTCCTTAGGCTTTTATTTACTTTTGGTTCTTTTTTGGCAATCATTTAAGTGAAAAGCCGCAGGGCCAACACTCTGCATTGTATTTTTTTAAAAAACGGTCGTTTCCTCAACCCAGTCTCTGCCCCAAGGATGTTACAGAACAGACTGCACTGCTCAGACCCAAAATGTGTCCAGAGAACACTTCTAGTTTTGGGGCAAAGCACTGGGTTTAAAGATAAAAATAACATAATGGGTAAATGGGTGGGCGAGGGAGGGCGGGTTTTGTAGGCGTGAATTTAAAGGAGGGATTTGAATACAGCACATGTGCCTGGATCCTTGGGACAGGGAGGGAATTTCAGGCAACACGGGGAAATTCAAAAGCTGCCAAGAGCAGAGTGAGAAAAGGATGGGAAGAGAGTGGCAGAGCAGGACTGATCGTCAGCCTGAAGGGGAGGACTGAGAAATGAGCAGAGATGGAGGCAAGGGGGGAGCTGTGCAGAAGCCTGAAAAGGAAGTGGGAGTGGGGAGGAGAAGGGAGAAGATGTAGGGGGTGAAGTGCTGCCATTGGAAGGACTTTGAGTCAGAAATAATATATTGCACTCATACAGGATCTCCAAGTGCCTTGCGAATATTCATGGATTAACTTTTGCAAACAACCACCCTTACGAGATTGGTAAATGTTAGACAGATGGGGAAACTGAGGCAGCAAGCAGTGAAAGGTCATAGTCGGTCAGTGGCAAAGCCAGGAATAGAACCCAGGAGTCCCGATTGTCCCAGTCCTTTGTTGTAATCCTGGCAGCACACTTCCCTCCTAGTTGTGATGAGTTAAGTTTATGAACATTTTCTAGAAACTGTTTGTCTAGGGTCAAAAAGCCATACCAACAACTCTTAAAGGGGAAGCGCATCCTTTACGCTTACACCTTGGCTTTGGTTTCCAACAAACTCTTTACATTAACTTTCGTGCAAGAAACTTAATGAGAAACTGAAAGAATGTTTGTGTTTCAATTAAAACTTGCCGGACAATTCAAAAAGTACGAGCTGACCTTGGACAAATATTGAAATGTCTATTAAGTATGCTGCTTAAGTGATCTAAGGGTTTATCTGCATATGAAAAACATCTAATTAAAGCACTGGTTGGAAAAGTCAGACTCCCTATCCATGCATACAGATGTCATTTGAGCCAAAGGCAGGTTGACACTGCTGTAGTTTCACAAGCACTGGGGACTGTAGGCCTAAAATTGGAACGATACAGCGAAGATTAGCATGGCCTCTGCGCAAGGATGACACGCAAATTCGTGAAGCATTCCATATTTTCTTGGAGCAGTTCTTAAACTGAGCTCGTTAGACCATCTTTTATCACAGACACCCTGGAAGAGAGCTCCCGAGACTCAGCTTTGTCTCCAAAAAAGGGCTGGGACAATGTCCTTTTCCAAAGGACCCTGGGACCAAGGGATCTGCGCGTTAGACTGAAATGGATGTTTTGTGGGCAAAAGATGTTGAGAGAGGCTAGGCAGTGAACAGCCATAGCACAGTAGAACCCCTGGACCCGAAAACCTCGTGACATGGAGGAGGAAATGTGCATTCTTTGTATATCACTGCACAGCGCTACTCATTGGTTACACCACGGGGCAGGGCTCCTGGGCTCTTTTCACAGCCCTGCTTCTGATTTGCTGTGAAGCCTTGGCTAAGTTACTGAATCTCTTTGCACCTTAGCCTACCTACCGTCTCTGGTGTATGATAACATCTCTTCCACAGGAGCAGAGGGAAACGTTTAAACATACTTTTCACTCTTTTTACTTCACATTTCTCAAAGCATGATGTCTAAGCGAGTGGTGCCCTGAGAATGATGCTGGAACACAGCCTATCGCCTGCTCTCTAGCTTGCAAACACTTTGGGGCAGGGCCCGTCTTATTGTTCTGTGTTTGTACAGTGCCAAGCACCATGGAATCCCGCTCCCTGTCTAGGGCTCCGAAGTGGTACCGTGCTGCATGGAATTAATCATAAAATAACATCTCATGGCTGGAGAGAGGATAAGGACAGGATTGTTCTGGGGTATTCATCCCGATCCAGCGTTCCTCAGACTGAGACAGAAGCAGCAGAAAGTAAACCAGCAGCGTGGTGGACTGGGGGTAACACTGATCTCAGATTTCAATGCGGTACAGCAGCAGTGGTTGGGTGGTAAGTAGCCATGGCACAAAAATAGAAGCTTTTACTGAGGCTCAATGGGTACAACACAGAAAGAAAATTGGCTGAACGAGGCAGCAATGGAGGAGAGTGGGGAGCTGTAGCGAGTTGGAAGCCATCCGAATGACCTTGGCAAATGAAACATATTTGGGCCAGCTGTGTGACTAGGAAGCTGGCCCACACCGGCTAAGATTTCCCTCTATACTGTGATGAGTTCAAAGATAGGAGGGACTTACCAAAAGCAGGTAAACCCCGCTGGATCGGATGCTGCTATAGAGGGAATGAAGGTTAAGGGAAGGGCCTTCAGTGGGAGGGGCGAGAGTGGTCTGTTATAGCACGACCAACCCAACATTGCGGAGTGGGCGCGACGCGAGAACTGGAATGCCTCCCTCCACCTCAGCTCTGCTGCCGACTGGAAGCGTCACGTCATCTCTCTGTATTGTGAAACGGGGGTCATGACTTACCTGCCCCACATGGAAGTTGGCAGTACTCATATGCTTTGTAGAGAGGGCTTTGAAGATGGCAAGTAGCAATTGCCAGCCTAAGAGGCTATCGGACTAGTCTGATTTTCCTCTGCTGTTCAGGAAATAATTCCCTTTTCCGTGTGACTCTGCTTGTACCTACAGATGCCTTGAAACCTCCACCCTCCCTGCCCCTCTGACTTTCATCTGGTCTTTCCAAGCGCCCCACCCATTGTATCCGGTCAGCTGCTTTCCACCTTCACCTGCCCCGTCTAATTAACTTTTATCCCTCCTGCTTTCAGTTCGGGAGACTCTTGCAGGGTTTGGTTATTCACAGAGAATGGGAGCGTCAGTGGAGGTTCCTGAAAACTTGCTAAGCTGGTGTTAACGGAAGGAAACAGGTTTCTGCCACAAGGCACTTCAAAGGATGTAATTCTCCTAGGAAGAAGTAGCACCCTAGCATTTTTCAAGCACTGCAGAATGGCCCTCATGGCCTCCCCCCTTATATCCGCTGGATTTACCCAACTGCTGTTAAGGTCTTACCTGGGCCAGGACAAAGGTCAAGGCCACAGGTAATAAATACCCTTTGCACTGTTCATGGACCACTGAGAACATGCCCTGCACCAAGGAACTTAGAAATTAAAATGAATTCTGCAGATGCACAAAGGCTAGTGTAAGAAACGCACGCTGGGGCCATGGTTGAAGAACGATAAAGGCCTCGTGAGGACTGGCTGGCTTGAACAGGAGCATCAGTATCCGAGCCACGAGCCGGAATGCCCATGCACCGGGACAGAGGGGAGGGTGCAAACAGCCGTATATTTGTGAGGGCATGACACATTCTGTCAACAAAGGAAGCTTCCATGTCATCACAGATTTTATTGAACTTCTGCACCTGTATTAGGGGTGTAGGATAGGGGTTTGTAGGTGAAGGAAGAAGGCATTAAATGGCTTGGTCTCCTGCTGGTTGCTATTGGAGAAGCATCTGCCTCACAAACGCTGCCACCACTGGCATCTTCCCGAGTAACCAGAGATTAAACGGCCATGGAGACTAAGCACACGCTCACAGCTGTCAGCAGTTCCCCTAGCTCAGGGCCCAAGCAGATCTGATGCTCCCCAGGAATGAAGCTTGCACGGCTGGCTGCTACCCATGCCATCTCTCTGGGGTGGAAAGAGGATGCCACACTCCAGGGCTGGCTAAGTGTCACGCACTGTTCACCAGCATTAAATCTGCTTAAAAGGGTAACATTTTTCCAAGCCTGCTCCTGATGCTTCAGCCTCCCTCCCCTGTCCTCCCTCCCCCCACGTGGCTGTTGCTACTCGGTGAAGTGTGGCAGAAGATTGAATTCATCCCCAGCGCCACTTTGATTTCAGATTTACAGTCCAGCCAAAAAATCCTCCACTGTCTTAAGCCCTTAGAGAGATTCATGGGAGGAGAAAGTGTTTATTTCCATTGTAAAGATGTGTTCTAATATTTTCACATAAATCAAGCTGGGTTTTATGATGCTAATAAATTTGCCAGCAGAAACTTCGTTTGCTGCCAGAGGCGGTGGAATGATTCAATTTGTTTAGTTTAAAGCGTAAGGGAATGTAATTGAGAAGGGTAAAGTACAGATGTTTTAATTGAGTTTTCAGAGAACACCTAAAGATGCAGGAGGCTAATATAGAGGGACAGATTAGAGCCTCAATTACTCTCTGAGCTCTCAACTGCCGCTGTCCTCTGTCTGCCCTCTTCTGCTGCTCCCGTGGACTGATTAGACAGTAGAGCCACCTGGAGAAACCATTCCTTATGCCCACAGGAAAAGGCCAAACCAGGAGAGATGTAGAATGTCCATTTATTTATTCATACGCCTTTTGGAAAAATAATTACACACAGGGAGAAGCTGAGTGCGGCACCGTGAGGATCCAAATAACCCCCGTCGTAAGAGCCATTTAAAAATATAATCTCATTCTTAAATCAGAGAGAACGAGACGAGCTATTGTGTCACACCGAGCCCACTGGCTCAGCTGACGCTGCTTCCAAAGAGGGGCAGGAACCTACCTGAGATATTTCCTTGGGCTTTACCCATCAAACTCCCCTTTTTCCTTCAACTTTGAGACATTTCTTGTTTCACATTTTAAATTAAAAATGTTCCCCTCTCCTGCTCACTATGGAGTTTCTCCCGTTAGGAGGGTTGATTCTTTCACTGCTCAAGGACGGCAGATAGCTGGAAAGTCTCTCTGCTGTTAAGCTTCATGCTCAGGGAGGAGAGCTTTCCCCGGTAGGGCGCTAGGCAAGGCACCCTTTATATAATAAGCCAGACATCCCTTGCAGTTAAGCGATGCCTTAAATCAAGGCTGATTCAAACTTGTTCACAGCTTACACAGGGGCCCTGTAGCAACCACCCTTGTGCAACGTTCAAAAGGAATTTTAATCGGGAGGGAAGCTAATCTAAGCCAGAGAAGAAAAGGCACATTTTAACGGAAGTGCGTTAAAAACAATTCTGCCTTTCAGAAGGCAGACAGCTGTGGGATCTCAGATGCCCAGGCAAAGTGGGGTTGGCAGGAGAAAGGGAGGCAGTCCCATGGTTTGTAGTACAAAGAGGACAGCGATGCAATTGTGCTTTGACAAACGGTATCTTTGGATTGTTTGGGGCTGGAAGGTGAAATTTCCCGGTGGCGGGAGGGTCGTTGCAGTCCTAGACTGCAGTTGCCATGAGCTCACGCCTCAAGCGATGCTGCCTCAGGTCTCCCAACAGGATTGTTTCCCAAGCTCTGGGCCAGCAGCTTCTGCATCCCATGGAGCTTGATGTTTGCAGCTGTACCAAGGAGAGCCCTCTCCGGAGACGGGCTCACTCTCCGAGTGGATGTCTTCTAGCAATTCTGCTCCCTGCCCTGGACAGGCCAAGGGCAGGGGAGGGAAAGGGAAAGCAGTGTCTTTGAGCATTTGGCAGGAGAGAAGGAATAAAAGGCTGATTAAAGATGCCTGTCAGCTCCTGGATGCTTGGGGAAATGGGCTGGTCTGGTGCTGTCAGTGGGATAACAAGTGAGAAAATCAGCTCACTGGTTTGAGGGATTGAGACAGAGAGGAAGACCTTTGAAGCCTCTGTTACTACAAAGGAAGCGTTGGTGCAACGTAGCATTTTCATCCCTTTGAAAGGTCTTTCACTGCCTCATTGTTTTGTTGGAAATGTGCAAAACCTATCCCTTACCCTTGCTGCCCCTGGTGCTGTACAAAAACAGAATGACCCAGTGGGCCCTGTCATGGCATCTGCGACCTGTCCCCTTCCTGGCTGTCAGACATAACAGCCGCCAGAATGAGCAGCAGAAGGAAGCAAGTGTAAACTCCTGCACTAGTCCAGGCAGGCAGCTCCCAGCTCCGCCATACGAGGGATTTGCCCTCCAAACTGCATATGTGCTTTTGTTCTCCCTGTCCCAGAACAGGGTATCGGGCTTCGCAGTTCACTCACACACCTGCCTTCCTTGGAGAACTCAGGGCTGCTTAGGCAGCTATGTGATGCACCAGGAAGGACTGCCAAATACTGTTTATGATCAGAAGGAGGGGGATGGATGTCAGGTTTATTGTGCTGGAACCAACTCCCCTCCACCCAACTGGCAGATCCTGGGTTATGCAATGTTCAAGGACATCTTCACATTGCTGAGGATAGGGATGAGGGTTTTTTTTGGCTCTTTAAAGGAAGCTGCTTTTGCACAGCCCCAGCCACTTGAATGTTTCGATGGCAGGAAGTGCTTCACATTATGGAGAAACTTGAAACTTGTACTGAAAAGAAAGTTGATTAAAAAGGAAAAAAAAGAGACTGTACTCTCAAGCTCATCGTGGAGGAAAAGTGACATTTAATAGAGCAGTAATACAGGGCGCAGGGGTCTAGATAATGCCAGAGACTGGCCACTGTCTTTGAACCTGGCTTAACTGCAAGGGGGAGAGGGGGAGAATGTTTTTAAATATTTAAGGTAAAAAGGTTAAGAGTAAAAGTTCTGCTTCTTGTCATTAAAGCCTTTATCTTATGATCTTTGACCCTGGGCCCTCCGATTGCTAGAGTAACTCACTTCGCAGTAGTACGAGTTAGCAGCCTCAGAAGAACAGATTTTAATCAAAGACTACACGTGTCCAATAAAACGGCCAGTTCTCATGCAAGAAGAGACGTGTTTTTCAGCCTATGAGCTGGGGTAAGGCTGTGCTAAGGGGGTTAGGGGGATAATTTTTAAACTGTCTGGAACAGGAGATGCAAGAAAAATTCTTGACCCTGGGCAGAGACGCGAAGGCGAAGTAGGATAATAGCCTTATGGACCATTTCTACCAGTCCTTCCATATTTTTACTCTCTCTGCTTATATTTCTAGTGCCACTTCTCAAGTGAAACAGACACAGTGAGTGTGGGAGTGTTGCATTCTCCACCTGGCACTAGCATTCTACTCTGAGTTAACACCCAGCTTGTTTCAAGGCTAATTACCCAGAGCAAGAGACTGGAAACATGTCAGTAGGCACAGCAAGCGCTCTTCAGGGTCTAATGCATGTCACCAACAGGTAATTAGCACCTCCCAAACTCACGCAAATCCTGACCACTGCAGCCATGGTCTGCCCTGTTGCACCAGCGCCTGTGTGAAATGGAGATCTGCTCTGACAGTTGAGGCCACTTAGCAGCACCAAAGAGCTAACCAGGAGGAAGAAAATGGGCTTCAGAGCTGCACAGAATGGGTTTGCCTTAGAAGGGCGAGTTAAGGCAACCAGAAAAAAGAGTTAGGAGCAAAACTCCAGGAACAAGGGTTGGTGCAATCTTATTCAACAGGCAAATGAGCTAATCTTGACCCACTGACTCTCCATATTCTACCCCACAGATCACAATGCAAGTAAAACGAAGGCCAATGCTTTCTGAAAAGGTAGTAACAGAAACGGAGAAATCATGAGAAAAATTTGTAACAGGACCAGTCATAATAGCCACGTCAAAGTCCATTGCTTTCTACAGTTTCCTGCCCTCCCCTCCAGACACGCCAGCCATTGTCATCTCTCATTAACCAGCTCCCTCGCCACACACCTACAATTCTTTATTAACAGAACCAAAAGAGTCTGTTACTTCCACAATGAGGGGTAAGGAGATCACTCCAGACAACTGCTGTTGGATTGTGAGCTGTAACAGGTGCCCGTCTCTGGCGGAGATAATTGTTTGGCTCTCATGGGGAGCAGAATCAGGCCAGACAGCCTTCCATGTGCCGAAACCTGCAGCACTGTAAGGAGGCTGCTCCTGGACAGAGAGGAAGATGCTTTGTAACAGAGCTCTCCCACTTCAAGGCAGAAATGGTCAGACGCTGAATAACCATGGAGGCCTTCTGAGAGCTCCCACCCATGGCTTTGTACAGTAAGTCTGTGAACCAGAATCAAAAGGAGTTTGAGCAAGTTACATCAGCCCCCAAGGTGAAGAGGGGGCAAAAGTCCTTGTGTCCAGATCAAGCCTGCACCAACAAGCTGATTGCTTGCAAAGACCAGGCTGGTGGGTTTCTTGGTTTTTATTAACGGAGTTTTAGAACAGGAAGTGAAATCTTGGAACCTGCTCCAGAGCCCTGGATGAAGAGTGCTGCTGCCCCATCAGAGTTTTGGCTCACTCAGGATGATATTTGCAGTCACAAACACAAAGCAGGAAAGACCCCAGATCAGCACAAACCCGATCCAGAAAGTGTGCCGGAAAGGGGACAAATGTTTATTGACCGTGCCACTGCCAAAGATCAGCTGAGTGTCCTTCCGACTACAGTAGGCCAAGAAAGCTGGGATGATGTACTGGATGCCGTTGCCAGCATAGGCCCCAGTGATGCCCACCAAGGACTCCAAATCATGGGTGCCGACAGCCACTAGCACAGGGGGAATCAGGGTGATTGCTGGGAAGACAATCCGGTCCACCACCCACGGGTACGTCCCACCTTCCCGGTGGAAAAGGGTCTTCCAGTTGTTCCGCAGGGTCACAGCGATGATAGGGAAGTTGGTGCTGATCGTGAAGACAGGGAAGAGGCCCAGGAAGTAACGAATGAAGGCGATGTTGACGATGTGAGAGTTGGTGAAATTGAGGGTGTACATGTCCATGAGGGTCTCATTGCGGAAGCTGTAGATGGCCGTGAAGGACAAGAGGCTGTAGAACCCCAATATTAAGACATAATCCAGCAGCACCAACTTGTTTACATGCTGCTTCTTGGAGATCGGAGTGATGAGGGATGGCAGCGAGTGCTGGCACATGAAGGAGTAGACACACACCCCAAAGAGGTTGCGGATCCCGGAGAGCTGTGCCAGAGGTGGGTGACCTTCTCCTTCGCCCTTGCTGATGCGGATGAGGGCCAAGATAATCATGATGACAAAGGCTGAAAATTGAGAGAGAGAATATGGTAAGTCATGCCAGCGTCCAGGCTCACAAACCCAGCTTCTCTTTGGCAGCACGCAATCTCTGCGCTAGATCTCGCTACACCTCTACGGCTCAAGAGATAAGGAAAACCACTTCTCTATAGACAAAGTGGCCCTAAATATCAAGGAGAAACATACAAGGGAGTTATCACTTTATTGGCTTTCAACACTAGGCTGTACATCAGATAGAATTCATATGGGAGCACCCTTATGACTTGGTCTTTAGCAAGCATATCTAGCCGTCACGCTCCCAGGGGCACTCTCTCTCTCAGACTTTGAAGAGCACAGTGTGCCCATTTCCTAACACTGCTGTCATTTTTCACCTCTTCACCTCAGTCTCTCTCTTCCTGTCCATTTGGCAGAGGTACGTGAAACACCTTCCAAACATCGCCACCTATGAAGTTTGGGTTCTCAACCTTTTTTTTTTTTTTTTTTTTTTGCTAGGACCCCCTTTGAAAATATTTTCCGTTCTGACGACTCCCCCCATGCCCTGTCACTCACCCCCCAGGCCATGCCACCATTACTTCTGCACTGCTGCTGGGGGCGGAGCTGCCATCAGAGCTGGGCACCCAGCCAGCAGCCGCTGCTCTCTGGCCACCCAGCTCTGAAGGGCTCTGGCTTTCAGCCATGCGCGGGGCAGACCACTGCAGCTCCAGCACGCGTGGGGGCTAACAGCTTACAACCCCGCCCCCCCATAAGGGGCCCCAACCCCCTGTTTGATAATCTCTGGGATAAAGAATATTTGAGAGAGAGATTCTGTGCAGGAGGCAAGATCCTAACCTGGCCACAGACATGACGCTATCGGTACTCATGGGACCTGCTAGTTGAGGTCCGTGAAGCACCAGCCTATGGGGCGTGTGCAAGTGTGTTGGGGTAACCCACACAGCTGCTACCATCTAGGGAGGTGGGTGGAACAAGCACCAGCACTGGCTATTTCTTGGGCAGGAAAAACAGCTGTCTGCTGCTAATCCCAGATAGGAGAAAAGAGACTGCGAGGGGTTAAAGCGGCATTGAAAAAAGTACTATTAAAATTCATCAGTTCCGGGCATAAAATCCACTTGTCCTTTCCCTTGATAATGGGAAAAAACGCACCAAATGATATTTTACTAGCCTGTCAAAAAAAAAAGTCACTTGCTGTGGCCAAGACGTCATGTGAATGGCCGGGTGAAAGTCTAGGCAGGAAATGAAGCCTCTATCACACGCCAGCAGCAGAACCCGGGCCAGACACAGTCAGCCGTATGAGGAACAGCAGCTTAGCAATAGGCACAACAAGAACCACACCCTGACGTTATGGAAGTCCGGGCAAGCCTGGGAAAGCTGGCCACTGGCTGAGTTACTGAGGTGGGTAATGAATGGACAAGACCGGATTGCCCTGGCTCTTGTACAGCTCTGTCTCTAGCATTGGTTGAAAGGCCTAAGCACAGCAACGAGTTACCAGCGAATGCAAATAAATGCTGACGTGCCTATTACCCAACTTCTAATGTCATAAATGAAACCAGCAGACAAATGAAAGCAGTCAGTCTCCACGCGGAGAACGTGACAGCAGGGAGGCCAGCTGGGTGCTAGAAGTGTTGGGTGCCTGCTGGAGGGAACGACGATGCTCGTTTGTTCACCAACTGCAATGCTCCTAAACCCGCCAGCGCCTGGAGATTGCTCTGGGCTGTTGACCCTTGGTGGGAGTAGATCCGAGGAAATATTTGATGTTTACAGAATAAATTCCCAAGCATTCAGCTTTATCCAGGCCCTAGAGGGGAACAAATCAACCTCATCCAAAGCTTCCACTGATCCAGAACTGTAAAGTCTTTTCTCTTAAGCCGGGGCAACTGTGCCTTGGAAGTGGGTGTGCTAGTAACGGGGCCTAACCCCCAAAACGTCCATGTACCCATTTCACTGGCCAAAACTCTGACCCGGGCCCTACTGCAGAGAACCTGATGACCCAAGGACGACGACTCCTAAACTCATAGGGTACACATTACCCATGTCACCCTGCATGCCTCCCCTAATCCTTCACCATACCTAGTTACCCACCAATCCACCTATCATTCCTGCAGCACATCCTTTCATTCACTCTTCACGAGTGTCCCCCTCGAACTGACCCTCTAGCAGATTCCATGACTCGCCACCCCTCTACAGGCAGCATTTTATTGGTTGCATGAGCTACCCACTTCAGATTTTTCATCCCCTAGTGAAAGGGGACAACTCTGGCTGCTAATTTTGCAGGGGGTCTAGTATATAAACTGGCTGTTACACCAGTCCTATTATATAAAGGTATTACTGGCGAAAGACCACACTGGGAATATCAGGCACAACATCCATCCCTGAGACCAGACTGGGGGGGGGGAGGGGGCAGCTGGAAAGATTCAAAGCTCTCCCTCCTCCGGGAATTTGCACACTTTCTCCATTCTAATCTGAGCCGAGGAAAAAGGTGCCTTACAAACCTGTTGTAGGCAATCACAGGAAGAGCCTTTCTACTGTCTTGTAAAATGTTCCTTCCCCCCAAATTATCAATGACAGAAAGGCTCCAGAATGCTTGTTAGCCACTCCAACAGAAGCAGAAAGACCTTCAAGTCATTTAGAGAGTGTCTCAGGGCACCGAGTATAGTCAGCAAGGCTGGGAGTTTGGACAGGCTGACAGGACCAGGAGGAAAGGAAGAGAGACGCAGGAGAGGAACAGACACAATGCTAAAGAATGAAGGAGCAAGACAGGTTGTACTGCTTGGGAAAAGCACACAGAGGACATTTCTCTCTCTCTCGTATCTGTCATATCTTAACTATTTTTAAGCGCAAGAGCCCTGCACCTCTTTCCCCACTGAAGAGACAGTAAATTTCTACCAGCTCCGCTAAGTCAAGAGATGACCTACCAGCTTCCATTTAACAGTGCACAGTGGGATCAGCTGAACTTCTGGCGAGACTCAGAGTTTGCACCCCTTTTCTGCCTTCGTATAGCAGAATGGTAGCCTTAGTCTGCCGTTCTGTGTGGACTGGAGCATCAGGGGCTTTATTCACATGGGATTCTAGCAGGATTGTATTATTCAGTAGAACCTTACAGGCTACCTCCTGTTTCAGGCATACACTTGTACGCAGAGGAGCACGGCAGGATTACATTTCCACAGCACAACCTGTCAGAGTTGATCCTCCTGGTATTCAATGCCTGTCCTGAGGCACTGACACAGCCTTCTACGTGAGTGATCTGCACGCACACAAACACCGAGCTGTGGAAGGATGATAGGAGGCTGCTTCCACTTCAGAGACAAAAAAAAAAAAAAAACTAACTCTGAACTGGAGAATATTTTCAATTAGAATACAAATTGCTGGGGGCAGACCCTGAATTGATTCCCCACTTTAACAAGGACTTATTTGAATGGTTCAGTGTACAGCACCACCCACCCCCATGGGCAGCCTACTCCAGTTATTCTGCTGCTCACCCCACAGTCCTGGGCAAGATCAGGAGACGCCAGTGACCTCCTTTGTAAGAAACCCAGGCTTTGTTATGCTGGAAAGTCAACAGCCTGATCTAAAAACAGTCAGTGAAAGGGCCCCCGACTGACTCCCAATGAATTTGGATTCCCTTAGGGTTTTAGCTTAGGGTTCCCAGCACAAGGCCACCCCCAGTGGAGACAGCAGAGTGGTGCAGCCGGGCTTAATTCATCATTTCCAAAGTGGTGTGAGAGTCTCAGACAGAAGACTCAGAAGCACAAGCTATGATGTTCTACAGAATGGCTGAATTACCAAAATGAACTCTCCTTCTGATATGGCTGCCGCAGTAAAGCAAGTCTAACAAGAGAGGTTCAACAGCTAGCAATGTGTCAAAGCAGAGGTTCACAAATTAAATGTTCCTCTAGCTTGGTATTGGAGTGTTTTCCTTTTCAGTGGCTACTAGCATGCAGCATCCTTTGAGAGGGATTGTGTGGGCTAAGTGAATTGGGAGACTCCCCTACTGAAGTCTCCACCGTGGATAGATCTCTCTAGTGATCCTTCCCCAGCAGCTGTATTTTCTCTCAGTCAACAGGGTGGAATGGCATCTCTCTCCTGTGCCAGCTGCTGAAATTGGAGAGTTAAATGTTCATATACTAGATTTATCTGCCTGTCCCTGGGAGGAGGCAAGACCCAAACAAAAACTCTAAAACCTAATGCCCAATGCTAGTTATGGCCAACGATAAATCAAGTTGAAAAGCGGATGACAGCCTCTGACCAACAAGCAGCCTCAAGCAGAGAAGAAAAGGAAGAGAGTCCTGTGGGTATGCATGAAGCTCTCTGTTCATGTCCTTTACTCTCAGGGTAGCAGGCTGAAGACAAAGCCACAATATGCCATTCAAGTGGCCTACGGTTCTAGCATTAACATTTCTATGGTGCTCCTGCCCCGGGAGGGATCCTGGTTATCTGAGAGAAAGTGTGTTAAGAAAATTGCCTATGTGTAAGGAATAGATTTGGGCAGCAGGGACTGAGAAGCATAAACCAGGGATGGAAGAGACCTTCAAACACCACTTCAGAAGGATAAGAGCCAGAGAAACATAGAAGACAAATATAACTCCGGTCCTGTCCACCCTAGCTAGCAGTAATCAAATAAAACAGGTGCTAACAGAAATCTAGTACAGTTTCCTGAAGCAGTAGGGACAGGGATTATTTTTCTGAAAACTGCACTTGTCAAACCATGGTATAGCCTATATCCTTCCACACCCTACCCAAAGTCTGCAGCTTGGTTCTCGGCCAAAAGAACTTCTCCTACGCTGATCCAGGAAACGATGCTAGAACCTTGTTTAGAAAGGTGACTGGCGCGAGCACGATTTTCAGTTGTGGCACAAACCGCACCAAAACTGCAACCATTTCTCCAGCAGAGATAGGAGAGGAAAGCAAGAGGATCAGACACCTGTCTCAGTCAGGGACAGGCCTCAAGAATGTAAAGGGCATTTTTAAGATGCCTGTATACCAGTGGTTCTCCAATTGTACTTCGTGGAGCACTTGTGGTGATCTCCCTCATGAAATCCTTTGAGACCCAAGCAGTGGGAATAGAAAGTGGGGGGCAGGAAGGAGGGTCTCTCTCCAAGAACATCTCTTAGTAAATGGGTAGGAGAATGAAAGGAGGTGGAGAACGCCTTCTCTACGCCATGTGACGAGAACCACCGCATACATTACCTACAAAAGGGGAAAGGGAGGTGACAGGAGGGAAGGCCAGAAAAGTCACAAGAGACTCTGAAAAATGAAATGCAACTGGAAAGTGGTAGTGATGTGATGCACGTCTCTGCCTCTGCATCCTCTCAGCACCCCTAGCCCCCAACCTGGACCCCCAAGTGACCCACAGCTTCCTCGGAAAACAGTGCAGTGTAAGCGAGGGTTGATGGCTGATTGACACAGTTATACTAGTAAGCAGAGAGGCAGATTCACTGTTTCCAGGGGTTACTGGCAGTTTACAATCACCTCTCGCACTTTAAATGTATTTGAGTGCTTTGAAATAAATAGAATTAGCCTCAGTGTAAGATACTAATTCATATACACAACAGAAAGCTCATTTTTCACACAGGGAGACAAGAGGCTCTGGGAGGGACATTTCTCCATCCCACCTTACTGAGAGCACATCCTTATTGATGAAGGATGCAGATGTGTCTACAAAAGAGGGTCAGATTGTAAAGAATAGGGGTGACAAATGAAACAGCATGGCTCTTTAACTATCACTCCCCTACTGAGATTTTCTGTTGCTCATGGGGAGAGGACACTGGCTACCTAACCTGGAGGCCAGGGGCCGCCGCAGGACATTCTGGAAGGAAAGCTAACGCTGCCTGTCCGTCTTAACCCAAGAGATGTTGATTTGGAAAGACGACAGTTCCGCTATCAGGTTCGTGGCCAGATGAGGGATGAATACATGAGCCTATATCCGAATACCAGCACTGAGGGAAAACCGGGGAGTCTAGGGAATTTTGTTCCATCTGTGCTGGCTCTAGTGGATACATAAAGCCAGGCAGGGAAGTTAAATCAGCCTTTCCAAGCTCATCAAGTATTTTCTCAGGGCATGATTGGACTTTCTTCCGCAGCTTCATGCTGGATTCCTCCACCAGGGAATGGGGATGGGCCCATCTTGGTCTGCCATCCATCCCTAGCACAGACAGTGGGGCAGGGAATGGGGATGTCTCAGGCTCACTCTCTCCGTGTGGGAGTTAGAAGCACCAAGGTGGTGTTTCCAGGTTTGCTCTCCAGCCCCCTGCAAGATGCAAGTGCTAGAAGACAGCAGTCTCAGGTTGGCTCCTTGTCCCAGGTGTTGAAGACGTTCCTCCCCACCCTCCTTCCAAGCAGCGGGGTGAGAATGTCAGATGCCATCCTCCCAGTGTGGAGTGAGCAGGGACAGAAATGCAGGTTTCCCTTCCTCTCTGTGCTACGAGCAAGGATGGGACCTGGATCTCTCTCTGGTGGTGAGAGAACACAGCCCTCCCTTGTCCATACTCCATCCTCCACTTGGAGCCAGGTGGCCAATGTGGCAGTCTTGGGTCATCTCTCTCCACCGCCCCCATTTGCTCTTCACCCCTCCACCAGGAGCAGGTGTGGAAACAAAGCATGCCCCAGTCTGTCCCTGCCACATCACTGATGCACAGCAGGTAGCAGCTTTCACCGGGGGACAGGACCTGAGTCTCTCCACATCCTGGATATTTAAATTTACAGCTGCTAGGCGGTAGAATTTAGGGAGGCCAGAAGAAAACAAATGTCTCCATTTTGCCATTAAACTCATTATGAATATTTGATGACTGAGGCAGTGTGTCCTGGAGATGGGTGCCTGGAGTGCTTTTAGTTTTACTTATTTGCCAAGGAAGGCTTTCAACATTCATAATAAATCAATTAATCAATCAATCAATCAATCACAGCTTGGATCTGCTGTGAAACCTCCCAAGAATCCAATTTCACTGGTACTTTTCAGGCTTTCTATAGCCTTATGAAAGTCAACACTCCCCACTATCCATCCTGTACCCATAAATCAGCCCCACTAGAGCTGTTGCTCCCGCTATCGTGCTCCAGAATGATTTTCTGACTCCATCTTTCCCCGTAGCCCATTGGGCAGCTCCACTTGGCAGGACCTGATGCCAAAGAGGCACTATTTTTAGAAGAATTTCGGAGAGAAAGTTTTGTCTGGAAAGTAGGGAAGGTGCAACCTTGCATCCAGATCAGCCTGAGGCAGAAGGAAAGGGAAGGTCACAGTCGAGATGTGCACTGGGCAAGAGGATGAAACAGGCAGGTTTGCCGTCAAGCGCACTGATCAGAAAGAGTTTAACTGGCTAGCCCATGCTGCAAAGTTAAGGCTCACTGATGCCAGGTGACAGGGAGCATTTCCTGATTAGAGAAGTGTTGGCTCTCAGAGTCAATCTCCGTCTCTGCTGATGACCTGAAAGGTGCTAGGCTAAAGACTCGCAGCCTGGACAGGACTCGCAGCCTCCATAATGCACGGACAGGAGCCAAGAGCCAGCGTAGCAGACTGGGTTTTATGTTGAACAATGACTCTAAACACTGCCTGCCTCGGGCACTTCCAAGCAGGAACGTCTTAATGATCTTGGGGACCTGCACCCAAGCAGGAGTAGGGGCAGCTAGCCGCAGACCAGTAGCAAGGAGTCGCACATTGGAGTGCAACCTCGGTTTTTATTTTCGGCTGGCATTAGCCCCTTAGCAGAACAGAGAAGGCAATGGACAGTTCGAGAGAGGTGGATAACTGCATCTGTTTGCTGCAGCTCCTGAATTGTGCCCTCTCCAATCACATCCATTCCCTCAACCTGGAAACCATGATTAACACTAAATGAGCATCGCCAGGCTCCGCAGACATCCTCTGGCTCTGGATGTCATTCCTTCTAATGAAGCAGAGCAGCGCCGGGTGTGAAACGCTGCCACCCCGTCTTGCTCTAAATGGAGGTCCCATGCCTCATTGCCCCCCCGTGTGCCCATTTAGAGCCATTTGTTGAAGCAGGCACACTGTTCAGCTTTGACACATCTGCAGCAGAGCCATCCATCAGGGCTGGCTGATGGTGTGACAGAGCTTTCCTCTCGAAGCACAGAATCAATATGCCAGGCGATAATTATAATGAATCACCCTCGCGCAATCCACACCACTCGCTTCCCATCTCATAGCCGAAGCAGTATGATGGATTCTAGGAGGGAGGTGGCACTGAAGGGGGAAAGAGGAGGGGAGTATGCATAATCTCCCTGGACTCGTTCCCTTTGGAGATGATTCAGGGAGAAAAAGGAGGTGGTTTCATCTAACTCGTCTACCATAGTGATCTCCTGGACCCTTGCCAATCCAAATCACATCATTTTATGCAGAACGAGAGCTTACTGGCTGGAAACCCTAGGGCTGCTGGGTGGTCTGAGAGGACTTGGTGGCAGCAGGCAAGCACCGGAGTTTGGAGGGGTTTGATCCCGTTCCAGCTCAGAAGTGAGAGGTAAGCAAACAAAAGCAGAGGATGGCTAACCTGTCTAAGCATCAGGTCTGAAACACCTAGAGACACTGACAAGCCAGGGTTCAAGACACTTCGTCATTCTGAAGTCGAATAATTGAGCTGCACATAGCTTACTGTATGTTTCTTTTGAAGGAGATCTTAAAAACCAGAAGCCTTGTCTGCTCTGTGTGGACATTAATCATCTGATGGCACTTTTTGGAAGGATAAAGATTTGTTATGGGGTCTTGTCCCAATATTGTAGCTTACTCATTGCCACAGAGGGCAGTAACTGGTTAAAAGATAGGAAACGAAGGGTAGGAATAAACAGTCAGTTTTCATAATGGACAGAGGTAAATAGTGGTGTGCCCCAGGGGTCTGTACTGGGACCAGTACTGTTCAACAGATTCATAACTGATCTGGGAAAAGGGGTAAGCAGTGAGGTGACAAAACTTGCAGATGATACAAAACTACTCAAGATAGTTAAGTCCAAAGCAGACGGTGAAGAGTTACAAAGGGATCTCACAAAACTGGGTGACTAGGCAACAAAACGGTAGATGAAATTCAATATTGATAAATGCAATGTAATACACATGGGAAAAGATAATCCCAACTCTACATATAAAATGATGAGGTCTAAATTAGCTGTTACCACTCTAGAAAGAGATTTGAAATCATGGTGGATCGTTCTCTGAAAACATCCACTCAATGGGTAGTGGCAGTCAAAAAAGCTTACAATGTTAGGCATCATTAGGAAAGGGATAGATAATAAGATAGGCAATACAATATTTTCTCTTTATAAATCCATGGTACGCCCACATCTTGAACACTGCATGCAGATCCGGTTGCCCCACCTCAAAAAAAGATATACTGGAACTGGAAAAGTTACAGAAAAGGGCAACAAAAATGATTAGGGGTATGGAAAAGTTTCCATATGAGGAGAGATTAGTAAGACTGGAATTTTTTAGTTATGAAAAAAGATCACTAAGGGGGGATTTGATGTCTATAAAATCATGGCTGGTGTGGAGAAAGTAAATAAGGAAGTGTTATTCACTCCTTCTCATAATACAGAAACTAGGGGTCACCAAATGAAATTAATAAGTAGCAGGTTTAAAACCAACAAAAGATAGTATTTCTTCACAGAATGCACAGTCCACCTGTGGAACTCCTTGCCAGAGGATGTTGTGAAGGCCAAGACTAACAGGGTTCCAAAAAAAAAAAAAAAAAAACCCACTAGATAAGGTCATGGAAGATAGCCATTGATGGACCTATTAGCCAGATACGCAGGGATTGCCGTTTGCCAAAAGCTAGGAATGGGCGACAGGATGGATCACTTGATGACCTGTTCTGTTCATTCCCTCTGAAGCACCTGGCATGGTCACTGTCAGAAGACAGGATACTAGGCTAAATGGACCATTGATCTGACCAAGTCTGGCCACTCATGTTCTTATTTACCTTGCTATTTCCCTCCATCTGAGGAGGTGGCAGCCTTTCAGCAGCACTCTGTGTGGTTAAAACCTATTGCGTTCTTTTAAGATCGGAGGGTGCTAGAGTTGTACGATGTTAAGACGGCTCACAATTATCAGGCATGCTGGCTGTTGAGAATCTTTGACCTGTGTGATGGGGGAGCCTTGAAAGCACAACACAGGCAGGAGTGTCCCTATTTCTGGGGAGACAGGGGGGATTGACTGATAATAGTGAGCCGTCTTGACAGCTTACATCTCCAGTACAACTGTAGAGAGGACTGTAGCTCGCACACGTAGCAAAAATGCAGTGACATGGTAGACTTCTAAAGACCCTACAACGTGGAGTGTGACTTGTGGAGAACGGCAAAGAAAGAGGTCAGGGGACTGGAACTCTTGCATTTAGTCGATGTCGTCTGCAACACTGATCAGGCTGACATTCCCCACACACAGTCAGCTTTCACTAATACCCCCTACCCCCTGCCAGAGATTACTGCTGCCCTGGCCCTGGGCCAGATGCAGAGACTGTTTCACAGAAACAGTTTTTTTTTTTTTTAAACAAACCAAGTCTTTTAGCTGTCAAAAGCTCTAGGATAGCATTTTGCTGCTGGAAAATCACCACCAACTCTCTGCTTCTTGCTGAGCATGGCAGAGTTTTCTATAAGATAACTAAGCAGACTTACAGTAACCTTTTCTAACTGCAACCCCGCCTGAACTCTGTTGAGGCATTCTTGTCTCTGATCCCACATCAGCTGACATGTGGTACACATGCTGTGCGCCAGGGCCATCTTAGAGGGAGAAAAATGTTTTTGTCCCCTAGTGTTATCATACGAACATAAGAATGGCCATCCCTGCTCAGACCAATGGTTCATCTAGCCCAATATCCTGTCTTCTGACAGTGACCATTCCAGATGCTTCAGAGGGAATGAACAGAACAGGTCATCAAGTGATCCATCGCATCGCCTACCCCAGCTTCCAGCAAACAGAGGCTAGAGACACCCCTGCCCATGCTGGCTAATAGCTGTTGATGGACCTATCTTCCATTAACTTATGAAGTGATCTCTACTCCATCTGTACACATGGAAGAGGAAAACTGGTTAGGGAGGTGTGTTCACGTCCGCTGGAGATTACATGGAAAGTTTCTGCAACTCTCTTTGAATCACCTAAAGGCAGGAGTTCCTCAACCCATTACATCGGGTAGCTAGTTCCAGCTCTGCTCCTGACTGCGACAACTGCTACTGTTACCGTGGTCCATCAATTTCACCGCTGTGTCTCTCAGTTTATCACTCTGTAAAATGGGGATAATATTCACATACCTCATAGGGTCATTGTGAGGTTCAGTTAAGATTTGCACAGTGCTTCGAGGTGGTAGGGCAGCGCAGAATGTCTGTGGCCAGTGAATCTGTCATGAAGCTCAATGGCCACACCTGCTCTGGTTTTCCTGGGCCCCCATCCAATGAAGTGTCACTCTACTTGCCAGTGGTTTGGCTCTGCTCTAAAGAATGCCCTTTATTATGCATCTTTACGGATTTGGTGGAATGCACAATTGCTCTCACTGTTGGTCTACACTCTCTCCATCCCCAGATCTGCATGGCTGTCATCATTCCGGATGTCTTCACAGAATGAGGAAGTGGTAGTGATCTGTTCTAGCTTACTCAAACCTGCACAGGGCTTTCCAATCTGGTTCTGCACCCAGTCACAGGCACGGCAGCCATTGCTTTCTCTCCTTCTGACTGGATGGGATGTTCTTTTCAGGAACATTAACTCATCTGGCAGGATCCTAAGTTCCATCCAGCACTGTGTGTCACTCTCAATTTGCATCTGAAGTGATCATGGTGCTTTCACTCAGGCTGGCACCACTTCACTCTACCCCACCCTACAGACAACACTGAAATGAGTTCCTCAGATGTCTCTAAAAGCAGGCGCAGCAGAGAAGCATGGCCTTTTAACTAACTCTTCATAAATATATTCTCCTCTTAGTGAATTATTTATCCTCAAGGGCTCCTAAAGCGCCTTTCTCTGTTCCAAAAGGAATCAAGAAAAGCAGGACGACTTGGTGAAAACGACATCAGTCAGCGTCCTTAAGGCAATCAAAATTGCAATATAATGTCCTGATTTTATAGTTCAATTCCCTCCTTCCCCCTCCCAAATGGAGGACGTAAAGAAGAGACTAAGAGGGCAGAGGTCTAACTGGTCCTTCCTTAAGCTGTCACAGTAAGCTCTGTTTTTAATCACCAGAAGAGCAGCTGCCTAGAGGACTGTACAGCGGCAAACTAATCTCTTTGCAGGAGATTGAAAATATAAAACTTCAGATATTGTCACTACCCCTACATCAGCCATGGCTATAAGTCTTAGAGCTTCCCTTCTTCCCCATCTGCTAGGACTAGTGTTAAAAAAAATATAGCAAACTGGCCCAAGGATTTTAGGTTGAATCATCTCCAGCATGGCCAGTTTAAAAGTGAATCAAGATGGCAGTGACTAAGAGTCACCACAACATCTGAGCTTTGTTCAATGAGCTTGGGGAGATTATCTTGGACTGATTCTCAGTGGACAGATGTGCATTGCAACGGCCTCCATCGCAATCATTATACTCTGGGTGGTCAAAGTGGAGATGCCAAGGGACTGAACTGATATGGAAAATGACCTACCCTCTTGGCCCCCAAAGCATAGGGGAGGTTATTTTTGCTGCCCAAGTAGTACCTGTTCTGTGGATACAGAAAGGACGTCAGTCTCCAGGGCTGTGAATCAGGCATCTTGCACCGGTATTAAATTCCAGATGGGGGGGCTGGGGTGGGGAATAACACCCTCCACAAGAAACCCAAAACAGGCCTCCTAAATTCCACAGTTCTCAAGGACTGGAGGGGGAACTTTTAAGGTGGGTGAGAGGTTAACATGGACAGATCCACAATAAACACTGGAGACCAAAGTGACAGACAGGTTCTGAAATGGAAAGGTTAAGCTATTTCAAGATCAGCTGATTCTATCTGCAACACAGCTTTGTTCCTTCTTCCAACAGCTGTATTAGTTTCCAGTGTGGTTTGACTAGCAGAGTTCTCAGAAACAACCACCTCTGTCACCAAACTGCTCTGCGAAATACTGCTAACGGCCTACCAGCATGGGTTCAAAGGTATTATGCACCTAATTAGAATAGGAAATATTCCTTCAGAGAAGCCTGGGTCTTTGAGGTGATAGAGGGTGGTGGTGGTGAGAAATTATATCCTGGTCAAACAAGCCTTGTATTATTGTTCAATTACTTAAAATTCTGGAAACGGGTAAACATACCAATACGTACACCAATATAAAAGGTTACTCTTTTGCAATGAAGTGGAAGGCGGCAAGCTATCAAGAGACTGCACCTTTCTGTAGGCAGGGCAAATTTAGCAGGAGGCAAGTCTGCACATGAGAAAATAACGTACAGAATAGAAATGAAAGATGGAAAACTTATGACATCTTAGTGCAGGCCCTCGAGTCAATGAAAGATTGTTCGACAGTAATGCCCTGGCATTTGGGATGGGAGCAATGGCAAGCATTAGATAGCATCTAGGGATTAGAACCACATATTTTGAGTTCATTCTTGGTTCTGCCACTGATTCGCTTGAGGATAATTAACCCTCAGTTTTCATACCTGTAATCAAAACTTATTTACCTTACAGGGCTGTTCTGAGGCCTCATTACTTAGTGTTTATAAAGTGGTTTGAGATCCTTTAGCTAAGGTGTTCCTAAGGTGCCTATCTAAGAACAGAAAAAAATCCAGAGAGGATCTCTATTGCTGAGCCTGGAGGTGAAAATTGAGTAGCAAAAGCTATTGCTGGGTAATAAGTGTCTGTGTGAGGTGGAGTAGGTCAAGGAGGAGGCAGCAGAGGGAGAGAGAAAAGGGGAGAGATTTAATTGGTCTCAAGTTTAATTCCAGAATTTGGGATATGATTGTAAGACTCTTTAAAAAGTAGGACTGATGTGCTATTGGTCTGATCTGAATGCACCACAGGGAAGGGAAGGATAGAGAGAACACCACAAGCCAGCAACAGCTGAAGCTGAAAGAAGTTTATTCCTCTCCAAAATGGATCTGGATTAAAATGCAAGACTTCCTAATAACTACAAATGGGGCACCTAGAGCACAGCATGCAGTAAGTGCCCCTGTGTGAAAGCTGTCTGGGAACGTTTGCCGGTGATGATTCAATAACAGCAGCAATGCTCATGCTGTCAGAATCTTCAAAGCTAGTAGTCTCTGCTCCTATCGCTGGGTGTTCTAGGCCGTAACAGGCTGCAATTAAATCGGTTTAGCTGCTTAATCCACAGTAGCATAGCATTTGCTTCTGAGCTCCCGCCCACCAAACGCTGTCCTTTCATTATCTTTCCTAATCCAGATCCCTCCCCTGACACTGCTGGACACAGCCGTCATCCAACAGTGAAAAGCACTTCTGTGCACTGGAATGCCCTACGGTTCCCACCAGTGAAACACCTGCATGCCTTCAGAGCCTTCTGCCTTTGCCAGACTGAGCTGTGCGCGGTGATCCCCAGACAGTCCAGACGCAGGAGAGGATGTGGAATACTGCTGAGGAGGGCGGGGATAAGGCGCAACCACATTGTGACACTGCCTCCTTGATGGCTCCAGTGTAAATGGGGGGCTGGAGCACTATTTAGGTCATTGACAAGTGCAAGTGCGGGATCGTAATTTGGGGGGGGGGAGAGTCAGGCCTCAGACTGACCGAAATCACTTCCTGCAGCCTTTGTCCTCTATCAACACGCAGGAGGAGGAACAGATCGAATGAAGAGCACAGTAGTTCTTCGGGATATCTGGGGTATTTCAGATAAAAACATCAAATCTCTCAAGGTAATTTCCTTGACCAGGGTGTAAAAGTGACATTATTCCAAGAACTGGGCAGACCAAACCACAGTAAAGGATCAACTCCAAGAGTGTCTTAATCCAGCTAGAGAACAGTCGTCTTGTACTGTTCTGACAATTTTACAACAATTTTACATTATTTTGGGGGTGAATGCATATAGGAAAGGGGAAAAGGATGTTACAACAATATTCCCTGTAAAGCTGATGCGAGAATTTGTATTAGTATCCTACTAGCAACAAACACCTTTCAATGTTGTAGCTAGCAAAGTTTTGACCCTTAGTTGTACTCTATAAAAATAACAATATTTGAAGAGAACTGTGACTCAAATATTAGAACACTGTTTCATCTTGTCAGCATGCATTATTCTACAACTGGCTTAGAAAATAAAGTTTTCAGTTTAGCTCAAACACCTAGACTTAAACATTATAATCCTGAATCCTTCCGTGCTGTCAGATGTCACTTAGGGTACAAACAATGGTACAAGATCCCTGAATATGTTGGGCTACTCTTTGCATGTCCCCTCTGTTGCTAAGTCCAATAAATTTCCCCTTTGAGTACTGTTTGATGGAGGGATCCTTTCAGTCTGCCCCTTTTGGGTGTTCCTCCTGCTTCCCAATGGCATGGACAGAGAAAAGAAATGTAATTTTCTGTGTATACTGGCAAAGAGGAGCCATGTTATACCACAACCATCTCTATAGCACAAGAGGACCTCATATTGTATTGAAACTTTTTAGATAGAGTAGGAAGCTAGTAGGCTAGGAGATGGCTATTAGAGAGTGCATCTATGTGGAGCATATTCAGAAATTCTCCGAGAGCTGATTTAGAGTCAGGGCAACTCACTGGCCTTAGCAATAGCGAGAACACTAGTATAAACTGGGCTAAGGGATTTTTAAACCACTGTTATTAAACCTGTTCAAAAGCAGGACTAGACAAGTTGGTAAAAACAGCTGAGCTTGGTTTACGCTACTGCTCCCACCATGGCTAGCATTGGTATTAGGCCAATTCTGGGAGACTTTCTGAAAACGATGAGGGTAAACAAGGCCTGAAATAGTTGTATTAACTATTTTATTCATACCCATCAGCCCAGTACACAGCGATCTGAAACACCTACAACTGTTGTTACAAGAGCTGTGTTTAAGATGTGGTAACAGGTTTCAAGTCTCCAGATAACCAGAGTCTTTATCCACTGCGTATTCTACTCCACCTGAGAAAATGTACTTGTGCCCTCCTTGCTCTTATCACGTTAACACAAGGAAGTGCTTCTCCATGCTGGTCTGTGTCTTCAGATGAGTTGATTGGGCCTGCTGGGCCCAAAGAACAGATTGCCAGCTGTTTGGTATCCCTAATGTTATTGCACTTGTACTTTCAAGCCTCAGAGCATTTCAAGGATTCCCCAGGCCCCTTGGCTGTCTGGGTGCTTTAGTCTTTGTCTGCCTCAGCTGCACACAAAGAACTTCCACAACACCAAAAAAGGAAGAACGCCACTATTGCTGCAGTAGCCCAGCCAGAGGGAGCTAAGCCCCAGGCATGGCTGATCCTCTGAATTCTCAACCACTGGACCAATTTTTCTGTGTGACGCAGATTTTAGTGTTCCCAAGGTAGCTTATTTTTCATGGCGAGATGAAGTCTTTACACCTCATGGAGAAAAATGACCACTGTAGGCTGTGTTAATCTAAGTATTGCTTCCGAAGAGCACGTGGCTCTGCGAAGAGGCGAGTGACATTTGATTATCGCTTAGATCAGAGGGAGAAAGAGAAAATAACTTTCAAAGGCAAGGATGACACCGTTAGAAACACAAGGAGATGACCTTCCCGCGCAGCGCTCTCTCCCGCTCTGCTGCCAAGAGTCATCCTTTCCGCTACTGTCATCTTAATCGTCAGTACACCTGGGGCAGTGCAGACTGATGTCAGCCACTGCGGCTGGGAAATCCACAGGCTTTTACTGAGTGGGGGAAAGGGTACAGTGCACCTCCTGCGGCAGTCACATTAGAGGCCAATATTAACCGCTAAGGACAGAGCGTAGAGATGGATCAGTTGTGCAGATGAGTGGCTTCCTATCAAGCTGAGGCCAGTGCAAAGTTCATGCACTTGTCCAAAGGGGCTGGCTTGGTCAGTTATTTCAAAGGGGAGGTGAAGTGCACACGGCGCTTTCTGAAAGAGGAGAAGCAGATGTGTCCCCTTAACTGCATAAAGCCAGCCTGGCAGAGTGGCTCTGATGCTCAGGATGGGTTCCAGAAATACCTTCCCTATTACCCTGCTAGAAAAGGCCAGGAAAGGCAGTCACAGATCCTAGAGAGATGAGGAGCGGTGTCTGGTCTCAGGAAGAGACAATCAGCACCCCAGGAAGTCCAAACCAAGCACAGGGGCTCACTCCTTCCTTACGTGCTGTTTCAGAATTGCAAGTGCACGGTGCAGCTCCGTCCCCTACGAGTTCTGCGGTAGGAGCCTAACCCAAACCAAGTGCAGGACTCCATCCTCTCCCCAAGCTCTGCAGCAGGAGTATTACTCTATTTACTGTATAAACCCAGCTTCTTTTTAAGAATTTTCTTGTCTAATAAATCTATTACTCATTGAATCCATTGCAATAAGTAGCCAACGAGCTACCACCAGGGCCATTAAACATCATTATCTGGGGCAGACATCCCTTAACGGCCTGACATGGGAATCAATCAGGCTGAAGCGTTAGTTTCGCCTGCCCCTCTCCAAACACTACCTCTGTCAAGGAAAGAAAACTAAACAAGGCTCTGCCGATGGGCCATGGTTTAATGATCACCCTCCCTATTCCGGAGGCAGCTGGCTAGGAACAGACCAATGGCAGGCCATCCGGGGGCCAGACTGTCATGGAGACTGGCTGAGGTCTGACTGATGCATCTGCAGAGACAGCAGACCAGAGGATCGGAAAGAGGCCAGGGAGCTGAGAAGGGATTGTTTTTTGCTACCATTAATACCCCTTAATGAATTAACCCCTCCTTCTGGGGAGCATGGGGCTTTCAAATCTTTCATGTGCTCGGACAACAAAGGAGAGCCGGTGACATTCGAGATTTCACACCACAGAGTCAGTGTTCATTATTTAAAACCCCTCACCATTTGAGATTCTGCAGCTCTCTCTCTTATCCGCCGTGGGAGCTTCATTTCCCTAAGCGACATCACTGATAAACCTCCTTAGATATTCTCATCCAGCTCCCCTCAAGTACTGCTAGAGGTTTCAGACCAGGATCACAGGCCTTTGAACTTGGCTAACAGAAATTGGACTTTACCGCTTACCGAGGTGATACTGAACAGGTGAAAAAACCCACAGCCTGAACTAGGGAAATCAGTTTGCCTTCCCGTCATGGGCTAATGATAGGTAACAGTTTTCAAATCTGGGTCTGGAGTGGACTGAGATAAACAATCAGAATGCTAAGCCTGGGCAAAACAGACTGTTCAAGTATGCAACCTCTTTCTGAAATATGTACATGGCCCAGATTAACTGCAATTAAGTTCTTGGATGACTGACAAGATTCAGGATGGGTTCTCCACTAAATGCGTCAGTACTACAAACTAAAAATCAAAGTAGTCACCGCCTGCCACAATGAACTGTGTCTTGATGGAATGGATTCATCCCATTTATTTCCAAGACCCGGACCCTGACGAAATTGACCCTATGTTCAGGAGAATGATGAAGATGCAACCACAAAATGCAATAGCCTTAGCAATGAGACACATCTCTAAAATGCCCATCCTCCCCTGGCTTAACACTGGAAAATCCAGGTGTTGGCATTCCAGTCATGAGATGGACAGCTGGTCAACATGGATGGTACTCTGATCGCAAGAAACAGAACTCCCCAGACCTTCCTCCGAAAATCTTTTGTGGTATGCTTCGCTTTTTAGCGAGATATCGTAACACACACCAGGGGCTTGAAGAAGGCGGCAGAGTGTCTATTGAAAACAGCTCGGTAGTTAAGAAGTTTCTGACGTAGCATACCATGCACCAATAGCAAGACACTTGGAACTAGGTACCATTTTAGTCAGTGTTCACTTAAAATGAAGGGGACACGGAGTAAAAAAAAATATCTATGGTTGACTCAGGGCTTTTAGCAGGCAGGATGTGCAGGCCATGACAGAGTTACTCCAACATCTCCACACACAATACCTGTGATTCAGTTTCCATCGGTAGTGATAGGGTGGAGGCTCGCTAAAACGGCAGCAGTTCACGGACTCACCTATCCATCTCATCAGGGACGTCATGATCTGCAGATACTTGGTCTTCTGGACATTAAAAAAAGTGAAAGGACCCAGTAGGAGAGTAAATGCTGCCTGGAAAGATAAAACAAACAGGAATTAGGCTAAAAATAAGAATTTTGCTAATAAGGCCAAAAACCAGTGAAGTGAAGAAAGCTCAGTTCAGGCACAACTTCTGTTTGGCACCAAGATCCCTTCACCCGTTCGTTTTAAAGATGGATTGGCTGAGACACAAGGAGAGGACAAATTAATTGCTTGATGTCAGACTATATGCCTCAGGCAGAAGTAGAGCTCAGGATCCTCTTGGCTTCCAGACATTTGCTATCACCTCTACAGCTCGCTGTTACTGACAAGTTTTAGCACAAACTCTCAGTGTAACTTTACGGAGCATTAAATATTAAATCCCTGTCTGGGTACATGCTCAATTTAGGTCTTGATAGCTGTAGCTGTGACCAGTCTGGTTGAATTAACATTGATGGGCTTGCCTGGAGGTGTGCTAGGCTGAAAAACAGAGGAACCTGCCAACTGTCTAGGGTGAACCAGCTCCAGGTAAACTAGTCCCTGATGTGCTACGTTTTCACACTTCTACAATGAAGCGTTAACAACAGAAAGCAACATAAGCAAAGCACACCCCTGAACTGAAAACTTGGAAGATAAAGAGCTTCCCTGTGAGTCTGCTATTAGGAACACTCCCTGCAGAGTGGGACAAAGCTACATCCGCAAGTGCCCTTATTAGGCACCTAGCAATCTTAATCACAGCCATCAGACAAATGCCAGAGGGGTCTCTAAAGGCTAAAGTGGGGGACATTGCAGTACCAGGATCTGCTGAGTACCTTACAGCTTCCCCTCACACACCCACAGTCACTTGGCAGCAAGCAGGACTAATTGAGAAGACCTATATTTCCGTAGGCCTTGTCTAGACTAGGAAGTTTTGTCGGCGCAAGTTACAGAGATGATCAAAGAGCGTTGTACGTACAACGCTTGTGCCTGTCCACCAAGCAGATGCTGCAGTGCATCCACAGCTGGTGCTCTAGCAGTGCACTGTGGGCAGCTATCCCACTGTGCAACTTGCCCCCGGGACTTGTGGGAAGCTGGAGAGAATTGCAGTGCAACATGAGTAAGGGCGCCATATCCCATGATGCAGAGATTTCCATCTGGTCATTCCACGGGTTTCTGACAGCATTGCAGCATGTCCCATTCATAGTACTCCTCTGCCATTAAATGAGAAATTGGACCGTATGTACCGGCACGACACAACCATCTCTCCCCAAATGCTGATCAGATCCAGAAGCTCTGGTGTGCTCCAAGCAGGACACCATTTGGTGCTTGGAGCTGCCATGGTATGCTGGGAAGATGAGATGTGAGCTCTCCACACCAACTAAGCAGGAAGTGGAATTTCAAAAATCCCAGGACTTTAAAGAGGGAGAGGTGGATGGTTGCAGGGCAGTGCAGTTCAAACCGATGGCCAGAGTGGTTAGGCTGGACATTGTGGAACACTTGCTGGAGGCCGTTTACTACGACATAACCAAGCGTGGTGATGACACGGACGCTTTGTTGCTAAAAGTTTGGCGCAAAAAATTCTGCCTCTTGTCGAGATGGTTTTATTTTATTGCAAAATCAGGGGAGTTGGGTCAGCGGGGGGTGGGGGGAAGGGATTGCAAGGGGTACACCACCATTTTGGTGCAAAAAGCTGCACTTTGGGCAACAAAAGTCTCTAGTGTAGACAAGGCCGTAGACGTCCCCTATCGTTTCTCTCCAGTGCACAAGAAGAACACGTTATCAACAGAGACTAAACAAATGAAGGGGCCATGACCTCTTATCCAACCTCAATGTCACTGGGGGGATGAGGTGCAGCTTAATTAACAGGATTTAATTAGTTAAGTCAGATAACAGGAAGCACTTTAGGAACACATACAGGGCTGGAGAGACGTCTCAGCAGGGACTGGGTCAAGATAATGAGGTACTGTTTCAGAGGGGTTGCTTCTGTTGAGAAGGTTGGGGGAAGGGAATAATACTGGGGGGGTGCTGAGGGGTTGCCTCCTTTTGTTTTTGTGAAGATGGACAGTTGACAGTTAATCGAGGACTGACTCGGACTCATCAGTAACAAGTGCAAGCAGTAGGATACAGGTAAAGGCCCAGAAGATCCCAGCATATTTCCCAGGAAATTTTGCTAAACACTTCTCAGAAAACATGTAATGCAACTGGAATAATTTCACAACACAAATCGCCAGGTGGCCAAAACAAACCCAGGGAGAGGACTGGAAGGTCAGGACTCTTGGCTTCTTCTCCCAGCTCCGTCAATGATTTGTTGTGACACCTGGGGCAAACCACTTGCTCCCTGTACCTTGGTTTCCCCGTTTACAAAGTAGGAACACCTACTCCTGGTATGCTCCCTGAATTCCCCTTGCCCCGTCCCATCAGCAGCCTGCTTTCCACCAACTGCCGTTCAGTCCCAAAGCAGAATGCAACCTCCGAGGGCCAGAAAGACGGGGACAACAATACTACCAAAGATACAAATACAGTCCAATGCACACGTGGAGTACGCAGGTGAAAGACTTGTACTGGCACCAACAAAACAGAAGCCAAATCTACCGCCACTGAAATTACAGATCCATGCCCAACTAACCTCTTAACACATGCTCAAACCGTTCAATATAATCCCCCTTCAAAAGAGATGATTAGCTCATGCATTAGTGAGAGCTGAAACAAAGAGACAGATGAGGGTTGGTGATAATTAAGGAACAGGTGTCCACTGCAAATTAGAACATACCAGAATCAACTGGCAAAACAGCACCTTATTCGAATGCCAGGCCGGACAGAGGGCCCCTAGGAAGCAAAGAGGCAGGGTTTGAAGTCTGTATCTCTGAGCACATCTGCAGCTCTGGTGCTTAAGTAGGCAATACTTGTTTTTTCCATCTCCAGACACGCTTGTACGCTGAATCTGGAGAGGAAGCGGGGATCTGAATTCTGTACTAGTTGTGGGTGAAAATATTAAGAGTCCTTTTGCGGTTTTCTGCTCTAACTTCTGCACGGCTATAAATTCTCCAGCTCCCAAGCAATCTTGATCTACTAAACCCATCGATCAACTTCAGAGTACAGTTTCAAACTCTCCCTCTCTCTCAAGGACTCTATTCCTCAACTCACTGAAGCAAGATGAACACAAAATCTTTGGGCCTGAAGCTATGGATTCACCTCCTCCTTGGCCTTTAGAACAAACTATCTTTCGGTCATGATAAAATCCTGGAATTGGTATGAAGGCATGAAGTGTGAGATGAGTTCAAGAGCAGCATAAATTCTGCATAGTACCTTCCCCACCCAACTCCCATCAAGGAACCACACTGGGCTTTCCAAGATCAATAAGAACAACGCAATGGCTTTGACCGAGATGAGTCAGGTTGCACTGTATTGTACAGAATTTGAGAACAGATGCTGTTTATAGAGTGAACAGCGCTACATGCTGAATTGCCTTAAAATGAGAGGTCGCGAGTAGTGGATGGCATGCAATAGCAAAAATCAACCCCCCCAAAATAAAGCTGTGCCAACCTCAGATTTTTAACAGGATAGGTAATGGTCATCAGTTCCCAACCAAAACCTCTGCCATTTAAACAGTAAAGGAGGATCAAGAGATTAGTAGACAACCAGTGTCTGGGCCCATCCTGACTAGCTCAGGATTGGAGAGTTAAAGAGACAGACCACCTTTTTCAAAGAGATGTTTCAGATAGGAGGCCTTGCAACTATCGGAAAGGGGTGTGTAGGAGAGAAGACAAATATGAACATGGAGGCTAAGATTTTCAAAACTGGGTGTTTAAGAATAAGCACTCCCTCCCCTGACACAATCAAGATTTAGGCACCTAAATATGTAGGCAGTGGTGTTTATCTCAGGGAAGGGAAAAGTCAGCCATGTTTTTTTGGTAAATCATATTTTCATTCCAAGGATTTTCCAGATTATTGTGTCTTCATCACAAGCTGCCAAGTTCAAACTGATCCAGCTTCCGGATCTGCCCCAAGAAGTTAATTAACCTCCATAATTGCTGTTACCCTCTTCTCGAGGAATAAGTGAGTCCAGACTGGCAGCCAGGACACAGAAAAAGCCTCCTTCTGCCAACATTTTCCAGGCTTAGATCTTTCTCTAAAGTGTGATGTTTTGCAAACCCTGACTCATTACATGCAGTCAACAAACCCTAACTCTGTACCGAAAAATGGCATCAGTTACCCCCAGGGACTTCAAACAGCACTGCACATTACACACCAAGGAAGAGCTCTTCTTACATTTTCCAGTTCAACTCCCCTGCTTTCTACCGTAGAAACAGCTAAGGCCCCCATCACCTTGGCTACTAAATTTTAGCAAAATAACCTGAGGCAGAAGGAACAGGCAAATCTTTAACTGAAGTAGATTACTGGTGGTTTACAGCTACAGACAACAAATGGATACAAAAGGCTCATTCATTTGAACCTGAACAAGGAAAAGACGTCAGCCTTTTGGCTAAGATGAAGTGCCATGTCTAATAGCTCCTACATCCCTTATGGGGGTGGGAGATTGACAATCATCAAACCCTTGTAGGGGACTGGCTCAATTATCTGAGGGGGGTCATTCCCTCATGTCTCTCCTCCAACCCCTTCCATTAAAGAGTTTTTAAAAAATATACACCAGCCTGTTGCAGTGGCCATCAGGAAGTCATGCACAAAAAATTCAAAAAGCCTCTTTTTCTTGCAAACTTCTGTTTGTGTTGAAGCCAGCATGACCCAGTACCTAACAAACGGAAATGTGTTTGTGGCTTTTACTGAAGATTATGTTTCCAGTCAGAGAAAATTAGAAGCTTGCTAGGACAGAAGAGAAGACAACAGCTTGTCTCTCTGAATTACGCTCTATCCTGCAGGCCGGCGTGAGTTGTGTGCAGCAGGCCAGCGAACTTGACAACTGGGTTGTTCTTGAAGTGCTAGGATATTCTCTCCCCGCTCCTTCCCCCCATTTTTTTCTGGCTATAGCAGATTTCATGCTGAGATTTCAGAGCTTACCAAAAAACCCCAAACAAATAGGAATCCAGGTGTCAGTGGTTTCCCAGCCTCTCTCCCATCAGCTTTTAATATCTCAAAATGAAAGACAAGCCTGTCGACTTTGAGCCTTCTTGCTGCAGGACCAGACTAGGCTTTGCTGTTATTACTAGAAACACAAACAACGATTTAAAAAGAAATACAGTCTTTGTATTGAAATTTGCATGCCAGATAAGTAGTAGACAAGCCAATTCTAGCTCGCTCTGACTGGAAACAATCTTCAGTAAAAGTCAAACTTAGAATAAGGTTACGCTTGCAAGAATGATCAGAAGACAGTCGGGTTGGTACCAATGTGGTTATGTAAACAGGAGGGCTATAGTCGTTCAATCAACATCCCTTGTGATGATCAATTGAGATGGTCCCAGAGAATGTTTCCAGGTATTAGACATATTGACCAAGAATTGAATCAGTGTAGAAGATGCTTTATGCCAGAGTCAAAAGGTTATGTTGGCCAAACAGGCTCTTTATTGGATCTGGAGGGCGAATATCATCATCATTGCTCAAGTCCTCAATATTCCCAATACGCAGATCACGTTTTATTGAATTGGTTTGGCTGCTCTCTCATAACTAGCATCACAGACTTAGCTGCTTCATGTATTTCAGTTTGCATTACAAGAAGTAAATGTATGTGTGCTCTGAGTGTGCATGCACACATGTGCCAAGGGACAGTGATGAAAACAAGTGCCACTGGAACTTGCTTGGTTGCCTTCTAGAGCTAAGATCTAATCTGCAGAAAAAGCATCCACAATGTTTAGCATTTACTGAGAAGTACACTAAACTGAGGAAGTTCTGTACCTTTTTGATTCAGAGCATGAAATATCCCCAAATTACAAGCAATGTTTGCTTAATAGGAGAACTAACCTCATAACCCCAGCCCCAGGAACCTTGACTCAGAGCAACAGCCAATCCCAAATACAATCTTTCCTTTGAGGTTCCTGGTTCTGGCTGGCGGCAGAAGTGCTGACATCTCACATGCAAGATTGTTCTCATAGCGATTTCAACCCAGCGTCTCGGACATTGGTGACCGAACATCACAAGTCCCAAGCAGCGGTTTTCTTCCCACTGAAGGGGGGGGGGATTCAAATAAACACTAACCATGGAGAAATCTGACATTCATAAGCACAAGGACTAGGGTTCAACTGAATCACACTCTTTGGTAAACTGTGTTGCCTTAGTTGGATGCTTTACAGACACCGCAAGGTTATGCGGATGGAACGTTCCCATGGTGGAGCAGAAGTTAACAGAAAGACAAGCCCAACTGAGCTGACACCTTGGAGAGGAGAGCATCCCTGTAACATTGGTTCTTTAGAAGCACTAGCAAGGAGAGTCTTTCCTCGAAGAGAGGAGAAAAAGCAGTTACTTCATCGCTGAAGTCAGATGAGCAGTAATTCCGATGCCAGCTCTGCCTGGACAACATGTCCCTGAGTTCATCAAGCTACCCCTGCAGCCTAGGTGAATGCTGGAAACGATGGAGACAAAACGCACCATGGCTGAGAACAGCCTATACCAGGCAGCTGACCTAGCAGAAACACTTGAGCTCTGTGGCATCTGGCCCTCGACAAGGAGGCAGGAAGCCATGCTCTAGTGTGTGAGGACTGTGTAAGAGGCCAAATTCTGGACCCTGCCTGCATCAGGTGCTCCCCTATAGATTACATTTAGAGAACAACGAGGGAAGCAGAATTTGACAGAGGCAGAAATTTGTGATTTCATCCCGACCTATAGCCTGATTCAAAGTCTATTGCAGTCTCTAGGAGGAATCTTTCCACTGATTTCAGAGGGCTTTGGATCAGGCCCGTGATGAGCAACATGATGCTTCTGGAGCCAGTCAGAATGGTTTAAGCCACACTTCTACATGAAAGAATTTACTGGGTTTTCGGCTCCCGACAACATGCTGCTTCTGTTCATAGTCACGGAGGCTAAAATAGCAGAGTGTTTAGCCACCTTAGAATGTAATCACTAGTGACTTAAACACACCATTTGCAGCCTCTAACTGCCACAACAGGGCCACCACCTCAACTGTGGCAGCCCCCACCCTAATTCCCGCACACCTGCAGCCTCAGCCCATCACAGCACAGGCTGCAGTGCTTATAAGGACCAATTTGTTAGATCTCAAGGAGAGAGGCTTTGTAGTGCTCGCTTCCTTGCAGTGCGCCTCTTAGACCTCCTTTCGAACCTCCATTCTGCCATCTCTCCCCCCTCTGACAGAGGACACACTCCTCCCTTCTGTGTGATCTCCGCTCTCCAGCTAAAGGGCCAGATGGCACTTCACTTAGGGCTGCATTCCAAGCTTTCATCGGTAAAGCTTCATTCGTCACCATTTATGGTAAGATATAAAAGATATGAAAAAAGAGACTGATTGTTCATACAAGGTTCCCTCCAGACCCTTTATAAAAGCTTAAATATGAAAGATGAAGATACAGAGCCCCTATCGGCTAGCACATGGACCATAGCTGCTGCGTGCTGATAATTTACTGCCTATCAGTCAGGCAATTATTGACTCATTTTAAATTGGTTAAAAAGATAACAGCAGAAACGGGATTGCTCAAAGAGGCTGAGAGGTGAGCAGGTTTTTAGCCTCTGTTTTCCTCTCATGGAGTAATGACATTCCATGGAACAACGCTGCCTCCATTAGACACCGTATGAGTAATACTTATGGATAAAATGTAACCGGCCTTATTTCTATCCCCCAGAGAACAGGAGAGCTACTTTGTCACAGACATCTGCTGCCAAAGCATTGCTGGTAATTAACATGCAGATCTCAGGATACACCATGGGGTTTCTACAGTCATAACTCACAGGGAACATATTGCCTTACAAAGAGCAATCTTCACAGCTGGCATTCTCCTTCGATGGACTGAATCTACACAACGTGGCTGGGTCAGAGGTCAGATATTCTTCTAGAGCCAGACCTTCCATTGATGAAAACCAGGATAGCTGCACAGTAGGAAGAGGAGCTACACCTATGACACCAACAGGAGGATGGAGCCCCCCCCCCCCCCCCGCCCCAATGTCTTCAGGAATATGAGCCAGTGACGACATTACTGCCTGATGATTGTTCAGTGGCCTATGTTAAATGCATGTGTTTGTTCACATCCATTTTCAAGTGGACAAGTGTCTATCCCACAAAAAACACCATCTCAAGTCTTTCCCGCATTGGGGGTCTCAGAAAGACCAAGGACTGAATGGACCAGAGACTGAACCTCCCCTGCGGCCCTAGATATAGTCCCTCACACACATAGGCCACAGCACATTGGTTAGGCAGTGCCGTGAAGCTTGCTTGGTGCCATCTGAGCTGTAGCTCTGATGCAGATAGAGAGGGCTGGCACATTTCAGTGAGCGCTAAATTGACTTAATGCCCCCCCCCCCAAACACTTAATTTCTTCCCCTCCTAAATTAAATAATCCAAACACGGCAGAGTGTTTTCAAAAAGTCATCCTATGCAAAGATTGCAGTGCCTGGCACACACACCCAGGATTGTAGCCAGCAGCAAGCTTGCATTCTCTGGTGTAAATGTGCTTCTGTAATCATTTTTCATGAGCAAGAGAAAGATGGAGACCAGTAATCTCCCGAGGTGACTGCCATCAATTCTTCCATCGATGAGGTATTTATGGTACAGTCATCTGCAGTGTCTTGTAGTCACTTTAGCGCCTCCTTGAACCCTGACCTTCTCTACTCTGCCTCTTCTAATTGCATCTGAAGAGCACGGGGAGAGAAAAAGCTGATGGCAGTAGGAGAGCAGCACTTGAAAATGGAATGTCAAGGGCGTGATACACGGCAGTCCCGCAGAGTGAAGTTGCAGAGCTGGGCCTGGCTGTGCCCTCCGCCAACTGACCTCAAAATGGGTAGGAAATAGAGCAGGCGCCTGCCTGACATGGAGTAACCTTGAGGATGTTTTGCAACATTAGCAAGCAGTGATATAAACAGATTAATGAGCGTCATCTAATAAAGCGTGAGAGCATATTCATTACCCCTCCCCAGACAGACACTGGCTAACATCTATGTATATAGCGGAGTACGGGCAGCTAACACAATGTTTATATTTAGTAAGAAACCCTCGGGTTAGACAGCGTGAAGGTGGGGAGAAACAGATCGGCAGCATGGAAGACCCACAAGCATGTCTCTCCTTCAGCTTTTCAGGGTTAGGAAGTCCCTGGGATGTGAGAGCCCTTGAGACCTGCTGGCAATAGTGGCATTCATCACTGACCTGAAGTCTTTGCTTCCTACTTTCCTCCTTCTCCCTTGCACTAAATTCTCAGTATGGGTTACACACTCTGGCCCCTGAAATGGAGTTTCATCCAAGTTCACTGTTTGGTGTGTCACAGAGCAGCTGCCTGGAGGCACACTAACGCATTGAAATTAGAAGTGCGGCACCAAGGCAGGAGTTAAATAAAGCAGTAGCTCTAGGGGATACCTGGGGAATTTGCTCATTTTGAGCCTTCTTTCTCTGTACCTTGTCTATGGCATGCTAAATGGACTGGTGCAATAGACCCTCTGGATCACGTCAGAGCTAACACTTCTGGGCAGAAATCACACCGATCACAATTTGCTACAGGACAAATCCGACTCATCTTGGGTTATCTGTATTTAGGGTAGCCCCTATAGTTTTGTCATCAGTAGCTGCTGGTCTGGGCTAAAGATCAGAGCTTGGAGCAAATGTTTCACCCAAACAAAAGCAACAACTCATAGGGTCATAGAAATGTAGGGCTGGAAGGGACCTCCAGAGGTCACCTAGTGATTTCTAGTCCATCCCCCCACTGAGGCAGGGAGGGGCCTCAGAAGTTCCAACCTTCTTTAGAACCCCTCCCCTGAACAGTGCTCCCTAGGGGCTGAACAGACAGATGCCACCCAGCTTAAAGCCTCTTTCGCAGTCTCCTCTCATAGCCACGCTCAAGGAGCAACACTGCCTTGCAATCCTATGGCAAGTTTGCCCTGGGGCAAATAGTTCTTTTTAGCAACTTCTTAATGAAACTTGCGGGGAAGGAAGGAAAATGGCTAGCAAAGTCACTGTCCTACTCAATGGAAATGCTCGTATGTAGTTAGCCAGGCCAATAAGGTCGCCGTTTTGTTCAGGAGCAAGAGCTGTGATTTCTATTTTTAAAACAGTGGAAAAAAGTATTAGAAAATATACTGAGCCACCCAATGGACTGCTTAGCTGACCTAACAAGTCTCTTCCAGCTCCATTTTCTACGATGCGGTCACTACAACAATATGAAATGACACCCTTAATATAGCCAGAGCAATTAGAACTTACATTCCATAAAACGATACCAAAAAAAACCCCTAGATCAGTAGGTCTCTCGAAACCAGCTGCCCCAGGGAGAGTCAAAGGCCACTTTGAAACCTTCCTGATTTATGGAGTAAACAGAGGATTGTGACACCAACCCAGTGCAGGAGAGACTGGTCTCAATGATCAAGAGAGAAGGGTGTCTAGGTTGGTGTCTCGCTACCTGAATGAGCTCTGCTCCAAATTCGGTCTATTTAGAAAGGAACTTGTCCCCTTTTGACTTGTTGCCGGGGACAACTCTTACATCTACACTGCACACTAAGGTGCGACTGCATCTCAGGTAGGTATGCCTGCACGAGCTTTAATTATTTATATTACTGTAGCTTCTAGAGATTTAGTCATGGACCACGGCCCCATTGTGCTAGATACTACACAAACGCAAAACAAAAAGAAGGTTGCTCCCTCAGTTAAAGTATAGACATAACCTGGGAGGCAACAGGCGAGTTTTTCCATGTGCAAGATTTTCACAGAATTAAGGGAAGTGCTGGGAGAGGAGAAAAGGTGATCCCCAGACTCATTTCCTCACTCCCCTCCTGCAATTCAGCTGCTCACTAGCCAAAACCCCTGACAAATCTTAAAGCCATTGTCTATGGTTATGGATGTTATGATAGATGTAATCAAATGTCAGGCTTCAAAAAATAAAATAACTGATCTAAGGGATCAGGAAGGAATCTCTCTTCTTCCACAGTACAACATGGCACAATTGGCCAGCTGTTTTATTGGGACCAAAAATATACATCTTCATCCAAAAGATCTGCCACTCCTGGAGACAGGACACTGGACTTGGAGCAGTATGGTCCTCATCTAGCAAATCCTAGATTCCTAACAGACTCCAGAAGCAAAATACCCTCAAGTGGGACAGTCTGAACATCCAAAGCACGCCAGGTGCAGACAGAGGGCAGGCAGTCAACACTGTGGTTTGAGCTGCCTAAAACCAATGACATCTCACACTAGTCGTAACAGGCAGACCACTTCCTGTTTGGTTTGGGTAGCCTTTGGTCAGCGATCATAGCACACGTCCAGAAAGGGATCAAGCAACCATATGTAAGACAGCATGGTGCCTTTCTCCCTCTGCACAGCCCTTGCTGACTGACTGGAGGTGGCCGAGGGAACAAGACTAATTATTAAGGCCCTTTGTTAGGAGCACTTGAGAAAAGCTGAGTGTTGGGATGAGTGACAGTATAATCCAGGCTTCATTTGAGAAGAAAAAACACTTCTCATTGTGAAGCGAACAGGCAGCTCTGTGCAAAAAACACATTCCAGTCCCCTGCACTATCGATTTTTCAGTAAAAAGAGACAAGCTAATCCTTTAAAGCCAATCACTTCAATCCACGTTCTTGCAGTTTCTTGGAGTTCTTCTACTGTGTACCAAAGGATCAGTCTCCTTCCCCAAGCCCTGGCATCAGGGTACACTCACCTTCCATCTGATATTCCTCTTGTCCTAAGGGAAGGGAGGCTGCAAAGGAAGCTAGTAAATTAAACACCAAAAGCTGAACTTTATAGCTAGGGACACTGACATGACAAGTTTACATTCAGCTTGTGAAACACTGCACAGATTTCTGCCACTGCATGGGCCAAATCAATTATAAACAAAGGCTCATTCACAGAGGCTGGTCATTAACCAAAGTTACTTCCCCCCCCCTTCTGCATTGGGAAACATTGAGGGGAAAAAAAGCCTTGTGAAAACTGTCAGGTTATCTGTCCAAGACACATGATGAGCAGGCAAACTGCAACAGAGGCCAAACTGAATGACAAGACCGAGGGCAGAACAGCCCAGAAATACTGTGTTAATGAGGCCACGTGCTGACTTCAACCTTATTAGCTCCATGACAAAAATGCAGAGAATCGCTTTTCTCCCCCACACCGAGACAGCATTTATTTTGATAGAACTCGGCTCCCAGTTTTTGTAGCAGCTTCACAGCAAACCGGGTTCACCTCTTTAAAAAGTTGATAAGATGGAGACGGGAAGGAGACCCAGAAATCAGCTTCTGAGACTGGGCTTTTAGTCAAACGGTGCTGTGTTATTGAGGCATCCATCGCAACTCTAAGTTATGGTTGTGCTGATAGGTGCACTTAAAAGGAGAACTTCACTCCCTGTTTCTCACATACATGCATACACCACAGCAGTGGCTTTCTGCCCTTCCAGACTACTGTACCCTTTTCCCGAGTCTGATTTGTCTTGCGTACCTCCAAGTTTCACCTCATTTAAAAATACTTGCTTACCAAAAAAAAAAGACAAAAATGCAAAGATGCACTATTACTTACTTTCTTATTTTTACCGATTATAAAATAAATCAATTGGAACATAAATATCGTACTTACACTTCAGCGTATAGTACAGAAAGCAGTATAAACACATCACTGTCTGTATGAAATTTTAGTTTGTACTGATTTAACCAGTGCTTTTGATGCAGCCTGTTGTAAAATTAGGCCAATACCTGGAGGAGTTGATGTACCCCCTGAAAGACCTCTGCATACTCCATGGGTATGCGTACCTCTGGTTGAGAACCACTTCACCACAGTATTCCAGAAGAACTGAGAGGCTACAGTATTCTGGATCACTGATGTAAGTTCTTTCTGGCTTCCAGTACTGTAATTGCCCACTCGAGTAATAGATGCCATTCTTTTACCCTGACAATCCTTTGTTTTTAATTTCCACATTCGTTTTGCAATGAAAAGCACTGAAGTGTTTATAGTTGGGAACAACATGCTCTAGCCTTGGCAAGAGAATCTTGCTCGGACATGTGCGGGGCCCCCCCCCCCCCCAAAAAAACCAAAAACCACAACAAAACACCACGCCACAGGATGCGACAGCAACAGCTGTATATGGCTGCAGCTGCCCTGCTGTAAGCTGCAGTGGTTTGGAACGTTCCTAGAGACCACTGCTGTATGAAGAGTTCTAGGTGATTTTTATAAGCAAACAGGCATGTTGGCTTACATCACACAATAAACTTCAGCCAAATGGTTTTCCTTGAGATCCCTCTCTGCAGGATTAGGCTTAGCACTCCCAACAGTGGACACATACCATTGGCCAGCAGTGCTGCTTTCCAGCTATTTACTTTGGAAGTCCATTCTCCCTCCCCTGCACTCCGGTTTCCCACTTGCTGGGTCTGAAGGTCTCTAGATCACTCTTAGTACAGAGACCCGCAAGAAAAGATATCCAAGAGACAGCAGCTATGAGCTTCTTATTACTGGATTGGCCAGCCATGGTGCTAGAACACAGGGAAAGCGTCCTCAGCTGCAGAAGGGAACACTCTGAGGAGAGACATGCGCTCACTCTGAAGATGCATTCAGTTCAAAGCAGCACCTCTCAACTCAAGGACTGTTCCCAGCACCAATGGGCTTGGGGAGCAGTTAGATCAGCTGCTCATGTTGGGACAGCATTATCACTAACCACTCACATCATAAGGCTAGTAAGAGCTGTACATGGGACACCTCCAACAAGGAGGGACATCCCTACTCCCCTTCCCCCTCCAGAGGACTCCAAATTTATTTGTTTTTTTTGCATGCCCTGAATTTTTGCGCAGCATATGTGTGTGTGTGTTACTGAAGAGCTGACACGTTCCATCCCAGAACTGGCTACACTTTAGCTCCAGTGCATTGTGAGGTGATCCTTTATATGAAATGCATAAAGCAATTTGAAAGCCATTTGGCTCCAAAGGGTTTTTGCTAAGTGGAAGCTCTTGAGAGCCAGTTGCAGTTTTGAAAACCACTCTGAAAAAGACTTCATTTGCTCCAGGTTGTATTCAGCATAGGGGCCACTGGGGTTAAACAGTGGTAACAGCCATTCCAATGAGCATTAGCATGTGGGGAAGGCAGGCTGTTAACTCATGCTTGCATGTGGAAGTGTTTTGGCTTGATGAAGGACACCCAGCACCAAAAACTTCTGAACAGGAAGGCTACATCTTGCTTCTTCACAGCAGAACCCACAGAAAGCAACACTAGGAGGAGGGGTATGCCCAGGGGTCCAACCCTACAGTGGGGTGAGTGAGGGCACACAAACTAACAGAGACATGGGCCTCTAGTGAGAAATCAAAGACATCTGTATGCTCAGATGGGAGAGATGGACTCCCAGGTGCAGCCTTGTACCCACACCGAGACACATGGGGTTACAGTCAGAGCTGAGGGGAATGCAAGGGGAAAGCCCTAGAGACAGAGAAGGGGGAACAGCTCTACCAAAAAATAGCCCTACAGATTGCAATCAAAGAGGACCCAAGCAGGAAGTATCTGTGCTGAGACAAGGAGAAAAGGGGAAAATGCATCTACATAAAATGGATTAATTCACCGTAGCCCTTTCAGGTTCAACTCTGACTCACAAGACGTTCTTGATGCCCCTGGATTGCCTCCCCACCCTTCTGCACCAACCCCTCTCAGTTTCAAGAGGCCCAGCTCCGACTGCTCATTATTCTAATCAGAACAGTCAGGCTGGGGTGACATTGTCCCTTCCTGAAGAGAGAGAGTAAGTGCCTGCGAGCTCGCTCATTTTATTCACCGCACAAGCATGTTTCCAACTGGGCTAATCTCCATTAAACCATCTGCGCTCTCATCTTCACTCGGCCCGCACCCGCTGGGCTGCCTGCGATACAGGTTCACAGATGCTGCAGCAAAAGCGGATGCCATGTACCTTTCCCAGTCAGCTAAAAACCCAAGACATCCTCCCACAGAAGAGATATAACCGATATCCTTACTCTCCCTGGCTTGGTTTGGCATTGGTTATCTTTTGCAGGGCCCTTGCCCCTTTGGGAGTTTGTGTTATGGGAAGGCACTGGAGTCCTGTGTTACCAGGAAGGGAGGGCTGTGGGAAGAGAAAGCTAAAGCATTCCCATCCACGCCAGTGCAGAACCGAGGCAACATTTGTCAGAGTCACGTTTGCATTTTAGGTCAGACTCTCCAGGTGGCTGTCGATTCCTGTGATTTAACCCCTTATTTCTTTCATGAGTATTAATTAATTGACTTTTCTCTAGCAACAAAATTATTTCAGCATGCGTAAGAAGAAATAGGTGCAAGTCCAATGCAGAGAGGGTTAAATCTTAAGTCCACTGTCCCTTCTCCCAGTCTACCCAGAAGATATTTGGCTGGCCTTGAGGGAAGCGTTATAAAATGAATTGCAGCAAGGCTTGCTGACCCTAAATCTGTAGGCTAACTGCACTATGAAACATACACCAGCAGAGACTAGATTATAGCTATAGAGCGCTCCAGGCTGCCCTTAAAAATGGACATAATACAGCCAAATGACCCAGAAGTCACCCTGGCTGAAGAGGCTGCCATTGTGTTGTGACTAACTGATTTGAAGTGAAGGGCAAACGTTATCAATTTGCTTTAACTGCAATCGGCGTTTGCCATCCACAGAGCGACCAGGCCACACAGCCTGCACTTCCCTTGCTAGCCGATTCACGCAGTGCACTAATGCTGCGCCTTTCAGAAGCCCAGCTTCCAAACCCATCTGGGCTTCCCAAAGGTTGCACTGAAGGAAGCAAATGCAAGCATCAAGTAACGCGACAGTAAGGAGGGAGTGCAACTGCACAAAACCAACGTTTTCTATGACCTGTTTATATCACAAGCCACCCGTATTTTGAGACAATTTATGACCAATGCGATAACACTCAGTTTGTGGGGGATGAAGGTTAACATGGGCCCAGCAGACTACGTACAATCTTTGCAGCCACACGTAGGTGTGCTAGATTCTGTAGCAGTAATAAAAATGCTGCACAGGCAGGCAAATCTCCAGAGAGGGACTTAATCAGTCTAAATAGGCTTATTACGTACATGGTGCTCAACATCCACGCCCAAAAAGCAGGAATGGAGCCCATTTCTGGAAGACTTTTTGGACATTAAACCATGAAATCAGATTTTATGTCAATCATTCTCTCTTGCTTTTCCCCAGCCTAGAGTTTCAGTGCTTGAAACAATTATTACTGCAGAGGAGAAAAAAGGGATGGGAAAAACAGAGTCCTTCGGAAGTAGGCAGATCTGACCTTCTGCTGACAGGTGGCAATTGAGGTGAAAAATGCCCAGTTGGTAAGATCCTTGCAGTTGCCACGGATTCCACAGAAAACCTTAAATTGACCATTTGGCCTGAAAACAAATGGAAGTATAAACTTTTCCAGTAATCTGCTGTCCGCGTACATATAGAAAGTAGTGGGAGTTGTGGGGGATTCATTCTCACCGAGGGTAGGGAACTGAGAGGTGGATAGGGTGTGACCTTGGCTGGATTGCACTGACCTACTCTTCTTAGGCACCCTCAAAGCTCAACCAGGAGCTCAGCCACTAGGAACATGAAGAAAGATGGGAAAACTAGGGACAAGAGCTCAGGAGACAGAGCCTGATGCTCCCAAAGAACAGTGCTGGTTTCTCTGAAGGACAGGAAGCCATCCCTTCTAAGTTTTTGCGTTGCCTTTTTCCTCCTTCCCATACTGGGAATTAGTATGCAGAAAAGGCTCCTCGTTTCAGCTGCCTGATTCAGAATCGATTCACGAGAGGGAAAATTAAAACTCAAGAACAAAAGGGTGCCTCCCTCCCCGGACATTTCTCATGATTGGTAGGAGAAGGTCCGTTTCGCTTATGTTCTTGACTCTTATTCCCTTTCTCCACTTCCAAATGGTTCATGTCCCCCTTTACATGAGTAGCTCTGGCTACCCTGCTGGTCCTAGAGTATCCACTTCTGTGCACAAGCTTGACAATTTAAGGTGAGAGTTATTCCATGCTGGATGTAAAGTGTTGTGGTAGGCACACACACATTCTGAATTAGGAAACCTCTCTGCCAAATTTTGATCTCTGCAATGTTTTCCATGCTGGATGTAAAGCGTAATGTTTTCCATGCTGGATGTAAAGTGTTGTGGTAGGCGCACACAGATTCTGCATTAGGAAACCTCTCTGCCAAATTTTGATCTCTGCAATGTTTTGAGCAGAAAGCTTGATTGCACCACAACTGCTCCATGGAAAAATAAGTGACTAGGAAAGAGTTTGAAATAATGCAACAAGAGTCAAGAACTGCAGTCCTTTTTCATTTGGTGGAAGTATTTGCATCTGTGAACATGTCACTCAGTAATCTGGTCTACCCAACTCTGCATTACTGTTTGGCCACAAAGCCTACTTTCCTACAGCACAAATTTCAGACTGTTTATACTACTTTATTGAAAATTGTTGTGGTTTTGAACAAGTCATCCTTTCAGCCTTGGAATTTTTCAAAGTGAAATTTCAACAAAGCTAAGAAGGGAGTTGAAAATCCTGTGTTTCATGAGGTCTATACTGAAGCATTTCTAGCCCCTTACAAAGTAATATTTGATTGACACTGGCTGTTAAAATGCACATTTCTATAATTTAATACCACCCCATAAAATTTGCCACTTTGCAACACGAAGGAGAAACTTTTTCTATGGACAAATATAATACAGACCTACCCATTGGTCGGCTGTTGTCTACAAGTTATAACACGAGCACCAAAGTCAGTTTAATTTTTAAATTTTCTTCAGGAGGTGTGCCATATCAGGAATAGTTCTCCTTACCTTGAAGATAACACATTTGCAGTGCATCTCAATGTGCTTCATAGACAACTAAGTATCACAACACCCTCGGGAGCTAAGATAATTTACCTTTCTGTAAAATGAGGGTAACGCTAAGACAGAAGTTAGGTGACTTGCTCAAGGTCAAGCAGCAAGTGAACTGAAGAGCTGGGATTAGGAGCTCTGATTTGCTCCTCTTAGACAACAAATGTTGCTCATATGCTTATCTAGCGGGAAATGTAGAGATGTTAGTGAAGATGTAAATGAGCTCAGAGGTTGCATTAACAGTTGGGAGATTTTCTGCATGTTCATCCCATTTCTGCAGCAACTCCACTGATTACCTAGCCACATCTCATAGCATCACACACCCTTGTTTCCAGTGAAGGCAGGTGTAGAAAAGCATTGAAACCTTTTCCTGGATTACTCAACAGTGAAAGGATTAGCCAGTGCTACAGACACTACAGGATAAACTAAGCATCAAACCCAAAACAAAGACAAGCAGGGGGAAAAACGTTTATGAAAGTTGCAAGTGCGTTTTTTTCCTCAAATTTTTAGGCACTAATGACAATTATCTTCATGAGTTATAGGCGTAATATCTGGGAGACGCAGGCAGTAATCAATGCATTTTTGCCTTTCCTGATGAGGTTCTTCTGTTCAGTCAAAGAGTTATTGAAATTCAGAAAGGAAATCCTCAATCACGTAGCTTTCAAAGAAATAGGCCAAGACGCAATTTAATAAAGCAATAATATTTCTTTTAAATAATTAACTAGGCTGTGACATTTGCTAATATTCCTGAGGCCTAGCTCCTGTTCCAATGTTATTACTCCAACAGTGAAGCATGCTCAAACATGTGATCCAGCCACACATTGCCCTTAGGATGGTAATGGAAAGTATTGCTTACATTTACTCCTGCTCCTGGATTTACCTGCTTGCATTGATGATCTGAGGCATTCTTCCTCCATCTCCTTTCCACTCTGGTTTCTATTTAAATCCCCAGCTAGAGTTCCAACAGCTCTGAGATTTAGGCTGCTTTTACTTTCAAAGCTATTGAAGCTCTTAGCCCCATTACAGGACAAAGTGAAGAAGACTGTACACTAAAGAGGATGAAGGCGAAATTTCACTTAGCACAAAGTAGTTAGCCAATCTGTAATGTACTCAAGGCTATCAAGCCTGCAGTGGGAGCATTCAGCAAATCAGATTGGGTGGAAGTCAGAATTCCAGCCCTTTGCTGTTCATCTGAACACACTGTCATGGAAACCTGTGTTCACCATTTCCAACCAAAGTGGACATTTAAAGAGGATATAGGGACCACCCCAGTTGTCAAGTTCTGTGCACTCACCAGATAGAGCCTGTAAGCATCAATCCGCCTGATTGGCCCCCAGCACTTGTCTGTATCGTTATACTTTGTGCCATCTCCAACACTGCAGGACTGATTGCCAGTTATGCTACTGGGAATGGGGGGGGGAGGGAAACAAAAGCAAAACAGTAATTAAGGTCCCTGTGAATACACTAATAGCATCTTCCTCTCTCCTCCAGGGCATGGTGGAGACAGACATGCAAAGAGACTCTCCCCTCATCTTGCTGCTCTATCATATGCCCCGGGAAATATAAATCCCTGAGAATTATGGAACCATAAATAGATTCTTGTGCTCCTTGCAGTTATTTAAAAATGTAGATGGTGAGACAAGATGGTTGAAGTTACTAATAGTCGGATACAGAGACTCGCACCTCGAAGACACTATTTCAAATTGAGCCCAGAGCAAACTTGAACAGACCTCATTCTCCTCTGATAGTTCTTGTTGCTTAGGAGGAAGAAGTTGGTCTCAGTCTAACTCCTACTGGACATCCATCCATCCCACAAACAGACCCACAACTAGCAGCCTAGTTGGCCAACAGGTCAAGGACTTAAACATTGCGCCTGGGAAAAATCCTTCAATAACAAGGAAACCTGGTGGGGTCAGCGCAGGTCAGACTTTTACAGCCTGTGCTGCATTAGCCACCTGGGTAAACAGGACTTAGGTCTGACACCAAAGTTGAATCTAAGTCAGGTCATGTGACTTTTCAGCCAGTTAATGCCAGCTTAGATGTCTCCAGTAAAAAGGGAGGCATCCAACCTCATTACCCCATCTGTAAATACCGATGATCTATTCCTCAGTCATCTCTCGCTCTAGCTTTCAGCAGTCAAGGCCAAAACCAGGTCCACTGAAAATTCCTTAGCCCACCATCGCGAAGCATCCAAACGCAAAAGGATCTGTTCCATCCTCTATTGTTAGTGCATTAGAGCCCTGTGCTTACAAAGAACTGCTACCTTGAGCACACTCACCAGGTCACCTGCATGAGCGAGACCGGCACAGCAGCTGCGTAGATCGCCAGGTCCCCATAGAGGTAGACGATTATACAGAAGTAAAACAAGTTGACCCCCACTGTAAGAAAAGAAAATGCATTAATAAGAGGACTAGGGCCAGGAGAGTTCTTGAACTGTGCTCCTAAAGGAGGAGTCAGCTCTTCAAATCACCTCCTTGCCAAAGGATTTTATTATTTTCTCCATCAATGTATGTATTTATTTAGTGATATATTTCAAGTGGGTGAGCAGCTGCTCTGGTGACTGAAATCTTCTGCCCACAGAAGACATACATCAGAGGTGGAAGCAATGCAAACTTCCTCGTGACGCTCTGCCAAAGAAACAAAGTTTATCTCTGGCTCATTATACTCCTGGCCTCTCCACGAAGATGGTCTATACTGGAGACAAGTGACAGTTGTGAGGATGGCTTTGGTGCTGTGGACCTGCTAGAAAGTGGACTGAGCACGACCAACTCCTTTCACATAAGCCACACAGCAGTTGGTGAAGGCCCTCTGACATGGGACAGACATGAGCCAGCAACCTGAAGATAAAGGTGCCTTATCCACGCAGGAACACACAAGCCCATCCAAGTTCTCTCTTCATTCTTCCTTACTCTTTAAATAAACTTATTCACTAGTGACCAGTGCCACAATGCCGGTATGGAAAGAGCATCCGAAATCCTCTCACTGGAAAGCGAGAGGTGACAAGGGACTGATGCAGTTGCAATGCACTGGAAGCCACATCTCTGGAATGCAACACAGCTTCAGGGGTAATGTAAAGAAAACCGAAGCCACGGCAATGCTGTGAATGCCTGTTCATTGCAGAGTGGCCCTTTAGCCTGGCACTGACTTGAAGCTCTGCACCTCCAAAGTTCCTGAACTGCTCAAGAGCTTAGCCATGAGGTTTGAATCCTGGAGACCTCCCAAGTTCTGCAGGGCTGCAGCGAAGCTTCTTTGGAAGGCTCCTGCAGAGTTTATAAACTTTGAGTTTACTTTCAACTATGTGGGGGCCTGAAACTTCAAGCTGCAGCTACGATGACCAGAGGTCCCGATTTTATAGGGACAGTCCCAATATTCAGGGCTTTGTCTTATGTGGGTGCTTATTACCCTCCAGCCCCATCCTGATTTTTCATACTTGCTACCTGGTCACCTAGGTGCAGCTCTTTTGATGTTAAATCTGAGTTTTATCCAAGTTTCACATATTCTCCTCTGCCCACAAGGCCTTCATTAAAATTAGGTTTTACCTCTCCTGTGCTCACCTAGAAGGAGGAAGAGGAAATAGAAAAATCTTGGCAACAAAGCTAGTTTTATGGGCAAAAAAATCTTAAAGGGGCACACACGAGAAGCTCCGCTGTGGTGAGCTGAAATCAATAAGGACAAAGAGATGCCAAATTACACTGACCCAACTTCGAAGAAATGGAGCCGAATGCTTGAGTCTAAACAATGCCAAGCGAATCTAAATAGATTTTCATTCCAAGCTAAGCCTGCCATGAAAAAGCATGCAACTGTTTCACTTTTGCAGGAAAAAAAAGAAAGCAGCAAGCATTAAAGGAGAAGAGCTTGAGAAGAACGTTCTATTTTGACAAGTCTGTGCACAGGACTGGGAAACATGAACTCTTGAGTTCAAATCCCAGGGGATGCTAAATCCCCGTGGCCTAGGCAAATCACTTTACCTCGCTATGTCACATATGCTAACTGTAAAGGAGGATAGCATCACTGATTATCTTGCAAGAGAAAAGCATTAATGCTTATACAAGGCTTTGTCATTTTAGAATCTCTGGTGTATAGTTAAGTAATTGTGCCGCACCCATCACGGTGATATTTGGATAAATGCTGTCCATTATTCATCTGTCTCCCTCAAAACAAATCTTCTAGGTTTTGTGGCTCACTTGATTAATGACCTACTGTTTGGAGGCAGCAAGGCACCTGCTCCGCAAAAAGAAATCAAATTATGGTCTCTATTATCATTACAGCACCAGCATCCCCTACTCAAGTTTACAAATCCCCCTACATCCTCCAGTACAGTACCTCTCAGAGCCTAGTGACAGCTCCCAGGGAATGTCAGACTCTCTCAGGGTATATATGGGGAACAGAAGGGAGGGGAGTGGAAGAAAGTGGGGGGATGTGGTATCTTGATGCTAGGCCTGAGGTACATTGATGCTGAGATTATATCATTATTAAAGACCCACAAAAGCGACCCTCCACTCCAGTTAACACTGTAACCAGCTTTTCATTACGAACATGATCCTGACCTCCCTCTTTTCTAACTTCCTTAAAAAAAGCTGAAATTTCTCACACATGGTCTGTAGCCACGGGAGGCTATTTTTTCTTCTGGCAAAGTTTGAAAAATGAGGTCCTTCTCTCAGAAAGTCTTTTTTTTCCTTTTTAAAGTCATATTTAGTAGAGGGGAACTGCAGGTGCTCATCTCCTCTGGAAAAAGTCAGGCCATTATTCTAGAAACTCACCATTTGTTTTTCATTAATTGTCCTCAATGAGAACTAGTGGCTTGGGGTATTTTTAAGATGGCCACATAGTTAGGGACATTCACCAGGTAACTTTGAGGGGGAAAAAATAGTTAATCCTTTAGACAGAGCTGCTAATCCAAGTTCTTTCAGTTTTTACATATCAATTTCTAACTCTTTGTTTGAAACGAGTCTTTAAAATGTAAACGGAAGGTTAGGGCTGAAAGTCTGATATTCCTAGTAATTCCTCGACATCTTCCCCATTCAGTTTTCGACACATGTAATCGTACTAGTGGAAGAAGCCCCAACTCCTGCCTCTTCTGATTATCGCACATGCAGTTGCTTTTATGCATTCTTTGTACTTAGTTCCCATCAGTTTCTTGAACTAAGTTAAAAAGTCAGTGTATTATCTAGTAGGAAGATTTATGCATTACCCCTTCCAAAGGGGTTAAGATTGCAATCACACGGATTTATTTTTTTAAATTGGGAATCAGTGAGATCTAGTGTGCAGGACACCAGACTGGGACTCAGGAGACATTGGATCTATTTTAGACTCTGCCAATGGTCTGCTGGGTAACTTCAGGCAAGTCAAATCATCTCTCTATGCCTCAGTTTCCTCATCTGTAAGATGGGGTTAATACTAACCCCTGCAAAGAACACTGAGATCTGTGAATGAAAACCGCTATGCAACAGCTACATATTATAATTATTACAACATTTTTAAAAAAGAAACTTCTGAAGGCAGGATATTTAGCATTAGGGTTCCTCAAACCCCCTTAACGCTGTTCCTGTATCAATGCCCACCCTGCTTCCTTTAAATAGAGAGAGTTGAGGCCCTCTATAGTTTGGATATGCTATGGGTGGCCACTGTTATATTATTATTAGTCCAGCATTCTGCTTTAAGATTCCTTATATCTGTGAACTGGAAACCCCAAAACCTTAGAAGTCTGACTTGCTGATCTATGGGATGCAGCCATGCACCATCCTGGGTTCCTTTCGGTGCGCATGCGTTGCACTCACGCAGCTCAGCTCAAAGAACATGCAGCTTTCCCTGTGTGACTTTCTAATCAGTGAAGTTCAGGCAAGAGGTTCCCCCATCCTCTCAGCCCACAGATGGACTTCAGTGCCAGCTCCGTTTATAAACTACCACCAACCTTCCCTGATCTATACTTTCATTACTGGACACAAAACGGGAGGATCAATGACTTCCTGAGAGGATGGAGAATGATGAATGTGCACAGAATCCATTATTATGATAAATGGCTCTCGGATCCCGGGCAGAGAGTGCCCAGCACTGTGACGGGAGAGAGACATCATTCAGAGCATGCACCTTTAAAAGGAAATTGGTGGGGGCCCTTTATTTTTCCTTGCAGCCCAAATGTAAGTCTGCACCCATCAGAAAACAGATGGAGAATCAGAGGTGAAAGATTTATCCCAGCTTCACTCCAAGGTTTGCAGATTCACATCCTGTCAAGATTGTTAAATGAGCAGAGAACTCATTAGAAACAACATGGTTTCTCCCTTTAAACAGGCCAATGAGTCTCACTGAGAGGAATCCGTGACAAAGCCCCCTGCCCACCTTCTCTCCAAAACCCACAGAACCCCCAGACACCTCGTATCTGCCTGTGCTACACAGCATTTGGAGCCAAACATCAGACACAGTAGCTAATGGTACAAACAGAACTAATGCTTTGAGCTAGTATTTTCAAACTCCAGCTTCAGACAGCCTCGATTTCTCATTCCTTATCCAACTGATCACTGCACAACCCCTTCATTCAGGGCCCTTTGAGTTCTGTGGAGCCTTTCAAATGACTCGTGTGCTATGACAGTCTGCAGAGAGGCATGTTTAACTTGGCTCTTCTCTGATCTCTTGGGTTTGAGCTTTTCTAGCAAAGCAATGGGGCACCTTTGAACAGGAGCTAAGCATTCGCACAGGACCACGTTATCACTTCTGACCAGGGAGGGAAAGCAGCCAATGAGTCACAGCTCCCCCCTGAACAGTTAACTAGGTCAATCGCCTGTCTTATCTGGAAGTCAGTGTTTTCATGCTGTGGTCTATGGCAGCTTCCTGAAAGAGCTTTCATCCCATCATCACTAGGATCCTACATATTTTTGGAAGGGGATCCCAAGCATCTAAACTCTGATAACTCAAACTAAAATAAAACTTTAAGAAGGGGGATTAAATGTAAGTAGTAAGCAAGCTATACGACACTGCTAGGAAATTTACACGTCGTTTTTCTCGCTCAGGTTGGAAGAGAAGTACATGGACTCCCAGCACCCTCTACTGGGAGAAGTGGTATCTGACATCAATGATTAGAACTTGAGCTCGGCTGCAGCCTCCTAGAATGCAGGCTCCTCAAAACCGGTACTTGCCAGTACCAGGCATTGTAGTCACCATCATTTCCTCTCCAATACACTTGCAGAGGTTTAGCAAGTGATTTGAAATTTGCGTATGCACCAGCTGACCTGTTGCCCCCTTTCTGCAGCATGCCCCCAATCTAGCAGGCTAGACCCGCTTTTATATACATGGATCAAAAACAATACTGCTAGGCAGCACTCACACAGCACTCTTTGCCATCAAAGCGCTTTACAAATATTAATCCCCAAACCACCCCGGGAGGTAGGTAAGTTTTAGCTCATTTTACAGATGGGGATACAGGTGCAAGTGAAGAAACTTGCCCAAATTTGAAGCAGATCAGTGTCAGAGCTGGGATTAGAAACTCCAGGCCCCGACCACACTGCTCTTCCTCCCCCATTAGAGTGGGGGGCAGCTATGGTGTGAACTTTAAAATATCTAAGTGAGCTAGAAGCACTAGACTCATTGAAAGGATTCCCATGGACTTGCAGTGGGATCCGTGTTCTTAAATGATTCCAAAGCTTCTGATTCCCACCCCTCTGACCCACCTACTGACCCTGATTCTCCACTGAAGTCAGTGGAGTTACATTAGCATAAAACTGGTATAATGTTGTGGAAAAGGCGTCCCATTGTGTGTTAACAAAAATACCAGTGAACAAAGAACATGCCATTCTCAAGAAATTTGGCTGCAAGCAATCAAAGCTGTAAACTGTAGCATCTGTCTGATCGTTTTCTGGCTCTGCATCATATTTGTTCACTAAACACACTATGCTCGGAGTGTCTTCTCTCTCGTTTTTTACGGCTTGTATAGCTACATTGTGAGATGAATGTAGCTTTATATTGCAGCTACCTTCGTATGGTTTTCTTATTCCATTACAGTTGTAGGTTTGTTTTCGGTCATACAATAAAGAGATAAGATGTCTGCACCTGTCAGGTGTACACAGGGGGCCCACTAAGACTGAAGCTCAGAATCAGAGAGGACATTCCTCTAGAAGTCACTTAACCAGAGTTACAAGTGCCCAGGCTTAAGAAACAACGTTACACACTACCCCATGCAGGAGGATCTTTCTCCAGAGTTTCCCAAGCAAGGTAGTTACCTTTATTGAAGAACATAGAGGCCATCTGGCCCATCTCCACCCTCTCAGTGATTTCAAAGACATTGGGTGAGCCACGTCTCTCTGCAAGTTGGAAATAAGAAATATCCATTTAATCTTCTTGATGAGCCCAAAGGAAGGACAGGCACCAGCTGGGGACATCCCATCCATCCTGGTAATACCGTCCAGGACACACAAACCTCTGTGCTGCCAGATGCCGGGCAGGCTCCCGGAAATCACAGTTTACAAGTTTCCAAAGCAAGATATTTATGCCTCAGTGCCCAGATGAAATTGTCCTAGATAAAGGGGAAGGAAAAGCTGCTTCTCTTTGGAAGCAGAGTAAAACTAGCTTCATCCACTAGTCCATCTTGAAAGCCATAATGGCATAAGCTAGAAGAGAGCTGGCAGGCATGTGGAACTCATCTGTCATTAAAGGCTTGTCTCTTCCAAAATAACTATGCTTGAATAACTCCATGAGTGGACACTCTTATTCTTGAATAAGAATGCCTTGTTTCTATTTAGTTTTATCCACTTTCATGGAGCTTTAAACTTATACCCTATCTTAATTCAAATTAACTTTCAGGTGTATACAAACCCTAAGAGTGAAAGGTGGAGAAGGGGTTTACTCCACCGACAAGAAGGCAGTCATAAAGGGTGTGGGTCCCACAGAAGCGGGAGAGGTCTTTCATTCCCGATTAGCAAGTGGCAGCAAGAGCTGGATACTTACGAACTGACAGGATAGGCCGCGTCTCTGATCGTTCATAGCCATCTTGGAGGAGAACATCACTATCAGAGACCCCAGAGGAAGAATCTTCATCATCATCTTCCTAGAAGGTAGGAAAATGAGTGCAACTATCCAGGTTCTTCTCTGACATCTGCTTCCTGAGGCCCAGCTTGTGGCAACAGCACAAGGAGGTAGAAACAACCCATTGAAACAGCCTCAGTTCCATGCGCTCATAGATGAAGACCAGTGACCACATGGAGAGGTGGCAGGGAACATATTTCCTGGTCTTGGAATGTGGGGAAGGAGGACAACATTGCCATTCATCTCATAGTGCCCTGCCAAAGTGGGCTATGCTCTTTCTGAGCAGGTCATATAAACAGGAGCAGAATGTCCATTCAGTACAACCATAAAGGCACTAGCAAGAGTGATGCAATGACCCTGTAGCTTTGGTGTCTGGAGTCACAGTGTCGATACCAGATAACTGTTTTTTTTAAACCCCAAACATTTAAATTACCTTAACTAGACAGAGTAGAAAAACTCACTCCCCAACTCCATCCAGCCTTCCCACTGATTGTGATTAAAGTCTGATCAAAAATTATGCCTCGTATTGTGTCATGCAGGCCACTAACCCTAGGAGCTAACAAACTAAGAGAGGGTGTAAATCTGCAGTCAGGACAGAGTCCACAGAGAATGGCCAGCAGGAGTCCCTGGAGTACAACCCCAACGACTGATAAGAGTATTCCAGCTTGTCTCAGCTAGCGCAACGATTTCACACAATTTAGGGATTTATAGATCTTAATGCACCTTGAATGGTGGATTGCTCTCTCCAACTCCTTTAAGGCGCATCTTAGGCCAAGACCAGCAGTATGAAATTGGGAGACAGAAGAGCAGGGTCAGGGATTTTTAAGGCAAGGAAAGAAAATCCTGGGTTTTATGAGCAATACCACAGAGAACGGCCATATTTTATATGAAGACATTAAGTACAGTGGAAATTTATTCCTTTATTAGACTTACTAATGAGGTGAGGCAGAGCGAGCACAGTAATCTAAGGAGAGCCCTCCGGGACTGAAGAATGATAGAGACCAGAAAATAAAAAGCCACGACACAAACCTTGTGCTTTTCCATTCTCTTCCAACGCAGCTGGGCGTTAGCAGCAGCCATGGCCTCCATCACAAATGTTGTAGTCATGTAGCTAGAAGGAAAATTAAACGTAGCAATTACTAACAGCAAACAAGGACAGCAGAAGAGATCACCGCAAATTACTCTGACTGGTCTTTCTGAGGAGGGAGGATCTCCATAGCTCGGGCATATGCTGCAGCCTCCAAGCACTGTTGTAGCCAGCGTTGCAAGGTATTTATGTACCATGTATACTAAACATTCATAAGCCCCTTCATGCTTTGACTTGTAGGCTCGAAAGTTTTACACTGTTTTGTTTTTGAGTGCAGTTACCTAAAAAATATAATTCTACACTTGTAAATTGCACTTAAAGAGATTGCACTACGGTACTTGTATGAGGTGAACTGAAAAATATTCTCTTTTGTTTATCTTTTTACTGTGCAAATATTTATTATAAAAAACAAAGTGAGCATTGTACACTCTGTATTCTGTGTTGTAACTGAAATCAGTATATTTGAAAATGTAGAAAAACATCCAAAAAGATTTATAATAAATTGTTATTCTATTCTTGTTTAACAGTGAGATTAAAACCATGATTAATCATGACTTTTTTTAAATCTTGCGATTAATTGCAATATTTTTTTTAATCCTTTGACAACCCTAATCACACTCCCCTTCCTCACAATACTGGTGTGACGCTTCATCTTTTGGTGCCTGTTAAACACAGCAAGACCTTCAGAAGGAAGGAGTTATTGAAGGGCAGTGTTTTATTATTCTTGTAGATCTAAAAGCAGCAAGTAAATCATTTGGACATACTACACAAATTTTGCCAGTGACCGTATGAGAAGCATTTAAGGAGTTAAATAATGAGAGAACCAACAAATGCCAAGGAGACGGTTAGAATCACTCACCCATCCGAGCTCCTAATTCATCATTATAATCTGCTTTGTCGCTTTCAGGAATGGATTGTCATTGTCTCAGTTAAATGACCATTTTAAGGTTTCTTTCCCCTCCCCACCTTTTTTTTTTTTTGGGTAAAACTAAAATTAATCTTATTTAAGGCTCTAAAACAGTTTCTTACTGCTTCACAAATTGAATCCATTTGTCAACTTCAAATGAGAAATTAGTTTTGCTAGGATGTAAATACAGCAGCCCCTTCCGGGGCCCAGATGACTGCCTATGTAGACTCTTACTGAAGGTTCTCTAAAGATTATTAGGAAGCCAGAAGTGCAAAACACAGGAATGAAAGCAACAGGACAACTAAGCTCACAGAACTCTTAGTACCAATGGACAACATTTCAACTTTGGCACAAGAGCATGTGTCAGCAAAATTTGAACACCCTGATAGCACCAAGATAAACCAAGAAAGAACCAAAACAGACAGTAGGGATCTGTGTACATGGGCTTAATGCTTTGGAAATGTTTTTAAAAGGGATTGCTTCTGAATCAGTCACTGGTATTTCCAAGATTTACCTCTGTCAATAACAACAAACTGCACTTTTATTGTCGTTTACAAATATTAAGCCTAAACACACCTGGGATTTACAAAGATAATTGTATTCACCACTGAAATGCAGTTTCCTTGTGAGTGGAACATGGCAGCTGTTTAATAGCCAAACTGCACAGGGAAGCTAATGAAGGAAAAAGTTGTAGCCAATCAAAACTGCAGAGGGAATTTAGATTGGCAAATGGAGTTACCCACAAGAGAATTTGAGCAGGACACCAGGATTAACACCCCCCACCCACACGCTTACAAAAATGAGAGGGGATCGTTAATGAGCACAAATGATCCAGACAAGGCTTGAAATCTCATCAGAAAGATGCCACCATCAACTACTATTCCCCGGTTGAATGTGTAGATCACACAACTATAGCCAAAGGCCTTCGCTCAACTGCCTTCACTGCAACTGCTGCACCAACACAGAGGTAATCAAGCTGAAGTATGGTCAGCTTCAGGTTGACTTCAGGAGTTCCCAGGTCTCGGATTTGTGAAGGGGAAGAATGAGGTAGGCATAATTATAGGAAGTTACTCCCCCTCTACTCCTGGTAATAGATGAGAAATTAAGCAATCTGCAAATTGCTGAATCACTACAGAACTGCATCCCTCTTCAATTCTACTCAGGCATCTGCGTGCTCTGCTTGTGTCTAAGGCTAGCTGTGGGGCAGGTGGGTTTGAAGGACCTAGCTGATCTCTTGAATATTCCAATTTCTTCTCAGCGCAGCATTCCTAAAAGGTTATGGCTCATACACAGAAGTGATGGACACGCATGAAATTGATAACCTGAGTCAATCCAGACTCAGAGCAAGACTGAAAATTCCACTTCCCCGTTGAGCATGGGTGCCCAAGCCAGCAATAAAAGAAAAGTTTCTCGCTCTTATGACTGTGAAGACAACCGTCACAATGTAAAAATCAATGCAGAGCAGCCTCCCCGAGCATGCGAGCAGACAGAGCTCCCGTGGTTGTTGCTCAGAACTTTGCCATCACTGCCAGAGTGAAACGGACATGACAGGTTAGTTTCATGGTTGCCACTCAAAAGACAGTCCGCAGTCGGGAAGTTGTCAGGAATCCCATCAACCTGGTGATGCTGTTGGTGTTTGGGAAAGATATCACCAGCAAACAGGCAAGCACTGGAGTTATCCATAGTGGGGAGGAGGACCCCAAGAAAAGAGGCTGGGGGAAAGGTAAAGTAGTGAAACTCATGCTTCAGGATTTCAGTTGGCCACCTGTGCAGGGAAGTTCCTTCCAGACCCCTGCACAAGATATTCTGGAAGCATCAAGTATGGCCATGGCTGGAGATGGGACATTGAACATAGCAGGCCAGGGCTCTGAGGGAGCATGGAGTATTCTCTCTCTCAGGTGCTTGGCTGGCTGGTTCTTGCTCACATGCTCAGGGTCTAACTGATCACCATATATAGGGCTGGGGTGGTATTTTCCCCCAGGTCAGATTGGCAGTGAGCTTAGTGGTTTTTCACCTTCCTCTGCAGTGTGTGGGTGCAGGTCACTTGCCAGGATTATCATTTCCCTGCCATTGTGGGGGCCACAGGCTCTAGTACACCTCAGTCCTCCCCAGCTCTGCCTGTGGCACACAATCGACTCGTCTCCCGTGGACTGCAATACTTTGGTCCAATTTCAGTAGCTGGGTTTAGTATGCGGATACAGGGTTGCATTGGTGGCCAAGAATATACAGGAGATCAGAACAGATGATCTGCCAGTTCCTTCTGGTTTTGAACTCCATGACAAAGCTCTGCCATGCAGCAGCCAGAAGGCTCTAAGTAGGCAGGTGAGACAACATCCTCTCCCTTTCATTGGCTAGAGGGGATGTAACTCCACACTGCAGACATCTAATAGTCAGAAATGGATATTAAAATGACTGTCTCCAAACAGGACCCAGGTGCAGCACAAGTGTGGAAATCCCAGCAGCTAGGTGGCAGAGGGGCTGGACTTCTCACCAACACACTGCCCCTAATCGCTTACATGTAACCCCCTGGAATAAAATCAATCCACACTCCCAGCCTGCTGGAGACATGCAAAGAGAAACACCAAAATCCTACCTCATGAAGCCCAGGAACATTATGAGAATGAGGCTGACGAGCCAGCCTGCGGTGGCGAAGGCCTTCGGCATCGTTAGGGCTCCCGTCCCAACGATAAGGTTGAACATGTAAACCAGACCAACCTGCAATCGTCCAGATAATCAGCGTCAGTGTCTGCAGCCACCCTGGGGATCAACTAAGAGAACTCGCTGACATAGCAGCTTAGATATGGGGAATGTAACCTGTGTGCATGTATAGCAAGGATAAGCACAAGGTAAAAGTAAATACAGGTGGTGGGAGACACTCAGAGCCAGAAAGGTAGTGCAGTAGATTAGTGCACTAGCACAGCACTAGTGAAGATTGATGCAAATTTATTCTATTTGCAACTTATGGAATATTTAAAAAAAAAAAAAAAAAAAAAAACCGTGGAATCCCTAATAGACATTTGACTACATCACAATCATCGCACAGTACAATTTAGTACCACAATCACCTTCGAGGAGCGCCCCAAGTCCGTAGAAGCAGGGGTTTCTGCAGGTAAGGAATGGGATGCCTGGATAGAGTTGTACAGTAGAAGCCTGCATTATGCCGGCTTCAGGCCAGAACCATTAGACCTGAGAAGGCACCCTCCAGCCACCTGGGACAGAATCAGGCGCTGAGACTGTGGGGTTATATACGAGTCTCATGGGCCCTGGGGATTAAATCCTTCCTGACTAGCACGAACGCAAGAGGCACCTTCACCACACACAGGCTGGCATAGTGAAGTCAGTGTTTACATCTGAAACCAAAGGTCTGGAACTGAAAAGTCTAGGCAATAGCCTGAAGCATGACACACTTTCAACTTCCACTGTCCTGCCACCACTCTTTGTAAAGAATGGCTGAGCCAGCAAAACCTGCCTCTAAGCATCATGTGACCTACACTGTTGAACACCACTTGTGGTTGGGAGCCCTGAGCTTGGTGCACATAATTCTCTCACTCAGCATCTTTGGGCTTGGAAGCCCAGAGAGAGGGGCCCTTTGAAACAAAAGAGCACGGATTGTGTCACAATGTGGTCCACTCATGTTTCCTCGGAGTCAATCACTTCCTTTATCACTAACAGTTTTAGGCCACATTGTGCAGCTGAAGCCTGGTTTAACATCAAGTGGCACTGGTTTAATCAAAGATGCAAAATTTAAACTGTTTAGTAAAAATGGTGTAACTGTGTATGCGTGGACACCTTTACATTGATTTAACCTGGCTTAGCAGTTTAGGTTGCTTTGGTAGATGTAGATATTGCCAGTTTTAAATCAGTATAAGGGTGTTCACACAGGGGTTTTCACTGGTTTAATGCAGACAAGACCTAGGAGTTGTAAATTGGTCAAAGTGACTGCCAGATTGGAGGCTAGGAAATATTTTTCCTCCACGCTACATGACTGACGAGTTCTGCCATCTTATTCCAAGGCACTGAGCAGGGAACATAGAAATGGCAGGCAATTCCTCCACAACCACCTCCCTTCCATTGCACAAGGACACTCTATCCCACCGCCTGTTTCACTGTTTCTGTTCTGAATTGTTCACACCTCAGTCACATGTATGCTTGGGGTCAACTACAATGCAAGCAGTGGAAAGGAAACAGACACCACCTGCTGTGCTAAACGAGGGAGATGAAGACAGAGCAAAGGGACTCTGCCCTCCATTCTTAATGCAAACATGATATGGGATAAATGTTCCAGAGGGATAGCTGTGTTAGTCTGCATACAGCAAAAACGAGAGTCCCGTAGTACCTTAAAGACTAATAAATTTCTGCGGGCATAAGCTTTCGAGGGCTGCAAACTACTTGGATCTGAGAAAGGGGGTTGCAGCCCATGAAAGCTTATGCCTTCAGAAATTTGTTAGTCTTTAAGGTGCTACAGGACTCTCATTGTTTGTTATGGTATGAGATGCATCCTGAGTCTCCCTGCTTCCTTATAACAGAATATGGGAATTTTTGTTTAAACGAGGGAGAAACCGACATGCAGTGCTTGGAGCCAGCCAGAGACCATGGAAGCCAAGCTTGGAGACATTATACAAAACGCAACGTAAAGACTTCTTTTTGGTAAGCTCATCAGGAATCACTACACCTTTTCGCTGTTCAAGCATGAACACCAGTTGGTCCCCCAGAGAGCTAAAATGCAGCCTTCCCAGTTTGCAGGAAGGCTCTTTTCACTCAGTTGGCAGGCTGTCACTGCCTGCTTACATCCCCTCGTTTTCTGAGTGCCCAGGGGCTGACTCACTGCACTGAAGGACTCTTGGACAGAAACCCAGGTGATTTTTCTTGGATTTGGTTGAACAGATGCAAAGACTGGCATTATGTTACTAGACTCAGAGTCTGGAGTAGTAGACATAGCCCTGCACCCCCAGAGGAAATGAGATAGCTACAATTCCTTAGAGCTCAGAGTCCAGGAGATTTCTGCAACACTACAATTTTGAACTATGCATGCAATCAGAAAAGCAACTAAAAACAAAATCCCCCTCTATGACAAAGACCTAATTGGCTTGGTTTACTAGTGAAAAAATGATTTTGCCACTGTCAGTACTGAAAATGCACTTAAGATAAGGAAATCAAAACCCAGCAAGAACAGAGTATATTTCCTTCTCCAAATAGGTTCAGGAGCACTGCTTTGAAAAGTATATTGGTCCTGAAAGCATTGGTACTGGCTCATCAGAGTGTTTCCACTCTTGGCAAATCACAAAATACTGGACCCTGAAAGTGAGAGACAGACAACTACTTTACTAGTGTTAAAATGTCAATAACTGCAAGAAAAACCATTTTAAAAGATGCCTTTGCACCAAACCCCTGTTCTAGCTAGGTCTGAGAGGTTCATATTGCTATTAGTGCCATTGGTCATTCAAGTTAAAAAAATCTGACTTCTCTCACGTAACATTTTCTTCACTTAAATGAGGTGTCTCTTGAACATGGAGCCACTTAAAAATCACAATACCAAAACTATGTAAAAGCACAGGACTCAAACCACCAAAATTATCAAAAAACTAACCAGGCAGGAAATGCTTTAAAATCAGGTTTTCTGGATTAATGTCTTGCTGCCCTGGGCTTTTTAGTTCTGACCTGCTTTTAGCTGCCAATATCTTTATGAATACCTAATGCCCAATTCTACCCTCATCTTATGAGGTTCCTAGACTTGAGATTATTGTTTTTAGCATTTGAAAGCTGAGATTCCTGGATGTCAGGTGATGGAAAACATTGGCTCTATCTTTAATAGTTCTTGAGATAACCACAAAGATCACTTCAGAAATGAAGCTATGGGGAGGTAAGATGGTAGAGAGAATTTTATGATCTGATATTTTGTGACCCCATTAGCTATAAAAGCCAACTTTCCAGCATCATAACTGATTCTTTAAAACTAGTTTGTATTAGTGAAATGAACAGATGTGTCTCAAAAGACATATAGACCAGACATGCAGTAAGATGATGCCATTTTCACATTCCCTTTTCTCACCATGAACACTGGAAAGAAGGACCAAATCAAACTTAACAAAAAGTCTCAAAGATATGGTGAAAGTTCTCTACACTAACTCACCAAACTCTAGGTACTAGTGGCCCTTTTGTGTGGCATAATTCAAACCAAGATCCCTTGAGCAACAAGTTAAACATGTTCTACTTCACTTACCCTAACATCTAGCATTTTTTACAACTTTGACATTGATTACCTTGTTCATGGGGAACCAGGAAGTGAAGTAACAACATAACCTGAGAGCAAGGAGGGTTGTGAAGAGAAGACATGGAACAAACAGTAGTGGTACATCCCACTGGTAATACTCACATAAGGAGAGTACAGCTCCCCTGTGTCAGTAATGCCACCCGCCATGTTGGAGGATAGAAGGGCCTGGAATGGAGAAGCAGGTGTCTTCTGTCTCTGCTACGTTTAGCCTAAAGAGACAACAACATGTCCAAGTCTGGTGATCATTATCAGAGCAGCAGGTCAGGCCACCACTGAAAGACCATGGGCAAATCATTACTGTAAACAGGAAGATTTGAGCAGAATTGCAATTGGGTCTGTGCTGCCTTAGGATTGGAGTACACTCCAAGCCCCAGCTGCCCCCTCCTCCACCACACTGTCCTGACACCACAGTAATCAAAGTGCTCAGTTCACACTAATGTTAACCAGATAGCCCTGCCCTTTTTCCCTGCACATCAGACACCTACCAGTTACCAACTGCAAGAAGTCAGCAGTAGAAGACTGGAGTGGATCATTCCATAATTGCCCTGTTCTGGACACTCCCCCTGAAACTCTGATAGGGGTAACGAGGCTAGACGCACCATTTGTGTGACCTAGTATGGCAGCTCGTATGTTATATACCAACCTTACTGAAGCAGCCACAAAACCTGCAATTTCCACTAACCCATTTAGAAGGAAAACAACAGTTCTATAAAGGACAATCAAATCATACTATCACCCCACATAAGAATCAATATCCTTTAGAAATATACTGCAACATAAGAATTAGTCTACAGATTATTACAATAAAAGACACCCAACAACCCTAATCTCTCCCCATATACGCTCCAAAAAGCAGCCAACATCTTGAATTAGGAACAGAATACGTTGAATTATACATACCTAGGCCTCCAAAATAAAAGCATTTGGGGAACTTGACAACAGCTATAGAAGCACCTGGGAGGGAAAAAAAAACCTTCTGACGAATCTAAGCCATTAAATAATTTCAATTTTCCAATAAAATTACTACTTCAGTTACTTGAGAACTTAATCCAATCCATCCTACTATATAGGAGCAAAAATTTGGGCCTTATTTTATCAGCCATCTACACCAGCTGACACAAATTATCAGCAGAAACTTCCTCCTAGTCAACATACAGAAGAAAAAGAGTCAACTTCTGGTGCCAGCTCAAATCAAACCAGTAAACATTCCCTCCACAGCAGAGTACTAGGGGATGAAAAGCTAAGACCAGCAAACAAACATAACCCACTCCTGTACTAGACATGACAATGTTAATCTCCAGTTCAATAGAACAAACAACTCCACCCAAAACAGTGATGCTAAAAACACCAATGCAAAGCCTAAAACAGATCAAAATAAGCTAGACTGCTATGGGAAGCATGCCCATATCCTGCTAGCCAACAGCCCACCTCAGATTTAAAGCAGACTCTCCCCAAATACAGAATCAGGGACAATAAACTACAGGTGCAAACAAGGAGAGACAAAACAAAGAGCAAACCCAGGGGACACAGACGGATTTGGAGACATATTCTACCCCCTTGTCCAAGGTACAAAGCGGGAGGGGGGAAGATGAGAAAGAAACATCCTACTGAGAAGTTCCAGAGGGGTCGCTGTCTTTGCTTACAGCAAAAACAACCAGCCCTGTAGCACTTTAAAGGCGAACACTTTTCTGCAGGCATAAGCGTCCCTAGGCTGTAACCCACCTCGTCAGTTGCAATCCAGGAAAGCTTATGCCTACAGAAACGTGGTAGGCTTTAAAGTGCTCCAGGACTGCCCTTGTTTATCCGACTGAACCCCCCCCCCAGCGGACCTACCCCGTTCCGACAAGAGAACCACCCCACCCCCCATATCCCACCCCAGCAACCCCAGCCCCCCATATCCCACCCCAGCCCCTATATCCCACCCCAGCAACCCCAGCCCCCCATATCCTTCCACC